>CM023149.1:1621642-2321642 GCA_013133815.1 Cromileptes altivelis
AGTTAATACATGGGGCAATAACCCACTTTATTCATTTACTTTATTCATTATACATGAAGTCGTGATTCCTCTTTTAAATAACATATTGCCCGTAACATCAGCCTAACACTTCAGAGCATGCTCATTGCTAACTCAGCATGTTCTTCACATAGACTGTATAAAGTTTCTTCAGGGTCCTATGTATTGAATGATCTAAATGTGTGATATGTAACAAAACTGATGAGACTGTTCGGCATATGGTATAGTTTTTCCCTCGTACACCTTATTGTTGGTACATGTTTTCTTTTCCTTCTTATGTTCTTAGCAAATTAGTTATTTTATGTTCCTTTTGGTTATGTAATTTTACATGTTATTAATGTCTTTTTGAAGGATGTTACAGAATAGCAACATGTTAATCAACAATGCGTTGTTATGAATACACATCCAATGCTCTGCAATACGTTGTTATAATTGCATTTAATGTAATGCAATGTTAAGTCTATTAATAAAGGATTAAAAAAAAAAGTTTCTTCAGGGCTCCCGCTTCCGGACCAAGGAGCTAGGGCCAGACATAGACATATAGGCCCAATTCCAATCCGGCCCCTAAAGACTCAAGCCCTGAACCCTCACTGACTTAACTGACGTCAACTGTAAGTGATTGAGTGTGAGAGTCTGAAAGGGCTCCGGATGCTACAAATAGGAATGGGACAGCACTTATCCCCCTCTCTACAAAATGTTGTTAACATTGGCGGCTCTGGGCGTGATCATTTATCGGTTATTGTCATCATATATTCCACACACAAAGAATATATATATATGTAGATAGATAGATCTAGATCTATCTATCTATCTATCTATCTATCTATCTATCTATCTATTGATCTATATCTAGCCTATATATATATAGATATATATATTCTTTGTGTGTGGAATATAATCACTGGTATTCCTCTAACTTCATGTGTGTTTATGTACCATCTTAAATTCTTGTTAATGTAATGTTTCATTGTTTATCTGTTTTTTCGCTCTCCTTCCAGAACTTTAACGTTTGCATATCTGCCGACCATAGACATATACATAGACGCTGCATCGACTGCCTGAGCGCGTCCTCGCCGGCCGCCATCTTGGATGGGTCTCCCTTCGCCTCCACAGTGCATAAAATAACTGTGTTGTGACCTAAATAACATCCTGTTGCTATCTGTAGGAAGTATTAAAGCATGAAATCCCGCATTTTTAATGTACGAAAGCATCCTGTATCATAACTACACGTGTGCCATTTGTAACAAACCAAAGCGCGTGAAAATCTGTTGAAAATTCAGTGAGGTATTCTATTTTACTTGTGCATACAGCTCCTTCCTCAATAAAAGTGAATGCACTGTGGAGGCGAAGCGAGACCCATCCAAGATGGCGGCCGGCGAGGACGCGCTCAGGCAGTCGATGCGGCGTCTATGTATATAAGTCTATGGTCGGCAGATATGCAAACGTTAAAGTTCTGGAAGGAGAGCGAAAAACAGATAAACAATGAAACATTACATTAACAAGAATTTAAGATGGTACATAAACACACATGAAGTTAGAGGAATACCAGTGATTATATTCCACACACAAAGAATATATATATCTATATATATAGGCTAGATATAGATCAATAGATATCTATCTATCTATCTATCTATCTATCTATCTATCTATCTATCTATCTATCTATATATTCTTTACGTGTGGAATATATGATGACAATAACCGATAAATGATCACGCCCAGAGCCGCCAACGTTAACAACATTTTGTAGAGAGGGGGATAAGTGCTGTCCCATTCCTATTTGGAGCATCCGGAGCCCTTTCAGACTCTCACACTCAATCACTTACAGCTAACGTTAGTTAAGTCAGTGAGGGTTCAGGGCTTGAGTCTTTAGGGGCCGGATTGGAATTGGGCCTATTCCTCATCACCTCTCTCTGTGCCCCATATGCCCTACACCTCAAAAGTACATGATCCACTGACTCCTCCTCTTCCTGACACCTCTCACACAGTCCTGTCTGATGCTTCCCTACCAGTTTAAGTGACTTATTAAGTGAACAGTGCCCTAGCCTTAACCTCATTATCACCACTTCCTCTCTCCTGTGCCCCATACCTGCCCTAGTGACCCTGATGCTGTTTTGTATGTGAAATAAATGCCTCCCGTTGCCCTCTCTGTCCCACCTCTTTTGCCACATTTGATTGGTTTCCCCCAAATGACACTCTTAACCTCCGCCTTACTGATACTTACTTCCATTTCTATTCTTCCTTTCCTTAATGCCCTCTTTGCTAACTCATCTGCCCTCTCATTCCCTCTCACCCCTACATGTGCTGGTACCCACATAAATTTAAACAGACCCCCTCTATTCACTATTCTAGTAAGTGACTGCAAAACTCCATATAAAATATCTTTACGGCTATTAGAATGAAATGATTTCAAGCTTGCTAAAACTGATGAAGCATCTGAGCATATCAGTACCTTGGTGTGTCTAGCCTCTTCCACCCATCTTAACACCACCAGCACTGCCAGCATCTCCACCATGTAGACACCTAACATATTTGACGACCTTCTATTTATCCCAATTCCCTTTGCTGGCACAGCCACCCCAAATATTGTCACTCCTGTCTCAGGTTCTTTAGCTCCATCAGTATACACCATTGTATAATCACTATACATTCCCATTACTTGACATTTAAAAGCACTTACCAAGTCTATTTGACCTTTTTCTTTTTTTTTAAGTTCTAACAAACACAAGTCTATATCAGGCAGCACAAGCAACCATGGTGGTATCGCTGGATACACTACTGTGGGGCTTATCCTCACTCCTAAGACTCCCAGTTCATTTGCCACATCATTCCCTACCCGCCCAAAATGTTCCCTCTGACTTTTCCCATTCTCCCAGCACTCCTGCAGGACTTCTTTAGTCGGGTGAGAATCACTGTGTCCCTGCAAATGTGCCCAGTAATTCATCATCAGCTGCTTCCTTTTCAGCCCCAGTGGCATCTCTCCCATCTCTACCTGTAGAGCAGGTACTGGCGTTGTTTTAAAAGCCCCACTGCACACTCTCAATGCCTGTGCCTGAACCACATCCAGCATCTTAAGATGAGACTTGGCAGCTGATCCATAGGCAATACTGCCATATTCAAACACCGATCTTATCAGAGCCACATATATTCTTTTTAGTGCTGAGCAACTAGCTCCCCATTCTCTACCTGTCAGACATCTCAATACACTTATCACTTTCTTACATTTTCCTTCTATTCTGCCAATATGACCTGCCCATGTTAACCGTGAGTCAAATATTATTCCCAAAATTTAAATGTTCCAACTCTTTCTAAGTCATTCCCATACATCATTAGTTTCATTCCTTCCTCTATTCTTTTCCTGCTGAAAAAAACTGTCTGGGTTTTCTCCACTGAGAACCGACACCCCCAGTCCCAACCCCACTCTACCACCTTATCAATAGTCCCTTGCACTTTGCCAGTTACATGCGTGATATTCCTTCCTCTTTTCCACAGGGCCCCATCATCCGCAAAGAGTGACCTACCTATATCTTCTGGCACTTTTGAGAACACATCATTTATCATAATAGTGAAGAGTAACGGATTAATCACATTACCTTGAGGAGTCCCGTTCTCAACTGCATATTGACTTGATAAATCTGATCCAACTCTTACCTGTATTTTCCTTCCAAACAGAAAATCCTTTATCCAATTAAAAACCTTCCCTCTTACACCCATCTTGCACAGCTTTATTAACAATCCCTCTTTCCATATCATGTTGTAGGCTTTTTCGATGTCAAAGAACACTGCAACTACTGACTCTTTATTTGCCTGTGCCTTTCTTATCTCAGTTTCTAACCTAATCATTGCATCCATTGTATTTCTTCCTTTTCACAAACCACTTTGATAACTTGCCATCATTTCTCTCTTCTCAAGACCATATGATAACCTCTCTGTTGTCATCCTTTCCATTATTTTGCACAGATTTGATGTTAGCGCTATTGGTGTATAGCTAGTGGGTTGTGAAGGATTCTTACCAGGTTTTCTTATAGGAATCACTACTGCCTCTTTCCATGCAATTGGTAACCTTCCCTCTTTCCATACTTTGTTATAAAGTTGCAGCAATTCTGCCAATGTAAATGGTTCATCAATTGTTTCTTCCCTCCTGTCTAACATACCTGGATACTGAGTCATTGTTCTCTCTCTTCTCCTCCTCCCCCTTCTGATAGGTTATCTCTACTATGTATCTTTGCAAATGCCTTTGCCATGATTTCTGCCCTATCTTTGTTGGAGACCGCTGTTTCCTCCCCAGAAGTCATGACTGGATAATCCCATATCTTTCTGTCTCCCCACATCTTCTTTATCATTCCCCATACCTCTCCCACAGGTGTTGTTCTATTTTATCACAAAACTTTCTCCAACTTGCCCTCTTAGCCTGACGTACTGTTCTTCTCACTACTGCCTGTGCCTTCTTATACTGGATTAAATGTTGCATGTTATGAGTTCTTTTAAGTTGTTTAAATGCTCTGTTTCTATTTCTAACAGCCTGACGACATTCCTCTGTCCACCATGGTACCCGCTTCCTATTCATCATTTTTTAACTCCTGGGAATAGCTCCCTCTGCTGCTCTAATAATTCCCGAGGTTACCTGATTATTTATTTCCTCTATATCTCCAGAAATGTCAATTCCATTCATTGTTTCCTCACTTAACTCCTGGAACAAATCCCATTTTGCCTTTGCAAAAACCCACTTTAAGATTTGTGCATTAGCATTTGCATCCACTCTCTCTCCTACCAAACATGACACTGGGTAGTGATCACTACCTACAGCTGAATCTGTCCAGACCTCCCAGTTACTAACTCCAGCAATGGAGCTAGACACTAAAGTAGTCTAATGCTGACTCAGTACCTGCAGTTATGTTCACCCTGGTTCCTCTCCCATCATTCATACATGCCAAATTCCTTTCATCCATCAATTCTTCAACTACTTTCCCATTTGAGTCTGTTTGTGAGCCCCCCCCCCCCCCCACACACACACACACACTGTACTGTGGGCATTAAAATCTGTACACCATATTATCTTTTGTCTGTCTTGTCATGGTATCCCCAGTAGTCGATCCAACTCCAACCTTTTACATGGGTTATAATAGTTAATTAAAACCACCTTCTCCCCTCTCTCCCACACTTCCACCACAATGTATTCTTGATCATCCCCCTTTTCTAGTACCCTATATGGAATATCTTGCTTGATGAATGTAGCACATCAACCCACCCATGATGCATCCTGGCTCAACTGATTAGTAAGGTTCTCCCTCACTTCTTCCCACGTCAGTCCCACTAATCCTAAGTGACTTACTGCTGCTTTGACAATGAGCTGAATTTTAACATTTTTTGATTTTATTTCGGCTGTACTGTTGACCACTCCTGCAATGAATGTCATCAAGTCCCTTTTGTCCACATACATCCTGTCAGTTGTCCTTTGTTGTGACTCTTGAACTTCCACTGCTCTCTGCTCGTTTACATCTCTGTTCTGTGCTCTCGACACTCTCACAGCATCTGCATAGGTGATTCTTCTTTCCACTCCTACTTTTCGGATATTCGTTTCCCTTCTCATAACCTCACACCCGCCATATGCCACACTATGAGCTCCTCCACAGCTACAGCATTTGGGCTGCACCCCTGTTCTGCATTTCCCATACTCATGGTCGCCCCCACACCTTGCACACCTCCTTTTCTCTTTACAGTTCATGGCAGTGTGTCCAAACCTTTGACAATTAAAGCATCTTAATGGTTTTGGCACATACACTCTCATTGGGAAACTCACAAACCCCTGGAGCACTCTCTTGGGCACATTCTCTCCTTCAAACTCAATCATCACTGTCTCACTATCTTTTTTCACTCCCTCTTTTGTTGTTTTGAACCTTTGTGCTTCCTTCACCTTTCCGCCTTTAAGACTTCTCTTAAGCTCCTCCATCCCCACACTCATAGGCACCCCCATTATCACTCCTTTACATCCTCCACCATTTTGCGCTCCCACCCTCCCAGTGCTGACCACCTTGTTTTTCCCTATCTCTTTTAATTTTAGTGCTTTTTCAGTTTGTTCATCACTATTACACCTCACCAATAAATTCCCATCATTCAGAACCTTTGCGTATTGTATTTCCCCTATCTTACTAGCCAGAGTCGTTGTTAGGAAGAATGGATTTACTTTCTTCATGTTTTATTGTCCCTTTTCATTAAGCCTTATTATTACAATAAGCTTCTCTTGTCTAATCCTTTCCATTGTTCATGCCCTCCTTCCTCACTCTCATAATAACTCTCATCGCCATCCCTTCTAGATCTCTTTTTCCCTTTTGCTCGTCTGCCTTTGTTTATATCCTTGTATCCTCTCCTCTCCCCCTCATTATCTTCCTTTCTCCTTCATCAAAATCCATGTCTGCCCAACTGCCTATCTCTGATCCATTCACAGAGCAGTCGTGCTCAACCGCCTCAGAAAAGTCATCATATGCTCGATTTGAATTTCGCGCATATTGTCGATCATTTCCTCGTTCGCTGTCAGCTGACGTCTCCGCCATTCTCCTTCCGCCCAGTCAGCTGATCTGCCCTGGCAACAGGACACATGAGGGAGGGTGCTTATATACACAGAGACAATGAGACACAGGTGAGGCACACGGGGGAGGGGACCCAGGTGAGGTTTTGGAGGGAATCAGACAAAGACAGGAAGTGAAGTCACCTGAAACAAGACACAACAGTGAGTACCAAAGCAAGACAGGAAGTGAATGAAAATAATGAAACACAAGACGGGAATGATAAACACAAACTTGACTAATAACTGGGAGAGGCAGAGCGTCTGAGAGGCCTGACAGATTGCTTTGCATCCATCTCAGTGCAGTGTCCCTTGAATTGCAAAACAAATGTGTTGAAATGTCATTCCTGAGTATTCAAAAACTTCACAGAATGCAGTTATGTGATAATTCAGAGTTTTATTATGCACAAAAAATGAAGTAACAAGGTAAACTGAAAAAAGGGGATTTCCCACACTCCAACATTAAAGTCAACATGACGCAAATTAGATCAGCTATTTTAGCTATGTAACCATTAATCAACAAAAAACCCATTAACCAAAAAAATCAACAACAACAAAAAAAGAATCAGCCCATGGTGTAGTCATGATCTACTAATGCATTATGACGCTGTTGGGGTGCTGACAGTTGGGCACACAGCCTGGCTCTGATGTGGTCCCCACTGCTTTACTCCATGTGGCGTTGGTCAGCTGGAGCAGGGGGACCTGGGTCTTCCATGAATCTCCCCGAGGAGTCATAGATGGCCTGCATTTGGATGGAATAATACCCCTTGTAATTATAGTAGCAGGCCTTGCTTCTTGAGGGTGGCTTGATCCGAATGTGGCATCCATCTATGGTCCCCAATGCCTTGGTGAATGCCTTGTGCCATGCCAACTGCCCAAATTCTTGGCCAACTTCCTCCAAGGTGTTACGGGCAGGGAAGATGATGACCTTGGACCTTGCATTACAGATCTCCTTTGCAATTCTATGCACCACTCTGAATACAGTGGCTTTTGGTACATCAAATGCCCATGCCGTCTCCCTATCCACCTTATTTTCAAACACGGAAATAAATAGTGATGAGCTTCCGTGTTTTTGTGCGTGACTTCCGGTCAGCCGCTTTCCCTCATGCTTTCCCTTATCGGAGCAAACGATGCAAGCTAATTTTTTGCAATTTTCAATTGTTTATGTTAGTCAATCAGTTAGTTAGTTAGTTTGTCTGTGTATTTTATATAGATAACTGTGCCCACGTTTCCGTTATACGGTAATTGCCGGTAAAAATAATTCCCTCTAAATGCGAATAAATCGCACGTCAATCAAAAACTATGAACCAAAAAAGCACAATCTATCCCGAGTGAGACAAACTGCTTGATCCCCGTCTCCAGTTTACCAGCAGAGCAGTGTTGCCAACTTAGCGACTTTGTCACTATATTTAGCAACTTTTCAGACCCCTCTAGCGACTCTTTTTCAAAAAAGCGACTAGCGACAAATCTAGCGACTTTTTCTGATGTTACTGAAGACTTCTGGAGACTCTGTTGTGAGAGCACGCATCATTCTTATTCTTCTCAATGGGCAGCAGATGCTACCGTGGGCTCCTCTCTCGCCCCAAATCACTCACAGACAGCCCAGTCCTCCCTCCCAGCAGCAGTCAGAGCAGGAGACGTTAACCCCTCCATGTCCAAACTGCAAGTGAATCGTGCATGTGCGGAACCGCCGCTGGCTGATCTATCACTCTGATCCCGACCTGGTTTACAGTCAGGGCGGGATGTCAATGTGAAATTTTCTTTGTCTAATATAAATCACTGAAAGAAGGTTCATTTGTAGTTCTAAACATATTCAGGGTGTTTTTTTTACTCAGTTTTTGTCTCTCCCACAACGTTATTCCTCTCTCCTACAGCAGTCATTACAATTACTTGCATATGGAAAACTATGCAAATTAGGCAATGACATCATTTAGCGACTTCTAGTGACTTTTAGGACAGCCAATAGCTACTTTTCTTTCTGAGGAGTTGGCAACAGTGCAGCAGAGAACCTGCAGAACCGAATCAGCGAAAAAACACACCGGGCTACACAGTCTCTCTACCTGAGCAGCTGAAACTGCGGCTCGCACCCTCAGCACACAGACACAGAGACGGTGCTTCTGCATGCCAGCTAAACGTGTGCTCAACTGTGAGAAATAAATATGTGAGGTGTACGCTGGTTTTCTATCTTCTTTTCCTTTTCTGTCAGCGACATACACTCCGAACACAGGACGGGTTGTTTTTATTGATTGATTTGATTATTAAGCCATAGTGATGTGCGGATTGGCTCTGATAGCACCCGAATCAGCATGTACGCGTCAACCATCCAGCCGTTACAACATGATTGAGCTAGCAAAGCAGTTTTGTGTTGCTATGTGTGGTATTTATTCAGTTTTGGGAAATCACAAGAAAGCATCAGTGGCTGCAGCTGACAGGGACAGCTAACAGCAGCAGCAAAGCTAACATCAGGACGTCATCTGTTAAAAGCCTCCCGTTGTCTGATATGACATGAAACTACTCCAGTTAGCTCAATCATGTCGTAACTAAGACATCCGCTGGAAAAAATTTTTTTTTCATGGACCGTTTGTTGAGTTATTACAGACACTGCTAACGGCTAACGGTTAACAGCTAACGTTTGTTCAACATTGTGTTTATAGACTTTACAAACATCAGATTAGTCTAAACGGTGATATAGTGACGTGAAAAATGTGACATATATATATATAGCTAAACTCAACAAGGTAAACAACAAGGCGATTCCTATTTACACAGTGGTCAAGAGTGCTGGACCGGAAGTATCACACAAAAAAAAGGAAGCTGGCTGCGTTCTGTTTTACCTCCGTGTTTCCATGAAAAATAAGGTGGATATGAGACCCCATGAGCAAGCCATAAGACAAAAATCCAACCTGATCTCACAGAAATACGTGAAATGACCACAACCTCTTAACACCGCATTCCGTGGTGGCAGCACGTAATGGGTTGAAATTACGTGCTGCCACCACGAAAACAATGCCAGTGTAAAGTCAATTAGGATCCTCTCCTGTGGTGGACACACGGATTCCCTGATTTAATCACGTCACGTCAACCTCGTTTTCCTCAATGATATCTTTAACATTCCTGCATACACACAAAAACACGGAAGTGTCCTTGATATTAAAACGGCAAATATATTCCTCTGTTATAATTTGCCACCAATAATAATAATAATGATAATAACGTGATAATTCGGCTGTTCTAGATATTTGTTATGGCCTATTCAAATATTCAATTCCAAAAACGCCGTTTCTAGAGAACTTGCTAAAATATCTGAAATGAACCATCATGTCTACGTTTTCTTAACATATTTCATCTAGGTGCAGTGTCATTACTAGTTCGGCTTTACTAGATATTAGATTTATTCAGTAGATCTATCTTTTTACAACCCTATTTTACAAGCCGCGAACGAACCTACTGTCCCAAAAACGCTGTTTCTAGTGTATTAGCTAAAATATCGAAAATTAGCCGACATCTTTACTTTTTCTTACCATAGTTCATCTAGGTGGAGTGTAATAACTAGTTCGGCTTTACTTGATATTAGATATATTCAGTAGATATATCTTTTTACAACCATATTTAGAGCCCTACTTTGCAAATCAGAAGAACTACAACTATGTTGCTGACATGTATCAAACTGCATGGCGCGGTCCCAGGGAATTGTAGTTTTTTTTTTTAATCTAAGTGTTTTTCCCAGATTTGGAAGTTGTAAATACTGAATAGAGAGTACACTGTGGACTTTAAGGGGATGGTAAACACATTTGTGAAATCAGATTTTAAATATCTAATTTCTAAATGGGTGAAAATTAATTGTATCCATATTTTATCCATATCTGTCAGCACCCTCAGTTGTTGACTACACTCACATGATAGCTGAGGTCAAGAGCTCTCTATAACAGTTGGTCCCATGTCTGTACCGCCTTTCGTTGCTGAGTTATAAGCCCTCAAACATGCACTGAGGTCAAGGTTCAAAGGTCAAAGGGGTTCACACAGTTCAAAGGTGGAGTGGAGGGTGGCCGGGTTGCCAGGGGCAGACGGCTCCATGTGATGGTGTTTCCTCTCTGGTTCTTCCGTGCTCAGCCTTATTTTTATTTTCTTATTTATTTATTTATTAGTGGCATTTGGATTCAGTTACGGCAGACGGATGGCAACCTGAAATGGAATGAAGCCCACAGACGGCGGACAGCAGCTACAAAACAGTAGTGGAACGCGCCCCATCGGCCCATAGCACAATGCTCTTAAAGCTCTACGCTATCAAAAGCTGGCAAAATACATTTATTTTATTTTATGGCCTTGACATTAATCTGTCATATTGTTGAGTTATCAAGGACACTTCCACGTTTTTGTGTGTATACAGGAATGTTAAAGATATCATTGAGGAAAACGAGGTTGACGTGACGTGATTGAATCAGGGAATCCGTGTGTCCACCACGGGAGAGGACCCTAATTGACTTTACATTGGCATTGTTTTCGTGGTGGCAGCACGTAATTTCAACCCATTACGTGCTGCCACCACGGAATGCGGTGTTAAGAGGTCGTGGTCATTTCACGTATTTCTGTGAGATCAGGTTGCAAAAATCAGGGCCTCCAAATGATGCCCCCAGCCATGGTCCCTCTCCTGGGAAAGGATGGTGAGTAGGCCAGTGAAGGCCTGCCTTGACAGCCTGAAGTTGGCCTTCATGTCCCTCTCTGGATCTATGTATACTCTCAGGACTGGGCCTGGTGTACCGGCGCTGGACTGCCTAGATAAACAATGAAACATTACATTAACAGGGATTTAAGATGATACATAAACACACATGAAGTCAGAGGAATACCAGTGGTTATATTCCACACACAAAGAATATATGTATATATATCTATATATATAGATATATATACATAGATACACGCTTTATCCCTATCTTTATTCAAGAGAGTGGTCTATCAGTTTGAGAGAATTATTTATTGATTTCACGTTCAAAAACCCTGCCCTCGCACACAAATAGACTCTGCTTGTGCTTGGATCTACTCTGTTTCTGCTCAAACTGTGTGCTCACACTCAGATACCATGTTGCTCTCACAGATTTCCTGCTCGAGCTTCGGCTTTCCTCCTCAGGCTCAAACTGTTTCTGTGCGCTCGCGGAATTTCTGCTCTCAGATTTCTGCCCTGCGCTTGCTTTTTTGTGTAACAACCCTGTCAAAATCCCCCAACCAGTAGAATGCCAGATTTACTGTTGACCAATGAAATGATCCCTGCCTCCTTGCGGGCATGCTCGCTTTAGTTTTAGAGCGTCCCGTCCGGGCGGGTACTCTTTAACTGGGTTCATCCACTCCCACCCTCTCCCCCTGTCGGGAGTTATTTTTTAACAGTCACCGGTTCACTATACATTATCCCTTATACAATATACAGAACAATGTCACGACCTCGAGTTTGATATTGCTTTTATACAACATTTCAACAACAGCTTATCAGCAATGCTGAGTAAGGAAATGTTAACAAAAGGCGATGAAATAAATTTTTTAAGTATGTCATGTAGCTCCGCCAAAAAAATCCAGTTCCCCTGGTCTGTTGCCAGGCAATGCAGCACACATGCCAGGAACTCACAAGCTACTTTGTATTTACATTGATCTGCAACTGTGTAACTTCGTCCAGTTCGGCTGATGAAACGCTGGCAAACCTGGATGTTGGCACGGCCGGATTCAAACACACCTGGACGTCTGCACTGAAGAGTCCTGGCCAGGGGCAGAAATCCCGGGGAGGGGGGGGGGACAGGGGGGACATGACTCCCCCTTCAGTAAAGCTGTACCCCCCTAGAATCATTTGAGACACAATTAATAATTTTTGAACAATGCAGTAGTATTTATTAAAAGCACAATGTAAGCGGTGCTCATTATAATCGTACAATAATGCGCTATTTAAATCTTAAAAGATTTAGTCCCCCCCCCCTCCCATTCCTAGTAGTGGTATATCCCACACTCTTTCCAACAGGCGGGGCTGCTTGGCAGCAGTAGCTGTGTGGCTGGAACTGCTGCTCACATCACGCATCGCAGGGTAAGATGTTCACTCACACAGACACAGTTTAACTTACACAAGTTACAACACATCCCATTTACTGTTACAACAAGCCCCAGGCCCAGGCTGATAATATAAACTGTCTGCAATATTTCTCCTGCATTGTTCAAAAGCCTACTCAATTACGAGTCCTGCTAAGCTAAAAGCTAATGATTAAGCTCAGAGTTTAGTGATAGAGAGGACAGGAGAGGAAGAAGAGGGAGAGGACAGGACAAGAGCAGTCAGTGGCGGAGCAATGGGTACCTGTCTGTAGGCTCTCTTCCTGTCAGTGAGACAAACATCAAAGATGTGCAGACGAGGAGCGGTCATTACGCGCGACTATCATGCACGGTTGTGAGGTGCGCAGCGGGAGATCTCACAGCACACTGTTTATAAACCAGTTTACCAGTTTAATTGCAGGAAATGTTTAGTTTTAGTTTAGTTAGTATAGACATTCACTCTGCCTGTTGGAGAGATAGAGAGAAGATTAAAGCGTCAAATTGCGGTAAAAGATGCTGTATAAAAGATGCTGTATATTTCCTTGTCCCCCCCCCCCCCCCCCCCCCCCCGGAATTATTCTCTAAAATGGGATTTTCGCCCCTGGTCCTGGCTTTCCTTTTCTTCATCCTCTCCTGACAACCACTCATAATTTAATTCAAATGTAATTTTGGGGAAAATACCCATCTTCTTGGTGTAACGCTATTTGTTTATTTGTTTATTTGCTTATTTTATTTGGATCCCCATAAGCAGCTGCGCTAATGGGGTCCACACATAAAATCACATAGAATGAAAGATGAAACAAAACAAAAAGAAAAAAATAAGCTTCCAATTATAATAATAATAATAACAACAACAATAGCAGCAATAATTAGAGATATGATAACAATAGAGTGAAACTGTGATAAACTTTGGCACAGAAAAGGCAGGGATAAAATGCACGACTTCGAGGTATCCAAGATGTGAGGCAAAAAGGCAAGGTCAAAAAACAGGCAAGGATCAAACACACTGTGACTACTAAGATAAACGCTGGAACGTGAGCAGAGAGCATCGACGAACTGGCAACGAGACAAGATACATGAGGGAATATATGCAGGGCTGATGGGGAGTGATTAGACACAGGTGCAGGAGACACAATCAGGGATCAGGTGCACACAGACGGGGAAGGGGCAGGGCAGACAGGAACCTGGGACAGAGACAGCGGTGAGTGATCACAAAATAAAACAGGAAGACAAGACATGAAACATGAAGGAGAAAATAAAATACTTAACAAACAGTGGAACATGACAGAAACAAGGTAAAAGTAAAATAAAACAAGAATAATAATCTAATTCATCAACATTATCTGTGAGTGCAGTTATCGCAGTTTGGCCATAACTAGCACCATGTTCAAACATAAGGATGTCCATCGGTGCACATGGCACCAGGACAGCCTAGGTCGCAGGTCAATGATTGACTTTGTAGTCGTATCATTTGACCTGCGGCCATATGTTCTGGACACTCTGGTGAAGAGAGGAGCAGAGCTGTCAACTGATCACCACCTGGTGGTGAGTTGGATCAGATGGCGGGGGAAGATGCTGCGCAGACCTGGCAGGCCCAAATGAACAGTGTGGGTCTGCTGGGAACACCTGGCGGAAGAACCTGTCCAGATGATCTTCAACTCCCACCTCCGGGAGAGTTTTGACCGCGTCCCGAGGGCAGAGGGGGACATTGAGTACGAATGGGCCTTGTTTCGCTCTGCCATTGTCGAGGTGGTGGTTGTGAGCTGTGGCCGCAAGGCCGCAGGGGCCACTTGCGGTGCAGCCGTCAGGCTGAGGAAGGAGGCCTACAGGGCATGGTTGGTCTGTGGGTCTCTGGAAGCAGCTGATGAGTACCGGCAGGCCAAGAGAAGCGCAGCGGCAGCAGTCGTGGAGGCAAAAACTCGGGCTTGGGAGGAGTTCGGTGAAGCCATGGAGGAGAACTATCGATTGGCTCCAAAGCGGTTCTGGCAAACCGTCCGGCGCCTCAGGGGAGGAAGGCGGTAACTTGCTCACACTGTTTACATTGGGGGCGGGGAACTGCTGACGTCAACTGGGGACATTGTCGGGCGGTGGAAGGAATACTTTGAGGAGTTCCTCAGTCCCACCAACATGTATTCCAGTGAGGAAACAGAGATGGGGGTCTCAGGGGCGGGTCGTCCAATTTCTGGGCAGAAGTTGCTGAGGTAGTGAAACAACTCTGAGGCGGCAGAGTCCCGGGGGTGGATGAGATTCGTCCTGGATATCTCAAGGCTCTGGATGTTGTAGGGCTGTCCTGGCAGACACACTTCTGCAACATTGCGTGGACATCGGGGGCAGTGCCTCTGGAGTGGCAGACCGGGGTGGTGGTCCCCATTTTCAAGAAAGGGGACCAGAGAGTGTGTTCCAACTACAGGGGGATCACACTCCTCAGCCTACCCGGTAAGGTCTACTCCAGGGTACTGGAGAAGAGAGTCTGGTCGATAGTTGAACCTCAGATTGAGGAGGAGCAATGTGGTTTTCGTCCCGGACGCGAAACCGTGGACCAGCTCTTTACCCTCGCCAGGGTGCTGGAGGGGGCATGGGAGTTTGCCCAACCAGTCCACATGTGTTTTGTGGATTTGGAGAAGGCTTACGTCCGTGTCCCCAGGGGCATCCTGTGGGGGGTGCTCTGGGAGTATGGGGTTGGTGGCCCCTTGCTAAGGGCCATCCAGTCCCTGTACCGAAGGAGCATGAGTCTGGTTCGCGTGGCCCGGCAGTAAGTCGGACCTATTCCCGGTGAGGGTTGGACTCCGCCAGGGCTGCCCTTTGTCACCGGTTTTGTTCATAATTTTTATGGACAGAATTTCTAGGCGCAGCCGAGTGGTGGAGGTTGTCAGGTTCAGTGACAGGAGGCTCTCGTCCCTGCTTTTTGCAGATGACATGGTCCTCCTAGCTCCATCGAACAGTGACCTCCAGCTCTTGCTGGGACGGTTCGCAGCCAAGTGTGAAGCGGCTGGGATGAGAATCAGCACCTCCAAGTCTGAGGCCATGATCCTCAGCCGGAAAAGGGTGGATTGCCCACTCCAGGTCGGGGGGGAGGTCCTTCCTCAGGTGGAGGAGTTTAAGTATCTTGGGATCTTGTTCACAAGTGAGGGTAGGATGGAGCGGGAGATTGACAGGCGGATTGGGGCGGCATCAGCAGTGATGCAGGCGCTTAACTGGTCCATTGTGGTGAAAAGGGAGCTTGGCCAAAAACCGAAGCTCTCGATTTACCGGTCGATCTATGTTCCAACCCTCACCTATGGTCACGAGCTCTGGGTAGTGACCGAAAGAATGAGACCGCGAGTACAAGCAGCCGAAATGAGTTTCCTCCGCAGGGTGGCTGGGCTCAGCCTTAGGGATAGGTTGAGGAGCCCGGACATCCGGGAGGGACTTGGAGTAGAGCCGCTGCTCCTCCACATCGAGAGGAGCCAGTTGAGGTGGTTTGGCATCTGATAAGGATGCCTTCCGGACGCCTCCCTTGGGAGGTGTTTTGGGCATGTCCAACCAGGAGGAGACCTCAGGGCCGCCCCAGAGCACGCTGGAGGGATTACATCACCCGACTGGCCTGGGAACGCCTCAGGGTTCCCGCGGAAGAGCTGATGGAAGTGGCTGGGGAGAGGACTGTCTGGGCGTCTTTGCTGAGGCTGCTGCCCCTGCGACCCTGACCCGGATAAGCGGAGGACAACAATTACAAGTACGAGAGTATTTGTGAGTGTGTATGTGTATGCCCATATGCACTCCTTATGTGTGTCTTCGACATGTGCCTTTTCTACCTCTGGGCTGTTAGGAGACATTTCAATTGCCTTTTAAAGCCTGATTTTGTTTTTCCTTTGGTAATGTGTTCTGGCAGTGCATTCCATGATGCCATTGCTCAATACAACACTGTTCTTTGCATAGCCACCTTTTTAGCTTTAGGCAGTTGGTAACAACCTCTTGTGGCATGTCTCATTTGATACGCATGTATATCTGAGCTCAATGGTAGTTGATTATATAAACAGATAGGATATTTTGACACTCTAATATTTCTTAAGAAGACAAGGAGTGATACTGTCAGCCTCTCCGTGACTTTTGTCCAGGAGAGCTTGACATGCATCTCGTTTACATTTGAACTTGATGTGGACTTGAGGGCAAGCCGAGCTGCTCTGTTTTGAGCCAGCTGCAGTTTTCCCAGGTTCCTCATGTTTGCACCTGACCAAATCATTGAGCAGTAGTCTAGATGTGACAGGACTAGTGTCTCAATTACTTGTTTGGTCAGTTGCGGTGTTAAATACACTGAGCATTCTTCATTATGACTGATATATTCTTCCCCATCTTTGCAACCACTGCATCTGTATGTCTTGTCCATGACAGATTGTTTTCCAAGATGACACCCAAGAGCTTTGTCTCTTCAACCTGCTCAACATTTACATTATTTAGCATCAGATTTAACTGGGGTTTGATACTCAGTGAATGATTTGTACCAAAAATAATGCTCTTTGTTTTTGTATGTTTCAAACTAATCTGTTGCTAATCACCCATTCTAATACTGCAATCAATTCTTTGTTTAAAATTTCACTGATTTCACTTACTGTGGGCGAATGTGCATATAATGTTGTGTCATCAGAATACATGGACACTTTTGCTTTTTCCAGCACCAGATGGAAGTCATTAGTGAAGATGGAATAGAGTAAAGGACCTAGCTTCCTTGTGGAATTCCAGACTCAACCTGTTTAATCTCTGAGAAGCTGCTGTTAAAAAATACTCTTTGGGTTCTATTGAGTAGATAACTCTTCAACTATGCAATCGCTGCTGGGGTGAAACCATACCACCTGACTTTATTAATGAGCAGTCTGTGATCAATAACATCGAAGGCTGCACTATAGTCAAGTAACACTGCTCCCACCATATTTTAAGCATGTTGGTATTCACTTATCAAATTATTCACAGTAAAATAATCTTGTATTTGGGTGAAAACAGTTTTTTCTAGGATTTTGTTAAGAACCGGTGTCAAGCTTATTGGTCAGCTGTTAGAACCAGTGAAGGCATTCTTGGTGTTCTTTGGGAGTGGTATCACTCTAGCTTCTTTCCATATCAGCGGGCAGGTATTACCTTCAAAGCTCAAGTTAAAGATGTGACATATTGGGCAGCTACATTCTTTAAAGGTTTACCGTCTATATTTGCCACTACCAGATGGCTTGTCATTATTGATAGACAACAATAATTTTTCCACCTCTGCAGTACTAACTTTACATAATTCAAAAGTACATTCTTTGTTCTTCGTTATCTTATCTCTAATGTGTGCATAAGATTCTTCACAGTTAGATTTTGGCATTTCCTGTCTCAGTTTTTCAACTTTACCTGTGAAATAATCATTGAAATAATTTGCTATTTCTAATGGTTTGGTTATGAATGCCCCTTCTGACTCTATATAGGGTGGTGTTGAGGTGTTCCTTCTGCCCATAATGTTGCTCAAAGTACCCCATAGCTTTTTCCCATCATGCTTTATGCTGTTTATTCTTGCTACATAATATAATTTCTTCTTTTTCCTATTCAATTTGGTCACCTTGTTTCTTATTTTACAGTACAACTGCCACTCCAAAAGATCACCGGATTTTATTGCTGCCCTTTTTATTCTGTCTCTATCAGCCATACATTTCTTTAGCTCCTCATCAATCCATGGTGCATTAACAGTTCTTACAGTTACCTTCTTAAGAGGTGCGTGTTTATCCATTACTGGTATTATTAATTTCATAAAAACTTCAAGTGCACCATTTGGATCCCTCTCTCTAAAAACATCCGACCAAATTATATTTTAACATCCTTCACATACGAATCACAACAGAATAATTTATATGATCTTTTAAATACTATTTTTGGTCCTGCTTTTGGGACTTTGGCTTTCCTGCAGATTGCTATGACATTATGGTCACTAAAACCTATAGGTACCGATAATGCTTTTGCACACTGTTCTCCAGCGTTAGTATAGATGTGATCTATTAATGTGGATGATGTTACACCATTACTATTAGTGACTACTCTGGTTGGTTGCTTAATCACCTGCTCCAAATTGCAAGCACTTGTTAGTGTCAGCAGTTTCTTTTTTAGTGCACAGTCTGACAAAAAAAGTTAATCTCCATATCTCCCAATATATATATTTCTTTGTTCTCATCACATGCTTTGTCAATCATTTCACACATATTGTCTAAGTAAAGACAATCAGAGCCAGGTGGCCTGTAACAGCATCCCACTAACAGAGGTTTTAAATGGGGTAAATGTACTTGCAGCCACAGTATTTCTACTTCACTTGACATTAAATCTTCTCTATACTTTACATGAAAGTGGCTTTGCACATAGAATGCAACTCCTCCACCATGAATATTTCTGTTCCTCCTATAGATACTGTATCCTTGTATTAACAGTTGACCATCATCAAATGAGTCATCTAAGTGGGTTTCTGACATTGCCAATATATTAATATTATTTGATGCTAGCATATCCTGGACATCCTGAACCTTATATCTGAGGCTGCAAATATTCACGAGCTATTTTTAGCCCTTTCTTGGGTAGTTTATTAGACACTGACATAAAAATAACAGACTGGCAGCAAACAAAACTTAAAATCCATCATTACCTACGTGTGTGTGTGTGTGTGTGTGTGTGTGTGTGTGTGTGTGTGTGTCCATATGCATATGTGTGTTCATGTGTGTTCAACAAGCTATGAGCCCTTTTTGGCTTTTGAGTCCTTTTTCTCAGTCCTCTGAGATGCTCGGAGTGAGTCCAACCCCTCAGTCTTCTGGGAGAGGGGGATCCGTGGGTTTGGGGAAGCTGGGGAAGTTGGGGGTGGATGAACAATGAGTCTGTCGTACCTGATGTATGCAATGTTCCTTTTGCTCCTTTCCGCCTTCATGGCAGGGACGAGTTCCTTTCTTTTCTGGCGTACGGCTTCAGGATAATCCTCGTTGAGGAAGATGTTAGTACCTTTCAACCTGTGTCGTCTGGCCATCACAGCCATCTTGTCCTTGAAGCGCAGGAACTTTACCACAATCTGCCTGGGCCTGTCTGCATCCAATCTTTTTCCCATTCGATGGGCCCTCTCCACCTTGATCTTCTTCTCATCCATCTGTAGTTTTGTCATGAGCAGCTCCCGGACTTTGCTTTCCGACTCCTCCCAGCTCTCCCATAGGGACTCTGGAATGCCATCAAAAACTATATTATTGCGTTTCGATTGACCTTCTAGGTAGTCTGATTTCCCACTCATGGTCATGAGATTCACACACAGTATTAATGTCAGTGCATGCCTCTTTGCTCTTGTTTTTAAGCTCCTTGCAGGTGTCTCTAAGTTCATCCACTTCTTTTTGTGAGAACTGTAGACTGCTCTTCAGGTCCTGAACCTCTCTATTCATATCATCCATTCTGTTGTTTGTGGAATCAATCAAGATTTGGACAAAACTTTTAAAATTATTTTCTTGCTGTATTAGTAGCTGCACATAGACATTCTGCTGTTGTTTTAGGAATTCATGAACCTGTGATAGACTGACTTGGTCCTCTCCCTTCGGCTGCATGGTTGCCTGGTAACCCTTGAGTGGCCTGGTGGTGGCTGCAGGAGAGGCCTGGTGGTGGTTTCTGCAGGAGAGGCCTGGTGGTGGTTTCTGCAGGAGAGGCCTGGTAGTGGATGCAGGAGAGGCCTGGAGTTGGTGGCTGCAGGAGAGGCCTGGTGGTGGTTTCTGCTGGAGAGTCCTGGAGGTGGATGCAGGAGAGGCCTGGGGGTGGATGCAGAAGGGGCCTGGTGGTTGTTGCCAGTGAGATCTGGTGGTGGCTGCAGGAGAGGCTGAGTTGCCAATCTGCCACCATAAGTCAGCCAGAGTCTCTTTTCCGCTCTCAGCAATAGAGACAGAATATAGCGTCAGTTTGTGTCAATGTAGCAAATGTGACAGCTGGTTAATTAACGGTTGTATTTATATTTATAACACCTGTGAGTGGAGTGATTTTGCTGTTACATGTCCCAGTGATGTTATACTCTGTATCAGCACTCATGGAATGCCTCTCGTCCAATCAAATTACTCGGTCGGAACTAACTGTTGTATAAATATATTTATACATCAGTTAGTTCCAGCCCTGCAATCTGATTGGTCGAGAGACAAAAAACTGTGACGATATTGGACAGAGCGATAGATAAGAACAGAGTGGCGACACCCCATAGGACTCTGTTGTAAAACATGGCGGACAGACCTTCCGGGTTATGGAGCCCTCTATAGTTCCAAACATTACTCCAGTGGCGTCGGACCCCATTTATTTCAATGGCTGCATGGCAAGAAACTCCTACGGTAAGGTGATGAAATATTGGCCAATTTTCAGTCATTATGTGTGTTTAGTATATCAGAGGTCCTTTATTATGTAGATATTGTTTTGTTGTTTTTTTTTTTTGTTTTTTTGTATGTTCACAATGTAATAATGTTTTTTTTTTGAGTCAGGAATTATGATCGATTTTCAGCCATTGCCTGCTAGATCATTAGCTCGACGTTGCCAGCTGTGGAGGTTAAGCACCCTTTAGCACCTAACATTTGTGGTGTTCCTGTTTGATTAATGAATCACAGACAAATCACATATAGTTGGGATGATTACTAATGGGTTTTATTTAGATTTTATCATCCGAACCTGATGGTGTTAGCTAAGGGTAACGTTAATAGGATGTGTTAGCTTTTATTAGTTTTCTCAACTGTTCCATAAGAAGATAATGTAGGACAGGCGCACATACTTCTGCCTTAAATCTTATAATTTAATTCCTGTTTATATGTATGCCGTGTGATGACAGACTAAAATAGGACTATTACTTCACTACTACTACTACTTCTGTCAGCATTTAAGGCATATATTAAGTTTAACTTGGAAATATGTCATAGTCACACTATAGAGGCTAGACAGCTTAAAAATGCTGTTTCAGCTTGTCTTTGAATGTTACATTCATAAACCTAATCGTACAAGACCAAAGCATTGCACAGTGGTTTAAACTCTACGGGAGTATATCACAACACCTGTTACCACTGAATTAATGATATTATTTACCTCTGATTTAAAAATTAAATTATTTTGTGGCTGTTCCTTTTCTTAGTTGTGTATGTGTGTCATGTTTTCTTCTTGCAGGGTTTGCTGTTCCTAAAGCTACGCCTTTTCCAGCTCCAGGGATGAGAACAAAGTGACCACCCTTTGCTGAGTCACTTTTTGATTTGAAAGTATATGTCATAATCTGCTTGTCTTACTTTTCTTTTATCAGAGTACAGTGGGTGTATTTGAATGTGTGTGTCTCTCTCACAGGTCCCAGGTTATTCATGATGGCCTTGAACATCTTCAGTGTGCATCTCTCCACCACCTACTACAGTGTGTCCAACCTGACTCCAATCACAGAGCCAACTCTTTGGACTAGTTTGTCCAGCCGCCTTGCATCTTTGTGTCTGATGCTTCCTCCCCAGCAGACTGCAGCATAAAACAACACACTTGACACCACAGACTTATAAAACATCTCCAGCATCTTACTACAGATGTCAAGAGATCTGGGATGGAAAGTGAACAATATTTTTGTAATGGCAGAATATGTGGAGCCCGTGGAGATCTGCTCGCAGTTCCGTATATTCGGACACTGCGAGCTTGGACCTCCCGGACCAAAACAACAGTTTCCTCTTGGGAGAAGTTTGGCCGTCTGACGCTGCTGCTCTCTTCTGCCATGGCGAACTGAGTAAACTCTCATTACGCCTTCGCGCAGCGCATTTAAGGGCGAGGAGAGGGGCTCACTCCACTCCACGCCTTCTCTCCTCTCTCTTTCCGACTTGCGCAGGAAGGAGGGACGGAGGTGGGAAAGACGAGTAGCTGCGCCAGAGGGCACGGTGTGACAAACTTGCAAAATCCGCCTGGCCACCCCCGCCTTGCTCAGTCTGTGAAACTAGAGCCCATTGTCTCAAGTCTCTTGTCCTCCTTCGTATAATGACAACCTGATGTCAGGCAGTGGAATCTGCACTTGAAGAGTTGTGTACATAGTTGTGCATGTGGTAAATCTCATATGCCTTTTTTTTTAACCATTTCATAGCCCCACCTTTGTTCTGCTGTCCTAATGCTGGAATATGGTCTCTGTTAAATAAAATTGTTCTTCCTTAATGCCAAATTTATAATTTTCTGTGATGTTCTCACAGACGCACACTTGCTCATATTGTCACATTCATCGTTTAAATACGTAAAATGTTTAACTGAAAACCATCATTTGTCATCATTGTCCAGTGTCAGGGAGTATTCACAAATAGCCTACATTAATCTCATGTAGCTACATAAGAGATGCATTGCACCAGATTACAGTTTAGTTGCTAATTTATCTGCAGTCCATGAAGCTAACACAAAGCTTTCCCTCCAAGAAAAAAAAACACACAGAGAAACTTGTCTAATTACGCTTTTAGTTGTCATCCAGCCACTCAATACACGTAACTGACATTGATGTATACACAATAATTCAATAAGAGTCATAAATGTACCTGTGTACGGTTCATTTTAATATTTACCATTCAGAAGTGAGCTCACTGCTGTCTGTCCCATAGAAGAACATGATAGTGCGGGCTGTGTTTGGAACTACTGGGGCTTACATGAACCACGTGACCGCTCTGACAGCGACATCAATGGCTGTCGCTACTCTGTTCTTATCTATCGCTTTGATATTGGAGTACAACATCATGGTTATTTCACTGTGTATGTATCACTCCACCTCACAACTGATTGTAATCAGCAATCAAATCAAAACTGACGGTTAGTGTCAGTTAAGTCAGCAGTTGCGTTGCATCCCTGGAAAAGTATTTAAACAAACTTCCACCAGATGCAAATGCCCTTTATCTGAAGCCCAGGATGACAGCAGCTCACACAGACAATATCTGGTATACTAAAGCTCCACTGGGAATAAACTCACTCACACAGATGCTGCCAAAGATGTGTAAAGAGGCGGGGACAACAGCTATCTACACCAACCACAGCCTTAGGGCGACTGCCATACAGAAGCTGTCAGATGCGGGACTTGAAACTAGGGAGATCATGACAGTGAGTGAGCACAGGTATGATGTTGTTTTAGCATAGCCTATGTGTAAAGTTAGTCTTCTAATTAGGAGTCGGGCCCTAAAATATAACTTTTGTCTTGCTTGTTAAAAAGCTACTGGAAGCCATCCATGGAGAGCAGGAAACGATGGAGCAACATATTGGGCTGTAGTTTCACAGACCGGGTGAGGCGTGGGCGCAGCGCACCTGCGCTTCGCCAACCGGGTGTGGTCAGGCGGATTTTGCAAGTTTGGCACACCGTGTGCGCTGGTGCAACTACTCCTCTTTCCCACCTCCGTCCCTCCTACTTGCGCAAGTCGGAAAGAGGGAGGAGAGAAGGCGTGGAGTGGGTTTTACACAGCCCATTCACATCACACCAATCAAATGAGCCTGTCTCCTCACCCTTAAATGCGCTGCGCGAAGGCGTAATGAGAGTTTACTCAATTCACCATGGCAGAAGAGAGCAGCAGCGTCAGATGGCCAAACTTCTCCCAGGAGGAAACTGTTGTTTTGGTCCGGGAGGTCCAAGCTCGCAGTGTCCGAATATACAGAACTGCGAGCAGACCTCCACGGGCTGATGATGCAAAGGTGGCCTTGGAGGAGGTCACCACAATTGTAAATCAATGTTGCGTTTCTCTTGTACGTGCGTGTGCTCTCTCTTTCTCTCTTGCAGTCTCACTCTGTTTCTTTTCTTTTGACTTTTCTAAGATGACAGATGCTGAATATATACTCCCTATCTGATGCTGTGGCTGTTTGTGGTTGACTGAGGGGGATGTAAACTTATTAGTTTGCAGCTGTGTTAATCAAATGAGGTTGGGTTTCCATTACATGTGCCAAACGGTGCCAATCCCCTTTGATCTGACATCAGATGTGACGGGACAGTCGATATAGAAATACATTTATGTGCTGATTGCAGATAGTTGCATTGAATCATGTTTTTTGGGGTATTTATTGCATTGTTAATGTGCCTGATATTCTGGAAACCTGCCTGTAAGGTTTTGGTGACGTGTGCGCACTGTCTGCTGGTCAGCCAAACTTCGGCTTACACCGGCTGCGCTCCCCCTGCGCTGACAGTAGACCTGGTTTCAGCTGGCGAGCTTTTAGCGCACCTTCGGCGAAGCCTTTTGGCACGAAACTGTCACTGCGCCAAGCTGGATCTGTCGGCACCTCCCCCTTCTGTGCCGCCACACCCCATTTCAGCGCACCTCGGTCTGCCATACTACCAAACTGAGTGCGCCTCTGGTTGCGCTGCTCGAAACTAGCTCTGCGCGGGGTTCGCCACCCTGCGCTGTACCGGGAAACTAGAGCCCCACAGTTTCACTGGATGGCTGACAGGACATAAGAAAATAGATCATATCTCTCTTGTTTTAGCTTCTCTGCACTGGCTCCCTGTAAAATCTAGAATTAAATTTAAAATCCTTCTTCTCACTGACAAAGCACTAAATGGTCAGGCTCTGTGATATCTTAGAGAGCTCATAGTACCGTATTATCCTACCAGAACAGAATGAGAATTCAGGGTTACTTGTGGAATTAATTACTGTTGATCTTTTCTGTGCACACGACATATACACATCAGTCCTTCCTGAGTTGTTGTTGTTGTCGGATTTTTTTTTTGTTTTTTGGGGGAAGTTTTTCCTTGTCTGCTGTGAGGGTCCAAGGACAGTGGGATCTTATATGCTGTAAAGCCCTCTGAGGCAAATTGTGATTTGCAATATTTGGCTTTATAAATAAAATTAAAATTGAAGTTAATTGGAAAATTTCATTGAAAAATCATTGTATAGTACGTCATTAAAAATGCCATAAACATGTTATTGTAAAGTATGTTAATAAAAAAAGCTACGTCATACTATAGTATATCATTAAAATGTCATAAAGAATGTCATAGTTGAGTATGTAAAAAAAAAAGAATAAAAATGTAATAGTGTAGTATGTAATAACGTCATGAAAAGTCTTCTTGTATTGTATTTCATAAAACATTTAATTAGATATGTCATAGAATAGTATGTCATGAAAATGCCATAAAAATGTAATAATCAGTTTTTAATTTAATGTGGTGTTTAATTTAAACATGGATGCTTCACACCCATTTCCCCCCCCCCCCAACAGCACAGAAGATCTATGCAATCGGCACAGTTTCAAGGTGAACACTCAAGATGAGTGTCAACAATTCAGTATCTGACCAAATGTCTCCCGTTCTTGTTCTGTTCCTGAGATATGACACTGAATAATGGTCAGAGAAGTGTTTGATATAAAACATTATGGTGTCACAGTGAAGCTGACCTTTGACTTTTTGGATATAAAATGTCTTTACTTATTATTATATATTATTACTTATTTTATCCTATTAAACATCTGTGTGATGTTTTGTCATTATTAGCATGTGAATTCTTGATTTATGGCCAAAAACATATTCTGTGAGGTCATACTGACCTTGACCTTTGACCACAAAATTCTAATCAGTTTTTTCTTAAGTCTAAGTGGTCATTTGTGCCAAATTTGAGGAAATTCCCTTAAGAGGTTCTTGAGATATTGTGTTCACAGGGATGGGATGGACATTAAAAAACATAATTCCTCCAGCCACAGCTATTGCACAGAGGCTTTAAAAAGGCCATAACAATGGCACCATCGAGTATGCAATAAAATGGTAAAATAAAATAAGTATAGCATGTCATTAAAAGTTTTACAAAAACTGTTGTAGTATATTTTGAAATAATGCCACAAAAATGTCCTAATTAGTTTTGAATTAAATATAATAACAACTGTTATAGTTTAGCATGTCACTGATATGAAATGTCATTGTTTGTCATATCATAAAAAGTTGCATAAAAACTGTTATAGTGTGGTGCGCTTTAAAAATGCCATAAAAATTACCTGTATAGTATGTCATAAACTGTAATACATCAAAATATGTTACGAATCTATAAGATGGTACATAAAAAACAAATAAATAGTGTGAATGTTGCTGAATCATCATTTTCACTAACTAAAGCTATGAAATGCTGCCTTGGAATGGATGTATCATGTAAATCAAGATTATTTGTCACAGTTGTGTTCTTTTGTTGGGGGACTTTGTTTTTTTTTAACAATTTAAGGAAAATAAGAAAAAGCACAACAGCAGTGTGTGTAAAATGATTTGACAGTATTTATTTATTTCCATATACAAAAAGATAAAATTGAAATAACCCTTTTTTTTCTACAGTGATTTTTATTTTATTTTTCAGGAACATGTTGTGTGTGTGTATGTGTGTTTATATATATGTATTGCGTCAGAGCGCTGAGGACTAGAACTACATTCATTCATACAATAATGATTCTGGCACTGGGTGGAGACAGGAAGATATAGATAGAAAGAGAGATACACAATAGATTTATGAAAATAGATAAGAAAAGAGAGAGAGAGAGGGAGACACCACACACACATACAAACACACACTTGTCCTTTTTTTTTATGATTACTAGACATATCTAGCAGAAGCTCCATATCTGGATGCTGAGTTTTTCTCTACAAACCACCACAATTTTTTTTAAAAAATTGTGAAATCGCAAATTAAACATCTATGTTACAGTGATCGTTGCCTCCCAAAATGAATGAAAAATACCCACTGGAACCTTTAAACAGCATTACAACAGGATGGACAGTACCTGGGGATGGGGGATTTTAATTTCTTAAAATGTATTTCTTCTTGCCTGGGCATATTTCTTCTAGCTGCTGTATACATACATACTGTATATATTTATATATTTTAAAAGACTAAAACAAAAAAAGCTTTTCCCACACTTCTTCAGTTCAAAAGTTTTGGGGGGCAGCAGTAACTCAGTCCATAGGGACTTGGGTTGGGAACCAGAGGGTCCCCTGTTCAAGTCCCTGTCCGGACCATAAATGTGGAGCGTGGACTGGTAGCTGGAGAGGTGCCAGTTCACCTCCTGGGCACTGCCGAGGTGCATGTATAGGTCCAGTTTGTGCATGTGTATGTTCAGACCTGTGTGTAATTGACAACAGAGTGTAAAATTGAATTTCCCCTCGGTGATTAATAAAGTATATAAAATTTAAAAAAATTAAATGAAAAAAGACAGGGTTGTTTTTTGTTTTTGTAGTAATGAAAACCAGTTCTCAGATTATAGACAGTCATACAGATTATTTTTCTCTTTTTATAGCAGGTTTGTTAAATCAGCAGTACAAGTGTGTCTCTGTGTTCTACAGTTGAGCTACAACAGTGAAACATAAGGTACAAGGTTTACATTTCACATCATCTCTCATCATCATCATCATCATCATCATCATCATCATCATCATCATCATCATCATCATCATCACCATGGTGGAGAGGGATTGGGGTTTGTAAAGATGGCCGCCTCTCTGCCCTGTCAGCACGTGTTCAGTTTTTTATTTATGTTAGAAAGAGAAAGTTTGATTGAACAGGTAAAGTCCCTGAGGTCTTGTAAGATGGGTTTTCTTTTGTTATTTATATAATCTAGTTTTATTACCTTATCTTTAATATCTTTTCAAGTTTATGTTGTAAGCAAAGATAAAAAAACTGTCATCCTGCTTTCAGGACTTCTGCAGCTCCATAAATGAGCATGTAAATTCATGCATATATGTTTCTTTTAGGGTATTTCAATTGTTTGACTGAGTAAATATGTTAAGAAAAATTGGGCAGATGGTAATTTGATTGTATTTAAGTTCACTGAATTCACAAAAAAGAAAAAGCAGACCTTGTAATTTTAAGATTTGTACAAAACTAAATCTGCATCTCATAACTGTAAGGAAAGATCTCATACTAATGAAATCTAATGAGTTTTCTCATAATTCACAGATCGTCTTTTACAAGAGTTGGATACTTGTTTGTATTTATGACTTTGGTGTTTTGATCAGTCAAAGCTTTGCTAATGACAAACTACATGTTTAATTGGATTGCGTTGCTATGGAAATGGCTCATTTACAGTGTCGGGGGTCGTTACTCAAAAAAGTAATGTATTACACATTACTTAGGAAAAAGTAATCCCTTACTTTACTTGATTTACTCCCTGGAGAAAGTAGTTAGTTACTATACGCGTTACATTACTAGTTACTCTGTAAAATTGCCTGACATGTCATGTAATTTGCTAGTTAACAATATAGCATTAAACCTTACACATGTGTATCACTCCTAAGGTAGGTATAGTTAACTAGATGGCTATACCCAGAGTCAGCTTCATGAGGGGGCACCAGGGGGCAGTGCCCCCCACTTCATTCACTGTGCCCCCTCACTTGTATAAAAGCATATGTTTTCTCCCATCAGTGTAATTGTAGTGATGACTGAAATCCATTATGCTATTAGGCTGTTGCATGAGGTGTCAGGCCAGAGCTTCTTGTTCATTGCACAGCTGGTTCACAAGGTAGGCCCCTAAGCAGACTTCCCTCTTTCTCTCAAGTATTTGCAGGGTTGTTATGCCAGGCGGAGGGTGGTTACTGTGTGTAAAGGTGTTATGATTATATTACTTGCCCACTGCCCCACAGTCATTTAGTTCATTTTTGCATATCAGCGCCTCGTTCATCAAATAAAAAAACTCGAATTTGTAAAACACTAAGCATGTTAATACTTAGTAGGACAACAGACGTTACAATTATAAACTGAAAGTGTGTGCTCCGTGAGTCTGCTGCAGCAGCAGCAGAGTTGCAGCATAGAGTAGCGGAGTGAGTGAGTCCTGGCTCCTGCTATCTGCTGTAAACACATGAAGCTGGACCGGCTGGACACGGAGAATGACCCGTTGGCAACAGCCTGAAGCTCGTGGTCACTTACTCTTAAGTAAGGGGAAGAGCTAATGATGTATTTATGTAACGCAAGTAACGACTTAAGTGTTTGATTAGTAACTGTCATTACTGCATTTAGGGACAGTAGTGCCTTACACTACTCGTTACTGAAAAAAGCCATTTTTGGCCGTAACACGTTACCCCCAACACTGCTTATTTATCATACTTTTGCCATCTAGTATTATATTAGTAGTTGACATTAATGCCTTTCAAAGCTTCAAGCGAAGGAGGAAACAAAGGGAACTGAGTCCAATGAGTGAATAGTGAACTATGTTTGGAAGTGTCTTAATTTGGAGATGTGTCTCATTATTAGTGAGATTAGTTGGCAAGAAACTCTACTGTGGAATATTATGAGACTTTTATCTCATAATTACAAGATCTGGATCTTGTGATTAACAGATGTACATTATAAGATCAATATTTCTTAATTATGAGAGTTTTTTCCTTCATCATGCCAGGACACAGGACGGTGTGTGCTGAGGGTGCTGCAGCAAGGGATGAAACAACAGTCTGTAATTATTAATTATTATTATTATTATTATTATTAATTATCTGTAATTATTGGCTATTATACCATAACTCATGGGCTATCTGAAAATTTGTTTTTACATTTAGATCATCATATAATGAGATGCCTTTCAGACAATATATGACATGACAAGACAAGTCAAAGTACAAGGGTTGGGGTCAGATTGTGAGACAGCTCAACTTGAGGAGAGATTTGCATTAGTGAAAGCTAATCCATACTAAGGACAGACTGAACACGCTGAGAAAGACCAGAAAATTGCCAGGACAGTTCTGGAACTGCTTTTTAGATCAATAAAATATCTTGGGCACAAGGAACTTCCACTGCAGGAGCATATCCATTGGGATGGAGTTTTGTAGCACCTAATGATGGAGCAGGCGAAGGAAGGACATAACATTATGATCTGCCCAGGGGACATGAACAGATGTGAACCGACAGATAATTAGATGTCTGACACCATAAGGAAATGTTTCAAATTTTGGCACATTCAGTCCTGAGACAAATTGTGCCTGAAGTAAGGGAACACACATTCTAGTAACAGAACCACCAATTTAAACACATCTGAGTAGTTTTCCTGCAGCTTCACAACCCAGTCATGAGAATCAAGAATTGCAGGCTTCTGCAAACCCCGAATATGTAACATTTATACTGTATTATATCTTTGAACTTTACATTTCAATAATGCTGTGTTAATGTGTATATGTTTAGGCACAAAAATAACTTGGTTGTGGTTCGGAAAATATCATGTTTAAGCTTAAAATACCTGCTTTAGGTGGCTCAATCACAGCTGGAAATACCACCTATTTCTCACAAAAAAAAACTAACTACAAAAAAAAAACAATTTTGTGGTTTGTTGGTCTCCAACTGCAGCTGGCAGCTGACTAGCCTAAGCACGTGCACATATATAGTCACGTGCAACACTCCTAAGTGAAAGTGAATTCCTGTGCACATGCCATCATGAGATACAGTTAACCTCATTATTTTGAATGCAATATTGAAATACTGCATTATAATTACAAGAAAATGTCTCAAATGTTTTTTCCTCTTCATTTATTACAGTCAATCATTTTCACTGAATTATTTGTATCTTAGCATCATATTGTGGCTGGATCTTATAAGGAAGGTGTGTTATTATTACAATTTTAATACAAAACAATGAGAAATAAACTGCAGTTTTATGTAACAGAGTTCTTATAAATGAACAGGGTTAAAAAGCCAGCAGCAGCCACAGGGTTTAGTTAGTTAGTTAGTTTATACAGCACGTTTTCTTATTTGATATCTGGACACTGCTGAGCAATCTGCGACAGGATATGATATCAAAACAGGAAGTGGCCATCTTTACACAACTGTTTGTTCAGGATAAAGAGAGAGAAAGCATCATGTAATCTCTCCAGTGTCACTGACCCCTCCTCCATTCATCCCAGGGGCAGAAACAGCAAAAATGTGTACATGACAACATGCCTGGGAAACCCCTTGTGGCTCCTCTGGCCAATGACAACCCTGAATCAGATTTCTAATGTCTGGTAACTAAGTCTGTGTGTATGTAACATGCACACGTTTACCTCTTTATATCTTCCTCACTTTAACAACTACTAAGATAGTTTCTGTTTTGTCCTCAATGAGAGTCTCCCACCTCTTCCTTAACTCCCCCAACAAGAACAGAAGCCAATATTTTCACATGTGGAAGTGTTAACCTTGTAAGACATTGATCAAATGCCATGAAACTAGTATCACATTATGATCTACTGTTAGAAGGTATCTGTAATGTGTTTTTCTCTTCCGTTTGGAGTCAAAACATTCAACAAAATAAGAATAAAAAGAAGCAGGAAGCTCTGCAGCAGTAGCTGAGGAGAAAGAAGGCTTCACAAAGTCAAGGGGTCTATTGTGAATATTATTACATGTGGTAGACACCACTTCATACATGTTTCTGTTAACAACCATCTGTTTATCTGCCTGTCATTCTGTCATTGACTAAGGCCCATGTTTACTAAAACAGCAAAGATTTTTAGATGTTCAGAAAGAATTCTCCTTACAGGCACTTGACTGGCCATGTAAATGGAAGCATCACCTGTACAATAAGCAAAAAACAAGCCGTTATAAAATGGTGACTTTTAATCGGAAACACTGTGAAAAGCAGAGACCTGGCAAGCACTGCTCATTGTCTGTGTCCTCCCACTCAAAGCTAAACAACTTCACCATCACATCCTGGAGAGAGTCCATACAGCACAGATATATTCCATCAATACCATGGTTACATTTATTAGCCAAAATGCAACACTGTCACTGTATTAGAAGGTTCAGCAGCTAGCTCTGTAGGGGCACTGACCATTGTTCCCACAGAGCATTATTCGAAAACCCAGATAATCAAAAAAATGTCCCATTAGACTGAAAGCCCAATTGTATAACAGCCCAATAGGCCAAAAGCAACCGCCCATTACTTTGAAAACACACACTATAACAAACAGAAGCACATGGCTAATTAATATGCAGAATGATGTCATCAGATCTTCCACCATGGCAAAGGCATGACCTGCCAAACTCTCACTCTAATTGGCTGGTAGTTGTTGCCTTCACTGGTTGGGTTGGTTAAGTTTAGGCATTAGGAATGAGACTGGGTCCGCTCCATTAGCATGCCAGCATACCCCAGCGATGTGACGATTAGGTGGTGTCCGCACACCCTTTGAGAGTTATCAGAGCTGACAGATATGCTCAATACACTGATTAAGTTCACCAGGGAGAGTGGCATATATGTCACCACAACCACGTGGCCCATAAATACATAAACAAGTCAAAGCAGACTGATAAGACAGAGAACTGATGAATGTCATTTAGGCTTAAATAAAATCATATTCTAAACATTTTTGTCCATGCGACCAAATGTTGGTCAATTTGGAAAGCTACCATGGCTTTTGCCCTGTAGACAAAAGCTGTTGTTTTGTCTGCTGACAATTACGTGGTTGCTACTGGTGGCATTCAAACAGCTTTCCTGGCCCTTGCTGGCCTTCCTGGCCCACATCCACCGGTTAGGGTTAGGTTAGGATAAAAATGCCAGGGTAAGAATATGAGGGTAAGCCAATGAGAGGCAGAGTAGGGTGGGTCATACCTTCACCATAGTAAAAAAAACCCAACAATATATCGTGGAAGCTAAGCTGTGGGAACTCCCTGCTTCATATTTAATTTAACAATCCTTCCTCACTGGTTGGAATTATGTAGCGTTCCATGCAGCAGTTATATTAGGATGGTAGAGAAGGCTTAGTCCCCTAAGTAGAACAAGTTTCTATCATTTGTTCATGGACACACATGAGTGCTTGTCAGAACGGAGGTCTGGTGTGTGGAGCGACAGAGTATTTGGCCTTCACAGCAATCGGCTGAGATCATGGGCTATTTGAGTGATGGCCTTTTTGTCCTATGGGACATTTTTCAGACTATTAAATGGGCATTGGAACAATGGCATGGCACCTTTTATAGCTACAGTATCAGTTCTCTGAAACATTCAAGTCTGTCTATGTATTTATCACTGCTGCCGAACAACAACAACAAAAAAGAAGGGCATATCAGACAATTTTCAAAAACTACATATGTAAAAGGAGGGGCTTATTCCTATCTTCCAGGAACCTATGTTCCTCAGATCTGTATGGCACATTATGGGCACATGACAAAGGGTCCTTTGTTCCCAAGGTCCTGTGTTCCCTGGGCCCTCTGTCCCCAACTGAAAAAATATCTACTAAACAATTAAGGCATTAAAAAGGGCTAACTACATGTTGGAAAAGAGGGCCAGGTTTAATTTCAATTTCTGAACAGGTTAAGGTTAGTAAAGAGGTCAAATGTCTGGTTAAGGTGAGTTATCCATAACAACTGACTAGACCTACAAAGAAGGTCCGAAACCTTGACATGGATTCTCATTCAGCCTTAATCTTACATTTTATTCAGTTTATGGCTCTTCATCTGTTATGTCTTATGTGTTGATAGGCAAATGAAACCAAAGCTATTTTAGGGACAGAGAGTGAACAGAAAAGTGCATTAACACAATACGAGGGTCAATGTGTGTTAACAGAATACTGAACTGGGGCACTATGACCTTGGGGACAAAAACAGCTGGAAAGTCCTAAAAGATAATACATTTTTTGTCTTGTGTGAACAAGATGACTTGTGCTTAGCTGTTATTTCATCTGCACAAGATACACTCAGTGGTCACTTTATTAGGTACACCTGTACAGTCTAATGCACTCCAATACAACTGTCCTGAAATAAAGTGGACTGTTATGTTTTATCAATGAATCCATTGTTAGTTAAGGATGTCTAATATTCAGACCACCTCATGTGTAAACAGGGAGGTCAACACAAAAGAAGCACTTTTCAGTATAACGTAGTCCAGTACAACGGCACCTTTAACCATGACCTCAGTAATAGTCAGAGAATTTAAGTTACATAAATGCAAACATTATGGCCAATCCACTGAATTAAATTCTACAGGGATTCTACCAATCCAACATGTGTGTTACCCATGTGGGTAGTAAATGGGCTTAAAACAGGCCATATATGGGATTGTCAACAGGCTTCATATTGGCCCTAATGGGTGGATTTACCCCAGTGGGACCTGCATGGGTTATGCTAGGGCTACCCAGGTACTAAGTGGGTATGGAGCCTAAATGGACATCTTATCTAGGGCCTACTTGGGTAGACCCAAAGTGGCATGGGGCGATTATGGTACTCATTGAAAATCCTGTATAGGGCCCATTTTTCAGCCATTTACTACCCACATGGGCACCGCAGTAGCTCAGTCCACAGGGACTGGACTCACCAGCTGGAGAGGTGCCAGTTCACTTCCTGGGCACTGCCGAGGTGCCCTTGAGCAAGGCACTGAACCCCACAACCACATGGGGCGCCTGTCCAGGGCAGCCCCTTCAATCTGACATCTCTCCATTTGGTGCACGTATGGGTCCTGTTTGTGCATGTGTGTGTATGTGTGTGTGTGTGTGTGTGTGTGTATATATGTATACACACACACACACACACACACACACACATATATATGTGTATATATATATATATATATATATATATATATTATATTATTTTTTTCTAATTTTACATACTTTATTAATCCCTCTGAGGGGAAATTCATTTTTTTCACTCTTTTGTCATTAACACACAGGTCCAAAAGACACACATGTGCACAAACAGGACCTATACATGCACAAAGTGGAGAGATGTCAGAGTGAGGGGGCCGCCTTGGACAAGCGGTTGGGGGGTTTGGTGCCTTGCTCAGGGGCACCTTGACAGTGCCCAGGAGGTGAACTGGCACCTCTCCAGCTACCAGTCCACGCTCCATATTTGGTCCGGACGGGGACTATACACAAGTGTTGGCTAAGTGGCTACTGAGCATTACAACATCTTTTCAGGACTTCAGGGGCTCTGTTTAAAACACATTCAGATGGCAAAATAAAATAAAATAAAATAAAATACAACAGATTTTGTGTAATAACAAACTGACCGGGGGTAGTTTTAACACATGTAAACATCTTCTGGTCTTGTTATATTGTATGACAAAACACTGTTGGCTAAAACATCCAGTATACAACCGTGAAGTTGAGCAAGAGGACTGAGATGATGACAGCTTTTCCTTAATAAAGTGGAAGCCCAGAAGTACCACGATTTTGACTTTGATGTGATGGATATCATCCTCAACTCTTACTGAGTCATTCGCACTCCACGAGAAAGTCTTTCAGCTTGTTGTATATCTAGTCACCATAAAGTTACTAAAATGCCACTTATTCTTTAGAGGGTTTGCTGTGCAAGTGTGATGTTAGCCAACTCATTGCTAACAGCACAAGCTAGCTGAGTTCAAATAGTTCACATGTGCTGGAGTTGATGCGAGTCAAATAAAAAGAGGTGTATCATTTACATGAATATATTCAAAATTGTTTTCTGCTTCAGTTTGAACGTCACATTATGAATGGGAAATATCTGCTGAGTTGGCACTTGGGTTAGTTAAAATGAGCACTTTAGCATCATTAGCATTCAATGCACTGGTCCCAGTTTTACATTGTGGACAGATACTCCACTGGTTTCAATGCGGGATGCTAACAATCTCTGATGTCAAAATGCTGAATGTAGAAACATTTCCCCCCACACTGTGACACATTTCTGGTTACTGTTTCCTTTGAACCTTCATGTTAATGAGAGGTCAAATATTTGTTGAGGACTTTGGTTAGTAATCCATGCATGTGAAAATGACGCCCCCATGATTCTCAACCCGAAACCTGAACGATAATGTTGTCCGAGTCTGCCCAACATCACCGACTACTTTTGCCTTCCTCACACTCCGTTTCTGCTCATGTGGCTTTAATGAGGTAATATGTTCCTGGAAACACCTGGATCTGAGTCAGTCTGTCTGTTCATTTGTTAGACATAAAAACAGCAGGTCAGCATCTTCTGAGAAGGTTGAGAGATCATACCTGGATATGGGTAAAAAAAAAAAAAAGCATTCAGAATATGATACTAGAAATTTAAATTATTGCAAGTCATCTTGGATTTGTGTCATCAAGAATCAAACCAAGTTTGGTTCATTTAATCAACCATGATTTCACTCAACCATTATCAAAGGTTTCATCTCTGTCTGTTTTAATCATATTCTATATGCATTTCGACACAAATATTTTCTGGTGCGATATTTGGGAGAACAAAGGGAAGCTCCAGAGATGAAGACAAATAACCTTCACTAAAACAAAGTGAAATAAAGAAGAATGAGTGAGACGAGGAGGAAAAAAAGGACACAAGTAAGTGATTAGTTTAGAAAAGGAATTTTTGATGGAAGTGGAAGACGAGAGAGGAGAAGAAGTGCAAAGATGAAGACAAGTAGTGAGAGGTATGGAGATAAAAGGACAAAGAGACACGAAGTAAGAAGACAACGATGAAAGGAAAAATGGTGATGAAAAAAGGATGTTAAAAGAGACAAGATAAGAAAAAGAATGAGACAAGAAAAAGAACAGAGGAAAGAGGAGGGATAAGTACACAAGTAGAGAGGCTAGAAAAGGAAGGGAGATGAGAGTAGAAATAAGAATACAGTGGCTGCAGTGGAATGTTGTTTTTTGCTTAAGAGGGTTCCTAACTGACTGAAATGATGAAGACGAATCTAAGTGGCAGCTATGATACGAGCTGAATGCTAAGGAAAGGAGCTACAGTGCCTCCCTTCTTATGTCCCTTAGCATAGGACACAGGACCATTCCTCACCAAACTAAAGGAGATAATGTCATCCCACAGTTCCTTATGGTAGCAACATTTAAAGCAAGATACCATATGGCCATTTACAAAGACAAACATTATGCCTATCTTGCATAAGAAATATTGTATACAACCATACTAATTGCCCCTTTGCTAAGTCCTGCCCTTCTAACATGGACTGGCCAATCATAGTGTAGCATCCGCCAGCTCCAACGAGGATCCTACAATAACCTGACTGTGCTCCATTGACTCTCATGCAATTGTTCCAAATTTCGTTCATTTTAATGCTGGTTTTGTGGATTTCCAGCTAAATGTTGTGCTTGGGGCACGTGTATTAATGATACTCGTTACCTGGAGAGATTGGAAGGAGATATACATTTCTTCCCACTCCAAAACCAAAATCAAAGCCTGAAAAGTGTAGGGTTAGCTAGCTAGCTACTAGAGGTATAGACTACTGTATGTATACACATACTACTTACTATTACTTACATACTACTGTTTTTTATTGATTTTAACAGTTAATAAAGACCTACCCTGCTCTACAGGGATCAGTGAAGGGAAACAGGGAAACTGCTGATATACAACAAGCTGCTTCCTGCGGAGCTCTCCTCCCATCTGGCAGCAGAGATCCAGGCGCTAGGAGGAAGCCAAACACCACTCATCTGCAAAAACTGAGGTGACGTAGAGCTGGTTCAGTGAAATTTCCCATTATATTCATCGTCTTTTGTCTCTATAGCCAGGTAATGTGGTGGTTCACTTTTACACTGTGAGCTGTATGTTAGGCTTTAGCTTCTATCTTTACCATTTTAACCTGTTTTTGCAGCTGAGTCAGTTTGACATCTTGATGTCAACACAAATTGTAGACACTTCCGTCTGCTTCACACCGAAATCACTTTTTTGTTTATCTTAGAATTTTATAATATTTCTTCAGGAAGTGCAGTTCATTACAGTGTGGGTTCCATGCTTACTATGACAGCTAAAAGGACCATGTCAGAGAGGTGGGGCTTAGCAAAAGGTCAGATGAGATTCATGTGGCTCAATATGAGTGGACAGGAGGTTGAGAATGAGCAACCATTCTTGAGACTTTCCTCCTCCAAAATACAGTTACATAGGTCAGCAGCTAATTAAGAGCCGACTTTACATGATTGTTAGGCAGCGACCTCTAGTGGCCATAGTAATTATGATGAGAGCAAAAGAGGAAGTAAGGTGGCATAGCACAAAGAGCGACAAAGCCCACATAGGGAAAAGGTCAGGGTTGATGGACGGGTCATACCAACACAACACTTAGACCCAGGAGACCACTGTTGTGTCCCGTGTGAAACCAAAAGTCACCATTAAGTTATTCTAATGTGAGCATACTTGCCAACCCAACCCGATTTTCCTAGAAGACTCCCGATTTCCTCCTGGGGTAAAAATGTCCCTTAATTTTTTTTAAGATTTATGACAAATTTTCACTACCTTTTTCCTTTTTGTTATCACAATCTGTTTCTGACACTGTACAGCATGTAAAAGCTCTATGACTCTAATGCTGTGTTGACAATGAACGACACAGCAACAGACTACAAGTCATTTTTAATGGAAACAAGTGACATGAAGCTAGACACTACAAATAAAAGTTGAGGTGGCCTCAAAATTTTTTGGCAGTGGACTGGTGAAATGTTATGTTAAAATGTATGGAAGCATATTGCATTCATTTGCGTAATTTTTAACGGAGTAAATTTGGAGTAATTTATTTATTTTTCTGGTTTTTGGTGTAATTTTTTTTGCTTTTCTGAGTTTTTTTTCTGTTTTTCTGAGTATTTTTTTCCCTGTTTTTCATAGTAATTTCTTTCTGTTTTTCGGGGGGGGTTCTGTTTTTTTTGTGGTAATTTTTTTCTGTTTTTCGTGGTAATTTTGTTTTCCTGAATGAGGAGATGAGATACTTCAAATCTCGCGAGAAGCTCCCACCTGGCACCTACTAGTGACCCCTGCATCCATGGTGACTCCTGCTCATGGATGTATTTTGCATCCGTGCTCCTGCTCCTAGATAATTTCAACTACGGGATCAATAAGGGTAAGGCACATAATTAGTTACACACAGGGTATGTTAATCTAGCTATGTTTTCGACTGCATCCTTCTAGTGTAGGCCTATCGCTCAATGTAAAATGAAATTAAAATTAATTAAATTAACAGGTTAGGTTAGAGATTTTGAAGTAACTCGTCTCCTCGTTCAGGAAAAAAAATTAACACAAAAAACAGAAAACAATTACCACAAAAAAACAGACACCCCCCCCCCCCCCCCAAAAAAAAAAAACAGAAAAAAAATACCACAAAAAACAGAAAAAAATTACCACAAAAGTCAAGAATGTCAAAGTGAATGCAATATGAATGCAATACGCTTCCATAAAAATGCACTTCAGACAAAAGCATAGATTTTTATTTTTATTTTTTACCAAATATAAACTTTCGATGGCATCAGTTGAAGTGCTTTGTAGCAAGTAGTAGACACACACAAGCCACTGACAACATAACTGCGTTAACGAGACCTCGAGCAACACTTCAGCGTCGACTCACCAATAATGTAGCTGGTCACGCTGTTGCTGTGTCACTCACAGTGTGAATAGAGCATAAAAGTCTACCGTTTCCTCCCTGCTGGTGTTCCCCTTCTCGCTCCTTCTCCAACCCTTCGAGGATGGAGAGGGGCGCTAGTCAGGCCAAAATGGGTTTGGCATGGCTGCCAGTGGACACCTTGTCTCTGTGCTGACAAGGTGATGCATGTGTGACAGGACCGCTGTAGTAGGGGTTTGGGTGACGAGGCATGCCCAACTCCACCATGGCAGGGTACCCGGCTGTCTTTCAGAGACTATGAGCCTCTAGTCCACCTTGCTTAGGCATCCAGGACCCAGGGTTGTGTGGACCAGGGAGGACAGCCGGCAGTGGGTCCCTGGCACCTACAGCCTGGCCTGCCTCCCTCCTCCTGGTACTCTGCTGGAGCTGAATGAACTAAAAACTAAACCAAATCAAATGTATACAATTTATATTTTGTTATTTTCATTCTTTAAAAGCAATAGAATGCAGGAAACACAGTCTCTGAAACTTAAAAAATCCTCTCTACTTTTATGGTCTAAAGGTTGGCAAGTATGAGCGTAAGTCATGTAACGCGTCGTTCATCTTCAGAACATTGTAGTTTGATCACGGCAGACCCATGTCCATAACATCCATCATCTTGTCTTTTCCCAAGTCCTTATGAATTCTCCTTATCTTTCCTTCACTCAATGACGTTGTCCATCAAGGTCAAGAAGTGTTTAGAAAAAGACATAGAATGTAATTAATTTGGACTATTCAACCACAGCCGCTGAGTTCGTTGAAGAAGACAAAAGAAAAGGTGGGAGAGAGAAATAAGCACAAAGATGGAGATTCATGAGTGATGATGGAAGTAGTCCAGCTCAGTCCAGGTGTTTTTATAATATTGGCAGTTCAGTTCAGTCTAACAAAAACAAACACTTTATTGACTATTAACAGGGTGAAGGTTTGAGTCTGGCTGTAACCTGGTAGACTTTCCTCTTCAATCAGTTTGGAGATTTTATGTAAAACAACAACAAAAAAACAAAAACAAAACAACTAATCAAATGAAACAAAAACCAAATAATAAAAAAACTCACAATAAAATATTGTGACTACAAGTCATCAAAGCAACTAATAAAATATAGAAACAGAACTTTAACACATAGAAAAGTCTTCTGAGGTATTTCTGGTGTATTGAGGTGATCTGTGGTTTATGAGCAGTATTGTTTTGATGTATTTTTTTGTTTTGTTTGTCTCCCGGCTTATCTATCTTTTCCATTCGTTTATTAATCAATGTTATTCTTTGTTGTACCGTCGTTGTCAAATGCCCCACGCTCCTCGAAAAGCTCCTCTTGCTTCACTGACTTCATACAAAGACAGAGAGTTGCATGTGTTCAATGCACCGAAAGTCAAATTAATAAAAAGGAATATACAGAAATATATTCATCTTTGAGTTTGAATCATCATCTTCATCATCGTCAGCAGCAGCAGCAGCATCGTAGACATTCACTGTTACATGTATGGCATCACAGAAGAAACAGAAACACAAAGACGTACAAATAAAAAATAAAAACAATGTTTTGTTTCCAGTTATTATTGTTAATAATGACGTGTGTGTTTTGAGGATGAAGCTAGTTTCTGAACTGGGCTCTTAGCTGCTGGTTTGCGAGGCAACAGACAAGATGCCCTGGTTTTGGTCCCGGTTGAAGAAAAAAAATAAAAAAGAAAGACAGAATAAGAGACAGAGGTTAGGAGGTAACTGAGGGGGTGACTGATGACCTTTGACCTCTGTAAATGTTGATCTTTAAGTTGTGATCAACTTGACCAGTTCTTTGTTTTTTTTATATTGCAGAAACACTGGAGAAGGCTGGACTTACAGTAAAGAAAGTAAAGCATGTGTCTAGTGTTATTCTATATTTTTCCTGTCAAATCAACATTGGACCTCATGCAGCAACATTTACTGATATTTCTCTTACATTCTCTCTTAATTCTTTGTTGAGAGGAAAAATAACAGAAGTCAACTTCAGATGCACCACACATTCTTAACTTAAATCTGCTCTCACCAAGATGTGCTCAATGATCATCAGTAAACACTATATAAGGGCACGTGTTGTGCCATGTGCAAAGACTGACACATGAACTAGAGAACTGGAGAAATGTCAACAACAAAGGCCGTATGATGAAGGAGAAACAGTAATGAAATACTGTTAAATAAACAAAGTAAACAAGTGATTTTCCAAAGTTTTAGTTTTGGTAATTTAGGAAAATCAAAAACCCAAATATAGCAAAACATTTGTGATGATGTAAATGTCACAGCAGCAGTGTTGAAGAAAGCATTCGGATCTTTGACTTAAGTAACAATACTAATACACACTGCAAAATTACTCTGTTACTGGTAAAAGTACTGCACTGACAATATTACTTCAGTAAAAATATGTAAGTACAGAGTCAGGGGAATGTTTTTAATTATTAAAAGTATAACAATTTAAATACATTCAATAAATTAAAAAAAGGAAAGGCGGCAAGTCCTCATATTTGAGAAGCTGCAAACATGAAATATTTTTGCATGAAAAATGACTAGCAATTATCAAAATTGTTGCCACTTAATTTTCTAATCAACTAATCATTTTAGTTTCACTTGTAAATTTTCATATTTTTGGTTTGTGCACAAAAAACTTTATTTGTAAAGTAACTTAAGTCAACAATGGTAGTGGAGTAGAAGTAGAAAGTGGCATGAGATTAAAATACTCACGTAAAGTAAAAGTACCTCAAATTTGTACTTAAGTACTTTCAAGTAGCTCTAATAAGTCTGTAAAAACTCTCCAGCTGATCCAGAACTCGGCGGCACGTGTACTAACAGGAACTAAGAAACAAGATCATATTTATCCTATTTTAGCTTCTCTGCACTGGCACCCTGTAATACCCAGAATTAGATTTAAAATCCTAACTTAAAAACTAAACTAAATGGTCAGGCTCCGTCATATCTTAGACAGCTCATGGTGCCTTATTATCCCACCAGAACACTGCGCTCTGAGAACGCAGGGCTACTCCTGGTTCCTAAAGTCTACATAAGTAGAACAGGAGACAGAGCCTTCAGCTATCAGGCTCCTCTTCTGTGGAATCATCTTCCTGTTTCAGTCCAGGAGGTAGACACCATCTCCGCATTAAGACTAGACTTAAGACTTTCCTCTTTGATAAAGCTTATAGTTAGGGTTGGCTCATGCTCATCTTGGACCAGCCCCTAGTTAGGCTGACATAGGCCTAGTCTGCACCAAGCCCCTTTTCTCCTTCTGTCTCTGTCCTTACTTTCTGAAAAGTTGGTTCTTTTTCACTTACCAACATTCATGTCCTATTACTGCATATCGCTAACACGGCTTCTTCTCTGGAGCCTTCGTCCTCCACTATCTTGCAGGTTAACTGGAATTGCATCTATACCTGGATGATGCGTTGTGGTTTTGCCCCTGCTGTGGTCCTGCCTGATGCCTCCTATTACTGCTGTTATTATTAGTCATACTTCTAATGTTATTATACACATATTATTACTGTCACATACATATACTATCATGTATTAATATATACCCATAATTACCGTTATTATAATATTATTACTAAATTAATGTTGTTGTACTCTATTATCATTACCGTCTGCCCTGCATCTCTCTCTGGCTGTCTCTCCTGGTCTCTCTCTGTCTCAATTTCTCTCTCTGTCTCTGTCTCTGTCTCTGTTTATGTATCCTTTCGTCACGGATTACTGCAAATTTACTATGTTGACCTGTTCTGTACGACATCTATTGCACATCTGTTAGTCCTGGAAGAGGGGTCCCTCCTCAGTTGCTCTTCCTGAGGTTTCCACCATTTTTTTGCCCCCATAAAGAGTTTTTCCTTATCTGCTGTGAAGGTCCAAAGGACACAGGGATGTCGTATGCTGTAAAGCCCTGTGAGGCAAATTGTGATTTGTGATATTGGACTTAATAAATAAAATAAAAGTACTACTTAATAAAAGTACTTTACGTAAATGTACTTAGTCACATTTCAACACTGGTCATCAGTTGGACACACAGTAACTGAAACTACAGTAACTGAGATCAGTGGACCAAGGATAGCAGGGCTCCAGACTGCAACCAAATGGTTGTATTTTGCAACCATTTTTCAACTCAGTGCGAGTATGTTTTACAACTACTCGCTTATGCGTGACCCGCAAATTTGCAGGCACCTTTTTTTTTCATGTTGTAAAACAAGCAAGCGAGTCTGCCAGTGTAGGCTAATGCGTGTGAGAGGGGGAAAGTCCAGGATCACCTCATCTACACTCATCAGTAGGCTCGATTGAGATGAACTGCACCGCACCTGAAAAGTGGACAAGAGGAGGTGGCTGCAGCGGTCACTGAGGCGGTCTCAACGAGCTGCGTTCAAGTCGGAGGCTGAATCCAAATGTCATTACTTACATACATAACAATTATCAAAATATTATCAGACTCATATATCAGTTTGTTCTCAGTCTCCAATTGTTTTAATTATGATAGACTGAGTTATTAAATACTTTACAGGCGTTCTGTAATTCATGTTCCTGGTTCAACCTCTGTTTTACATGAATTCTCATGTAAATCAGCATCATATCAGTTTGCTGCTACAGAGCAGACCTATCCCCTCAACTACAGAGGCTAAATAAATTGTGTCTGACTATTAGGTTAATATTTTCTTCACTTCTGTACAGATGTCATTTTAAGAATCCTTACATCCCACTGACCACATGTCTTTGTTATGCTAAATACTTCAATAATTAAAACAGTCCAATGTTAATATACGGTAGACTACATATAGTTCATGATACAGTTAAAATGGCTAAAAATGTGAATAACTGCGTTAAGGTATGCCCGTAAATTTTCTGCTTGTGCCCCTAAAATTTTCAGTCAGGAGCTACAGTGCTCCTACAAAAAAAGTTAGTCTGGAGCCCTGGATAGTAGTATTTCTTTCGCCCATGACTTTATTAATCCAATCAGTAAATCACTGTAACACTTAATAATGTAAATTTGATGATATTCATGTATTTTTAGAAAATATTCTTCAAAATAAAATTATGTTTCCTCGAGTTGGACAATTTGTGTACAGTGAAAACAGGATATTTTCTCTTTTCTTGGTCAGAGTGCTCTCAACCAATTCCAAGAAAAGAATGAAAAAAAAGTGAATCCCAGAAATCACTGGGTAACAAATTAAGACCAAATTGTGGATTTGAACAAAAATAAAAAAGAATTTATCCATATACTGCTTCTTGCATGAGGCCCAATGTATCTGACTTCCTTACTGAGGCCAGCTTCCTGCAGTGTTACAGCTAAACCAGAAGGTTTAGGATGTTGGAGGGAAACAGAGCTGAGGAGGTCAAAAGTCACAGGTCCTTCATTGACCTCCAGGTAAGACACGACCAGACTAAGAACATGAAACAATCAGCACAAACAGTATAAAATCTAAATAATAAAAAAAAAGAAAACTCATCATGTGTCACATCATGTGACTGTTGTGTCCACATTGTACCACACACACACACACGCTTGCTTACACACACACACACACACACACACACACACACCGACCTGAATGCATACACAACTCTATGCATCATGAGGTCTTGCACCTTTTTTAGGGTAACATGTGTTCCCCCTTGTTTGGGCACCTTGCAAATTTACATTTTCAGGACAGCCAATAGGCTTTGAGCACCCTCAGATAAGCCCCTCCCACCTGCTGCTGGCCGCCCCACCCCACCCGTGAAAACTTGTGGCCGGCATCGCATCCTGTCGAATCCCCTACCCCATCCCCTGTAGACCTGGTTACCTGAGAAGTTTTATTTCTGAGCCAACCAAAATGCTGTGGTTGAACGCAGTCAGCCAATCAAATCTCTGCATGCAAGATGTTCGCCTCCTGGTTCCTGAAAAGCAATTCCGTCAGACCTCTCTCAGTCTTCAACTTCAAGTTAGAACAGCTGAACACAAAGGAAGAGAGAGAGGAAACCTTCCTGTAAAAACAAGCACTGTCCAGTCTTTCTGGGTTTTGTGTTTTCAGTCTTTCCTTGTGACCTCACTTCCTGTTTCCTGTACTTTTGGATGCAACCCGTTGGATCCGAAGGTTTGTCGTGTGTGAGTAGTAGTGTGTGGTCGAAGGAGGAAAACAGAAAAGAAAATGAGTCAGAGAAAAGGTAGAACAACAAGTGTTCTAAAGTCAGTATTTGTTGCGTAACAGTCGTGGAGTTCCTACAAGGGTTTTGCAGCATTGTAGTAAAAAAACATCCCAACGGTAGGTTGATGGTAGGTGGTTGCTAGGTGATGCGGTTGCAAAGTTGCCAGGTAGGTAGAAAAGTCCAGATCTGGAGGAGTAGAAGAAAGAATGCACGCCGAAAATGGTTAAAAAAAAGAAAGAAAAGAAAATAGCTAAAGAAATGAAAGTCATCGCTGAGGTACCTGGAGAAGAGCATTCGCTGAGTCGGGACCTGAATGCATTCAGTGTTGGGTTTTCCTGTTTGTGTGTGTGTGTGTGTGTGTATGTGTATGTGTGTGTGTGTGTGTGTGTGTATGTGCATGTTTGGTTCTCTCATTAAACAAACACACACAGACACATAGACACACATTTGGTGAAAAACACAAAAAAAAAAAAAAAAAAACAAAAAAAAAAAAACACGAATTAATCAAGACCAAGAGGAAAACTTGAGAAAAACGAGGACGTGTGCTGGTAATTTTTGTCCAAAACGGACGTAGAGAGAATCAAAGAAAAGAAGTCCAAAGAGATCAAATAGCAGCTGCTTTCACGCCATGTTTCTGGTTCAGGTTGTAAAATTCCACTGAGAAAAGATGGTGTGTGTGTGTGTGTGTGTGTGTGTGTGTGTGTGTGTGATTCGGTCATTTTCACAGGAAGTTGAACCGAACTTCACCGGTAACGTCAGGCCTCCAAAACAAGTTTGTTTTCTTTTCTCACTTCCTCCTCATATACTGGACTCTTTGGGTGGTAGGTCCACATTAGTTACCATGGGAACATGTGGGAGCGTGGAGACCAGCAGGGCGTGGTGGTCAGAGGTAGGCGGGGAGATGGTGGTGGTGAGGCGGCGGACCTGACAGATCCTCTCCTCCACACACCCAGCCGATAATCGAGCCTCAGCATCATGATCCCAGCACTCCTCCACTGTCTCACAGATCTGAGCCAGACCCTGCAGACAGCAGCAGCAAAAGAAGAAGTCATCACAGGAAGACATTAGAAAAAAAAGAGTCTAACTAATTTATTATTTTGGGGGTTTAAGCCTGAAGGGCTGAAAATGTATTGTTTTTGTGTGAATTCATTATTTTTTAATTTCTTTGCAAAATGTTAAACGTTTTTGCAAAGTCCTGTAAGATGGTACATTGTATACACTTATTCACCAGTGATTGGAAGTTGTGTGCAAATGCTGCTCAATAAATATGAAGCCAATCATCCAGATGGGGGTGCTCTAATCCAAAAACTTAATTTTGGAAAGGCCATGTCTCTCACACTGTAAGACCAATTTGACTTGAAATTCAACAGAAAAGTGTAGCTCATTGTGTTCTTCAAAAAGCCCCAAGAACCATGAAGGTCTGCTTGACTAAATTTTATGCCATTTTGATTTTTCTTTTTTCTTTTTTTAAATACATGATTGTACCAACCTGTCTGTAGATCATCACTGGACCAATCTGACCAAAAGTTATCAAAAGCTTCTTGAGATCTCATTGTGTTTTGAAGATATTGACCTATGAATTTTAGAGGGGCCTTGGCTCAGCACATAAATAGGACAAAGTCTAACAACAACAAACTGTCTACACAACTTCTAGCAACATAACCTTTAAGTTTCATTTCAACTGACCACTAGGGAGCACCACAAATGCAAAAAATGGGTGTGGCATAACATGAATCAGACTACAAATCAGAAATTGTTTGTCCAATCATTACAAAATGTGCAGTATACCTTAAATAGAAGAATTTAACCACATGTAAAAAAATTCTTAATTCCTTATGGGAGCACTGCAATGCAATTTAGATTAAAAAAAACAACAACACATTTTTGACATCTCCTAAACTGTAGCTCCCATTCCTACCAAATTTTCCATAGATCATTATTGGATGAGGCTTATCAAAGTTTATTTAAAGGTTATTGATATCTCAATGCATTTTGAAGATACTGAAAATTGAACTTTAGAGGGGGCATGCTTTTCAAAAAAAGCCCCAGTAACCATTTAAGTCTGCCTGACTAGATTTTACACCATTTTTATTTTTTTTCAGAAATATATGATTTGTTTTTTTCTGTGGCTCATTACTGGACCAAATGTATCAAAAGTTATTGAAAGCTTGTTGATATCTCATTCTATTTTGAAGATATTGACCAATGAACTTTAGACGGGGCGTGGCTAAGGACACACAGAGAACAAAGTCCACAACTGTTGAGCCAATCATTATAAAACTTGTAGGAAATGTTAACATAGCCTGAAAATTTCATTTAAATCTACCACTAGGGAGTGCTACAAATACAAAAAATGGCAGTGGCATATAAAAGCCATCGGACTATGAATCATTACAAAACTTGCAGGGCATGTTAAATAATCATGACGCTCACGTGTGATTTTTTTGTTGTTGAAATCACTAGATAAAGGGGCCCCACCAGTTCCAAACAAGTGCAATGGTCTTGCACAAATTGGCCATAAATCAATGACAGTTTTCCAAACATCACCAAACTGTTTCTGAAATTGATCAATAAGGGGGAACAGTGTTGCAAAGAAGAGCATGGCTCGGCAGAGAAATGAATGAGCATCTGCCTACTCATCAGAAAAGTATTGGTTATATTTAATGCAGGTGTTGTAAAACTGTCAAAAGTCTTGATCCTTAGCAGCTTAACAGCCCATACAGGCTTTAACCCCAGAATCACTGCTTGTTGCTACATTTTAATTCTTTACTTTTTGTATTTGAAAGACAGAGTCAGAAAAACAGAATACATCTGCAGTTTATTTTCTTAAGATGACTTGAGATCATTGTACGAGGTATCTGATTCAAAGACGCTCAACTAAAATATAACAATGTGAGATTATGAGAGACTGATGCTTCATTTAAAGCTGGTCCAAATACTTTCCAAATCTTTGCACTGTGAGGCAGAAAATTATTTGTGACTTTTAATTATTAATAAATAGGGTTGGGTACCATTCACATTTGAATGGGTACCAGTACCGAGAATTTGGTACCAGTGCCCAAACTTAATTTTTTCAGTATTTTACTCTCTATGTAATAACTAAAACGTAGTTTCGAACAAGCTGCAGGGGTGATGTAGTCTTGCTTTCTCTTTACGCCACTAAATCCCTGTCTGTCTGTCCATCATCTCTTTTGTTCTCTGTATAGACACAACTGACCAATATGTGAAATAGTAAGTATATAATTTAAGAAGCACAATCACAATATAAAGTTATACTAGGCTATTTCTAAAATCAAACTGAAAAGAAAATAGACCAGATGCCAAAACTATTGGCACTGCAGCGACAGTTTCAGGCTGCTGCTGCAGAGCATCAGGGCATTTTTCTGCCTGAACCTGGTGGTCTCATCCAGATGTGCTCTCAGATACTGAAATTTGGTATCAATTGATTTAATGTGAATCAGTAGTACCAACGCAGTTTGGTTGCTATCGAGTTTCATCCCCAGCCCCATTGATTAATCTTTCTAGATTAATAGTAGGATAGTGTGAACTGTAAAATATGACACTAGGAATGCCATGGTGAGGAAATTTTCCAACTGGTTTCTAAACTCAGATAACACCTATCAATTCAATCAATCAATCAATTTTATTTATAAAGCCCAATATCACAAATCACAATTTGCCTCACAGGGCTTTACAGCATACAACATCCCTCTGTCCTTAGGACCCTCACAGCAGATAAGGCAAAACTCCCCAAAAAACCCTTTAATGGGGAAAAAATCGGTAGAAACCTCAGGAAGAGCAACTGAGGAGGGATCCCTCTTCCAGGACGGACAGACGTGCAATAGATGTCGTACAGAACAGATCAGCATAATAAATTAACAGTAATCCGCATGACACAATGAGACAGAGAGAGAGAGAAAGAGAGAGAGAGAGAGAGAGAGAGAGAAGGAGAGATGCAGGACAGATGGTAATGACAGTAGCTTACAACAACATTAATGAAAGTAATAATATTCTAATTATAGTTCTGGATACTGTGGTACAATATGTTGAAAGTATATATTAATATCTGGCAGTATACATGTGTGACAATAATCATATGTGTATAATAACAGTAGAAGTATGACTAATGACTAAATAATAACCTATAATTATACCAGAAACGACATTTGTTGATGATGCTCAATATCTGTAGAGTGCTGTATGCTAATTCAAACTAAACATTTCCTCCTGCTGCAGCTTCACATTAAAAAGATTTAACTGGCCAAATACTAGTTGACTTTAACCTACTCACAGGAAATGCAATGTGTTTGTCAGTGAGATTAGCACTACCACTATTGTTCATCAAAAATGCATCTGCAAAACAAGACAACAGTCATTTTCATTATATGTTGACAGCATATAAGTTTGAAATATTGCAGGGAGTGATGGAACAGTCAGGAGCAGCCACAGTGAGCTTTTACATGAAGAACTGCACACCATCATTAAGTTCTCTGTTAGCATTGGGGTTAAAAATCCTTTGCCACTGTCTTGTCGGTCAACTCTCCTGATTAGTGAAATCTGACTCCTGCTGCTCTGTGTTGCGACTTTGCTGCTCCTGCTGTACAGAGTAGACACTTTACATTTATAATTGTAGCATCTGTTATGCAACAGAATAATGATATAACTAGAATTACCCCCTCATGGTTGTATGCCTCTACAAAACAGTTACGTTTAAGTTACAGTTTGCATCCATATTTGTCCAGACTCATATGTAGCCACGCCAGTTGACAATGCTTTAAATATGGATATTACTGCAAAAGAGTTACAAATTCTAAAATGTGCATGCTACACACACATCTTGAACACAACAGCAAAGATCTATACAATTAGCACAGTTTCAAGAGTCACCAATTCAGTATCTGACCATATATCTCCCCTTCTGTTCCTGAGATATGAGGTTGAATAATGGTCAGCAAAGTACTTTAGCAGAACGTTATGATGTCACAGGGAAGTAGAACTTTAATCTTTTGGAAATAAAATGTCACAAAATAGTCTTAAGTCGTAGCCCAAACACTGTGTTACACTGACTACTATGTACCAATATCAACATTCAACGTTCAAGTGTCTGTTTTGCTGTGATGGAGGACTCACGCTGTGTTTTAGCCACAGGTCTTTGAGGGCCGGTCTCATCTTCTTGTGGACGACGACCTCTTGCAGGTCCTCCAGTGATGGATGTTGACCGACCTCCTCCTCAAACGGTAACATGTACTCATCCACTGGACCTAACAGACACACACAGGGTGAGTCAGTGTCTCTGAAGGCAATTCACAGTAAAGCACCTGAGTGAATATTAGGCGAGTAGAAGGAGCTGCCTCTGTCTTAGAATTTATGACTGTGTTTAAAATGTGGCAGAGACAGCAGTGATACAGTCTGACCATGGAGAAACTATTATGAGCTTCAGCAGAGACTTAGCGATTACAGTTTTGAGACAGAATCAGCTAATTTTAGAAACAGCCATCAAATGTTTCTGTATTTGAACTCTGAGTATCCATTTATGGGAAATGACTCTTTGTGATAATTTAATTTTGCTGAAAGTAAAAACTCCTCACACTTTTTTCTGGATGTTTCATGCTTCTCTCTACACTGGATTATCTGGTCACCACTGTAATCTACTGTTAACTGACAGTAACTATTTTATAGTGGTGTTTGTGTGTGTCAAGTTACAGAGAAGCAGTCAGTGGCAGTGAAAATATTAGAGGTCGGGCTTCCTCCAACAATGCTCATTAAAATATGTATAAAAAGAAAATCACGGCCAAAAACATGTTTTGTGAGGTCACAGTGACCTTTGATCTTCAACCAAAAATTGGAGTTAGTTCAATCAAATTCAGATTTGAGGAAATTCACCTCAATGCATTCTTGAGATATCGAATCAGTTAAGTGGACAAATCTGAAGAAATTCCCTCAAAGCGTTCTTAATAGGGATGCAATGGTCCTCGGTAAAATATTGAACCATTTGGTCCGCCCCGCACAGATCAATACGCCCTTATGGAGGGCGGGTTTCCGGTTTTGCAATTAATTTGGCATTGATGCTTTACAGGACACTGTGTGTGTATGTGCCTATCCACAGGCGAGTCCATGGATGTATGGAGAGAACGGCCAAGTCAGCCTGCTTCACAAAAGCCCTCCCCGCGAGTTAATGTCCAATCACTGTTGTGGCTCTGCCCACTTTCCCCCTCACACTGTTGTAACTGGAGTTGGGGAAAGTGACTCTCGCCTCACACAGAAAAGAAGCGGAAAAAACAAACAGAGAGAGCCATGGCAAACGCAAGCGGAGGAGTTGAGAGACAGAAGCTTGAAGAAGAACCGGCTTCATACAAATCTCCGGTGTGGGATCATTTCAGTTTTGCTGTTGAATAAGACGACGAGGGAGTGAAAACAGTAACAGAAATTTCACTGTCTGCAAACGTTGCTTGGAAACGAGCCCGGCCAGGATCCGCAGCATGGCACTTAACACACAGTCTATGGAGCGAAGCCTGTGTTGCGTTCAAGCGTTGTCACGTAAATAACAAATTCCAGCACTTGAATAGGCTGTAGCACAACATAGCAGCATGTCAAGTGCAAAGTCAAGCAAAATAAAGAGATCATTTGGGGGGAAAAAATTGTTCTCTTTACGCACAAAACGTACCGAAACCGTGGCCAAAAAACCGAGGTACGGACTGTACCATAGGCTACCTGTACCGTTGAACCCTAATCCTTAAGATACTGCATTCAAAAGGCTAAGACAGACAAGGTCACAGTAACCTTGACCTTTCACCTTTGACCAACAAAATGTACATAGTAACTCGTTGAGTTCACATGAAATTTGTGCCAAATGAAGAAATTCCCTCGACGCATTCTTGAGATACTGAATTCACAAAAACGGGCTGGACAACCCGAAAACATAATGCCTCCAGCCACAGACCGTGCATGCTTGGTCGCATAACAATGAGAATAAAGACTGTAAAGAATCTAGGAAATATAACAGTGCAGATGTTTTAATACAAGGATGAAATCTAGATATATATAAAATCACATAAATTGGTGGTAGACAGGTGTACAGTAGTTGTGTGTATGTTACCGTCCACAGACTTGCAGCGGGACACCAGCTCCCACAGCACCAGACCCATGGCATACATGTCAATCCGGAGGAAGGCGTCTCGTTGGAAGTTGATAGCTCCCTCTAAAACCTCTGGAGCCATGTAACGCCTCGTTCCGACCTGCACCCACAAACAGACATGAAACAGTGCTCAGTGTATCACTCTTCTCCACCACCACCCCCTGCAGTCAAAGCAGCTCACCTGTCCATGCGTCTCTCCGGGTGGCTCCCCTGGCTCGAAGCGAACGGCAAGACCAAAGTCACCGATGACTGCTGTGAGGTCTGAACGCAGCATTATGTTCTTACTCTTGAAGTCCCTGAGAGACACAAAAAGACAATTAAATCAAACCCTGACACTCCAACCTCCCTCAGGCAAGACTGCCCCCTCTCTTGACTGAGAAGATGTACTTTAACACCCACTAAAGTTGAAAGAGTCAGAAAAAAAATTCTTTCACAACTTGCAAACACATTCTCACTCTCACTCTAGGTATCCTGGATGCTCAGGGATCCCCTGTCAATTTATGCTTGTCTCTTCAACATACACTTTTGTTTTCACAGGTTCTGCTCATTAAATGTATAGCTTATTTCCATGAGTTTAGGCAATAAAAGCATCTGGTTAGGTTTAAAAAAACAACAACAAACAAACATGGTTTGGCTTAAAATAAGTAACGTTGGGTGACATATGTCACCTTACTCTAATTTACTTTATCTTATTTTGTGTTGTCTTATCTCATCTCTTCATGTCATCTCATATTGTCCTGTCTCATCTTATCTTACCTTGCCTTATCGTATCTCATGTTGTCTTGTCTCATCTTTTCTTATCTGATCTTGTCTCATCTTACCTTCTCTTGTCTTACTTTATCTAATCTTTCATTGTCTTGTCTCACCTCATTTTATCATGTCATGTCTCAGATCATTTGACCAGAGGGGTATTCCAGGTAGGAGGTTCAACAAACTCTGCGTCTATCCCTGAACTCTGAGTTGATTTACCCTGAGATGGGAAATTCTGAGTATCCGGTTCCAGAACAGCTGATCTGAGTTAGTTCAGTCAACTCTGAGTATGTTCACTCTGAGTTAAGCCGACAATAAAAAGCCATCATCAATGGAGCTCCAACTCCACAATTCACCATGGCAACAGGTAAATAAAAGACAGCGCCTCCATTTTAATCTAGATGTAGAGATATTAATGCATGTGTAGCAGACGGTGCACGTTTATCTTTAAAAGAAGAGCCTGAGTCAGAGCGAGGAAAGTGTAAATAAGTTAACCATAAAGTTAATAAAAAAAAGTTTATTCATCATTTATCAGACTTACATTTCCTTAATGAAGATAAAGTGGTGGAATCTGACTGTGTATCAGGCTGTAGATACATTACATTATATTAATAATATATAATAATATATTTGTTCAGATTTACTAATCTGATGGGGAAAAACACAGGAGGCAGAAGATTTAAAACACAGCCTATAGGCTAGGCTATAGATCAAAGACATAGGCCTAAAGACATGACTGTAAACTCACAGTCTGACCCAGTAATAATGTTTGGTGACTTGCACTTGAAAAGACATTGAGGTTAAAATACAGTAGATTTTAAAATGTTGCACATCTATTTGTATCTTGACTCAACAGCATTCAGTGACTTTATTTCAGCTACAAATGTAGTAAATTTAAAGACACTGAAATGCTGCACCATTGCTCACTCAGAAATATGAACATATAATCCCCAATATTAGGCTATAGGAATTATGTTCCATCAGTGCGACCAATGACATCAGTGATAGAGATTATTAGTTATTGATACTAGGCTACGTGTCTAAAGCTTCATACCGATTTTTAAAATTTAAATACTTAGAGCTACACATTATGTGCAATAAACATTTGGGAGCTGCTCTAACAGACGGACAGTCTGATTCTTGTACACAGTGTTATAAAAAATAATTAATATCAAAAGGACAGAGGTTTGATTCTGAGCTGAGGGTGAATTCTCGCTGTGTAATATTTGAATGTAAAGACAAAAACCAATGTCCAAAGAAATGATTGATGTGCATAAATTCAGTAACTTAAGACAGTCCTGAGTAACAAACTAATATTCAGCAGGATTTAGACTGTGACAGACGGTAAATCTCCACTAATGAATGAGCTTCGATATAAGCTTAAACTGAATGAATGAGGAAATGAAACAGCGTGTAAGAGGGAGGAGACAGAGAAAAAGTCAGGGTTTATTGAAGAAAACCTGTCAGCGAGCAGATTATGTTCACAGAGTCTGTTACCATGGTCACTGACTCAGAGTTTCAGTTACCTCTCTTTCTGGAACGGATAACTCAGAGTTTCCCTCATCTCAGGGTTAACTTACTCTGAGTTTTCACATAACCTGCTTTCTGGAATACCCCCCAGGTCTCGTCTTATGTCAGCTTATGTTAGCTTGTCTTGTCTCATCTTATCTTAAGTTTAAGTTTATTTACTTTATTAATCCCCCTGAGGGAAAATTCAGTGTTTTCACTCTTGCTTGTCAATTACACACAGGTCCGAAAGACACGCACATGCACAAACTGGACCTATACATGCACAAAGTGGAGAGATGTCAGAGTGAGGGGGCTGCCCTTGGTCAGGCGCCCTGAGCGGGTGGGGGGCTCGGTGCCTTGCTCAAGGTCACCTTGGCAGTGCCCAGGAGGTGAACTGGCACCCCTCCAGCCACCAGTCCATGCTCCATATTTGGTCCAGACAGGCTCGAACAGGCGACCCTCCAGTTCCCAACCCAAGTCCCTATGGACTGAGCTACTGCCGCCAAAATTTACCTTGTCTTGTCTTACTTTATCTAATCTTGTCTCATATCATTTGACTTTGTCTCATCTCAACTTATCCCATCTTACCTTATCTCATCTAGTCTTGTCTTATCTCATATAATTTGATCTGGTCTCATCTTATCTAATCTTATCTTATCTAATCTTACGTTGTCATGTCTTATCCAGTCTTGTTTTGTCTCATCTCATGAGCTGAATGATGTGTGAGCAGCTCCTGTTTGCAGTGTACTCATGGATGTACAGACAGCTATCACTGGATTACTGTGCTGAAAACTTTTTTTTGAATGATGATTATTTTTTCTCTGCTTTCTGAGTGAATTTATGTACGTTTCTTCTGAATGGATCAGAGATAATGAGAAGTCACACCAAATGCTATCAACATGTGTTTCATGTCTGTGTGTTGACATTTCACTCAGTGATGACTGTGTTTAAAAGAATCTTAATCTCATCCATGATCTGTGTGTCACTCTGCAGGCCAGAGGTAACCCAACTCACTGGTTCCATCATGTGGCCAAAAAAGACAACTATTTCTGTCCTTTAGAGAGATTCCTTGAAATTCCTGGCAAGGAATCTTAGCTTAAGAGTGATTCAGGAAGTTTCTGAGAGCAACTCTGAGCAAGGAGGAGACAGAAACTTTTATCTTAGTGAGGAGGTGTGGTTGACCCCATTGCTAGGTATGACGCAGTCTTCTAAAAGCTGTGATTGGTTGTTACAAAAAGGAAAAAAGAAAAAACAAACAAAACAAAAACAAATGCGCTCCTAGTAATGAATGGACAGTGAAATCAACCGATCATAGAACTTAGACTGTATTAAGAAATGTGCAATCGTGAAAATAATTTTATGTCATAATGATGAAACTCAGCAAAAATGAAATTAATTGTTACACAGCTTCAAAATGTTTGAACATACCTCATTCACATGCCGATTATTATATTGATTTGCTTATTGTTATGTTTACTCGCCATGCTGGTAATGTTAATACCTCATTTATTTGATGAATGGTGGACGCAGACTCAGCTGTCAGCAATTACTGTGATTGCTGGCCTCCTTGTAAAAAGCGGTCTGATTTGGCAGAATGCCCAAAACAACGAATGAAATGGAGAAAAAAAGAACGAGAAAGCCGAACTGGACAGAAGAGCAGTGCCTGCTGTTGGCACAGCTCGTGGAGGAGAACAAAGGAGTTTTAAGAGGGAAATTCGGTCCCGGGATCACGGCGCAAGGGATGAGGCAGACTTGGGAGCGCATTGCCCGACAAATCAATGCGTCGTTCCCTCTCCTTTTACGCACAAGCGATGAGTGTGAGAAGCGCTGGTACGTGCTGCAATCCAAAGCGGGCGTTATTGTATTACTACGCTGGGTGGAAAAAGTAAGCTCATCCCTGATGAGGTCAACCACAAACATTATCCCTGCACAATCAAGCCGGTAGCGTCTCATTAAATCACTGTCGTTCAATATACAGAGAATATCTCTCCTTCCTCTTTGTCTTTCCGCCATCTTCTCTGTTTAAGACACTCTTAGGCTTCTTAAAAGTCCTCCTCCCTCCTCTTAACAGTTTGTCGCCTTAGGAGCTCTCTTAAGGCCTAAGATGCCTTGTGAATAACTTTTATCTTACCAAGGGAAAATTCTAAGAAAAATCTTAGAATTCCTCGAATTCTAAGATTTTTCTTAGAATGACGTCACTAAGAGCTACTTTTAGTGGGTCCATGTCGGAGCAGGCTCACGGCTTATGTGTTTGTCACTTTCTTTTTCATTTTAACCCACACCATAATCTTTTCCTGACCCTAACCAAGTGGCTTTTGTGCCTAAACCTAACCAGACCTTAACCACAGGGCATCATGATGATTTCGGAACGGACTTCGGAACAATGAGTTTAATATGGTCGGACCAATGGGCTGTCGAACCAATGGGCAGTTCCCCTTTTAGTCTTAGGATTCTTTGTGAATACGGGCCCTGAACTTGGTGCTGCTTGTGTTGTCACTCGATCATCGAGTATATTGTCGAGAAACAATAAGAGGTTCAATTCAGTAAAGAATTTGATTTGGCACTTTGATGACTCTATAGTTTCTTCATCTTTGTGCTTGTACAAACTCCTTGTGCCGTTTTCCTACCCTCCTATCCACCTTATTCCTAGCCTCCAAGATGCTTTGCGTGCTGGGTATGACTTTTGGCACTGAACCGTAACCAGCATTTTTCAATGGTAATGGTACATAACGGTGCACTAATCCTCTTTTGTAGAGCATTTGGGAAGTAAACATGTAGAAAACACCACCTGCTACACTTCAGATGGGATAACATGATCATACATCTTTTATCTTTGACAGCCATCTCAAAGCATTAGTTGTTTCTTTTTTAACCGGAGCATGTTAATGATTAGCTTGCTTTGCTACATTAACATAGTGATAAATTTAGAGAACCCTAGCTAGCTAAGGGTAAACATTTACTCCCTCTAAAGGTTTATTATTTCTTACGACTCATAAACAGACACGAAAACATTCAGCAAACATTTAATATAATTCAGTATTAATTTTAGCAGCATGTTAAGTGAATAAACATGATGTTTACCAGCTATTGCTCCACTTGACTGCCTTAAAGACACAGTTTACACATTTTTATAACTGCTGATTTATCAAATCTGAGTTCTACCGAATAAAACATGACTCTGAAATTAGCAGCAGACTTCAGTAAAATCTGTAATATTCAATTCAATAAGGGACAGTACATTTTATTTTCCAAGATGAGACAATCCAGTATTAACATTATTCAGTACAGGGGGCAACCTATTCTCCTCCATAGGTTGACAGTGGAGACTGTGCTGCTGGTTACAGTCAGGACAGTCTCCACCGTCAACCTATGGAGGAGAATAGGTTGACGGTGGAGACTGTGCTGCTGGTTACAGTCAGGAGCAATCCCTTTTTGTTCTGGCTCCATGTTTAACACACTATTTTTGAAGCCTCAGAATTAATCTTAGTTAGTGTCGTTACAGACACGGACCAGACAACAGGTCCCAGAGCTCATTTTAGAGAATGCTAATTTATTGTTAAATATCCAATAAAATCAATGCAGTATTTGCTAAACTGAAAGCGAATTACTAACAACCGCCATTGGCTTATAGCCACTGAGACCAACCATGGAAAGTCAATGTGATTAAATAGTTTACTGCCACTTCCACTCTCTAAAGAAGTTGCACCCATAATAATTTCTACAGTAGTACCCTCAGGAATAAAGTAATAGGCATTAAACCACTGAACCAAGAAAGCATTTTAAAGATGTTTTGTGTTGATTTCTATATTATTATTATTATATTCATTTCCATGTTTGCATGTTTGACAGAGAATTGGAAAGCCAATCAGAGCCAGCTTTGCTCAATGAGGTTTCCTCATCTACAATGACTGAGAACAGTTTCGACAGACCTTTAAAGTTTGAGCAGCAAGCTGAAGCTACATGACCTTAAGGGAGACCTATTATGCTTTTCTCTATTTGCAGTCAAATAATGTTTCAGTGTCAGGTGTTCATATTAAACATGGCCAAAGTTTCACATAATGACTTAAACTTACACTTATGCTTATGTAAGTAATCCCTGTGAGTAAAAACCTCAGCTGGTGACGGATTCCTTTAATGGTTATCATCTGCTCCAGGCATGCTACTGTTAGTGTCTACATACACTGATACTGTACATACACCTACATGCTAACATCCGGTAAAAATGTGATCTTGGTTGCTGATGTTGATTTCAGATCATATTCCTGCTGGAACATTTCACGGAAGAAAGTGACTCTATTCTCTATTACAGTCATTCCCCAGCTGCAAAGACACAGATCCAGAAGACTGGGAAAATTTTCAGACTTTCTCAGGAGAGTGAATATAGGTGTTCCTGTATGGCAGTATGAGGAGAATTAAGTGTTTTTTAAACACTCAGTATTTTTATTTAAGTGCTGATATTACACCTTCATTAAAGTTTCATTGGTGTATCCAGTTTATGTGTTTGACCATGAAAACACCCTATCCTGTTGACAGAAACTGGGATCAGACGTTTAATAGTGCTAAGGTCGATAAAAGCAAAAGTGGATTCATTTTAAGCGACAGTTGAATTATTTTAAGCACAACAGTTACAGGATTTGAGAATGTCAGATTACAAAATTGCCAGTTTGTTTTATAAACATAACTGCACCTCCACAAATAGAATGCAGTAATCAGTAACCGGGATGCTAGTGATTTCTCTGTACTCATGTAAACACCATATCCAAAAAAAGGATGGAGCAGGATGCCATTCCTGAGGAGACTCAGATCATTTGGTGTCTTTAGTGGGCCCCTCAAGACCTTCTACCAGTCTATGGTTGCAGTGCACTCTTCTTTGCTGTAGTGTGCTGGTGGGGTGGAGTTAAGACTGGTGAGGTAAACAGGCTCAACAAGCTTGTGAGGAAAGCCCGCTCTGTGGTGGGACTGGACCCGGACAGTCTGGAGACAGTGGCTGAGAGGAGGGTGAAGGACAAAATCTGTGCAATCCTGGACAATCCTTCTCATCCCCTGCACGACGAGCTGTGGCTGATGGGCAGCTCATCCAGCCAGCGGATGATCCCATCCAGGTGCAGTACTGAATGATTCAGGCACTCCTTTGTTCCCATCCTCATCAGACTGTACAACAGCAGTTTGGCTTAAGCTACGTCTAGCTCTGAAGGGACCCATATTGCATTTGTCCAATAATGACACTTTATCCACCACCTGTCACTTTATTTCATTCAACACTTTGTGTGCCATTTTTTGTCACTTTATTCATCTGATGTAGCAATTTTATTTGATCTTTTATTTATCCATTATTATCTTTAATTTTTATTTTTATTTTTTCTCTTTAATCTTATTCTATTTAACCTCTTGCACTCCACCCCCATTTTTTAGTGAAAATGCCAAAAATGACATACCCAAATTCAAATGACTGTAGCCTCTGAACCGCTCTGACTACATGCATGCATGAGGTCTTGCCAGAAAGCAAACTCTCTGAAGTTTCTTGTGAAAGTGTCAGAAACACTCTAGGTGATACAGAGACAGAGTAATGGGCTTCTGAAGTCATTAAAAAACTGAAGATTTTGCCTAAAATAAAATAAAAAATGATTTTCAGGATGAATAACTGTCTGTGGCTTCATCTGAGCTGGTAAATGACACTGTGGGGCTGTAGGCACACTATCAATGAACATTTGTTTCAAGTTTGAAGAAAATTGCTCAAAGTATGACCAGAGATATTGGATGAAGGGAGATACCCAACTGTAGGCTTATCCAATGTTAAGAAAACGGTTACTCTTCCTGTCTCCTAAGTGGGCGTGGCTAGCTCTCCCTCCAATCAGCGCCTATCTCCCCCTTTTCTCTTGATCTGTGCAGATGAAAAATGCAGCTTTAGTGTCAGAATATTGGGAAGATGTGTGGCTTGTGGAAAATGAACCCAATATTTACTTTAGTGACTACAGGGCGAAGGAATTGACCATAAATTGTAATCACATTCATTTTCCTCATTGACGACAATACATTCAGAGCTGGCCTAAGTCTTCTACGGGGGCGTGGCGCTGACGTCACTGAATCGGGAAGTGAGCTGAGTTGGGTATCTCGCTTCATCCAGTATCTCTAGTATGACTATTCTACAGTGTTTTTTCCATGAAAAGATCCAGGCGGAGCTCCAAATGACAAGAGCGCTCACTCTGCTTCAAAACAACACTATCAGTGATCAAACAACATTCAGCCAGCTTCAGACATCGTATATTAGTGAAATCAGGCATGATTATGATAGCTGATGTTGTTTATGACAGAAACACCATAATATATCACCAAATAAAGCCATATGAAACGTGAAAGTTGTGATCCCACTTTCTAGGCGGTATATCTCAGCCAAAAATAGTGGTAGGAGTGAGATCTCACCTTTTATAAACAAGCTATGTACGGCTCGGCATGAGATCGCGAGTAATCCTTCAACTTTTCCCCTCGAAAAACGGCATGACATGGCTTGTCACCACTCATCGCGATTATGGACTTTGTGTATTTAGGCTGCTCTGGTGCGAAAACCAGAGGAATAAAAGAAAAACGCTGCCGGATTCAGGAAGCCGAGAGCTCCCCGATATCACATATCACATGGTTTGATGACGTAGTGCGCCTGTGAGATCCCATCAGAGGGGGGGGGGGATGAGGGGGGCACGGACGCTGGCGTCCGAACGGAGTTAATGTCCTTTGTTTTTGTCTTGTGCTGCTATGATACTTGAATTTCCCCCTGGGGGATCAGTAAAGAATATCTTATCTTATCTTATGATCATAACCAGGAAAAGCCTCATAAACGGTTTATTCGCGTACATCTAAATGCACAATCCAACTAGAAACCCAAAATAAAACTATGAGCCTGAAAATGAGCGGAACAGGCTCTCTTTAACGTTACTTTAATGATCTATCGGTGGCAGACCTGTGGGCAATGGCTGGTTTGGGTCCCTCTCCTTTTTGTCGGGGGATGTCTTCGTGAAGGTAAGCCAGGCCGCACGCCATCGACTTGGCTATGTGACACAGCTCGGACCAGCTAACAATGTTTCCCTTCAGGAAGTCTGACAGAGAGCCCTGCAAAGACACAAACAGGAGTTAATTCAAAAACAAGTCGCTTCCGTCTCTACCGGAGTCGTAAAAACCTGATTTTTTTACAAGCCACATAAAAACCTTCCAGAGCAGTAAGAATAATTCAACCTGTTTCTACGCAACACAAATCAGCTTCAGTCCTTCAGACGTCACAAACTCTAACAGAGATCTCACAGTTTCAACAGATTCCAGATTAAAAGTGGGGAAATATGTCCAAAGGAAAGCGTCAGACATGCAGATATCCAACTGATGAAACAATGCAGCCATTGAAACATTTCACCCAGTCTGTACTCTGCAACCAATACAAAGTCTCTGATGTCAGAGTGACCCTGAACGCACCAACAGGATGGTGAGTTTTAGTCACAGTCATTGCTGCTTTTGATGGTTACAGAATTTTGACAAGTGAATAAACCAGTCAGATATTTTACAACTTGAGCCATAACAGAGTTAAGGCTGCCTCCCTCCTCCTCCTCCTCCTCCTCATCCTCCTCCCTCTCTTCCTCACCCTCTCATGGAACTCGGTGATGAGCCACAGCTCGGCCTCCAGGTGACTCCCTCGTTTCTCTGCAGCGATGTACCTCAGGATGTTCTCATGCCTCATACCTGGAGTAAGGAACACGTCCCTTTCGTTCTGCCATGACTCCTTGTTCTGTTAGAGAGAGGGAGAACAGCAGGACAAGGAGGAAGGGGAGATGTGAAATAGTTTCAGGATATCAAAACAACGCACACATCAGTAAGAAAAAGGCTGAGTCTGAACCTGGATTGGGAAAATCTTGACAGCCACATATTCGTTCATCATCTGGGCCTTCCAGACGCAGCCAAAGCGTCCCCTGGCCTTCACCTCCAGCAGCTGCAGAGGTTTGAGACCCAGCAGGGGGGAGGCGGGAGGAGGACCGGGATCCTTGAGGACACAGAGAGGAGAGCAGGGTTTTAATTCATAACTAAGATTACAAAATTAAATGCAGAATATCAGGAGGAACAGCTGGAACAGCAGGAATGATATATGAAAATTTACTTTGATTCTGCTGCATTTAATGAAGTAATGTACAATCAAAAGACCAAATCACCATTGAATTTAATAAGTGAAGTAAATGTACTGAATTTTAATCATACAGGCGTGTTGCTACTTCCTTGAAGTCATTAAGGCTAACCTCGAAAAAGGAGGGGTGATGGGTGCTGTATTTCTTGACCTGCGTAAGGCTTTTGATACAGTTAATCACTCAGTACTACTCTCCAAAATGGTCTAAATTCAAACTCTGTCAACATACTGAATTTGATTCAAATCAAGACAGTATCACCTCTGTGAAATTCTTGTTAAATATAAAATGTGAAGTTTTGATAATTTAATTTGGTACTCAGATATTCGTTCAGTGCATAAAATAATCTATAATGCTGCTCCTCCACCACTGAAGAGCTTAGTTCAGCTCCGCTCTGAGCAAACTAGCAGAACCTCCAGGTCTGCTTCAGGGGGAGATTGTAGTGTTCCTAAATGAGGCTCCGCCTTTCCACAATCTGCTTTTTCTTCTAAAGCCATTAAAGAATGGAATAAGATCTCTGTCAATCTTAAAACCTGCACAGACATCCGTGTTTTCTCTCGTGAAGCTAAAAAATGGATTTTAAGTGATAAGTCTTGTCAGCATTTATTTTACATTTTTGACTGTTTTTGTGACTTTGGACACGTGTGCTCCATGTTTTGATATTTGTATACTGTCTTGTCTTTACTCAGCATACTATTGTGACTGAGTGTGTGTGTGTGCATGTGTGTGTGTGGGACCTTCCAGTGTGGGTATTCTATTGGTTGTTTGAGGAGATGATGATGGATTTTGTCCTGTGTTTTATTAGGGACCGAGCCTAGAGGCAGAGGACTGCTCACAAAGGCGAGGACCCCCCCTATTATTTTTGCTGTGTTTATTCTTACAGAGCAGTCAGCGAGGACACTATTGTTTTTGCTGTGTTTATTATTAGGGACCGAGCCTAGGGGCAGAGGACTGCTCGCAGAGCAGTTCTCGCCAAAGAACCCTATTGTTTTTGGTGCGTTTATTCTTTCTTTCTTTCTCCCGCCGCCTCTTTGACTGGAATTTGACCCCCTAAACATGCTCAAAAACTCACCAAAATTGGCATGCACATCAGAACCGGTGAAAAATTTTAGAAAATCATGACATTAACCCCTAAAGTGCCAAAATAGGCTCTCTAGCGCCACCTAGGCACACAAAAATGGCCGCTATGGCCTGTAGGAACATTGTAGAAACATGAAACCAAAACTGCTGTGTTCGTCTCATCAAGACCTAAAAATCACACCCCTGACCTAAATCCAACAGGAAGTGACCTATTTGCCCTTTCAAAGTAAGATTTTGCCTTAAAACTGCCCTTCCTAAAAAAAAACATCCCCTCCTACACCATTTATCGTATCGGCTTCAAACTCACACACATTACAGATCAACTGGTGCTAATCAGATCTTATTCATAACTTTTTCATTACTCGATTTTGGATTTTATGAGCTCCTAAAGGTGAGATGTCAGAAAAATGTCCTGACGATCTTCAAAAGCTGTCCCATAAGAAATGAATGGCAGCAGGGGGATCAATCTTTGGGCTTTTTCTAGCCTTTACAGCGTCTCCATACTTTCAGCTACAGACTCCATTCCAACTGTGTTGCCACAGGTCTCATCTATTCACTCATGTTTTCATCTTTTTCATATCTTTTACCGTTTTTAATCTGTGCCTCTCAAAGTACTGTGAGCAAAAGTGGAGAAATTGTCAGTTTACAATGGGTGTGTATTGCAAGGAATGCTGTGAGCTAGAGTGGAGAGAGCTCTAAAAATCGTCTAAAACTTTTGTTTTAACTCACTGCCATGGTCACAATTTTCACTGTACAGACACAATTTATACCACAAAACAAAGGAAAATTTGTCCTGCTCACAGATATGTTGACATGGAATCTCTCACACGTACACATTTTTGCTAAGTGGCTCCAAAGCGAAGGGAGCGCTGATTTTTTTTCTCATTCACTCCCATGTAAACTCAAGAGGAGAAATTTCTGGAAACAGCTTAGGTGCAACACATTTTAAAATTGCTCCTCTGACCACATTTTTGACTCGAGAAATATAAAACACGACACAGTCACAATCACTTTATTTTCTTGATTGGACCAACGGTTTGGGTATGGGACGAACTTGTTTGAGGAGTTAAAAACCATTATAAACAGCCTTTCCTGATCTGCTCTCTCATGAGCTCTGTGTGTGCTCCTCAAGTGCAGGCAATCGCCATGACAACGGCTGCACACACAAACACAGCCACACAGCTCTGTGTGTCTGTGTGTCTCACAATCTTTAAAGGACAGATTACAGCAACAGAAACTTCATTTGAAACAGCAAATACACATTATTAACCCCTAAAGTGCCACAATGGGCTCTCTAGCGCCACCTAGGTGCACTAAAATGGCCACTGCAGCCCGTAGGAATGTCGTAGAAATATCAAACCAAAACTGGTGTGTTACTGGTGACTTACAAATCACGCGCTGACACCCATGACCTAATTCCAACAGGAAGTGAGCTATTTGACCTTTCAAAGTAAGATTTCGCCTCAAACATGCTCTTAAAAAACAACTCCTCCTACGCTGTTTATTGTTTAAAGACGCACACATGCCAGCTCAACTGCTACTAAACAGATGTTCTGTATAACTTTATCTCTCTCATCATCACATTATTTTCATGATTGGACCAACGGTTTGGGAATAGAAAGAACTTCTTCGAGGAGTTAAATCTCCACCAAAACAGGTCTCTCTGTGTTCTGTCTGTCTCTCTCTGCTCTTCTGCCAGGTGCACCTACTTCATCACCATGGCAACCGCTGTCACACACAAACTCACAGAAACATGATGTGTGTGTGTGTCTAAATCTTACATGCAGACATGACAGGGGCACAATCTCCATTTTAACCCTTCAGGTGCCAGAGTTTATTGAGGAAAATATTCCATTTTCATTTCAACATTTCAAAAGGCTGTGGCTTGAAAGTGGTGAGACATAAAGGCATACTGTAAATGAGAAAACTATTCATCATGACCCAAAGTTTGTCATGTGAGTAAATTAACTCATCTAATTTGCACATTGTGACGTCACTAGGCGTTGGCCATATTGGATTTCATACATCTCAGTAAAACAACATTTTGAACATATTTACACAGTTGATTTGTTTTATTTTATGCTGTTGTTGTCATCTCATCCTCAAAAAAAGGGGAGGGGAATCTGATGGGAATGCATTAACTCATCTAATTTGCATATTGTGGCATCATTAGGCGGCAGCCATATTGGATTTCATAAATCTCAGTAAAACAACATTTTGAACATATTTACACAGTAGATTTCTTTTGTTTTGTGCTGTTTTTGTCATCTCATCATCAAAATAAAGGAAGAAGAATCTGATGGGAAGAAATTCGCTCATCTAATTTGCATATTGTGACATCACTTCTACATACCTACAGCTACAGAAAGCATTCAAACATCAAAACGTTCAGCTCTGTAAGGATTTTCTGATATTTGGGGCAATATGTTTGATATTTCTAAATAACTCACAGTCACGACATAAGCTGGTGGCCGAAACGGGCGCGAGTGCGAGGTCCCGCCAAACGCTGCTTGCAGCTTTAATTGTCTTTGTTCACCTGCCCAGGTACTACAGATGAAAAGTAGCTAGAAGGTAAATCTGGTACAAAACATCTTTTTTCTTTGTAAGATTAATGCATTTTGTGCACTGTCCCTGTTACAAATAAAGTTAACAAGCTAAACTAAACTAAACTCAGAGGTGGAAAGAGTACTGAAAATTTGTACTCAAGTACAAGTACTGTTACATTGCTTAAATTGTACTCAACTACAAGTATTTAAAAAGTGTTTAAAAAATACTTAAGTAAAAGTACAAAGTACACTTCTCAAAAACTACTCAGAGTATTAATTACTTTTAACCGATGGATGTTTTATTGCGTCGTCAATAGCAGGCATTCGATTCGATTCACCTGTATAAAATATCAAAAACAGCTCACCTTATACAGTGAAATTACTGCAATGATATGCCTATTATGAGGCAAGAGTGTAAACACATGGCACACACATGAATACATGGGGCTCACTGACTCCACAAGGGACAGCTTTCCAGTCAGTCCCAATTTATCCAACTGTAATACTGTTTAAGGACCCCAATATGCAGGAATAATAAAACAGAATAGAAATTACATAAATACTGCACGTGGGTTTTGCACAAAACTGCAAGGGATTAGAGTGAAGTGGATGTGTCTGTAAAGGGGTAACGCTTATCATACGAAAACATTTTCATTCAGGTATCTATAAGTAAGAGAACAAGAAACCCCTTGCTTGTGTCCTGTTTTCCATGCTAAACGTAAGCCTAAATTTGGAGCACTATTTACCCCCCTTACCGACAAGCTAACATGACATGGTTAATTTTCATGGTTAATGTTTCATATAACATAGCGTCACTCTAGCACAGGAGTCTGCAACCTGTGCCATTAAAAGAGCCATTTTTGACCAAAAATAATTTGAAAAAATCTGTGTGGAGCCGCAAAACATGTTTGAGCCTTATAATCACTGTAAATAGCCTATTAAGTCTAAATTAGCGTATACTTATGGTATAAATAAGCATTTGTTAATGTTTTACCACAAGGTGGCCACTGTGCAGGGCACTATTAATAATTATCTGGTACTTAAATTTTGCAGAGCTGGTGGTGAGAGCAAACAAATCTGTCCACGCACTACTACATTCTCTATTTTATTCAATTTACTTTTTTGGATTTGGCATCCATAGCTAACCAGCCACTGCTATCGAGGCTAAGCAACATTTGGATTCATAGAATGAATTTGCATAGACTTCCTGTCTCAAAGGCTCAAGGAGCCACTGGACAGAGGCTAAAGAGCCACATGTGGCTCCGGAGCCACAGGTTGCCTACCCCTGCTCTAGCACAAAATATAGGCCTGCTGAATGTAGGCCTGTGAGTATTAAATGACTACAAATTTCATTTATTGTAATGACGGTGGTTGTCCAAATATTAAGATAAAACATCTCTAAGAATTGTAGCTCAATTATGCATGCACGCACGCACACACGTTAGCTAGCTCCGTCTTATTTTAATATCAGGCAAACCAATGGCGGTGACAATATCTTTGCAGACTTATCTTAGCCAAACTAATAACCAGTGTTTAATTTGTAAAATTAGAAGTAGGGGAACACTTTTTAAGTGGCACCCAAGTCGCCTCACTGCGCGACTACGAATGGAATGGTTGTGACATCTAGTGTTGTCACGGTACCAAAACTGGGACCCATGGTACGATACCAGTGAAAGTATCTAGGTTCTGAGTAGTATCACAATACCACAGCGAAAATGATGCAGATGTGCCTTTGGTCATTTATAAAAAGATAAATCACTTTTCTATAATACATCAATGATATTTCAATGGAATAAATTACTTATTGACTTATTCATACTTCAAAAACAGCATCAATAAGTGATTAACATAAGGGGGATTGAAATAAAATAAATAAATAAAATAAAAATCAACCAGCCACCCTCCTCCCCTGACAAGTAAAGAGCAGTCCCTTCATAAGTAAAGAACAGTCCCTAAAGTGCGGTGAGGTTTGTGTGCCCTTACCTGACACAAAGAGAGAATGTGAACGGCTCGCTTCTCCTCTGACACATCACATACCTGTGTGCCGCCATGGCTCGGCAGTTCATGTGCTACTGGGCAGTCATGACACCAATGAAAGAGGAAATTACTGGACCTGGAGTCGGACTTCTCTGTCGCCGATAAACCGTTATGTTGCGGCGCAGAGCACTATGGCGCATGGACACTCACCCTTGGCTTCTTTGTCTCCAGATCTTCAGTCCATAAATTAGTCTCTACACTGCTGTGTAGGTATGTTACCGCCAGACACCTGTGCCCAGCGGAGTTGTCCTTTCCTTACGTCATAGATTAACTGGCGCGGTCGCGATCGGACAGTCTTATTGGCTACAAAGATGCAGATGAAAGGTTTGAATATTAATTCAAATTGTGGGCGTACTCATTAGAGACTCATGATTTTAAAAGTAGCGAAGTAGATTACATTGTGTAAATTGTACTCAAGTTTGAGTAAAATGTAAATGTATGCGTAATAATGTTAATAGCTATAGCATGAAAGGGGAGGAGGGAGGGGCGGTGGATGACATCCAGCAAAGGGCCAGGGGTTGGAATCTGCAGCAAGGACACAGTCTTTGTACATGGGGTGCATGCTCTTCCAGGTCACCCCATGTGTGAGTAATAATGTAAAATCCTCCTTTTACATTAATGCATAAGTCAGAATCATCTAATGAGATTATATATTTCAGCAATATCACATAAGAGGGAGTGCTTATGTACTGAATATAAGCACAGCTGTGATTCAGTCAAAGGTGATATTCAGTAGAACAGAACTCCCCCTCGAGTGATAGCCTATTGCTTTTATACAACAGTTCTACAAGTGTAATTTATTACTTAACAGTAAAAAGCGACAACAATTTATGATTTGTATGTGTATTTACTGATTTATTTGTTTCCGCTAACACAAATAGTGCCACAACTTGACTGGCCAGCTAACACAAAATCATTCCTGCACGCTAGCCTTCATTAACTTCTGTTTACTGTAGGTCTATATGTTACCGCAGGCCAGCTACTCAGCATCATGTAGGCTACATCTGTGTTTCCATTTATTTTGTGACTAGTGAAAGAGTCTGCTGACAGTTGCTTTGGTGGCATATGTGTGATGCCCATGAGTTAACAACTTAATTAGCAGAAGCGAAGTCTGGGGATTTCATAAACTTGACCAAATTGAAATGCTTCACAGATCTTTTTTGAAATGTTTACTTAATGTTATACCATGGTCTGGGTGAATACTCAATTCTGATTGGCTGCAGGGTGTCCGTTAAAAGGTGTTATAGCTAAAAAGACGTTCCGGTCAAATTGCCTGATGATAGGTTCTAAATTATTGTGCTGGCTCAACTACTAGTTTGTAACCGAAACATTAGTTAATTTGTTAATGTGTTTATATGATGTAATCTCGACTACTATATGCTTATGAATTATTTGTTGCAATTAAAAACGATTTTGACTAGCCTTCTATTTGGATGTGGATTATTTGAAACACATTTTCTTGGGCCTAGCCTATAGGCTAAATGAATGCCAATGAATCATGAAAGTAATAGTAAGTTTTTTTTTGCACATCATCCTCTGACCACCAGAGTCTGTAACACACAAGCGGTAAGAAGTGCACTGGCTTTCTGAAATAATCATCTTCTGAATAATATCACGTAACATTTAGCCATCATCTCACTTCCCTTCACTGATCAGAGTCGCTATGCTTTCTACGCTGCGGCCACAGCGGGTTTCCATGGCAATGCCTGTGAATGACAGAGATTAAATAGTCCGCTCAGCTGTGGCTTGTGAAAAACACATGATTTTAAGTGTAAAACACATTAAAGCATAAATAATTGATTTAATATTCATTTTTTTGGTAAGTGACCATGGTATAAGCGGGTTAATGCCCTTCGAGGTATCCATTATCAGGCATTAATGGACGATGTGGAGGCGTGAACCGTCCGACGCGAGGTGGAGGACTGTTGCTTCCGCGACTGCTTCACGTCAGACGGTTCACGCCTCCGCATCGTTCATTAATGCCTGATAATGGACACCTCGTCGGGCATTAACCCTTACTTAATAGACGCACAGCAAATTGTATTATTTATGGAGAGTTTGGTCGAAATACTCTAGATTTAAAGGTAAACATGAGAACGATTAACTTTTGGGTACATTTAATTAGTCATAATACATCAAAAATCTCTTTGATTGTGTTTACTGTTTTCAAGATTTTGTATGATGACAATATTTTTCAGTGTAAATGGATTTCCGAAGTTAAAAATATTCTTGATGATTGTGGTTTATCGTACTTATGGCATGACGCTGGACGGATGAATCCTAAGTATTTAAAATTAATGATTGAACATAGATTATCTGACATGGAACTACAGAGATGGCATGAGAAATTACAAAGCAACCCTTTATGTGATAGTTATATATTGTTTAAAACTGATTTCACTTTTGAACCTTATTTGATTATGTTAAGACCTGCTGAAAGGATTTGTTTGTCTAAGTTTTGGTGTGAAAATCATAAGTTACCTATCTCTGTGCGCAGGTATGACCGTGAAAATGTCCCTCGGCAATGTACTCTTTGTTTGAATGGCAATCGAGGAGACGAATATCATTATTTACTTGTGTGTTCCTTTTTTAATAAAGAGTGAAGAGAACTGGTCGGACAGTTATAAAGAGTAGAATATCTACAAGTTTCAAAAGTTAATGTCATCTCGAAAAGTAAAGGTTTTGTCAAATTTGTTGAAACTTTTAAAGAAAATCCTGGATAGTTTCTCTTGATTTGCTTTGACTTGTACATATGTACACTAATTCTGTTTTATTTATTTTGTTGTACATTGGTTACTGCCTGCTCTGATTTGTTATTGCTATTTTTGTTTGTCCCTTATACCCCGGGGAGGGGTCAAAAGGAAATAAATGAATGAATAAGAATAATGGTGTGTCATCTTCTGATGTCATATGAGCATATGGAGATCAACAGTGAAGTATCCAGGGTTCTTTCGGCCCCTTTGTCCCTTTCTGATAACCATTCATTACTTACTGCAAATGTTATTTGTTAAAACATGTTCCTCTCTGTGGTGCAATGTTTGTTATGACAAGCCTTAATATAGGCTAATTAACTGCTAATGCAATGAATGGCTCAGAACACCTGTAACATGTAGTGATACATGCAGAGTTTAAAGTCCCTGTGCTATTATACTGTATATCAACACTCATGGAATGCCTCCTATCCAATCAAAATGCTTGATCACAGCTAACTGTTGTATAAAATGGTATAACAGTCGCAGGGGACACTTTAATGCTTTTTATACTTACACTAAATTTTACTGATTATTCTCACATATTTTTACATAAGGGACATTTTGTGCAGGACTTTTACTATAACACTGTGGTATTAATACTTCCTCCATCACTGTCAGTTTACATATCTGCAAAGTGGGGACATTTTGGCTGCTTGTCAGTTTTTTAAGGAGCTCTGTGAGGGTGGCAAGATTTAAGGTGTGTGGGAGTCCTCACAAGTACTACATCTGTGTATGTGTACCTCAGCGATGTCCACATGTCCATACGGAGGTTTCCTGTGTCTGTACATCCAGATGGCGGTGAGCAGAGCGACGGACAGCATGGTGACGGGCAGCAGGCAGTAAACCATCAGGTTTAACATGCGAACGCTGGGGGGTGGGGCTTTGATCACTGACATACCAGGAAAATATCACATAAACAAACATGGTCATCAGTTAAAATGCACACATGCGTAATTAAACACACAGAACACATGAAATATTAGAAAATATATGAATATGTGTTAAAGTGAGTTAAAACTCACATGGTCCGGTGACGTCAGGTAGGTGTGTGAACCTTTCATTGCAAAAATTTCCTTCACAGCAGCAGAAGAACACCTGCGGACTCTCTTCTGTGGCCACACACTCCTGCCTGAGACGAAGACAGAAACAAGTCCATTGGTCTCTGCACATCTATCAGGAATAATCCAATCAAACCTCTGACACTGGGATCCCATCACCAACTCAAGTGTTGGACATGTATTTCATCAACTGGAGACTATGAATGTCTCAACAAAACGTCCTGACAATAAATTTAACAATTGTTTCACAGTGCAGGAATATGTCGCACCAACTGATCTTTCAACCAACACATCCATCCCTAGAGCCACACTGATATCATGGCTAAAAAGCTGTTAACTACAAAATATGGATATTATTGTTCGTTTTTGTTTGTTTGTTTTTTAGAATTATTGAATGCAAACAAACAAAGGTCTAATATAATTCAATAAAATCAATCAATTAAGTAATTATTGTACAACTGGAAACACTGAACCTGTGATAGAAGCCTAGTACATCTATGAAGCCCTCAAAGATCTGCAATATTCTATTTCTTTTACATTGTGCACACAAGTTAATTAAAGATATTAGCTTGAGTGAAGAAGATAATCATTTGTGCAAATAAGATATTAGTTAGTGTGAATATGATAATACTTACAGGATTAAAATGATTTGTACGAACAACGTATTTACTTGGAAGTAAGATTACAACTTATGAGAACAAGACAATATTTGCGCAAACGAGATAATAATCTATCTAGATAGTAACTTGAAAAAACAAGGTAATTTCAGTAAATACAATCAGAACTAGTGAAAACAAGACGTGTCAACAAGATAAAGACTTGTGAAAACAAAACACTTTTTGGAAACAACATAGTGTATGAAAATTACTTTTTATTAACTTTTGGGAATAAAGAAAGTAAAAATTATTTGTGGAAACAAAAACAAAATTGCAGAAACAAGATAATGTATGAAAATGAGTCAAAAACTTATGGAAACAAAATAACACGTGGAAACTAAAGAAATGTGTGGTGTCTAAAGGTCATTTGTGCCAACAAAATATGTATTTAAATAAGAGAAAACATTTGCAATCAAAAAGATGATAAAAACATAAATTGTGGAAACGAGATAAAAATGTGTGGTAACAAGATAAAAACTTGTGGAAACAAGATAGTAATTTGTAAGTTTATGTATAATAGTAAGTTAACTTGTTGAAGCAAGAAATTATCTTGTGAAAACAAAATTACGTGGAGAAAGAAGAGATAATGTGGAAACTATTTAGAAAATTGTAGAAACAAGAAAATAATTTGTGGAAACAAAGTAACTTGAAAAAATAGTGGATTTTTTTGTGCCAATGAGATACTGAATTTGAAGAAGGGAATAACATTTGCACAGAGATGATAACATGGGGGGAAAAATAAGTTATGGAAACAAGATAAAATTTGTAGAAACAATATGAGACATAAAACTAAAAGTAAATAACTTGTGAAAATAGGATCATAGCTTGTGTAAATGTGATCATGTAGAAAAAAATCTTGTGAAACAGAATGACTTTTGGAAACGATAATTTATGGAAGCAACATAATATATGAAAATGAGGGAATAACTTGTCGAAACAAAATGACATGGAAAGAATGATATTGTGGAAACAAGATAAAAACATGTGTAAACAAGATAAGTTGTAGAAACAAGATGAGGTATGAAAAATGTCTTGTGGAAACACAATGATGTGGGAAAAAACATGGACACAAGATAGTAACTTGGGGGAACAAGATAACCTCAAAAAACATAAGCGGAACAAAAAGATCATTTGTGCAAATCAATCAATCAATCAATCAATTTAATTTATAAAGCCCAATATCACAAATCACAATTTGCCTCACAGGGCTTTACAGCATACGCCATCCCTCTGTCCTTTGGACCCTCACAGCGGATAAGGAAAAACTCCCCCCAAAAAAACCTTTAACAGGGGAAAAAATTGTAGAAACCTCAGGAAGAGCAACTGAGGAGGGATCCCTCTTCCAGGACGGACAGACGTGCAATAGATGTCGTACAGAACAGATCGGCATAATAAATTATCATTAATTCGTATGACACAATGAGACAGAAAGAGAGAGAGAGAGAGAGAGAGAGAGAGAGAGAGAGAGAGAGAGAGAGAGAGAAAGAGAGAGAGATGCAGGATAGATGGTAATGACAGTAGCTTACAACAACATTAATGAAAGTAATAATATAGTTCTGGCTACTGTGATACAATATGTTGAAAGTATATATTAATATCTGACAGTATACAGTACAGGCCAAAAGTTTGGACACACCTTGTCATTCAACGCGTTTTCTTTATTTTCATGACTATTTACATTGTAGATTCTCACTGAAGGCATCAAAACTATAAATGAACACATGTGGAGTTATGTACTTAACAGAAATAGGTGAAATAACGGAAAACATGTTTTATATTCTAGTTTCTTCAAAATAGCCACCCTTTGCTCTGATTACTGCTTTGCACACTCTTGGCATTCTCTCGATGAGCTTCAAGAGGTAGTCACCTGAAATGGTTTTCCAACAGTCTTGAAGGAGTTCCCAGAGGTGTTTAGCACTTGTTGGCACTTGCCTCCACAGTCACCGGACCTGAACCCAATCGAGATGGTTTGGGGTGAGCTGGACCGCAGAGTGAAGGCAAAGGGGCCAACAAGTGCTAAACACCTCTGGGAACTCCTTCAAGACTGTTGGAAAACCATTTCAGGTGACTACCTCTTGAAGCTCATCGAGAGAATGCCAAGAGTGTGCAAAGCAGTAATCAGAGCAAAGAGTGGCTATTTTGAAGAAACTAGAATATAAAACATGTTTTCCGTTATTTCACCTTTTTTTGTTAAGTACATAACTCCACATGTGTTCATTCATAGTTTTGATGCCTTCAGTGAGAATCTACAACGTAAACAGTCATGAAAATAAAGAAAACGCATTGAATGAGAAGGTGTGTCCAAACTTTTGGCCTGTACTGTACATATGTGACAATAATCATATGTGTATAATAACAGTAGAAGTATGACTAATGATAACAGCAGCGGCAGGAGGCAGCACAACCGCACACGTCACACTATCCAGGCACCGCTGCAATATGAGTTAACCTGAGAGACAGTGGAGCACAAAGGCTCCGGAGAAGAAGCCGAGTTAGTGACATCCAGAATGGCCGAGTTAGCAAGATGCAGTAATAGGATACGAGAGAGAGAGAGAGAGAGAGAGAGAGAGAGAGAGAGAGAGAGAGAGAGAGAGAGAGAGACAAGGAGAGAAGGTGCCCGGTGTATTATAGGGGGGTCCTCCGGCAGACTAGGCCTAAATCAGCCTAACTAGGGGCTGGTACAAGGCAAACCTGAGCCAGCCCTAACTAGAAGTTTTATCAAAGAGGAAAGTCTTAAGTCGAGTCTTAAAGAGACAGTGTCTGCCTCCCGGACGGTAACAGGAAGATGATTCCACAGGAGAGGAGCCTGATAGCTGAAGGCTCTGGCTCCTGATCTACTTTTGGAGACTTTAGGGACCACGAGTAACCCCGCGTTCTCAGAGCGCAATGTTCTGGTGGGATAATAAGGCACTATGAGCTCTCTAAGATATGACGGGGCTTGACCATTTAGAGCTTTATAAGTTAACAGTAGGATTTTAAATGCAATACTGGATTTTACAGGGAGCCAGTGCAGAGAAGCTAAAACAGGAGAAATATAATCTCGTTTCTTAGTTCCTGTAAGTACACGTGCTGCTGCATTCTGAATTAGCTGGAGAGTTTTAAAAGACTTACTAGAGCTACCTGATAATAGAGTTACAGTAATCCAGCCTTGAGGTAACAAAAGCATGGACCAATTTTTCTGCATCTTTTCGGGTCAGGATAGGCCTAATTTTCGCAATATTACGCAGATGAAAAAATGCAGTCCGTGAGGTTTGTTTTAAATGAGAATTAAAAGACAAATCTTGATCAAATGTTACTCTGAGGTTTATTACGGTAGTGCTAGAGGCCAGAGCAATGCCATCTAGAGAAACTATGTCATCAGATAAAGAGTCTGAGTTGTTTGGGGCCAAGAACAATAACTTCAGTTTTGTCTGAATTTAACATCAGGAAATTGGTGCTAATCCAGGTTTTTATGTCTTTAAGGCAATTATTAAGTTTAGTTAATTGATTACTTTCTTCTGGCTTCATAGATAAATACAACTGTGTATCATCTTCATAACAATGGAAATTTACAGAGTGATTTCTAATGATGTTACCTAAAGGAAACATATACAGAGTAAATAGGATTGATCCGAGCACAGAACCTTGTGGAACTCCAAAACAAACTTTAGTACGTAAGAATGATTCATTATGAACGTCAACAAACTGAAAACAATCAGATAAATAAGATTTAAACCAGCTTAGTGCAGAACCTTTTAGGCCAATTAAGTGTTCCAGTCTCTGTAGCAGAATTTGATGGTCAATAGTGTCAAACGCCGCACTAAGATCTAATAAAACAAGTACAGAGATGAGTCCTTTGTCTGAAGCAATCAGAAGGTCATTTGTAATTTTAACTAGTGCTGTCTCAGTGCTATGATGCACTCTAAATCCTGACTGAAATTCCTCAAATAAATTATTATCATGGAGAAAATCACACAGCTGGTCTGCGACTACTTTCTCAAGGATCTTTGAAAGAAAGGGAAGATTAGATATTGGTCTATAGTTGGCTAACACCTCTGGATCCAGGGTGGGCTTTTTTAGTCGAGGTTTAATTACAGCTACCTTAAAAGACTGTGGTACATAGCCTGTTAATAAGGATATATTGATCATATCTAATATATGAGTGTTAACTGAAGGTAAGACCTTCTTAAGTAGCCTAGTTGGGATGGGGTCTAAGAGACACATTGATGATTTAGATGAAGAAATCACTGCGGTCAATTCTTGAAGAGAAATTGGGGAGAAGCAATCTAAATATATATTAGGTCTTACAGCTGTGTTTGAGGTTAGATAGGTACCATCTGAGGACAGAAGGTCATAAATTTTGCCTCTAATAGTTAGAATTTTGTCATTAAAAAAGCTCATAAAATCATTACTGCTAAGGGCTAAAGGAATACAAGGCTCAATAGAGCTCTGACTCTCAGTCAGCCTGGCTACAGCGCTGAAAAGAAACCTGGGGTTGTTCTTGTTTTCTTCTATTAAAGCTGAGTAATAGTTTGCTCTGGCATTGCGGAGGCCCCTCTTATACGTTTTGAGACTGTCTGCCCAGATTAAACGAGATTCTTCCAGTTTGGTTAATCGCCAATTCCTTTCAAATTTTCGCAATATTTGTTTTAACTTACGGGTTTGAGAGTTATACCAAGCAGCGAACTTTCTTTGCTTTGTTAACTTCTTTTTAAGAGGAGCTACAGAGTCGAGTGTTGTTCGCAGCGAGCCTACGGCACTATCGACAAGATGATCAATTCGGGAGAGGTTAAAGTTGGTACAGGAAACCTCTGTTACTGAGGGACTTGGTATTGAATTTCACGACGGAGTAATCATTTCCTTAAATTTTGCAACAGCACTATCTGATAAACATCTAGTATAGTAAATGTTGCTGAGTGGCGTGTAATCGAGTAAAAAGAAATCAAAAGTAATCAAATAATGATCCGATAGCGAGGGATTCTGTGGAAAGACTGTTAGGTTATCAATTTCAATTCCATACATCAGAACTAGATCGAGGGTATGATTAAAACAGTGAGTGGGTTCATGTACACCCTGACTGAAGCCAATTGAGTCTAATAATGAGATAAATGCGGTAGCCAGGGAGTCATTATCAACGTCGACATGAATGATAAAATCGCCTACAATAATAACTTTATCTGATTTAAGAACTAAACTGGATAAAAACTCTGAGAATTCAGATACAAATTCAGAATACGGGCCAGGAGCACAGTACACTATAACAAATAAAAGTGGCTGCGAGGTTTTCCAGGTCGGACTAAGAACAAGACTTTTAAATGAATTATAGTCTAGTTTAGGTGTGTTTGAACAAGGGAATAGCAATTGCAAACAATAGGACCATTTGAACAAACAAAAATTATATAATCTTTTGGGACTTTGGGGACTGCATACTTAACATGGTGTTTGTGTGAGAGAGTGAAAGTACCACATAGATAGAGAGGATAGAGAGTTACAGGGACAGAGAGAGAGAGAGAGAGAGAGAGAGCGCTTTCTAATTGGATTTTGTCAGCCACTTCATCATAAGAGACCAGAGGCTTCACATCGGCACAGAAACTCATTTATCAAGCCAGCATGTGGAACACAGTTCAAACTAAAACTCCACTCTCCGGACCTTCAGGCTGCTTTCAGTCCAAACCATCTGACCTCCTCTGTTACACCAAAGTCCAAACCACTCTTATCTTTTTTAGCTTTCTGTCCAGAGTGAACCTGCACTGTCCACTGACCACTACAAACAGCAGCAAGATCAAAGAGGCATTCTGTCTTTTTATGTTTTATTTTGTTGTAGTTGTGTCCATTGTTTCTGTCATTGCTCATCTGTTCTCCATCCCGCTCCTCTCCTCCTCCCTATCATTGTCTTCTCCTGTCAGGTCTTCCAGGAACAGAACAAAGGGAGCGCACACTTATCCTGGTGACTACAAGGCAAAGCCTTCTGGGAAATTGTGGCTAAATCTGTCCTCACATGAACCCAAACTGTTTTCTCAACTACGTGAGGAAGATGTGTGAGCAGGAGGTTGACGATTCAAACCCTGAGGCCTGCAACTACCCAACTGATTCAGTTACTGCTACTACTACAGCTGCTGCTGCTTCTGCTACTATTACTTCTACTACTACTACTACTTCTACTGCTTCTGCTGCTGTTACTGCTGCTACTGCTACTACTACTACTGTATGGAAAGCCCTTTGACACTTTCCTTTAACTCACTGAGCTTCCCGCCACACTATTAAAGGGAAATTTTGGTTTATTTCAACCTGTCTCCTATCGTACTAAATTTGTTTCAAGTGACTAGTGACATAAAAATAATAGTTAGCATGTTAGCCGTTAGCCTAGATACAGCCGGGGCTCATAGTAGCGCCAGACCTGTTAAAACGTAAGTGAACGGGCAACCTTCAAGTGCAAAGTTAGTCCACTAAACAAGCTTTTTTTCCACAAAGACCGCCTCATATCGTTAGGATAAATGTCGGAGAACATATAGAAAATGACATGTAAACATGTTGTCTTACCTTACCGGTGTGGTGCCATGTTTGTTTACCATTTAGCTCTGCTTTCCAAACCACACAGGACCAAGGACCCGGGGCGGAAATGGCCAGCAACCCCAGAGAGCCAGAGACACACCCCAGACGGGCGGGGCAGGAAGGCCTGCCCACCCACCGCCCAATGCAGACAGGAGAGAGCGGCCCACCACAAGCATTCAATCCCCCATCGGGGCATAGCTTAGGGAGTCTAACGGTAGACCTGTCAATCAAACAGTGTCTTGGGAATACTAAGTAATCGAGCCAGTCGTCTGGCAGCAGTTGTATTTGACCCAAATGTTTTTTGTTTGCTTTTCTGATGCCTCAGGTAAGAATGTGAAATCTGTAGCATAACAGTTGTGTCAGGGGAAAAGCTGCGAGCACCAATCTTCAACATCTTGTTAGTAATGAGACATTTGCCATTTTTTTCTCTTCCACGCCTTGAACTCATCTTTCACACATGATTATTGAGGAGAAGAGAGGCACACTCACCAGGTAGTCCTGATTGCTGCTGGTCGCCTGTGAAGCAGCAGATGAAACGCTACTAATTTTGTCGTCTCAATAACGCCAAATTGTTCTGGGTTTGAGTGTAAAATGTCAAAATGTAAATGTGTTTGGGGAGAAAGTGCCTAACAGATGATTCTAACAAATCACAAAAACACAACTTTGGATTTGACCGGAAGAGAAATAATTCTTAAAGGATTCTTTAATGAGGTAAGGTGAGGTTGCATTTAAGTTTTTCTGTGTTTTTAATTTGATATTGTGTGTTTTGTAATTAACCTCCTGGGACCTGAGCTTTTGTGTGGTGTACATTTTTAACTTGTCCTTAAGATTAGTAGGACTAATCTTAAAAAAAATTAAAATCTGTAAAAAAAAACCCAAAAAACTAAGCATTGTCTTTACACAGAGTAGTTTTGATGTTTTAGGGATGCAACGGTCCTCGGTAAAATACTGAACCTTTCGGTCCGCCCTGCACGGATCAATAGTAAGTAAGTAAGTAAGTAAATTTATTTATATAGCACTTCTCACAGAGAGGACTCACAAAGTGCTTCACAAGTTAAAATACAAAAAATACAATAACAGAAACAATGCAAATACACAAAAACAAATAAAAAAGTAAACAGATGTGTTTTTAACTGCCTTTTAAAAATGTCCACGGAAGAGGCCGCTCTCAGCTCATGAGGTAGTGCATTCCACCATTTGGGTGCAACAGCCTTAAAGGCTCTATCACCTTTGGTCTTTAATTTTGTGTGAGGGACAGTAAGTAGATGGCCTTCAGCGGACCGCAGTGACCTGACAGGACAGTGAAAGGACACCAGATCCGTCAAGTATGCAGGTGCTTGACCATGGACGGCTCTGTAAGTGATGGTTAAAATCTTGTTCTGGATCCTGGAAATGAACAGGGAGCCAGTGCAAGCATGCCAGGACTGGAGTGATGTGAATGAACTTGTGAGATCTGGACAGAAGCCTGGCGGCAGCGTTCTGGACTAGTTGGAGGCAGTCTAATGAAGTTTTATTGAGACAGGTGAAAAGAGAATTACAGTAATCTAGATGTGAAGAAATAAAAGCATGGATGATCATTTCTAGCTCGGTACAAGTTAACATGGATATGAGTTTGGAAATGTTTTTGAGGTGGACAAAGCAGGAGCGAGTGACAGTTTTGATATGGTCATCGAAAAGCATGGCCTGATCAAATGTGGCCCCAAGGTTTCTCAACTTGGAGCACACATTTGCACTAAGGGACCCTAAGTAGCTGGCCACTTTAGATGCTGAGGAGTCAGGTGCCTACCCTGTCCCTCAGCCTGTCTAAAAGGATGTGGTGATCAACAGTGTCAAAGGCTGCACTGAGATCAAGCAAAACCAGGATAGTGGATTGACCGGAATCGGAGGCCATCATGGTGTCATTGGAGACCCTGAGAAGAGCAGTTACTGTAGAATGTAACTGACGATAACCGGACTGAATTTTATCGAAGATATTGTAACTGTTCAACGCCGTCACTAACTGGTTTGCAACTGCTTTTTCTAAAATCTTAGATACAAAGGGCAACTTGGAAATGGGCCGGTCGTTGCTAAGAACAGCGGGGTCCAGATTGGGCTTTTTGAGAAGTGGCTGAACAATCGCTTGCTTGAATTGGGACGGGACACGACCAGAAACCAGTGAGCTATTGATTATGGAGAGCAGAGATGGACCAATAGTGCTGAAAACATTTTTCAGCAAAGTTGTGGGCAGGATATCCAGTGGACTAGAAGAGATCTTTATAGTACACACAAGATCTGCTAAGTCTTGTAAGGAGACAGGTGAGAAATTGTCAATAATTGACTGTTGTTTGGGAGGATCAGGAAGGGAGGAGGAGGAGGGTGTTATACTGGCCTTGACACTGGCAACCTTATTCACAAAAAACATTAAAAAATTATTACAGTCCTCATCAGAGGACACAGGTAGAGCAGGCGGTTGCGCACCAGCAATGCTACTTATAGTGTCAAAAATGACCCTGGGATTTCTCCTGTTGGGGATGATGATATTTTTAAAATAAGAGGCTCTTGCCACCCGAACAACAGAATTGAATTCAGCTAACAGTTCTTCAAAATAAAGACGATGTACATGAAGCCTGGTTGATTTCTACAAGTACTCAGCTCTCTCACATTTACGGCAAAGGCAACGGATGTCGTCATTCAGCCAGGGAATAGGATCAGCTGCGGGAATAGTTCGAGGCTTTAAAGGAACAATCTTATCAAAAATAGCAGAGCAGTGTGAGTTAAAAGTTAAAACTTGGGAGTCAACGTCAACATTAATACTAAAAGGCTGCACCACACTGTTAAAAGCGGATGAGAATTTCTCAGCAGAGAGGTTATTTAACATACGGGAGAGTTCTGTACGCTTGCTGGTTGAACAATCAGAAATAATAGACAAATTCACAATCACATGTATACTATGAGAGATTAATATATTATTATTAATTATAATATTATTACTTTCATTAATGTTGTTGTAAGCTACTGCCATTACCGTCTATCCTGCGTCTCTCTCTGTCTCTGTCTCTGTCTCTCTCTCTCTGTCTCATTGTGTCATACGGTTTACTGTTAATTTATCATGTTGATCTGTTCTGTACGACATCTATTGCTCGTCTGTCCATCCTGGAAGAGGGATCCCTCCTCAGTTGCTCTTCCTGAGGTTTCTACCATTTTTTTTCCCCGTTAAAGGGTTTTTTTGGGGGAGTTTTTCCTTATCCGCTGTGAGGGTCCAAAGAACAGAGGGATGGCGTATGCTGTAAAGCCCTGTAAGGCAAATTGTGATTTGTGATATTGGGCTTTATAAATAAAATTGATTGATTGATTGAATTAAACAGGATGCAGTTGTGATCAGTGACAGGCAGCTCCTCAGAGACGATACAATCAATGTCCAAACCAAGTGTAAAAACAAGGTCCAGCGTGTTTCCCTTAATGTGTGTCAGGCCATTGACGTGTTGCACAAAATGAAAACATTCGGCCACAACCACCACCAGGTTGGTATTGAAATCAGTGTTAACAGATTCACACTCTTTTTCTATCACAACTTAACAGGCTTTGCTCGTGGTCGTAGGCTATATACTCAATGCATAAACCAACATTTCAGTGTGACAGAGAGATCACAGGGAAAAAAGGCTTTTGAAGAAATGTGTAAGATGATGTGAAGCATATTATACTGCTTACATTTATCAGTGCATAAACTTCATACATTAACATTAGACCATCAATAAATCTCTGTCAATTACAGTCTTACACTTCAACAAATTACCTTAACTTAGTTATTAACTATAAATTAAACAAATGTTTACAAAACAATCTATAAAAAAGTGCAGGAGGATGGATGGCTTTTACAAAGGAATAAATAAATAAAATAAAATAAAAATAAAAATAATTACATCTCAGAATAGTGATGCTCCTTGTGCCACCACACATTACTTCATGTCAGTTTTTTGAAGTGCCCTTTATGTAAAATTCTGGATGTGCAAATAATTTAAATTAAACTGTAAAACATTCCTCCTTCTCATTGCCACATCTATCTCCCGTGAACATCTCTCTTCAATTAAATAGTTCAACAGTTTTCTTTCTTTTCAGTGTGGAGCAGTAAACCTAGGTTAAAAAAAGCTCTCTTTGTTCACTGTGTTATTTCCTTTTCCAAGTGTATTTCTTCTCACTCCTTGTAGCACTGAGTAGACATTTGTCTTGTCAAAACAATGCAGTAAAACTCTGAACAGGACTGCTCAAAGTTGAGTGTGATCAAGAGCTCATTCCTCATCAGCTCCACGGAACCCCTGTTCCTCTTGTCACTGCATTTGTTGGCCATTCTGGAAAAGATCCTTTCCACATATCCAGTGGATGTTGGGATGCTCAGGATTTGGCTGATGATGGACAGCATGTTAGGCAGGTCAGCTACTTGAAAGAGAGCCACCCACCTGGCAGCCACGTCTTTGGACCATTCGTCATCTGCACCTTCTCAGAGCCCCTTCAGAGTGGTATTTGCAGTGGTGCATTCATCATAAAGTTCATCCATGTTGACTTTTTGGGTGAGGTTGAGCTTCTTAGTGACCTTCTCTGTGTCACTGAAGGAAAGTGTGCCATAGTGCAGAGAGATAGCTTGCAGGGAGCACAGCCAGCTGTCTTCTGAAAAATCGAACCATTTCTCAATGTATGAGATTGCTGTGTGGAGGAATGCAGTGAAATCTGCCCATGCCTTGTTTGCGTCATGTGGGAGGAGATGCTGCAGCTTCACTTTTGTTACAGTAAGTAGCCATAAAACTGGTCATCCCTTCTCTGTGTGAGTTTTTGCTTGAAGGCAGACATGATGGAATATAACTCAACACAGGTGGTCGAATCACTTTCCTGCTTCTTTATAACTTCTTCAAAGAGGGAGAGGATATTATTGAAGAACAGGAGGTAAACCTCCACATCATCAGCATCTTCCTCAGTTGAGTGTTCACTGAGCTTTAACAAAGCTCTGATCTGTCTGGGACACTCTTCCCCCAGGCTGCTGAAATAGGACCTGAGAGCAGTCCAGGTTTGCATAAGCCGCGAGATGGCTGGATTAAGGGACAGCCACCTCGTTGAAACATGTCGCAGAATCTCCCGGAACACCCCACATCACAAAATTCGCATAACTCTTTGAGTGACTCCCTTCGTTTGGCAGATATGGAGAAGTGGCCATAGATCTTCAGCAAAACATTTTCCACGTCTACAGTTAGTTGGTCGAGAGCATGCTTCACTGTGTTGTGCATAATATGGGCATGGCAGTTCCCTTGCAGTAGACCTTTTTGCGTTTTCTTCAGGTTGGTGGAGACAGAGTTGTGGATTCTGTAATTTACAGCAGTATTATCTGCACTATATGCTGTAACTTGATCTAATGATAAACCAAATTTATCAAGGGATTGTTGTATGCAATCTATAATCCCAGCACCTGACTCATCTGCATTCTCTACAAAATCAAGCATTTTGTTGCAGATCCCACTTTCTGGACTAAAGTATTGTACAGCAAGGGGAAACATCTTCCTGTTCCCCTTATCTGATGCATCCATCTGTATGGCAAATGGAACGGGTTTACCTGACCTGCCTGTTAAGACATCAACAACATCAGCCACTACCTTGGGGGCCAGGACATCTTTGGCCACTGCTTCTGCCTTTGTTCTCCCCAGAGACATCTTCTTTCCGATTTGGAGTTATGCAGAATCGTTTGGTTGAGCTTGTGTCTACAGTCGGCACTGTTATAGCTGAGGTTGTGTTTAACTGTGGTACACCTGCGTTAACTCAGCTGCTGTGATTTAGAGGGGAGGAGTAGAAGGAAAAAATATTAATGAAATTTCATAATTGTACAGACTGGGGTGAAAACTTATGTCATTGTTTGCAGACACACCGTCCACACAGACATATCTACACAGAAATATCTTTAAATCTAAGAAAACTATTTAAGTAAAACAATTTTCATTATTGGGAAGTAAATTTGTAAATTCATTAATTCATTCATTCACTCTGTTTTTATGTAGCATATTGTTAGTCCATTAGTAGCCTCAGCTTCTTACATACCCTTATGTATCCGACTGTTAAGTTTAAACTTCACTAAAATCATAACGTAGCCTGATGTTACTGAAGAGGCCATTATGGCAGGCCAGCCTTATTTAGAAAGAAAATCAGTCCCTAGTAGTAGTAAGTTATGAGATGGGATTAATTTAGCCTATATTAATGTTGGCTAACAAATAGGCACACATGAGATCTACCAGAAAAAAACGTTAAATGCCAAAACGTATTGTATCAGCCTCAGGAAATGCTTGGGGTACGAAGAACGGGTCCATGTCATTGGTCTGACAGCCCATTGGTTCGACATCCCATTAGTCCGACTGTCCGCGGTGCTGAACGGCTCGCGGCGGGTGTATGGTGCGCCGCGACCGGCTCTGGGTCAGCTGGGAAAGGCTTGAGGCGGAGCAGGCTCACAGCTTATGTGTTTGTCACTTTCTTTTTCATTTTAACCCACACCATGATCTTTTCCTGACCCTAACCAAGTGGTTTTTGTGCCTAATCCTAACCAGACCTTAACCACAGGGCATCATGATGATTTCGGAACGGACTTCGGAACAATGGGTTTAATATGGTCGGAACAATGGGATGTCGAACCAATGGGCTGTCAGACCAATGGGCAGTTCCCCGAAGAACTGTGACACAGTTTGGTTCTTCCTCACTCTGCTGGGCCACCGTGCGCCACAGAATACACTCGCCAACAAAATTTGCAGTTTGCTTTGTACTCATTTTCTCTCACACTATCAAGCCAAGCATTTGAATCTTACCACTCTCGCCAGTATTTCTGCATCCTCTTTTGTTTCACATGCAGGGGGGGTATCGGGAGGAGCCTCTGCCTCAGCCATTTTTGTCTGCTGCTGGAATGACGGCCAGCATGCATTGCAATCCTGATTCATAGCCTACTCTATGCAAGCTATGCAGCCAAGGTTTTTGTGAATGGGTTGCGCAATAGTATTGCCTGAAGCTACGTAGATGACGGTTGTGAATGCAAACTCTATGGAAACACGTGAGCTTACATCGAAAATATATTGACGTTCAAGACAACTCAGAAATACGGGACAAATCCCCGTCCCGTATTGATTCAAAACGAGACGCACCATTTCACTGTCAAATACAGGACAATTCCGTATTTTAAGGGACGGTTGGCAACTCTATGGACTGCGGGTTTTCGGTTTTGCAATTAATTTTGCATTGATGCTTTACAGGCCACTGTGTGTGTGTGTGCCTATCCACAGGCCGAGACCATGCATGTGTAAAGAGAACGGCCGAGTCAGCCTGCTGCACAAAAGCCCTCCCCACGAGTTAATGTCCAGTCACTGTTGTGGCTCCGCCCACTCACCCCCTCAAATTGTTGTACCTGGAGCCGGGTAAAGTGATGCTCGCCTCACACAGAAAAGAAGTGGAAAAAACAAACATAGAGAGCCATGGCAAAAGCAAGCGGAGGTGTGGAGAGACAGGAGTTTGAAAAAGCACCGGCTTCATACAAATCTCCGGTGTGGGATCATTTCGGTTTCGCTGTTGAATAAAACGACGAGGGAGTGAAAACAGTTAACAGAAATTTCACTGTCTGCAAACATTGCTTGAAACATGTCTAGTGTTTCCCCTACCATTATATTAGGTTTTATTATAATTATTAATATTAAACAAACTAAATAGCCTTATGTTATTTTATCCTATTTACACAATGGCATATCATTTCTGTCTCTACATGGTCGCACGTTTACAATCCTCCTCTGCTCTCTGTATTGCACATGGCAGAGTTTGGCTGCGATGGGCGCACACACACACGCACACACGCACGCACACGCACGCACGCACGCACGCACGCACGCACGCACGCACGCACACACGCACACACGCACACACGCACGCACGCACGCACGCACGCACACACACCAGGGTATATGCAAGAATCCTGAAGTTAATTTCAATACCTTTTTAAGACTTTTTTAAAACCTTCCAAAAAAACTTTAAGACCTCATCGCCACTTCAAGCTGTCGTTAGCAGCAATGCATCTTTAACTTACTAAACAGTTGTAGTTTGCAATTAAATCTATGGAGCACAAACATACAACAGAACTCAGATAAGATGAGAATGAATAAAGCTTGAAAGAATAAATTAAACCAAAGACAAGACTATTCAAGGCCAACTTGCTGAAAACAACAACCTTATGGCTAGCCCCTTGCATATGGGATTTAGGGCTGACCCAAAAAATTTGAAGCTTTGTTCGATGGCACAGGATTCAATTGTGAAAAAAAAACAACAACATTTGAATATTCAGCCTTTTTTTCTCCTGTTTTTTTGGGGGACCTCGAATGCAACACTAATCATGTCATCCGTTTACGGTTGTTTTGTCCCCTTTAGCTATATTTAAACTCAAAGAACGAGAAGCAATGTCTGTTAGGCATATAAGATTTCATGTTCCAGTTCCTGTTTGTGTTTTTAATTGATTGATTGTTTTTGGTTGGTTTACAAATAAAGGCCGGCCCCATTAGGCCGAATAAAGAAGTCATCTGGTCTGACTGTTGCATGAATTGCCTAAAAAGGTTTCACAGTAAATCAGAGAACAGGGGTATTATTATTGCCACAGGTTATTTGAAATGGACAAAGGTATTCTTTACTGGTGAGTTAAGGGAGAATAGCTATCATGTAATTAAAAAAGAAAACATCTCTGACAAGGAAATAGAAAGCCCGACGTGCAATGAATGGAGACCTATTATCCTGCTTGAACACAGACGACTAAATTCTTTTAACAATGTGACTCAAAATAATGATAAAATACATTTTATTTATGTAAAATAATATGCTGATGGTGACACTTTCCACCGGTCCGCTGCGCTCTCAGTCTGGTGTCAGTGACACATGCTGCTCTGAGTCACGCATCTGTCTGCTTGCGCTGCAGTGCACGCCGAGGGTTTTAATTTTTAGTGTGAAAAATCAAAAGTTAAACACTACTTATCGACAACCAGAAGTGTTTTTTTCATTTGTGAATATTTTTATCTTAATTCTAGGGTTGCAAGAAACTACCTTTTCGCCATAATTTTTAAATTAACTTTTTTTGGACTTTTTTTTTCGCTCAGCTGTAAAAACATGTACCGAAACCGTGGCCCAAAAGCTGAGGTATGGCCCAATGTCGTTAAACAAGACAATAAGAAAGTTACAATGTCCTCAAATGAGATAATAATTAAGTCCCACTGTCGTCAAACAAGACAATGATAAAGTCCCAATGTCCTAAAACAAGACATTAATAAAGTATCAATGTCCTCAAACAAGATGATAATACAGTCCCAAAGTCCTCAATCCAGATGACAATAAAATCCCAATGACCAAAAATGAGTTGATAATAAAGTCACAGTGTCCTCAAACGAGACAACAATTAAGTCCCAATGTCCACAAACGAGTCAATAATTAAGTCCCAATGTACTCAAACGGCCAAATAATTAAGTCCCAATGTCCTAAAACAAGACAATAATAAAGCAACAATGTCCTCGGACAAGACAATAATAAAGTCCAAAAGTCCTGATATGAGACAATAACGAAGTCCCAATGTCCTCAAAGGAATTGATCAATAAGTCCCGATGTCTTAAATTTAGACGAAAGTAAAGTCTCAATGTCCCAAAATGAGATGGCAATTAAGTTGCAATGTCCCTAAGTAAGACAATAGGAAAGTCCCAATGTCCAGAAAAGAGTTGATAATAAAGTCCCAGTGTCCTCATACTTGTACTTTCTGATTAACTTTATCTTAGCTTGTTATTGTTGCTAAAATAAGTCTAATTTGTATACTATATCAAACTACAACCGACTTCTTAATTAAGCATAAATAAACGCGTTTATTTAAATAAACGCGTTTATTTATTCATTATCCTTAACTACTTATCCTGTTAAGGGTTGCATCGGGGCTGGAGCCTATCCCAGCTGACACTGGACGAGTGGTGGGGTACACCCTGGACAGGCTGCCAGACTATCACAGAGCTGACACATAGAAACGGGAGCGTATCTATGTTCTCCAGGTTCTGTGTTCCCCATTTAACCCTGCAAAAAAGGTTCTATGTTCCCCGCTTACACAAAAAGGTTCTTTGTTTCCCAGGTTCTATGTTTCCCTCTTACTAAAAAAAGGTTTTATGTTCCCCGCTTATCCAAAAAAGGCAGGAAACATAGCAGTTGCATTAATATGTTGTTTTAACATCTCTAAACACATACAGTGGTGGAAAAAAGTTTTCGGACACCCTTAAAATTTTACACAATCTCAAATATTATCATGAAATATTTGTGGAAAAATCTTTTTTTGTGTTTCAAAAGGTGTGGCTGCATTAGACAGATACAAACAAATACAATTTTTTTTTGTTTATTGTTTACAAGAAAAACTAACAAAACTAAATTCTTGACAGTTTCAATATGTCAGTTCTCAACATTGTCGGTATCAAAGTCAACAAATAACAGAGAATGTGTTCAAAACTGAACAAAAAATAAATAAACCATCACATCATCAAATGAATATTTAGTAGTCCTGCCATTGGCACGTAGTAGAGCTCTAATCCTGGCTGGCATGTTCCCCACGAGCCTTTCACACTGTTTAGGGGTAATCTTGTCCCATTCTTCTGGAATTACTGCTTTTAATTCTTCTAAATTCTTTGGTTTATGCTTTGAAACAGACCTTTTGATAATCCACCACAGATTTTCAATGGGGCTCATGTCCGGGGATTGAGCTGGCCACTCTAAGACCTGGATACTGTGCTCCTGTAGCCAAGTTCTACTGGCCTTGGATGTGTGGAAAGGGGCATTATCTTGTTGAAACATCCAGTTTTTACCTCGACGGAACAGTGCACGTGCAGAAGGGAGCATGTGGGTTTCGAGAATGGTACAATACTTGGTAGAGTTCAATGTGCCATCACAGACAGTGAGATGACCAACACCAGCAGCACTCATGCATCCCCAAACCATGATACTGCCTCCACCATACTTGACAGTAGGTACTGTACATGCTGGAGATAATGCTTCGCCTGGCCTTCTGCGTACCCTCACATTAGTAGGAGGAAGATAAAGCTGGAAACTGGACTCATCTGACCACAAAATCTTCTTCCAATTCCTGGCTGTCCAGTTCTTATGTGCCTGGGCCCAATGACGCCGGGCTAACCTCTGTCTCTCATTGATCAGGGGCTTCTTGATAGCCTTGTAGGACCTTAAGCCATGATCTAAAAGTTGGTCATGTACAGTGCGGGTGGAACACTGGACACCAGTTTGGTTTGACCACTGCTGCTGAAGCTCCTGTGATGTCATTCGGCGGTTTTGCCTGCACATGCGGATCAGGATGCGGTCATTTCTTGCTGAAGAGGTTCCTTGTTTTAGCCATTTTTGTGTCTGAAGAACTTTCAAATGTGCTGGCTTTATGTAGACATGAAGCTTGGCAACAAAAATTGTGTCTTTTAATAAAAAGAACGACCTTCATCGCTGGTACCAAAATGACCCAATACTCAAAATTTCTTATGTATTTTTATGGAACCAATCAATTTTAAGTTTTTAATGGCTTTTTTTTAGGATTTATTTAGTATTTTGGCTGTGACTGTACTAAAAGAAATTGCACTTGAAGACCTAAGATGCAATATTTCACAAGTGCATGGGGTGTCCGAAAACTTTTTTCCACCACTGTACAACGGAACATAATGGGGAGAAATTACAATCAGAAACTTACCCTTTGGGCGATCTATAGTGGGCAATCTGGGCAATTATATCCTTTACAGAAGGTTTTTTAATACAATATTCTTTTGTTTACGAACACTGGTAGATAGCTATCTTGCCACGGGTGGTCTTTGGCTGCTCCTGATGCTACCGTCATAAAAATAAGAGAGGAAGAAATCTGAGTATCTGATTGGTCGAAGGACCGAACTGAACAGTTGATATCAACATCTGTTATCAACAACATAGACACATTTATTTTTATCACAAAACTAATAAATAATCATGGTGGATTTACTGAACAGAGTTCCTGAAAAAACGCTGCACTTAACAGCTTATTGTAATTTCTCCCCATTATGTTCCGTTATGTGTGTTTAGAGATGTTAAAACAACATATTAATGCAACTGCTATGTTTCCTGCCTTTTTTGTGTAAGCGGGGAACATAGAACCTTTTTTGCAGGGTTAAATGGGGAACATAGAACCCAGGGAACATAGAACCCGGGGAACATAGGGATGACTCACACTCACATTCACACCCATGGCTAATTTAGGAAGAGAAGATGCTGGAGAAGCCAGAGAAACCTGGAGAAAACCCACGCTGACACAAGGAGAACCTGCAAACTCCACAGAGGTGGGCTCCAGCCGGCTGGCAGGATTGAACTATAGACGTATCCACCTTATTTTCAAACACGGAAGTAAATAGTGGTCAATTTCCGTTTTTTTGTCCGTGACTTCCGGTCAGCTGCTTTCCCTCATGCTTTCCCTCAACGGAGCTAATGGTGCAAGCTAATTTTTTTTCAGTTTTCAGTTGTTTATGTTAGTCAATCAGTTAGTTAGTTAGTTAGTTAGTTAGTCTGTGTATTTTGTATAGATAACTGTGCCCACGTTTCCGTTATAACGGAAATGTATTCCCTCTAAATGCCATTTACTCAGAATATTTTATTCTTTCTTTCTGTCAGGTACATACACTCCTAACACAGGACGGGTTGTTTTAATTGACTGAGTTGATCATTAAGCCATAGTGATGCGCGGATCGGCTCTGATAGCACCTGAATCAGCATGTACGCATCAACCATCCAGCCGTTACAACATGATTGAGCTAGCAAAGCAGTTTTGTGTTGCTATGAGTGGTATTTATTCAGTTTTGGGAAATCACAATGTCTAGAAAGCATCAGTGGCTGCAGCTGACAGGGACAGCTAACGTTAACACTAGCAGCAAAACTAACAAAAGGATCGTCATCCGTTAAAAGCCTCTCGTTGTCGGATACGACATGAAACTACTCCAGTTAGCTCAATCATGTTGTAACTAAGACATCTACTGGAGAAAATATTTTTTTCACGGGCCACTTTGTGAGTTTAGTGAGTTATTACAGACACGGCTAACAGCTAACAGCTAACGGTTAGCCCTGCTAATCTACGATAGCTGCACACAGAGAAAATACTAATGTTTGTTCAGTCATTGTGTTTATAGACTTTACAAACATCAGATTAGTCTAAACGGTGATATAGTGACGTGAAAAATGTGATATATACATATATATAGCTAAAGTCAGCAAGGTAAACAACAAGGGGATTCCCATTTACACAGTGGTAAGAGCGCTGGACCGGAAATGTCGCACAAAAAAACGGAAGCTGGCTGCGTTCTGTTTTGCCTCCGTGTTTCCGTGAAAAATAAGGTGGATAAAGACACCTGGATACAGCACTGGAAGCGGGGCCCTGTTCATTCCTATGAAGGTTGCTCAATAGTGTATGAAACCAAAATGGTTCAACTGCTGCATATAAAATTTCCCAGATGATTGGGCACTGTTTCTGCACTGTGTGGCTCATAGAGCAGGTGCACTTGAGACTTCTAGAGAGTTGGCTACTTCAGGTTAATTAATTTAAAAGTGCAGCTCATCTAGACTTTCCAAAATTATCACACCAAATGCATTAAATCCCCATAGTGAAATGAGTCATTTCATGGGAGCTGTGACGCTAAAAAAAATGTATCCACTGATTTACAGACATGTCTTTCACAATGTAAAGACAATGGGAATGTCACTGAAAAAGTCCTTTTGAGACTCAGGGGATCACATAACAGACGTAGGAGTTGTAATTCCACTGTGTGGTCAAAATGAAAATTGGTGTCAAAGCTCCACGCACATCCTAGGGGCCTGGTTCCAACCCAGAAAACCTCTTGCATGAACATGTTTCAACAATGAAATTTGTTAAGGTTTGTTAACCTTGTCCACTTTTGTGTCAGTATTGTCTGTAGACTGACACGGCGGAGTTGGCTGCCATCTTGTTTTAACATGGATTACTGTATTTTGCTTGTGCTACCACTAGATGGCAGATAAAAGTGTCCACAAAATACAATTGAATGAGTTTGAAACAGAAAAAAAATGTCCCCTCAAACTTCATACTTTTGGAAATCATTTTGACACATTTCTGATTTATGAAATTTCTTCTTTTCGGATCTGGTTTTCAAACAGCTTCACCTTTAATATGATCAAATGTTTACCATCAATAAAGTCCCTGTTCACATGCATCAATCATCTGGTAATAAGGGGGGGCGGGGATTGAGAAAATTCATACGTATATATATATATATATGGAAAGACGATATATATATATATATATATATATATATATATATATATACATATATGGCGAAAAAGACGAACGATAGCAAACAAAGACGAACTATAGAGAAAAAAGGGTAAAAAATATGGAGAAAAAACTGCTCCAGAACTACTCCAAAACTGTCAGAAACAACACTAATACAATTATTTACAACACCAAGATGAAGATGTTATTTACAAAGAAAACACTCATAGCTGAGCAGATAAGCAAAAAAAATCTTTTGAATCTGGAAAGAAGCACCAAAATTTGAGTGTACCTCTTGGATCATTCTTTGGAAAAATCCCATTAGCCACGTAAATTTCAAAATGGCCACCATTTTAAAAGATGGCCGCCATTTCAACCATCTTTTACGAAAGAACTTAATTTTCTGGGCCAATTTCAAAGATTGTGGTGTCAAATTATAGTTTTTTTAACTATGGAAAATTATAAATTATACATCAGAAATCCTTTTTATATCTCTTTATGCCATTTACTCAGAATATTTTATTTAAGTAATGTACAAAATATGTATAAACACAACATTATTCCAGCAAAACGTTTATTAGAAATGTACAGTGATGGGCAAAGCAGTTCTTTAGATGTTACTGAATCACTAGAGTCGGTGCATTAAAAAGATTCGTTCAAAAGATTCGTTCACCGAATCATTCAGTGCTTGGCGGGAGGAGCCCTGACTGTGTACTGCGTAGTAGTGATGTGCGGGCCAACCCGTAACCCATGGGTCTCGTTGGGTCGGGTCAAGGAATGTTCACTTTATTGGCGGGACGGGTGGGGTGGGTCATTAAAGATTATATATGTCAGATATAGCCTACTTGCTACCAAAACTGTTGTAGGGTTACGTAACTGCATGTTATGTAACGTAACCTGCGACCTGACGTCACAAAAGCGCCAAGCAGCGGCCACAACAAACCAGAATCAATGAAGCGGTGAAGATGGAAGAAGTGCGGGAAAGATTATGGTCGGGAGAGTACAGAGTTAAAAGAAAAGAAGGCCAAGCTGCTAAATCTCATGTTTGGGACAATTTCTGTGAGGTAGTTAGTGCAGCAGACGACAGCAGCATTGGCTACATGAAGTGCAATTCCTGTGATACGCTATACAAGCATGAGAGCCACAAGACGGGTAAGTTATTTGCGGTGGGGGCGGGGTGGGGCAGATTGTGAAAAATTATGAGCCAATTATGAGCACAGTGCACAGGTGTGGTGGGTACTTTATCATAGGTAGCAACCAGATGCCAGACTATGATCTATGGTTAACTTCAAGTGTTGTACAGAGAGTAACCAACAATTCTTGCAAAGAATCCTGTCTGAAGTGTATTAGCTGTGTATGTTTGTGCTGTTGTATTAACTGTGCATGTTTGTACCGGTCGTAGCAGTTGAAGTCGTCCAGCCAGCAGCCTTTCTTCACCAGCTCGATCGAGCCTGAGTTGTTCCTCCAGGAGGCGTAGCAGTGCGAGCGTTTGTCCTTCTCGCCCTCGCAGCGCTCCACTCCGCTCTGATTAGTCTTCTCGATCTCAAAGTTGACATTGTAGTATAAACAGTCCCTGGTGTCGGCCTCCCCGCGGCTCAGTCCTGCAGCACAGACACAGCTTTAATGAATCTCTGATTATGAACGCTTTAAGCATTAAGACATTCATGAAAGATCCACAGTTAAAAGCTGTCGTGGGCGTTGATGCCTCAGACCCCCCCCCCCATAATAACGGCACTCTGCTGCCTTCACAAACACCATTAGTGCCTTCTAATCATGCTCATCTTATTAGAGCACAGAGAGAAGAAAGGAGGCGGCATAATGAGCTGACTGTCTGCAGGTAAGCTAAAGCTTTAAATGACGTCTGGACTAGACCAAAGACTGAAGAAAAAACAAGACAAATGAGACTCTTCAGTAATCACAAGATCTGACAGATCTGCTTCGTCTACTTTCACTCTCTTCCCTTTTTCACTTTCCCCTCCTCCTCTCCCTTCTTCCTCTACTCTTCATCCTCACAATCTATCACTTTTCCATCCCTCCTCTCCTCCACCTTCTTCTGACTCTCTTCCCTGCTCTCTTTCACTCCTTCTTTTTCACGCTCTCCTTTCAACATTTCTCCTTTTATCTTTTCTTTTCCCTCTCTTCCCAGTCACTCTATAACACTGCAAAGAATTCTAGTCTTCTGGTCCTAAAATAAGTGAAACAATCTGTCTGTGTAGTTCATTATTATTATTATTATTATTATTATTATTATTATTATTATTATTATTATTATCTGATAGAAACTTGCCTCAAGAACTTTTTAGAAATAACTAATTTTGTCTAGAAAAATCATAAAACCCGTTGACTTTGATTAAAACAGGCTAAACCTGAGATGTTCTACCTGTGTCTGAATGGGTATTTTTGCTTATTGGAATGTCATTTATTGGAGTATCTTCAAATGCTTCATATTCCTAAAATCTGTACAACCTAAGCTAATAGGTTATGTGAGTCAATAAACCATAATAACTGATTAAAGTACTGAAATTGTGTCATTAAAAAAATACAACAGTTTGACGTTTTTCATTAGATTTTTACAAAATTAAAGCTACAGTGCGTAACTTCTACAGGTCCGTAAATGTCCTTTTCACCCAAGCCACTACTAGAGGAGATACACAATACTGATTAAGCTGATCGGCTCCTCCAGCATCTCTATTTTTCAATATATATCATTTTTAGTATGCGTGTCGACCGACGACATTCCCGCGCTGGCGCACAAGAAATGCTTCCTCACAACAAGAAGGGAGGGGGACGAAGAGCAGAAAATGTCATAGCAAGAGGTAGAGCGCAGGTAGAAAAAGAAAGCAACATGGCGGAGAAGTGGCCGAGACACGGTTCAGAAGTGAATCCTACCACAAAGAAAAAGCCTGGACGTTCGGCTGAAGGTCTATTAGCAAAGAAGGAAAGTGACCGACGGAGAAGGCAAACAAGGATTTGTATTGGTGTTGCTTTCCCTCGGTGGAGAGCCCTGAAGGAAGAAACTGGGCTGAGGGCAGACACGGATGTTGCCTTGCTGCTGTTGGATAAGTAAGTGACTTGGTTTATAATTATATTATGAGAAGTATGTGTTGCTGTTACATGTACTGGACCTAGTACTTTATTATTTTCTTGGAAATGGTGCTATCAACGTAATGTAATGTTAGCAGCCTGGTGTTCGCCACGTTGTGTAGCATTGTGTACATGGTGTGAAGCGAGTTTTACTCTGTGTACACGGTGTGTGGCGACTGGCGAGAAGTTACGCACTATAGCTTTAACACACAAAACATATTGATCCAAAAGATTTTGAGATGTAGAAACATAATCATACTATATCTCTTAACACTTTACAAGTTAGTTGAAATTTGTACATTATTTAGTTTCTGACATATGCTCATTTTTATGAGCAGAGTGAAAAGGTGTTTTGATAGATTCATCATTCATTCATTCCTCCACCGCCAGCACGTGTTTTCATGTGGTTTTGCACCACACGTAACATAGTGCAGTGACATCATTACAAGTTTACAACATGGTGACATGGGGGACAAATGCCTTAGCTTTCTGCTGCAAAAAGAATGAATGTTGTAGCTATTGTGGTTTTTATTTTAAAAAATGTATATATACACAGGATTATGCAAACAATGACCGCCTGCAGCCATTACGGGGGAATTCCTAGGAAAATTACAACGTATTTACAATGAAATACTACATTTGCACTGCACATAAGGTAAGGCAATCAAGGTCCTGATGTGATGACAAGGAAGACAGACGCCTTAGCTTTCTGCTGCAAAAAGAATCAGTGTTCTACCTATTATCATTTTAAATAAAAATTCCAACATAATCACAGCAAAACACCACATTTGCACAGCTGGTAAAGTAAGGTAACTCAAGGTCATGATGTGATGATGAGGAAGACAAAAGCCTTAGCTTTGTGCTGCAAAAAGAATGAATGCTCTATTATAGTTCTTATTTTAGGTCTATATCATGCAGACAACGATTTCCTGTGGTCGTCTGTGGGAGGTCTATTTTTTAAAGGATTATATACTCGGTTGTTTTTTTACATAACGTAATGTAATGTACTTTATTTATATAGCACTTTACAAGGGCCACAGGTGAATCAAAGTGCTTCACAAGAGATTAAAAAACAATTAAAAATACAACACACAACAGATTCATGAACAAAAAACAACAAATAAAAGGATAAAACAATAAAATAAAATAAACTAGAAGTGTCACCACACTACTGAGTATTAAAAGCCATCCTAAATAAATAAGTTTTAAGTTTAGATTTGAAGAGGCACAGGTCAGAGGCAAGACATATGTCAGTGGGGAGTTTATTCCAGAGCCGGGGTGCGGTAACAGAAAAAGCTCGGTCACCCCAGTGTTTGTATTTAGACCTGGGCTCTTCCAACAGGAGTTGGTTAGAGGACCTCAGAGCCCTGCCACGCTCATGGACAGTTAGCATCTCACATAAATAAGATGGGGCAAGGCCAAGAGCTTTAAAAACAAACATTAAAAGTTTAAAATCAATTCTAAAATGAACTGGGAGCCAGTGGAGGGAATAAAGACAGGACTAATGTATGAGAGGCCCTTTGAGACATAATTCATACTTGGTTTCACATGTAACATCATACTCTTATACAAACACCACTATACTCTAACACAAACACTACTATATCCTCTTACATGCACAATCATACTCTTATACATACACCAATACTCTTATACATACACCAATATAGTCTTACACAAACACTACTATACTCTCTTATATTTATCATCATGTTTTCTTTTATTTACTGTCATACTCTTAGTGTAACCGAGGATAATGTTATATGTATGTAAGTATGATAGTATGTACATGAAAGCAACAGTATATGTAAAACAAAGTTATAATACATGTATGAGATAATAATAACATATTTGAAACAGAATAATAGCATATGTAAGAGAAATTAGTTGTACATGCGAATGCAAATAATCATGTGTAAGGAACAAAATGACAGTGAAAGTAAGACAGAATGACAGGGTATGTGAATGAGAATAGTTGTTTGTGTGAGAGCGTTTGATTGAAACGGAAATAGTACTGAATTCTCAGTTTTTGATTGATTATTTTTGATGAAGCGAAAAGAAGGCCCGCCTTCCCAATCATAATATGAGAAGATGGCGGATGCTGGGAGACTCAGTGAAGCTGTTGGCCTCTGACTGTCCACAAAGGCCGCTGAGCAGAGTGGAGCACCCGCGGAGGCTCGCGCACTGCAGCGCTTCACGGCCTGGACACACCGGACGCAGAACCGAAGCGCAGCGCCCAGCAGCTGAGGCAGTTTTCAATCGGCGCCCTTGCCTGTCCACACACTGAATGAATAGGGCATATTGTTCTGACCATTTTATTTATGGCTGTAGGCTTGATGACATTGTTGTGTTGTTTTAAATTATAAACACGGTATTTTCTGCGTGCTGTTGTTATTTTATTTTGAAAATTGGACGGATTCCCTCGTCTTTTCTGTTTCCGACTTCCTATTTGGTACGATCCGCTCTGTCCAGCTTGACAGATGCGCTCGCGGCTCACGTGAAAAATAGACCAGACGCCGAACTGAAGCGCTGCAGTGCGCGAGCCTCCGCGGGTGCTCCACTCTGCTCAGCGGCCTTTGTGGACAGTCAGAGGCCAACAGCGTCACTGAGTCGCTCAATGTCCGCCCTCTTTTCATATTATGATTGGGAAGGCGGGCCTTCTTCCCGCTTCATCAAAAATAACCAATCAGGAACTGAGAATTCAGTACTATTTCCGTTTCAATCAAACTCTCTCACACAAACAACTATTCTCATTCACATACCCTGTCATTCTGTCTTACATTCACTGTCATTTTGTTCCCTACACATGATTATTTGCATTTACATGTACAACTAATTTCTCTTACATAATGCTATTATTCTGTTTCAAATATAATATTATTCTCTCATACATATATTAGAGCTTTGTTTTACATATACTGTTACTTTAATGTACATATTATCATACTTACATACACATAATATTATCCTCTGTTACACAGAGTATGACAGTAAATAAAAGAAAATATGATGATAAATATAAGAGAGTATAGTAGTGTTTGTGTTAGAGTACAGTGGTGTATGTAAGAGTATGATTGTGCATGTAAGAGGGTGTAGTAGTGTTTGTGTATGTATGAGAGTATGATGTTACATGTGAAACCAAGTATGAATTATGTCTCAAAGGGCCTCTCATACTAATGTGCTCTCGTCTGTTAGTGTTAGTTAAAAGGCGGGCAGCTGCATTTTGCACAAGTTGAAGGCAGCTAAGAACAGACTGGGAGACGCCAAAATACAGTGCATTGCAGTAGTCGAGTCTAGAACTAATAAAAGCATGAATAGCTTTTTCAAGGTCATGATGGCCTAAAAATGTTTTAACTCTGGCTAAAAGACGTAGTTGGAAAAGACTTTACTTGACTTGCATAAGACTTTAAGAACTCAATAATTACCAAAAATTACTTTGTACAATGATGGTTTTTGCCCTGTGTTCAGTATTTATAATACAGTATTAGTAGCAATTAGATAAGTATTGTGCAATAAAAAGTATGTTTCTCTAAAACACAGTAGAGTTAAGGAAACTAAAATACTAGAGTAAAGTACGAGCACCTCAGTACTAACCTTTAAAACACTGCAAATAGTACAGCAGGAGAGTAAAAAGAAATAAGGATGAAAACAATGAAAGTATCAGAAACTTAGTGAAAAATAAAAGATGAATGTCAGATAAAGAGTGAAGTGAAACAGGAAAAGACACAGAGCGTTTTGGCAGCATTTATGTGACAGATGTTACAGCCAATCTGTGCATTAACTGTTGCTAGGCAACCAGAAATGTGGGAGTACCCCCCCAACACAAGCGTGTGCACGCGCGCACACACACACACACACACACACACACACACACACACACACAGCTGTGAGCTGACAGCAGAATATCACAGCTGCAATGAAATATCTTCTGTACTGTCACAATACTAATACTTTGATACACTCACAGTATTTGTTATATTAATTATTCAGTTAATTAAGACTGACCTGGTCAGAAAATGTTGTGCTTCAGAACACAAAAGTCAGTTTTTAATCTGAAGTTGTTGTTTTTTTTAATATGCTGCTGAAACATTTATAAATATTATTAAATTTATATCATTATTACATCATTGCATATATATATATATATCGAGATGTAAATATGTCAGTACATGATAACAATCCTTAAGTTACTTAGTGCAATGGTAAAAATGGACTAATCTGCTACGTCCAAACAAAGTTGACTTTTGCTTTCACATGGGACACAAACAGTGGCCTCCTGGGTGACAGTGCGGGGTTTGTTTGACCCATCCACCTCCCAAACCCTCCACCCTATACTGACCACCTTGCTCTAAATACTGCCGGTTGTTGCAAGTGTCAAATATTGCTGCAGAGGAGTTTATATTGGAGGTAGTATAAAACCAGGTGCATCTCATAGATATGCTAAATGGTCCCTTCAACATCAGGATCACACACAGAAGGACGTGACAAAGCAGCAGTAGTTGGTGCCCTGGAAATGAGAACAGGCTGTCAGACCAGACTTCAGTTTGAAGGTCATCTTCTGTTTGATGTTTTTAAGAATAAAAGTGTTGTGTGACGGTTTAGGATGCTCCACAGGGGCTGCACAGGAGTAACCATCAGTGGAGTGACCCTTTTATCATGTTTTGTGTTTTTCTGTCTTAATACACTGAACAAAAATATAAACGCAACACTTTTGTTTTTTTTCCCATTTTTCATGAGCTGAACTCAAAGATCTAAAACATTTTCTATATACACAATAGACCATTTCTCACAAATATTGTTCACAAGTCTGTCTAAATCTGTGTTAGTGAGCACTTCCCCTTTGCTGAGATAATCCATCCCACCTCACAGGTGTGGCATATCAAGATGCTGATTAGACAGCATGAATATTGCACAGGTGTGCCTTAGGCTGGCCACAATAAAAGGCCACGCTGAAATGTGCAGTTTCGCTTTATTGGGGGGGTCTGGGGGGGTCAGTATCTGGTGCGACCACCCTTTGCCTCACGCAGTGCAACACATCTACTTCGCATAGAGTTGATCAGGTTGTCGATTGTGGCCTGTGTAATGTTGGTCCACTCCTCTTCCAGGAACTGGAACACACCGTCGTATATGCCAATCCAGAGCATTCCAAACACGCTCAATGGGTGACATTGAGCGTGTTTGGAATGGGCCACCATGGGCAACTCGATCCACAACATTGACATCAGCAAACTGCTCACCCACACAACTCCACACACACTGTCTGCCATCTGCCCTGAACAGTGAAAACTGGGATTCATCCGTGAAGAGAACACCTCTCTAACGTGTCAGACGCCATCGAATGTGAGCATTTGCCCACTCAAGTCAGTTACGACGACGAACTGCAGTCAGGTCAAGACCCCGATGAGGACAACGAACATGCAGATGAGCTTCCCTGAGACGTTTTCTGTCAGTTTGTGCAGAAATTATTAGGTAAACCGATTGTTGCAGCAGCTGTCCGGGTGGCTGGTCTCAGACGATCTTGGAGGTGAACATGCTGGATGTGGAGGTCCTGGGCTGTTATGGTTACACGTGGTCTACGGTTGTGAGGCTGGTTGGATGTACTGCCAAATTGTCTGAAACACCTTTGGAGACGGCTTATGGCAGAGAAATGAACATTCAATTCACGGGCAACCGCTCTGGTGGACATTCCCGCAGTCAGCATGCCAACTGCATGCTCCCTCAAAACTTGCGACATCTGTGGCATTGTGCTGTGTGATAAAACTGAACATTTTAGAGTGGCCTTTTATTGTGACCAGCCTAAGGCACACCTGTGCATTAATCATGCTGTCTAATCAGCATCTTTGATATGCCACACCTGTGCACCTATGCAGCTCATGAAAAATGGGAGCAAAAACAAAAGTGTTGCGTTTATATGTTCGTTTAGTGTATATCTGTGTTAAACCTGCTACATGGTGGGTTGTCTGTAATACTGCCACTGATGTGAACCTCAATCAATCAATTTTATTTATAAAGGCCAATATCACAAATAACAATTTGCCTCAGAGGGCTTTATAGCATATGACTATGACTCTGTCTTTTGGACCCTCACAGCGGATAAGGAACCCCCCCCCCCAAAAAAAAACCCCTTTAACAATAAAACAAACAAAAAAAAAACTACCACTAACTGTTCTGCAGGAGGACTTCAGCCTACACAGAGGAGCGCAGTAGTACTAAGCAGTAGCCTACCTTGTCTGAAACCTCATCAGTATTCTGGAGGTCGACTTCAGTCACCATGGTGATCTGTGAGCTAATGGGCCAGGCAGCTGTCAGTGTGTGTGTGTGTGTGTGTGTGTGACTTGACATTTAGTCCAAATTCTTTTTTAATTAAAAAGTTGAGCAGCAAGTTACAGAAAGTTCAGGAAGAGACGAACAAGCTGAACCACACTACACACACACACACACAATAGGAGGAACATCTGTTGTCCACCTCTCACTTTCTCTTGCTCTTCTCTCATGGCCGGTATACACTGTGCGATTTTGGGCTGTCCCAGACGAAAAATGGCCATCGTGGGAGAAACATGGCGATATCTTTGGTCGTGACTCTAAAACGGTGGTCTTATGTTGCACTGTGAGACAGGTTCAAGGACGGCTGTTATCAACGTCTTGCAACCAAAGATAACCTGAGATAAAATTCTGATGGTGTCAGAAATTTAGGATGACTATCTCACAGTATGACAGCCGCTACGACCAACGTCTACTAAACAACCAATAGAAATGCAGCACGAAATGACACAATGGTCACCGCAACACCGGCGCTAAACCCAAACAAATGATCGCTTGCCATGGAGGTAAAACGAACAAAAAGAAGTCTGTGGAACTCCTAGAAAGAGGAAAGTTTGGTGGAGCTGTGGCAGCAGAGGCCTTGTTTTTTTGATGTTTTTTGATGCACACATCAAACTTGATGTCGTACCAAAGTTTATTAGATCAACGTTTGACAGTGTGTCATCTTATAAGATTGCTAAAATCGCTGGTGTATAGAGGGCATTAGACTTAATGGGTCAGTTCACATTTTGTAATGTCAAATGAAGAAAAAGCACTTTTCAACCACAAACAGTTTCAGGAACCACGCAATCTACACCTGGAACTAAACCACACTGGGAAATAAACTATATGAGGAACTAAAGTACACCAGGAATTAGACTGGTGTGTTAATTTTGTCAGCTATTTTAGATTTAGTCTTAGTCTTAGGAAAAAAATGCTTATTAGTTTATCACCTTTTAGTTATTTTTATCCTTCATAGGAGTCGTTACAGTCAACGAAAATCCATGACATTTTGGTCAACTTTTAGTCATTATGTTTTCCATATGTTTTTAAATCTTTCAACGTATCCAGTGAGGCATCAGATTAGTCTGAACGAGGATATAGTGATGTGAAAAATGTGATGATGTGATGTGCTGGACCGGAAGTGTCGCACAAAAAAACGGAAGCTGTCTGCGTCCTGTTTTGCCTCCATGTTTCCTTGAAAAATAAAGTGAATAGGCTAGCTAGGTTTATCTCCTCAACAATTCACAGAAGGACCATTGTGGAATACATCGCTGAATGCAGTTCCCGGCTTCAGTCTGGATTTGCTGAGTAAGTCCTTTGCAAGAAATTACTTTGCTGTTATACAGACTAATTCAGATCAGTGTCCACGTGGAGGTGAGCTGTTCCACCGGCTACCCTGTATTTGTTTACCGGTGCACCTCGACTGTGTAGCATTAATACCCTACGGCTAATATGTTACGACGAGCCTACCAGGGTAAGGTTAGCATTTGTTTGTTAGCTGTTTAAGTACCCAGAGTTGGCTACATGTCACAGCAAGCAAACTCGTACGGTAGATAATCTACCTAGCCCAGGCTTATCCCTGTGTGTTAGCTTTATTAACCAATAGGCTAATGCGTTACGGCAAGCCTACCGAGGTACGGTTAGCGTTTGTGTGTTAGCGGTGTTAGATAACATGTCACAGCAAACAAACTCTCACAGTACATAGCTTGGTTAGCTTGGGCTAAACCCCGACTGCTAGAGTTAGCAGTATTAACGATAGGCTATGTGTTGCGGTGCGCCTACGTGGCTAATATTGTACAATTATCTCCCTTTCCAGTCACCATGTCGGCGGTGAATACCCCTGCCAAAGGGTCTAAGCCAAAGGGGAAAGAGGCTGTATCCTGCCTGTGCCATGCATCATGCGGGGCATCAATCTCAGGCAAGGACCCTCATCCAATGTGCATAGCTCGCTAAACACGCTCAAGCATTGCTGACTGACCCCCAGTGATGTTCCCGTTGCGCAGCTATGTCTGAGAAAATCCTGGAAAAGAGGATGCAGTGGCCAACAGTCAGGACCTGTGCCTATCAGGGGACACACCTGCGGCCATTGCCGGCACCCATCAACTGCGAGCCACAACAAGCTGGGTGGACATGATGGAAGCGGTCCTGCCCCCACTCTTCAAGGAGCTCCTCGAAGGGGAGCCGGGCTGTGAGGATGCAGAGGGCAATGCAAATTCTGACCTCCTGGACGTTTATGACAATATGGAGGAAGAGGAGGATGACTCCACCTTCCCTACTCTGCAGTCAAGACCTCCCAGTGCATCCGACGCTGTTACCCCAGTGGACAGTGGCCGCTGTCTCTCAGCTTCCTCCAGCATTTAGACAGACAGATGGACGGATGGACGGATGGACAGACGGACAACTTTATTGTCATTCAAGGACACATGTAAGAAACAGTGCACTGACTCTTGGAATAGCATAGTACATACAGTTAACAAATCTGCAATAATATATATATACAATTTTAAAAATCAAAAGATAGTTCTAGCAGCAGTAATCTCATTGTCTATGTGGGTGTTTGGCTTTCTTTCATTGCGAGTTCAGTAATTTTATGGTCTGGGGGATTAAACTGTTGCAGAATCTGTCTGTTCTGCTCCTCACACTGCGAAATCTCCTGCCAGAGTTGAGCAGGGAGAACAGTCCATGGTGTGGATGTGTGGAGTCTCTGATGATGTTATTGGCTCTTGTCAGACAGCGTTTGCCTCCGATGTCCAGGAAGGAGGGAAGAGAAGTCCCAATAATTTTCTCCGCCGTTCTCACCACTCTCTGAAGGCACTTCCAGTCCAGTTCCAGCTGCCGCACCACACAGAGATGCAGTTGGCCATTATAGACTCAATAGTGCTCCTGTAAAAGGTGGTGAGGATGGGAGGGGGAGGTGTGATCTTCTCATCCTGCAGAAGAAGTGCAAATGCTGCAGAGAGATCCCCTGATCCCGTGTTTTTTGTCCAGGTTAAGGTGTTATGTGCACTCCCAAGAACTTGGTGCTCTCCACCACCTCCACTGCTGAGGTGTTGATATGCAGCATGACTGGGCTGCTTCTTTCTGAAGTTGACGACGATCTCCTTTGTTTTTTCGACATTCAGGAGAAGGCTGTTCCTGCTGCACCAGTTCACCAGCTGCTCCACTTCCTCTCTGCAGGCCCAGTCGTCGTCATTCCAGATGAGGCCCACAACTGTCGTATCATCAGCAAAGTTGATGATATGGTTGGAGGTGGACCTGTCAAAACAGTCATGGATCATAAGAATGAAGAGCAGCGGACTCAGGACGCAACCCTGAGGGGAGCTGGTGCTCAGGGTGATGACTGAGGATGTGTTCTTCCCCAAATGTACAAACTGCAGCCTTTCAGAAAGGAAATCCAGGATCCAGTTGCACAGTGTGGTGCTGAAGCCGCAGGGTGCCAGTTTGCTTACCAGATGCTGGGCGATTATCGTGTTGAAAGCTGAACTGAAATCAACAAACAGCATCCGCACGAAGGTGTTCCTCTCCTCCAGGTGTTGAAGACTCAGATGGAGTGCAGAGGAAATGGCGTCCTCTGTGGAGCGGTTTGGGCGATAAGCAAACTGACACGGGTCAAAACCAGAGGGTAGTTTGGAGACCATATGCTGCTTTTATGAGCCTTCTCTGCCCAGTAAAATGGAATGCCTCACTGCATCCATTTACCAGACAATGTACAAGTACGCAGCACAGTCAGTCTGCTCCCTGAATGCAATGACTCTGCTTTCTGCATACAAGGCGGAAATTCTGGAGGAGATGGGTCGCCAGCTCCAGGTCGCTGAACCCGGCCCTCTGATATGATATCTGTGTGGTTAACGACCTCATCCTGCACTCCTCACGGGGTGCAGTACAAGGCTGCGGTCGCATAATGGGACTTGCAGTCTCAGGTGAGAGGGCCCTGTGGCTGAAACTAACCCTAACCCTAACAAACCACACCAGGAACTAAAGTACACTGGGAACTAGATTACACCAAGAACAAAACTCCACCAGGAACTACACCACATCAGGAACTACACTAGTCTATACTAGGAACTAAAATACACATAGAACTACAACAAGAACTTAAGTATATCAGGAACATCATTACACCAAGAACTCCACTACACCACAAACTAAACTACACAGGAGCAAAACTACACCAGGAAAGTAAAGTACACCAGGAACTACACTACACCAGGAAATATGCTACATCAGTAAACTAAACTATACCTGTCACTAAAGTGCACCAGGGACTAAACTAAACTGGGAGCTAAAGTACACCAGGCACTAGACTACATTAGGAAGCCAACTACACTAAGAACTAGACTACACAAGGAACTAACTACACCAGAAACTAAACTAAACTAGGAACTAGACTACATCAGAACTAAAGGTTCCATTTGTTCACGTCTGTTTGTGATGAAATGTGCATCAGCGTTCATGTTCCCCTCAGGATGAATTGTATTAACTTTGGCGATCCGATGACTTTTCATCAGGTCAGCATTAAATGTGTCCAACACTGTGGTTTATAACCAAATACCTGCAGAACCAATGACATTCCCAAGACATGGTTCCTTTGGTTGAGGCGCAGATTTACTTCTTGTCTGAAGGTTCTTGAGCTCAGAGACAGTTCAGACAGCTGTGTGTCTGCCAGATGGAACCAACAGTGACCTCTGAGTGTTAACACAATGAAAACTTTCACCTCACTCTCTCCACAACTAACTGCACAACTTGAATATAAAACATTTCCATCACCAACATACATCCATATTGAAGCGAGTGTTTCCATGGCGATGGCCTGTGAGGGCACATGAGAGCTTGAGAGACACAATAACATGTCTGATCTGAGGGTGGAGAGGTCAGCCATGTCTCTCCCTCTCTCTCTCACACACACACACACACACACTATACATATATATGCTAATCAGCCCTCTTTGAGTTTGTGAATGTGATTATGGAGCAGACCCGTAGAACAACAATAGAGCGTGCTGGTCGTCCATCACTCTTCATTTATTAACGGTTACACCAAAGCTTCCCCACTGTGTCTGAACCAAATATAACCTTGTCATCATAATTTGTCTGTACTGTGATTATGTTGGTTTATTCTGTACACACAATATTTTCTTCCTATCTAACATTTCCCCTAGTGAAGTTTCTTTATTTGAAGCAAGGGTCTGAGGACACAAGTTGCTATGTACTGTGCAGATTGTAAAGACCCTGAGGTTAATTTGCACAGGGAGATTGGGGCCATATTGAAAATAAATAAATAAATAAATAACTAAATAAACTTGGAGAAAAGTATTAATTTTGAGGGGGGAAAAAAAGTTGTACTAATTCATGATTAAACTAAAAAAATGTTATAAATTTATCCATTTAACCTTGTAATATTATGACTTTTTTCGAAAAAATTTCTGTCTTTATTCTCGTAAAAAAAAGAGACTTTTTTTTCTCATAAATTCACATTATAACTTTTTTTCTCAAAAATTCACACCTTTATTCTTTCAATATTTCAACTTTGTTTCTCATGAATTTATGACTTTTGTTGTAATATTTCAAAAATATTCTTGTAAATTTGTGAGTTTAATCTCATAATATTTTTTTTTTTTTTTTTTTTACTTTTAATATGTCCCTAATCCTCCTTCATAGATTTGTGACATTGGGCTGTGTAAATAAATAAATTGACTTTAGTTGCAAACATCTAACAAAGACCTCTCCACTATAAACCTGCTGCTTTTTGTCACATCTGAAAGCATAGACAGACTCACAATCAGTGTTGGGTAAGGGTTACTTTAAAAGTAATCAAAGTATGTTACTGCGTTACTTTTTAAAAAAGTAAACCAGTTACTTTACTGCGTTACTCCCTGAGTAAAGTAACTCAATTACTTTAAAAGTCTTCCAACATTACTCCCTGGGAAAAGTAACTCAAACACTTTTAAAGTACTTTTGAGTATTCTACATTTCCTATTGGGCAATGGACCACAGGGCGCTAAGCCTACATTTTTTTGTCTCCAAAATTAAAGTTATGGACCACTTGCCCTTCACTGAGATCCAATTCTCCCATCACAGTCGTCACTTTGACCAGTAGAAACACAGAACGATCTGCTGCCATAGACAATTGTATGACAACAACACCCCAGCAATATTTAATATTTCCTCTAGGGATGTTACCACATAGAGTAAAAGGGGGAAATGATGGTGTGAAACAGCAGAGGCACTTTGTCAACCCGCTGAGTTAACGTTACTGTCATTAGCATCAAGCTAGCAAACAATGGTACATCCTCACGGTCGGACATAAAGTAATAACATTAACAAATAGTGGCGGGGCTTTTGCTCACCACAACTGCAGAGGCTCCCAGCTTCATTTGAAACAAACTACATTATAGGTGGTCCGTTATTTATTAATCTCTGTGTGTTTATATATTTACTTTTTATCCGCTCCGTTGTCTTTATAAAGTTAACATATCGCACCGTCATTTCAAACTCAACACTTGTTTCAAATTAAACGCCCCTTATAACCTTGGCTGAGAGAATCCCTCCATTTTCTGAATAGGCTTTTATTCTGAAACATCTGTCAAAACTTCCTGTGGAAGATACAGTAGCTTGATAGTTTACGTATGGCGCTTCAAATGTAGCTCCTGCCATCTGCTGCTTTTAGGTCACTACAACAACATGTCGGCTGGCACATGAACAGACATGGCAGTGACTCAAATAATAGTGAAAGTAATAAAAATAGGACAAGAATAACCTGATGACATCACACACACCATGAAAGACGACCGGGGAAAATTGGTGAGTACCAGTGTGTAGTGTGTACCAGGCATAATGCAAGTCCTGAGTCTGAAATATGTCTGTCAGCGAGTCCTCCTCCACCTATTTAGACTCCACCGTAGACAACGGCAGCATTTCTCCAACCACGTAGTGAGCCACAAGCTCCATGGCTTCCTTCAGACTGATAGATTTAACGTTATTGCCGTTATTAGAGCCAAACGACAGCTGTTGCTGTTTTGGAGCTGAAGGACCAGCGTTCTAAAAGTAACGGAAGTAACTGATGTCTTGTTTGAAAATGTACTTAAGTATTTGATTACTCAAACAGCAAACTAACGCGTTAGGTTACTTGTTACTGCAAAAAGTAATCAAAGTACTCTTACTTTGTAACGCGTTATACCCAACTCTGCTCACAATTCACAGTTTTAAAAGACAAAAGCATAAGACTTCTTTTCGGGTGTCAGATATTAACATGGTGAGTATATCAATTAGGGATGCACTGATTTACCAGCCAATTTTCTCTTTGTTGACCAGTCTATCAGCAAATAAGCATACATTTACCGATGGCACCGATGGATGTTTTTCTGTTGTTGCTAAAAAAGCAGGTCTCAAGACTCGGTGTCCAGTCCACTAGTTGACAAAAGAAAATGTGTTCAGGATGCAGTAAACTCACTATTGACGAATCAGAAGATGCACCCTATTGTTTTCCAGATAATGCTACATTGTGAGCAACAAAGCTGTGTTGACATCAGCAGGAGGAAGGCTGGTTAATGTTAGCGGTTAGCAGCTAGTTAACAACAGCTGTTGGCTGTTAGTTAACGTTAGCTGTTAGCAGCTATTTAACATTAGCTGTTAGCTGTTAGCAGCCAGTGGCCAGAACTATCTCCTAATGGAGGTTACATTGAGTTACATTATGATGCGTTCAAACTCTGTTTGGCAAAAATGACTATTGGACAAATGTAAATGATAACGTTCTTATGATGTGGTCAATGCGATGGCAGGGTGGCCACCTTTTCAAAAAACCTTGGAGTGAAATTCAGCAGGGCGAGCACAATTTCGTTGTTTAAGCCGACACATAAAATTTTTGTGTGTCAACTGATTTGGTAGATACGATCCTGATCCCCCGCATCCTAACGGATTTTTGGGGCGCTTGCTGGAGATGGATAGGGCCTAAAACCGTACATGCAAATACCATACAGAGAGAGACAATGGTGGTATAGTGGGGGTCTGGGGGTCCTCCCCCAGAAAATTTTGGATGTGGTAGATTTCCTGCATTCTGGTGGGTTTAGGGGTAGCATTCTGGAGATGGGCAATACCTACATTCATTCAAAGCCACCCTGACTTGCAGGACCTTCACAAGTGAACCTGCATTCAGCTCAGAGTGACTGAACTAGTTAAAAACTAGGATTTGCCTATGTGGCATATAGGCTATTGCTTTATAGACACAAGCCCAATTTTGGATTTAAAGCAAAATTCATGGTTGAAATGGTTGAATATATTTTGATTAAGATCTAACTAAAATATATTTTGTGTATTATTGTGGTCTAAAGAGCATTTCATGATATATTTCTAGGCTATGCAAGTCTAAGAGTGCCTAGGCCTAGGCCATTTCATTTCAATTTTTAACATTTAAAAAAGCTCTCCAAATGCCTTTTGACATAGCTGTGGAAATTAATCGCAAAGTCACTTTTATGCTATAGATATTTTTTCTCAGCCAGTTATATTCTCTTCTCATCTGTGAAGACCCTGCATGATCATCCTTGCTGGCCTCTGGTCCACTGTCTCCTCCCTGACCCTGCTCTTTCTATTGTGGCAGTGAAGATTAAAAAAATATGTGCAAAACAATAGTGAGCACAAGTTCTTATTAAGGAGGAGTGGGTTTATTCCTAGCATGAAACTAGCTAGCAAGCGATTCAATATAGGTAAAATTAACATTAGTATTCTTGTTAACTAGCTTAACTTGATATATTGGCATCTATTAATTAGTCATCATTTAGCGAACATTATCTACATTTAACAGCATTACTCAACTTACACGGTTTGCTTGGAAGAAACTGTGCAAGGTCTTTTGCTTCTTGCTGGATGGTTGGCTGAACATAGTTAACACACAGCAGCACCTCCCAGCAGCACACGTCTCGCCTGTGCAATTGTTTCACATCACAACACAACAGCGTAGTTGGCTGACTGTGAGACTAGAGCTGCCCAATCAAAGCGCATTTATGGATTGCGCACCAACCAGAGAGTAGTTTTCCACAGAAACATTTGGCTGCAAACTTCAACTCCGCCAGCCAGCTGCTTGAAATTAATTTAAAATACTCAGCTGCCAGCCTTTTTTCCAGGGTTCATCACTGGCGTGAGAATTGGTTGGGCAGAGTGAGACCGTGAGATGGAAGGTGAATGCATGTGTCACACGCCAGGTGCGTGAGAGTTGGCAACCCTGATTTAATGGTGCAAAATGTAGTTTTTGTTGAGTAACTTGAATTAATATAGTTGTGTGAAAAAGAAAATTGTTGATGTTTTTACAGCGATATAAAATAGATATCAGAGATGATTATAATTTATTAAATATAGTAAACAGGCTTTTGAAGCAGGTTTTTAAAAAATGTCTATCATGTGAAAAGTTGTATTAAAAGTTGTTTCAAAAATGTGTCTGATTGAATTTCTGCTCATTCAAAGGTAGTGTAATAAAGGGCTGAATTTCTTTGAAACTGTTTTTCTATAGTGTACATTTCTTTTTTTACCTGGAACAAGAGGGGGAATAAAGTAAACAAAAAAACACAGGTATCAGCCCTGAATTTAACAGTCACTGCATCCCTAATATAGATATAACTGATAGAAATGAGGCCCAAACAACACTCTTAAAAAAAGGAACGGTCCTTTAAAATGTCTCCACCCATAGATCCAGGGTGTTCTCATGACCTTCAACCTCGCCACAAATGTCAGCGCACATTTTAATGTTATGAACAGAGACAGCTGGACAATTGTTATGAAAAGCAGCAACATTAAGTGTAAGAAAGGATTGAAACTCACATTTTCAGACACACAATCACATCACACCCATTAACATGTCTATACTGACTGTGTGTGTGTGTGTGTGTGTGACCGCTGACCTCCTGTGTTTCCTTGATGATATGGATACAGACATGTGTAAAATGCAAATTGCTTAAAGTGTGTGTGTGTGTGTGTGTGTGTGTGTGTGTGTGTGTGTGTGTGTGTGTGTGAGAGAGAGAGAGAGAGAGAGAGAGAGAGAGAGAGAGAGAGAGAGAGAGACTTTATCATGCAAAATGACGACATACAAATTACTAAGAGGCTTTGTGCGCTCCAAACACCAGGGTCAGGGGTCTGTGTCTCACACACGCACACACACACACGCCCGCACACACAGAGTTCATGAATAAACAGTTATTATGAAGACAACTGCAGACAGGATGTGATTCAAGTTTGGACTGCATGATATGTGGAAAATGTGCAATAATGTTGAATACTGCGATATTTATTGCACAGACATCGTCTCCACATTTCAGAGTAGACTGAAGACTTTCCTCTTTGATAAAGCTTATAGTTAGTGCTGGCTCAGGCTTGCCCTGGACCAGTACTTAGTTAGCCTGTTGGCTTTTTTTTACCACTGCATATTTTCTGTACACAAACAAAATTAGCTTTGGTATCATTTTTTCAGAGTGGCGCTTAGTAACAAATTGTTACATGGTTCTCTCCCGCAACTTGATTGGATGCTGTTGGATTGGTTCCAACAGTGTGAATCATCTGGAGAAATAGAGGTCCAATGTGTAGGATTTAGGGGAATATATTGGCAGAAACTGAATATATTACAATAAAAAAAAAAGTCTTACACACTATAGAAAACATATTTATTATATTATATCCCATTTCTGCCATTATCTCCTCCTGGACACTGGACATTTAAATAATGTTTTGAATGCATGACTTTAACTTCTAGTGGAGTAATTTAACAGTGTCGTATTAGTACTTTTACTTGAGTAAAAAAGCCGAATACTTCTGCTGGATAGGAAGCAATGTCATGACTCTGGCTCTCTATTGGTCACTGACATGAATTTGCTTGTCAAAGTTCAGTCAACTACAAGAGAAATGTGCACAGATTTATATTCCTCTGAAATGATCTGATTTTTCTGTTTTAATTCTGCTGTGACCGGCGGGCCTTAAGACTCTTTTCCTACTCTCTGCCAAGTCCTGGCTTCCATCCAGCTGGATCCCAAAACGGGCTTCCCCTCCCCAAACTCGCACGCCCACCCGCACGCCCACCCGCCCACACACACACACACACACACACACACACACACACACACACACACACACACACACACACAGCCTCTATTTATAGCCACTCACAAGTCAGCCCCAAAGCTGCTGAAGCATTCTTTGTGAAAACGTTAAGAGAAGCGGGGGAAAGACAGAATACTAGAGGTCGTCATTAACTAGATCTTGCTCGCTTGTTTGAGCTCTCTGCATGCAAATAACTGATTGAGCCCACACTGTTAGATTTAAAAGGTGCCAGCTGGAACGATATAGGGTTCTTCGGCTTGTCCCCATGGGCGAACTCTTTTTGGTTCCTGGAACCCTTTCACCCTTTCACCCTTTCCAACAATAGGAAACCAGTTTCATTCTGTTTACCACACCTGATTTTGAACCATTCAGAGCATTTCAACCAAAAATGAATTTGCTCCAAACCCAAAAAGTTGGTTCCCAGCTGGAACCAAAAAATAGCTGGTTTGTCTTCTTCAACCTGAGTTGGCATGTCATATTCTACAGTTTGGAAAGAGAGGATGGACAAGTCAAGTGAGAAATCTTAAAAGAACTTACAGTCATAAATAGCTGGTTCATGCATGAATTTAGACAAAAACAAATATCTGTATTAACAGAACAAAAGTTTGTAGGTTATCAATGTAATCTGTGATTTTGCTACAACTGTTTACTTCTGTTGTGCACTGTGTAACGCCCTCTGTGATGACACCTACTTGATTACAATAATTCAACTCAGAACTGGTGCAAACACAAGCTGGTTTATTAGATCACACCAAGGCTCCAGAACTTATAAACGGAACCAGCTCAAGAACCAGAGCTCATTCATGCTGATGTTTAGCAGGTAGTTTGTTTACCATGTTCACCACTTAGACTGTATAAAATAATGGACACAGCCATTGTGATGTCACCCATTAGTTTGTGGACTCCCATTTTGAACCCTCCGCAGTTCAACCATCGCCATCTTGGTTTGCTGAAATCTAACCCTTAAACCAGCTGCTAGCTTATGCTAGCTGCTAGCTTGGTTACACAGTACATTTATAGCGATGGTCAGTTCTGCAGGTATTTGGTCATAAACCAAAGTAGTAAACACTTTAAAAACAACACTTTTTCTGAACCATTTATTTTAAATATTGTGGAAAAGACAACAGAGACAAAAAGCCTTTCTAGTAACTATTCCAGTCTCCTCTCTGAATTACTTCCATCATCTTGTCCTGAACTACTCCTGCACACTCTTTATGATCTAAATGCCCTTATAGATTCCCTGTGTATATTTCTGTACATGTGCTTTTTGGAGATTACTCATTAAACCAGCAGCCATCTGTTAGCTGTTCTAATGGGAACAGTCAACACATTCTGCACATATGCTCACTGTAGGGGAATCTGAATTATGCTCAGCATCTGTATATTTGTAAACCTACTAGCTGCAACCAGCTGCAGCTCTGTTAATCTACTGTATCTGCAGGTGACTATTTAAACCATGTACAATATGACAAAGAAAACTAAACCAAACGTTCAGATGTCAATGAAGGGACTACTGTTTTTTATCTGTCTGTGTTCCAACAAAAACCACAGAAACAACATTTCACCACAGTTGTGAACTGGAATGTTTCTGTTTCTGCTCAAACACTCATAAAAACCTCTTAAAAGAAAGACCACAAGAACCTCAATCAACAGCAAAACCCTCATACATACAAACAATGTGAAGGACCCCTGCTTCAACTTGGAGACATAGTGGTCATGTAGAAGTACTTCCTCGGGGATCACTATAACCCCCTAAAATCCTATCACAGAGGTTCAGAATCCCTTAAAGACTGCTTAGAAAGGTCTAAATACCCCTAAAAGAACCATAAAGAACAACTGAGTGCCCTTTAGAATCAAAGAAATCCCTCTCTGGCACCCTGGAACCCATCAAGTACTCCCTGAACTCTACAAGGTACTACCACAACCTGACAAGCCATCTTGAACACTGTGATGGACAACCCCATACTGTTTATCATCACCCCTCTGTTGTGGTACCTAGCACACTGATCCAATACTAAAAGGCGGAGCTAGAAACACTGCAGACTACTGACTGGTCAATAGAGGATCATCACTCCTGGTTGGACTACAGTGAACTGTAATCCCTGTTCCTACAGTACCAAGTTTACATAAATTAGTCAATTCTAACTATAAAATGAAAGGATGCTTTGCTGCCTTCTCATCTTTACTAGTTATTAGTTAGCAGCTATAGACTGAGGAAGAATATTTTAATTCACTGTGCCAGCAGTTGGCAGCTATCAGCATCTTTTCTTGCTTGTTGCTCAATGCATGGCGCCATGAATCAATCAGCAAACCTTAAATGTCAATATGATAACTTTGACCATTCCATTATTTATATGGTCTCTCTTACATGACATATACTTTATTGATAATTGGATCGCCAAGCGCACACATAATTTATATGTTTATAAGTTATATGTTTCAACTGGTTTATGTGAACTACGAATATTCTATTTCCTCACTTGGTTCTACCCTGAAAGTATTTGATGTAACTGCAGCTCTAGGAGATGCTAAAGCCCGACCACCACCATAACCCATTCAAGTAACTTTGAAACCCCTGAAATTCTCCTACACTACCTTTCCGCTGACCAACCACTGACAGCCCCCACTGGGTCACGTTCAAAAACCCAGCGAAACCCTAAAAGACACAAAAGCCGCTTTTTCACTGCCTGTTCAAGGTGGGAATATTAGGCTGTTATTCCACCTTGCCATTCTGTATAGAAGGTACAATCACAGAATGAAAGGACAGAGTTGTCTTGGCTTTAAGCCAGCAGCTTAGGTAGTAACAGTGCCGACTGACATCTGTATAAAAAGGACAGCTGAAAGGACGGGATAATGGACGGGACAAAACAGTTTTACAATGTATGTGTCAAGAACAACATGATGCTGCTATCGTTTGGTTCTGTGTAAAAATGCAAATGTAGTGTAAAGAAGGGAGTTCATCTCAGCTCTATAGCGCCATCTCTGTGTAAAACGGGCTAAAGCCACCCCTCAAGGACCAATAATACCAATGGTGTTATCCTGGAACTCCTTCAAGAACTCGTTGAACCCTGTCAAGGACACTTATAATTTACCAAAGAAACCCTAATTCTTCATCGTGAACCATCCCATCCCCCCAGGACCCTACATCACACCACAATTTGAGAAATGTTGCCGCAGACAAAACACCAAACCTCAACAAGTCTACAAAATCACGTGATTGTGCATGTGACCATTCACGTTTTAACAGCTGGTAAGAGGGAGTCCAAACAAATTACAGCCGCAGGAGAGAAACCACCAGATAAGACAACCAGCATGAGAGGGTGAGTGTTTTATTGGTATTGTCCAGACAACATCTGCCCTGTCATCTCTGTGAGACCAGACAGGACACACACTCCCAGACTGGGGCCCCATCCCCAGACAAATGGCAGCAGAGAGAGTCATTCTTGTGGTCCTCAAGGGATAGAGGAGGGCGAGAGAGGAAACAAATGAGTTGAGGGGAGAGAGAGGGGGAGGGCACAGTCCGGGCCTCTGGGAGCCATCAGTTTGTCAACGAAAGAGAGTTGTGGACCCCACTCCCATCATCTGTCACAGTGAGGCACCGAACTTTACAGCTTACCAAACACAATGCAGACCATTTACTGCTGTTAGAGTCGTGCAGAGTTTGCATGTTTTCCCCGTGTCAGCATGGGTTTTCTCCGGGTACTCTGGCTTCCTCCCACAGTCCAAAGACATGCAGGTTGGGAATAGGTTAATTTGGCCATAAATGCCTATGACTACTTATAAAATGCACTTTTATTCCATCAAAGCACTTTAAATAGCATTTTATGGCATTACTGCTAACTCTGCACTTTACTTCCATGTATGAATATATTGTTTGTCTATTTGTACTGTTTGTTTTAATTACTGTTTTTGTTTTTTAATTGTTTGTGATCTGCCAAGGGACAACGGATATAAATTAGCAGTTTTGCTAACTCCGGCATATTTACAGATGTATTTGCTGATGTTCATCAATATGCATTGTCCCTTCCAAATAAACACTTAAAATAAATAAAATGTGTTAGCCCTGCGATAGTCTGGCAATCTGTCCAGGATGTACCTTGCCACTTGCCCAATGTCAGCTGGGATAGGCTCCAGCCCCCCACGATAAATGGATGGATGGTGTAAAAATGTTCACACAAATCATATTACAACTGTATTGTGAGTATAATTATTAGTATAATTCCGATTAAATCGATCTTCACTGGAATGACCCGATATTGGTTCGTAAAATCCAAGATTGATCTTTTAGTATACGCTTTTTCCAAAGGATGTGTTAAGCTTTCGCCCCGTTAATCTCGCCGGTAGTAAATGAGCCGCAGCGCTAAGTTATGAACGACTGTAGTATCGAGAAGCTGCAATGTTACCGCCTCTTTTTTCTGTAACTGTTACTTTTTTACATTTGGGGTAATTTACTATCATGCTGCAGCATCTCCTCCTGCTGTCTATATGTCCTAGCTACTGCACCACTTTCACGCACACACACAAACACTGAGGTGAGATGCCACAGTGGAGACAGAGAGGTGAAGATAACTTGAGCTGACAACTACGCTTTTTACTGTAAGTTCAACAAAAACCTTCTCGAGTAAAAAGCCAATACTTTACCAAAACAGCTGATCAGCAATGTGTAAACATGTAGAAAAGTGATATTTCAATCTGCTCTGTCCACAGTCTCCAATATTATGCCAATATTATGTTATAAACAAGCACGGAGCGCTTTACAGCTAACAGCAAATTGTTACTAACAAGCTAAAACAATGACAGCTGTTTATGTCTCAGGGTTTAGTTCAGTTTGTCTCGTATCTTAAAACTTACTGTTGGTCATGTGACCTGCAGGCAGTGACTCTCCTCAGCAGCAGAAAAAGAAGCAGACATGACGGCAGTACTGATACTGACTGATGTCTATGTTCTTTTTTCTCTCTAAACTTCACTCAGTATTGTGATGTCAGGAATATGATTTATTTTATTGACCTTTTTATTTTGTTTCCAGTGAAATATTGGTATTGTAACTGAAAAATCTCCAGTCGAATTGATATTGGATCGAATCGGGACCCCTTGAATCGAAATCTAATCAGTTCAGGAAATCAGTGGCAATACCCAGCCCTAATCACAATTAGAATTTTTTTCTTAATTGTTCAGTGCTACTTTCCTGTTACTCTGGAAAATGCAAAGAACACACCTTTGACAAGTTTCATGGAGACTTTGAAAGCTGTGTGAAATAGAAATTTATCAGTGGTGAGAAACTGGTGCAATGACCTTTTAAAAATTCACTCCTTTGAATTTATCCTTGCACCCAAAAACTTCTGATATCTTCAAAAACATTCAAAACATGAACAGTGACGATAATTAACATAGTTAACATAATTTTGAGCACAAAATCCACCTGCTTGAGTACCCAAAGCTGTTCAATTGTTACGTTGCTCCACTGACAGCCACTGTTTCAACAGTACAAACAAATTATCAATGCTTCGAGTGCTTCCAGTCTCCACTGATTAGCTAACGTTAACCTTTGCGGGTCCATGTCATCGGTTCGACAGCCCATTGGTTCGACATCCCATTAGTCCGACTGTCCGCGGTGCTGAACGGCTCGCAGCGGGCGTATGGTGCGCCGCGACCGGCTTGAGGCGGAGCAGGCTCACGGCTTATGTGTTTGTCACTTTCTTTTTCATTTTAACCCACACCATGATCTTTTACTGACCCTAACCAAGTGTTTTTTGTGCCTAAACCTAACCAGACCTTAACCACAGGGCATGATGATGATTTCGGAACGGACTTCGGAACAATGAGTTTAATATGGTCGGAACAATGGGATGTCGAACCAATGGCCTGTCGAACCAATGGGCAGTTCCCAACCTTTGCTGCCCTGCACTCTCTGCAAGTTAGCTAGTGGTGCTGCTAATTCGAGATTACTGCTGGTAACTAATGCTACACGATTAATCTATTATAAGGCAATACTTTGGATTCAGGTACTGCAACGTTTAACAGAAAGACGTGCTGTGTAAAAGTTTAGAAGTTAAAGTCGCCACGTCCAGTGGCAACACAACCAATCTATATCAGCACTTGAGACAGCACAGAGAAAAGTAGGAAGAGTGCATGCGAGAGAAAGCCAAGCCGTGTAATGTTAAAGACAAAGAGACAACTGAAAGCCGCCAGAGCCTCATAAAACAGCATCCAAGCACAGTTAGACAAACATGTGTAAGTGTCACGGGGAAATCACGAACTCCCTAACAAACTATATAATAACAAATGAAAAACTGAGCAATTCTGCTTGGTTTCAGCCCACTTGACATGCTGCTGTGTTGTGCTACGGCGTGCTGGAATTTGTCATTTACGTGACAACGCCTGAACGCAACACAGGCTCGGTCCAATATGTGTACAGTGCCGTGCTGCGCTGCTGTGTGAGCAGTGTGTTTGACTGTGCTCAGTCTGTTGATGGTCATTTACACACTGTCCATATCAATAACTATGTCAGGTCAGGTCAGCGCCCCCTAATATAATGTAGGGCAAAGACTGAATCAAGCGAGAAGACTAATGATACCATTTATGTATTATATTGTAATCGTGATCGCATATCGCGATATTGTCCACTCAAATCGCAATCGCACATTTTTCTCAAATCGTGCAGCACTACTGGTAACGCTATCTCTATGTTAGGACACAAGGTGCCCACTCTCCGGTTCCCACTGGTCAGCTAATGTTAGCATTGGCCACTCTGCACTGTGCACCAGCCAGGTGGGGTAGCAGCTAACAAGTGGCACTGCTCATTAGTGATTACCTCTGGTAACATCATCTTGGTTGCAGGACAGCATTGCAATAAAGGCATGGGAGGCCACCATGACCATGAGAGTGGGCCCCATGTTTCCACAGCAATACTGTTGGGTCAGGACAGCGTTACTAGTGGTAATCACCGAATGAGCGGCAGCACTAGCTAGCTACCACCTGACCCAGCTGGTACGTAGTGCAGAAGACTCAAGAGCAGCAAAATTAACCTGTACACAGACAGGAGTAAACGGTCAAAAATATCCTCTGGGGTTAATTACGTTACAAACGTTGCATCGCTTCAGGTATCTCCAGAGATTTCACTCGCCGGAACTTCTCCTCTTTTCCAGCACGAGCATTATTCTGGACCTCCATTTTTAAAACATTCTCTCATATGTGTGGAAAAGTTATTAACCCGGACCCCATTATTGGCATTTTTGGAACTGCCCCAGAAAGAGTAACATTTCCAAATTCTCAGTCAGAGGCTATAGCCTTCTCTTCCCTCCTAGCTCGACGCCTCATCCTTCTTAGGTGGAAGGCAACTACACCTCCATCTCACACACATTGGGTTAAGAGTGTTATGTCCCACCTTAAGCTGGAGAAGTTTAAGTTTACCATTAGTGGCTCCACTCAGAAATTCTTTATGATGTGGCAACCATTCCTGGATTACTTTGAGAAAGAATTCCCTCTAGCAATTTAGGATAGCTCCTGACCCCCCACCCCTACCTGAGATCTTTTAAGTTTTTCTATATTTTATGGGACTATTATTATTATTATTATTATTATTATTATTATTATTATTATTGTTATTATCATTATTATTATTATTATCTTAATTCATTTTTATTTTATTTTTATCATTATTATTTTTATTTATGTATTTATTTTATTTAATCAATTTTCTCCTTTTTCTGTATGTGTGTGTGTGTTAATATGTAATACTGTAACAATAATAGTGAAGGTCATGTCATTATTGTCTGTATTGTGTTTGTCATGGAAACTCCAAATAAAAACAGTTCAAATAAAAAAGAAGCTTATTCTCAGGAGCTTTCACCTGACTGGAAGCTCTCTCACAGCCTGTCACATCCAGGATTTAGTTGACACTAAATCCAGTGTCTGTTTCTAACTTCACATAGTTAGAGACAGACACATTTTGGGTATTTTTAGATTTCAGAAATTTGAATTTGATTATATTTAGGTATAAATAAATAAAAACAAGACACAACTTAACACCTTCAAACTGGAATATAAAGTCAGGTAACCTCCCAGCAAGCTTCTTGGAAAGAACTTCTTGATCTGGCACTAATTACAGAGAAAATAGTTCTGAATCAGAGTTGGAGTGGTTGGCTGAATTTTGATTTCCTGAGAAAATTCCTTGAATGAAATGCTCCATTCATAAAAAAAAAAATAAAGCCACAGAAAGTAGAACTAAACAGCTAACCTAAAAGAAAATATAAAACATGAAAAATGCATATCATTCAAACATTTTCAAGGCTTTCTTCTTGGTTTCTGGTCCATCATCTCATGTCCTCTACATTCTAGAAATCCCCATGCATGATCTCTGTGGTGCCTTGGAAGAATTAAAACATGTTAACTACTGACCTCAAGACTGCTAAGAAAACCCAGTGAGGCTGTATTTACTGCAATAATCAGGCTGTTGTCTTAATCTGGTTATGATCAAATTCTTACATTGCTGACTGTTTTAATGTCTGGAGGTTGGGTCTATTAACTTTTTGGTGCTCTGGCTGCTCTGCTGCAAGCCAGAATAAACACAACATTACCAGCTTTCTGCTAATGACTTTTACATGTTTCTCTGTGTGTGTTTTGTATGTTTGCAAATGTGTGTGTGTGTGCATGTGTTAAAGACAGTTATGATGATGGTCCTGACTATAAAATTTGTTTTATATTCATTGGCAGACTGCTCACTGCTCAGCAGTCCTAATTTATGAAAAGTCTCTCTGAACACTTAGACTGCATAAAAGGCAGTTTTCAAAATTGACATCGAAACCAAAAAATATACAATATCACACAATGACCAATAATCTGTAATCACTAATGTTAATCTGGTTTGGAAAAAGTGCATAAACTGGATTTATAAATACAAAAAATAACTTTTTTTTTCCATTTCAAAAACAATCATATTGTTTTTAAATCTGCGTGTTAAATAATCAGCAGTAGGCCTATATGAAAATATTTGCTTTCAAAACATGTTACAAATTAGAATATAATCTTTGTATTTACACAAACTAATAAAATAGATACAGTACAAACTGCTCTCTCCCCGTCTTCCTCTGTATCTCGATATTCTCTCACACCTCTCCCCTGCCTCTCCTGTACAGCCCACCCGACTCCTACCCTCTCTCTGGTTGTAAAACTGCCATGACAGCTCGCCTCTTCCTGCTGCAGGTATGTGTTGCTGCAGTGTGAACACAGGATCTGCATGCCACAAAATCCTTAAACCACAAGGGATCCTACATGGTTCCCTGGGGAATTCCTTTGAAAAAGAGTTCAAGATCCCTGGCAGATTGATGAAGCCTTTAAGATGAAATTGTGTCTGTATGAAAAGCTTTCAGGCACTGAAAGTTGACATTAAATGTCTGGTTGAGTACATTGGGCTCTAGTTTAACAGCGCAGCGCAGGGTGGCGCAGGGTGGCGAACCCCGCGCAGAGCTAGTTTCGAGCAGCGCAACCCGAGGCACGCTCAGTTTGGTAGTTTGGCAGACTGAGGTGCGCTGAGATGGGTGTGGCGGCACAGCAGGGGGAGGTGTCGACAGATCCAGCTTGGCACAGTGACAGTTTCGTGCCAAAAGGCTTCGCTGAAGGTGCGCTAAAAGCTCGCCAACTGAAACCACGTCTACTGTCAGCGCAGGCAGAGCGCAGGCAGAGCGCAGCCAGGGTAAGTCGAAGTTTGGCTGACCAGCGGACAGTGTGCACGCATCACCAAAACCTCACAGGCAGGTTTCCAGAATATCAGGCACATTAACAATGCAATAAATACCCAAAAAACACTATTCAATGCAACTATCTGCAATCAGCACATAAATGTATCTCTTTATCAACTGTCCCGTCACATCTGATGTTAGATCAAAGGGGATTGGCACCATTTGGCACATGTAATGGAAACGCAACCCGATTTGATTAACACAGTTGCAAACTAATAAGTTCACATCCTCCTCGGTCAACCACAAACAGCCAAAGCATCAGATAGGGAGTATATATTCAGCATCTGTCATCTTAGAAAAGTCAAAAGAAAAGAAACAGAGTGAGACTGCGAGAGAGAAAGAGAGAGCACGTGCACACGAGAGAAAGGCAACATTGATTTACAATTGTGGTGACCTCCTCCCAGGCTACCCTTGCATCATCAGCCCGTGGAGGTCTGCTCGCAGTTCCGTATATTCGGACACTGCAAGCTTGGACCTCCCGGACCAAAACATCAGTTTCCTCCTGGGAGAAGTTTGGCCATCTGATGCTGCTGCTCTCTTCCGCCATGGCAAATTGAGTAAACTCTCATTACGCCTTCGCGCGGCGCATTTAAGGGCGAGGAAAGGGGCTCATTTGATTGGTGTGATGTGAATGGGCTGTGTAAAACCCACTCCACGCCTTCTCTCCTCCCTCTTTCCGACTTGCACCGGTAGGAGGGATGGAGGTGGGATAGAGGAGTAGCTGCGCCTGGCGCACGGTGTGCCAAACTTACAAATCTGCCTGGCCACACCCAGTTGGCGAAGCGCATGTGCGCTGCGCCTCCACCCAGTCTGCGAAACTAGAGCCCATACTCTTGTTAAATCATCATTCACTAGTTTCAAACTATCTGTGCATTCCAATACCTATACTACCATACCATATAGAATGCCAGAAGATGAGTATGTCCCAATACATTTCATGTCTAATACAGAATGACAAAAACACCAGGATTTTCTACTACATCTGGTCAGATTTTGCAGTATGTACACCAGCATGCTTTTCTGGTTTTTCTGAACCACAATTCTCTGCGCAGCAGAATGTACATCACATTGACTGAGCCACACATGGTTCACAGCTTGAAAGCTGATTGACAGCTGTTAGAAGTCACAATGACAAGTGACAATGCATTCAAGTGACAGATGACCAGTTAAACAGTAATAAAAGGAATATTAATTAAGTGAACAAAATAATCATAAACACAACAAGCAACGAAAGGACTTACATATAAAATGAAACTATGAATATAATATGTGAGTCTTCAATCTATGCTGTTAAAGTTAAATTACAAACACTGCAAAGTAACTCTAGATCTCCATCTCTGGCAAGCTCAGTATGCCATTTGTTTTATCTCCAAAGTGAAGGATATATAAATAAGAGAGTCAAAGTTGTGTCCACACTACATCCAGCAGTACCTAGTTTTTAAGGGCAGCTTAAGTACCTAATAAAAGTAATAAGAGAAAAGTATGCGATTTGGAACATGCCCTCTCTTTCATTCGGACAGAGTTTTTGTACATCTGTAGGTGCTGACTAAGGTTAAATACATGTATAAAGAAAAACTGCCCCCCCAAAAAATGTCTGTGCCACCAGCATCAGACTGTTGTAAAATAAACACAGGTGGGGTGGGAGCTAACATTAGCTAGCTAGCAGTGCTTGTCATTCAGCGATCAGCTGGTAATGCTCTCCAAGTTGCAGGATGCGTTGCTGCAGAAACATTATAGCCACCTCCCGGTCTGCCCCCCCAGATCACCCCGGTGAGTAAGCAGCTTTATTTTACCACAAAACCCCTTTAGCATTGTTAATTACGTTAGCACCACTTCCTGTGCTCACATGGCTAACAGTGCTAACAGAGCTAACAGTGATAACATAATTGCCAATGCTAAGGGGGCTTTTACGGCCCAAAGCGGAGCCACTTACTTACCAGGGCAAGGTGGGGGAAGACCGAGGGGTGGCCTCCATGTTTCCACAGGAACATCATGGTGTCAGAACAGCATTACTAACAGTAATTGCTGAATGAGGTAGGTTAGCTCCTACCAGACCTGAATAGTGTGCAGTGCAGTGAAGTAGAGGGTAGCAAAATTAACCTATAGACCCATATGAGTAACCAGCCAAAAATATTCACAGCCAATTAAGAGATAGCTGTCAACATCCCTATTTGTTTTTTATTGCTTTTTAACGAGTGGAAACGAGAAACAAGACATGGGCGTGAACCAAAAGTCAGAATATGTCTCACATTCAGCTAACTCTGCATAAATGCACCAGGCAAACAGTTAGTTTGGCTGCTCATAAGGTTAAGCACCTGAAGCAAGAGTGTGTGTGTGTGTGTGTGTGTGTGTGTGTGTGTGTGTGTGTGTGTGTGTGTGTGTCTTGACTGGTGTGAAAGCTTAAACTGTGGTTTGAATAAACACCACTGACTTCCCAATGAGCACTTTTTCTCCCAAAGCAAGGAACACTGAGTTTTGACTAAGAGTTTCATTTATATTCTGATCATGTTCCTTCTGATGTTGGACTCCACCACACACACATCTTGTCAAAAATCTTAAAACTACTGAAGATAATTCTGATGCTAAAACAAACTCATAAGACATTAAAATATGTAAATGTACTCTTTAGGAAAATACTCTGTGGTTGGAGCAAGGCACTAACTAAAAGCAGGTTTAGAGGTTCAGTTCCTGTTCACTGTTTGGCCTGCAGCATCCAAACACACAGTTTTATTGTACCACATGTGATAGTCTTCTTTCCTTCACAGCAGAACACACAAAGAAACCTCTGCAAGGGGCAGGTGGGGGTGTATTGATCACTGAGAAAGCAGGTCAGCTGAGCTACAGCCCTATATTACCCTACAGAGAGCAATGAGTGTAATGAACCACTGCAGCTCTGTTACTGTAAACACAAACCTGACCAACATTTAAATGTCTAAATCACTTAAGAGAAGCTTCAAAATCCTGGAGTTTCACAATGAGAGGGATACAGGTCACAGAATGAACTGTTTCCACAGAGGTTTGTTGACAAACTAAAGTGAATTTGACCACACTATTGCAAAGATACCAGCGCTGTAAATCAAGCATCCAAATATATTAACCTATGATGAAGTGTCTTCACCTGCATTAGATCTACATTAGTTCACATCTTCAACTTCCTACTGCTTCTGAACCCATCTTTACTGATGAACATACTCTCATTTTGTTTTCTTGGCTGCAGGATGTCTCATCACACTCAAAAATAATCTGAAGTGGTGTTTTTCCTGCAGTACCACCAGGGCCTGATGATGGCATTATCTCTTATCTCCTTCCTGCTCCTCAGAGGATGAACCCTCCAAGTGTCCATATACTATATACTCCCTTTATGTGCAAAAATAGATACGTCTGTTTAAAACATTGTTACCGTCACTGCAGTCGTGCTTCCATGTGTCCCTTGTGATGGCATAGCACCTTTCGACAACACAGGACTCTCTACATTTTGTTTTCCAAACTTATTTTGGTTGTCATTTCCACTACAGGGTATAGTAACTGCAAAGAACTTACTTCAATACTCTTTAGAAAATGAGGATAGCTACTGATAGCTGCCATTAAGAACAAATGCCAGTGTTTCCCCTACCATTATATTAGGGGGGCGTCCCACCACCCCAAACAGCACCCCCCGCCCCCCCTTGAATGTTCAGGTTAATTTTATTTTCTACAAAACACCAGATCACAACAGAAGTCATTTAAGGTTACCTTTCCTATAGAACAGGTCTATGCCTTGTCCTTTTATTAAACAAAGTCATTAGCCTTATGTTATTTATCTTATTTAACACTGCATGTCATTTCTGTCTCTACATGGTCACGCATTTACAATTCTCTACTGCTCTCTGTATTGCAGACACCTGTGCACAGTCACAGGTGAGCACACTAGAGCACGGCTCGTGCCGCATTTTCCTGACCAAACCCGACCCAAGTCCGAGACAATTATATCGAGCCCGGCCTGAACCTGCATCACGGCACATTGAGTTGGTACAACTCAGTGGAGCGGAGCCTGTATTGAGTTCATGCGTTGTCACTTAAATAACAAATTCCAGCACTTGAATAGGCCATAGCACAACACAGCAGCATATCAAGTGGGCTGAAACCGAGCAAGTTTTTGATTTGGTTGGGTTCGGCCCAAGCTGCATTCTAGTGTGCTCACCTGTGTGTACTTGCACGTGTGTGTGTGTGTGTGTGTGTGTGTGTGTGTGTGTGTGTGCGCGCATCAGGGTGGAACTCCGCCGTGCCAGATCCAGAGAGCAGAGGAGAATTGTAAACGCACGGGGCGTCGGTGGCTTAGTGGTAGAGCAGGCGCCCCATGTACAAGGCTGTTGCCGCAGCGGCCCGGGTTTGACTCCAGCCTGTGGCCCTTTGCTGCATGTCACTCCCTCTCTCTCTCTCTCCCCCTTTCACGCTTGTCCGTCCTATCCATTAAAGGCTAAAAAGCCCCCCCCAAAAAAACTTTCAAAATAAATAAATAATTGTAAATGCATAACCATGTAGAGACAGAAATGACATGCTGTCGTGTAAATAAGATAAATAACATACAATAACAGGCTTTTTAGTTTGTTACATAAAAGGACAAGGTGTAGACCTCTTCTATAGGAAAGATAACCTTAAATGACTTCTGTTGTGATCTGGCACTATATAGAAAATAAAATAAATAAAAATAACTTAACCTTAATAAACCTTCAAGGGGGGGTGGGGACTGCCATTGGGGGGGCAGGGCGCCCCCTAATTTAATAGTAAGGGAACACCGATGTTCATGACAATGAGACAGACAGAAAGACAACCCAAAAACATTATGCCTAAGGCCACAGCTGTCACCGGCATGGAGGCATAAAAACGTTTCTTCTACCACTCAAAGGATTCATCCTTGGGGGTAACATATACAGTACAGGCCAAAAGTTTGGACACACCTTCTCATTCAATGCATTTTCTTTATTTTCATGACTATTTAATTTGTAGATTCTCACTGAAGGCATCAAAACTATGAATGAACACATGTGGAGTTATGTACTTAACAAAAAAGGTGAAATAACTGAAAACATGTTTTATATTCTAGTTTCTTCAAAATAGCCACCCTTTGCTCTGATTACTGCTTTGCACACTCTTGGCATTCTCTCGATGAGCTTCAAGAGGTAGTCACCTGAAATGGTTGTCTTGTCTCAGTCTTGAAGGAGTTCCCAGAGGTGTCCCCAAGTGGAGTCGCAAAAACTATCAAGCGCTACAACGAAACTGGCACACATGAGGACCGACCCAGGAAAGGAAAACCAAGAGTCACCTCTGCTTCTGAGGATAAGTTCATCCGAGTCACCAGCCTCAGAAATCGCAAGTTAACAGCAGCTCAGATCAGAGACAAGATGAATGCCACACAGAGTTCTAGCAGCAGACCCATCTCTGGAACAACTGTTAAGAGGAGACTGCGCGAATCAGGCCTTCATGGTCAAATAGCTGCTAGGAAACCACTGCTAAGGAGAGGCAACAAGCAGAAGAGATTTGTTTGGGCCAAGAAACACAAGGAATGAACATTAGACCAGTGGAAATCTGTGCTTTGGTCTGATGAGTCCAAATTTGAGATCTTTGGTTCCAACTGCTGTGTCTTTGTGAGACGCAGAAAAGGTGAACGGATGGATTCCACATGCCTGGTTCCCACTGTGAAGCTTGGAGGAGGAGGTGTGATGGTGTGGGGGTGTTTTGCTGGTGACACTGTTGGGGATTTATTCAAGATTGAAGGCACACTGAACCAGCATGGCTACCACAGCATCCTGCAGTGACATCCCATCCGGTTTGTGTTTAGTTGGACGATCATTTATTTTTCAACAGGACAATGACCCCAAACACACCTCCAGGCTGTGTAAGGGCTATTTGACCAAGAAGGAGAGTGATGGAGTGCTGCGGCAGATGACCTGGCCTCCACAGTCACCGGACCTGAACCCAATCGAGATGGTTTGGGGTGAGCTGGACCGCAGAGTGAAGGCAAAGGGGCCAACAAGTGCTAAACACCTCTGGGAACTCCTTCAAGACTGTTGGAAAACCATTTCAGGTGACTACCTCTTGAAGCTCATTGAGAGAATGCCAAGAGTGTGCAAAGCAGTAATCAGAGCAAAGGGTGGCTATTTTGAAGAAACTAGAATATAAAACATGTTTTCAGTTATTTCACCTTTTTTTGTTAAGTGCATAACTCCGCATGTGTTCATTCATAGTTTTGATGCCTTCAGTGAGAATTTACAATGTAAATAGTCATGAAAATAAAGAAAACGCATTGAATGAGAAGGTGTGTCCAAACGTTTGGCCTGTACTGTATATATATCCAATAATGGTTGAAACATGTCAATCTGGATAAATAATGGTGCTGTTCTTGTCAGAGGAATTAATTATCAACTCTGGTGCAGTTTGCTGTGAAATGTTCCTGCTGATGTTTGCATTTTACAAGCTGCTGATGCAGGTAGGTAAATTCAATGCTCCTCCAGCTCCATACCATGATGACCCTGGTTTCAAACTGGCACTGTTTCTTTCCCATTACCATTACCTCCCCCTCTCCTCTTCCCCATTTCCCCTCCTCCTCCTCTTGACCCCACATCATCAATCTTAGGGGAGCTGCGAGGAGAAAAAACAGGTGCTGGCCCTTTAAATCTTGCCATGCAGCTGCAGGCAACCCATCCCCCATCATGCCCCCCCCCCCCTGCTGGTGTTCAGGCCCTGCAGGGAGTCGTAGTAGTGGGAGGACTGTGATTCAATGGTCCTCAACAACAACAACAGCAATAAAAACAGTTTATCCTATTTTAGATTTAAATCAGACAGGAAGATTACTGACAGATACAACAGGCAGGAAATGAAAACATTTCACCCCCAGGAAGCTTGTACATTAAAAGGATAGCTTGGATCTTTTGAAGTGGGGTTGTATGAGGTAGTTATCCATATTCAGTGTGTTATCAACAGTAAATGTCAGTCAGTCGAAGTAGACAGTACCTAAGTAGTGAATACCTCAAAAAGTCAATAAAAGTTTACAGGTCATATGAAAAGCTGTTTCATCAAAATGAATACTTTGTCAAAAATAATACATCCACATGATGATGTTTTTGTCTCCACTAAAACAGATGTTATTGAATGAATAAAAAAGCATCAAATGTAATGATTCAACACTTTTTAACAGGAGTGTATGGCAGGCCACTGTGACTGAATGTGATCTCAGATCTCTATTTGTGAACTGCAACATAGCAAAAAAAAGGAACATAATGCAGTGTTTGTACTAATCAGTGTTTCCCATACATTCATTTATTCGTGGCGGTGCGCCACGAATAAATTATCTCCGCCACATATAGATTTTTCTGCTTTTGGCGCTACCTGTTCGACCTCGCTCATAAACACATTATAATGGGACTCTGACTGTGAATGTAGCTTGTCGTTACAATTCCGGTGCAATAGGTGGCAGTATGCATCCTAAAGACGCACTTAACACACCTGGTCCGCCAGAAGAAGAAGTAGAAGCAGATGTAGTAGCAGAACGGATCCGAAGACGAAAGTAAGACCTCTCGGTACAAATATGGGGGCAAATAAGTCCAAAAGTGGTCTGAACAACTCTAACTCATCATGTTATATTAGCCTGAGTCTGTATTAACATAGCTGGAAGCTCAACACGCTCAACAGCAGAGACATTAACTCACGCTGTTAGTAGTGTTAACTGCAGCGTGAGTCCCATAGCAGCTCACCCCCGTTAATCAATTACAGCGGCTCCACCGGCAATGGGAGCGGCGCGACAACCACCGTCTGTCACGCGACAGCTCTCTATTTTACGCGGCTCTTCTATTTTTGTCACGCTACGCTCCCCTACGCGACCCTCCAGCAGATAAAAAACTACATGAAATCGTGTGCTAAAACAAGCACAATGTGTTTTTAAATGAATAAACCATTATCAGAGGTGATATGTGATGATTTTTTTTCATGCATTTACCCATGTTTATCCGTGACATTGTGTAAATGTCCGTGGCGGACATTTGAAAGTGAGTAGATGACAAACAGTAGACCTACAGTAAACTTGTAGATAACTCAAATATATGTAATAACTTAGGTGGGAAATGCTTTAACATTTCATGCAGCCTACATGCAGCCTCTTGGCTCGGCAAACGGTAAACAACCCTGCTGGCTTCTCTACGTGTCGCTTCCGTACGCAGTCAGTGGAGCCCAAATGAATAGATTGTGCCAGGGCTGACGTCAAAACCCTGAAGTTTAGCCAGAGATACTGGATGAAGCTCCCACAGCATATCTCTGGTTTAGCATTGCGCTGGTTCCCGGAAGAGAAAGTGAATGTGATTTTTGCATTGTGTTTTGGATTATGTCAGAAAATAAGCTCTGTGGCTAACACAAGTTTATGATACTTAAAGGTTTTGTTCAGCGAGATAATCTTCACATATGAACACCTTTCGTACCACATCTGAAGGTTAAATGTGAACGCCAGAAGTAAAAAGCTAACATTAGGCTTAACGGACTACATGACTACTCCACGGTCGCATGATTCTTGACGTCACCGCCACTAAGCTTTCAACTGATTTCAGCCGTTTTATTTTAAAAACATTGTATAATGGGGAAATCAGACTGTTTAAGCTAAATAAGAAGCTGTAATGGCGGACTGCCAGCACTCTCGCCTGTTCGGGGGTGATGACGTTTAATGTCCCCAACAGGGTTTGTAGTCGTATTGAGCAACTTGTTAGCAACCGCCTTTTTCGCAAAACGTAAAAGCTTCAAAATTCACAAGTAGGGTATTTACTGACGTGTTTTATGTCGTAGAACAAAACCTGAAACTTGCTTAAGCTTTTGTTAACCACAGACCTTATTTGAGGCATTTTACCAAAATCCCATTCAAAAAATGTATTGATTTTTAGATGAGAGAACCGGAAGTGGTAAAAGTGCTGACAGAGTTCCGGGTTTACTGTCACACTCTATACGCCGTGATGTTACGCTGACGTGACGCTTACGTTTGCAGCCGGTGGAGTGCGGCCCTAAGGTTCTGCTTGTTTGTAATTAACTCTGACATTGGATGTTCACTCCTCCTCACTCCCCCCGGACCACACCACCACAAATAGATTCCTGACCTGTGGGAAACACTGCTAATCATTCACACTATGACTGATACTACACATAAACACTACAACCCTGAACAAACAGAGTTTACTCAACTATGAAAGTAAAGTGAGAGCACTCAGCTGTGACTGGTTCAATCCACACACTGAATGACATCAAATGAGAATTATATACAGAGTAAATTAACTAACCCAAACATCATATTTAAATTATTTGACAGGTAACAACAGATTACAACAGCTGAGTGATTTGTTAAACTTACAGTCTAATGGATGAAGAGGATATGTGAGTCCACTAAAGTAGGAGTCATCAATTAGATCTGTCCAAGGGCCAAAATTTTTCTTCACAAAAACTGTGTCCAAGAATGCATGGACAACAGTATGATTGGGTGGATCCTTTATGATAAAATGGGAGAATAATCCTAATAATCAGGGGTGGGCTTTAAATTAGGTCCCCAATTAAAAGGGCCCTAACAGTTATAGATCTATTATGATGTTCAGATATGAAAAATACTGAATCATGTTTCTATTCTAACTCATTGTACCCCAAAATAACTTAGAAAAGGCCCCAAAAGCTCCCCTTAAAAGAAAAAGCAACTGGATACTTATACTTCAGAGGATCAATTTTGCTGGTTATGTTGAAGATTCAGATTGTCACAAAATATACATTTTTCATTAAACTAAACTCTTTCACCCCACCCCCACCTCACCCTTCCCCTCCTTCCGGGGCTCCAGGGAACGAGTTCTGTCTTCCTTTTTTTGGGTTGTTTAGCCATGAAAGTAGTTGTAGCCAATGCTGGAATAGCTATTTTTACCTGGTGCACTGTTCACCATTGCCGCTTGCTCTCCCCTTCTGCCGGCGCCACAGGAGCGCACATAGTAGAACAGCCAATAGGAACACATTGGTCTGAGCTGACCTTTGATTGGTTGATGCACATCGGCACGATACTGATTCTTTAGAGGCTGAACACAGAGCCATGGTGAGGTGCAGAAACCTATTGTTTGTCTCAGACCACTTGACTTCCATTATGCTTACAGGATATTATAAAATTTTTACTCAATTATACCAAAACAATGTTGCCTATTGGAGCTTTAAGATGTTTGTTTTTTTTTAGTTATCATGTTCAGGTGAATGTTACAGAGGTAAGGCTGGACCACATGAAAGCATAATACCTCCAGCCACAGTTGTCAAAGACATGAAGGCATAAAAATCCTTTATATTCCTCCGCCACTGACACAGGTGTGTTGCTGACTGTCATTTCAACAATGACTGACTGCTGAGACTGTTCCAGCGCTTTGCATTGTGGGACACAGCAGGTGAGGTAGATTGGTCTGATGCATATTGGATATTTTTTTCCAAATCAGTACGACATCCAGTTAATTTTGGCACACAACAGATATTGATTTTGTTTGCATAATGCATGCTACATTCTGGCCAAATCTTTAGTATAGTGGGCAGTATAATCCAAATTAACTGCAACACACAGACAGTAACTTCTCTGATTGGCTGCATCTTTTTTTTTTTTTAAATCTTTTTTTTTCTTATTGTGAAATATGACAAGACAAACAACATATAGTGGACATACAATGGTATACATACAAGGTGTAAAAATTTGTGACTGTGTGTGTGTGTGTGTAATAATAATAATAATAGTGACAACAATGGTGGTATTAGTGATAACAACAACAATACTAATAACAATACTAATAATAATAATAATAATAGTGACAACAATGGTGGTATCAGTGATAACAACAACAACAACAACAATAATAATAACAATAATAATAATAATAATAATAATAATAATAATTATAGGAGGAGAGGATGAGAGGGGATTAATGAATAAAGTTAAAAACAGGGTAGGGAGTTGAAACATGTTTTGTTTGTTTTTGTTTTAAGCTGGTATGTCCTGCGTTAAAAAGGAAGGTGTGCCACACAGCAACTACCCATGGCAGAGGGTTGGGGGAGAGGGGAGGCCACAAGGGGAAGGGGGGACCACAGGCCTGCAGTCTATCCAGCCCTGCCCATCGGGAATCTGAGGCAGAGCTTGTGTATATAATAATAATAATAATAATAATAATAATGATAATAATAATAATAATAACAATAATAATAGGCTGAATCATATTTGTAATCCCTCATCCTCTCTCTCCACATTCCCTAATGATTATCTAATAATGATATCATAATAATAATAATAATAATAATAATAATAAAGGAAAAAAATTAAGAATGTGTGTGTGTGTGTGTGTGTGTGTGTGTGTGTGTGTGTGTGTGTGTGTGTGTGTGTATGTGTGTGTGAGCAAGTGTTTTCTATAAGATATTCCAAGAATATTGATGATCATCGTGATGATGGGTGGATTATGTGCAGATATGGATGATAGGCTCTCAGACAAGAAAAATTGGTCAGATGGAACTTAAGATGTTAAGAAATCGATGAGGTCGGACCAGGAGGATTGGGGTTCTGTTGTGCTACTGAAAGGGAAGGATTTATATTCCATGGAGATGTAGTCAATGAGTAAGTTCTTCCAGTGAGCTAGATGTGTGGCGTTTTTTGATTTCCATAGTTAGGGCCACGAGGAGGATTCTGTGATTAGTTTTATCTATTGTGAATGTTGAGAAGTCTCCTAGAAGGCAGAGTGAGGGGGATAGTGGGATGCGGTAGCCCATAAAGTGAGATAGTGACCCAATGACTTCTTTCCAAAAGTGTTTGATGGGGGTGCAGTGCCAGGTGGCGTGAATTTGAGTTTCAGTTTTGAGTGCAGTGTGGACAGTGTGGACATTTCTTGCTTTATCAATGGGGTTGGGACCATCAGTTGTGTTGTGCAGAAGTCAGGTTAATACACAGCCGACAGCCCTATTGGACAACTGTTAAAATTCATATTATGGCAAGAACCAGGAATCAGCTAACTAAAGAAAAACGAGTGACCATCATTACTTTAAGAAATGAAGGTCAGTCAGTCCGGAAAATTGCAAAAGCTTTAAATGTGTCCACCAAAGTGGAGTCGCAAAAACTATCAAGCGCTACAACGAAACTGGCACACATGAGGACCGACCCAGGAAAGGAAGACCAAGAGTCACCTCTGCTTCTGAGGATAAGTACATCCGAGTCACCAGCCTCAGAAATCACAAGTTAACAGCAGCTCAGATCAGAGACAAGATGAATGCCACACAGAGTTCTAGCAGCAGACCCATCTCTAGAGTAACTGTTAAGAGGAGACTGCGCGAATCAGGCCTTCATGGTCAAATAGCTGCTAGGAAACCACTGCTAAGGAGAGGCAACAAGCAGAAGAGATTTGTTTGGGCCAAGAAACACAAGGAATGGACATTAGACCAGTGGAAATCTGTGCTTTGGTCTGATGAGTCCAAATTTGGTTCTTTGGTTCCAACCGCCGTGTCTTTGTGAGATGCAGAAAAGGTGAACGGATGGATTCCACATGCCTGGTTCCAACTGTGAAGCATGGAGGAGGAGGTGTGATGGTGTGGGGGTGTTTTGCTGGTGACACTGTTGGGGATTTATTCAAAATTGAAGGCACACTGAACCAGCATGGCTACCACAGCATCCTGCAGCGACATGCCATCCCATCCGGTTTGCGTTTAGTTGGACGATCATTTATTTTTCAACAGGACAATGACCCCAAACACACCTCCAGGCTGTGTGAGGGCTATTTGACCAAGAAGGAGAGTGATGGAGTGCTGCGGCAGATGACCTGGCCTCCACAGTCACCGGACCTGAACCCAGTCGAGATGGTTTGGGGTGAGCTGGACCGCAGAGTGAAGGCAAAGGGGCCAACAAGTGCTAAACACCTCTGGGAACTCCTTCAAGACTGTTGGAAAACCATTTCAGGTGACTACCTCTTGAAGCTCATGGAGAGAATGCCAAGAGTGTGCAAAGCAGTAATCAGAGCAAAGGGTGGCTATTTTGAAGAAACTAGAATATAAAACATGTTTTCAGTTATTTCACCTTTTTTGTTAAGTACATAACTCCACATGTTTTCATTCATAGTTTTGATGCCTTCAGTGAGAATCTAAAATGCACTGAATGAGAAGGTGTGTCCAAACTTTTGGCCTGTACTGTGTATGTACAATCAGTGCATCACTGCTGATTATAAAACTTATTGATCAGATATGATCCACTATAAAGTTCAACTAGTCAAATGGTTCCAGGATTCAGCAGGAAAGACAAAATAATGCCGTGTGTCTCAAAGGTTTTCAGTTCAGAAATTCAATTTTTTTCACTCCGTTGTCATTAACACACAGATCCAAAATACACAAACAGGACCTATACATGCACAAAGTGGAGAGATGTCAGAGTGAGGGGGCTGCCTTGGACAGGCGCCCCGAGCGGCTGGGGGGTTCTGTGCCTTGCTCAAGGGCACCTCTGCAGTGCCCAGGAGGTGAACTGGCACCTCTCCAGCCACCGATCCACGCTCCCTCCGGTTCCCAACCCAGGGCCCTATGGACTGAGCTACTGCCGCCCCAACATACAGTGACATCATGACTTACAAACTGAAGGAGAGACCCCAAAAATGCATTTCACTAACAATTATCCAGTCACGGTCAGAGCCAAAGATCACCTTTCATCATCTGATAGTATAGCTGTACAATACTGGCACTGATACAGACATTTGCTCACTGTGATCTGATTTATTAAGACTGATGATCAGTTTACTAATATTGTTCAGCTGATAACCTCGACATGTGCACAGCTGATCTGTTTGTGTGTCAAAGATAAGAGATTGTTTTTCATATAACCTAAATAAAGTCATCATTGAAATAATGTGACAGCGCCCCCTACCGAGGCTGTTCAACCCCTGCAGTTGGTTATCAGGAATATTGATTAGAAATCAGTTCTGTAAAAAAAACCTTTTTCTCCACAGCAGCCGATAAACATTCCCTTTGTTCCGAATGCCCAAACCTGCTGCTGGATCTCGCAGGGCTCAAACTTTCAAATGTACACACACACACAGAGCAAAGACATGTATGTGTTTATGTGTGTAGTAAGTGTGTATAGTAATCCTGCAACATATTTCATTATCATATTAGTCACCACAGGCAAACTAACTAAATATGAGTTAAATACTAAAACATCACTGTTGGAGCCCGCAGACACAATATACTGAAATATGGTAGAAATATTGTTCCAAACAAAGCACCATAGGGCCAGTAAGGTCAAAATCATTTCACATACTAAATTCATATGGTAGTATTAGAATATTATTGAAGTACATACCTCTGAAAAACACTAAAGAACATGAAAATGTCAATCTGAGTTTACACAAAAAGGTACTATTATAGAAATATTACAGAAATACAATCCTTGTAGCTTGTTACTCAGGTCTTAGTAATTACTATCATTAAAACACAACATAGTACTATTAAATACCACCGGAACATTAGGTGGTATAAAAACATCACTACAAACGCACTGTTACCACATGCAAACTATGAATCTTTCAATATAAAAATATATAACTGTGAAATGCAAAAATGTCATTGGTACCCCTATACACATACTGAAATATTATAAACATATTGTTAGAAATAAACATCTTAAAGAAAAATGTCAAAATTATCTCACTATTGACAACATGCTTAATGCCTAGAGTACCATTATGATAACATTTTTAAGACAATAGCACAGTAAAGCTGAATGCAAACTGAGACCTAAACCTAAAGCCCTGGAGACTGATATTATAGAAATATTATAGATATACTAGAGAAATGCTATAAGAATATTATAGAAATGTTGAGAAAGTATCACAGAAAGTGTATAATACTACAGAATATTATGAAAATATTACAGAAATTATTACAGCAATATTATGAGAATGTTATGGGAAAAAATAATAAACAAACAAACCTGACAACCACAGCAACAGCAAAGACAGTATTACAGAAATACACTTGGCCATGAGGTAAACAGAACTAAATGTTGGCGCAGCTATGCCTGCTGGGATTGTTCTGTCCAACTCCCTTACTGTCAAGATGGCAGCAAAGACTACAAAAACTGCTGACTTATCCACGGCAAAGGCCAAAATGTGACCTGCAACAGACAGTAAGGTTTGTTGTTTTTAGCCGAGACAATTTCCAGGAAACTTACAGCTCCTACGAGTCAAGAGGAGTGAGGCATCAGCAGTCAGTGACAGTAAAACACAGTCAATAGAACAGATTATTCAACAACTGTGAATCACCTCAACCACAAGATGTCCTTGAGCATACAATCATTCAAATGCAAACAGAATGTTAGGCTGACCGGTCCAGTAGTTTGTGAGAAAAAATAAGATACACTCACATGACCAAATATATGATCCCCTCCAGGCATACTGAACCACAAATCTTTGCAAGTAATCTATAAATTAAGAGTTGACAGTGTTTTGGGGGTTCTATATAGTATCAAAAAACATGTACACAACATCCCAGTAATCAAGTGTTTTGTTGTTGTGTTTTTTCCCTAGATCCTGGTCAATTCAGTTGGAGCTGGGGCCTGTATCACAAAGCAAGATCAACCTTTCCTTGGTTACCCAGACCTGTCCTGGGTTGACAATCAGGATAATCGGTATCACGACGCTGGATATCCACTCTGTAACTCAACCCAGGATTGCTTTATCAAGAGCCGTGAACACGCACACAGCGGACCAATCACAATCATGAGAGAAGCACAGCGTCACTGAGTGTCACTGAGCGTCCTCACAGAGTGCCGTATATGAGGGTGAGGATCAGAGATTAATTCTACTAAAATATGAGGAGGAGAAAAGCAACATTACAGAAAAGGCCAACACCGTGGCAGCTGCAGGAGGAGGAAACATGCGTGGCAACGCAGAATCAGAATCAGAATCAGAATCAGAAATACTTTATTGATTCCCGAGGGGAAATTATTTATGTTACAGGTGCTCCCTGCAAGAGAGGAAAGATACGTGAAAATATAAGAAATTTAAACAATAGTATTTACAAATATATAGTTAAATAAACAGGAATTATTAACAAACATAAATGTAAATAAATATATATATACATATATATATATATATATATATATATATATATATATATATACATACATATATATATATAAACGGGATGAATAATGTTTAGTTTTAGTTTAGATTAGTTTATTTGCACATAATGTTAAAAACAGACAGCATAAAATTTACAAGATTAAAAAAAGAAAAGTGCCGGATAGGTTAGAAGCCACTAAAAGTTTATCAAAGAAATTCCCCTGTCAAAACATCAATGAAATCACATAATAGAGAAGAGAGAAAAAAAACGGGTAAGGAAAGAAGAAATAGAGGAGGAGAGAGAGAAAAATCAGGACAAAACAAGGTAGCAAATAAAATTATGAGTAGGTTAAATTACTCATCACTGGTTCAAGTAGCTACAGTACCTGTACCTGTACATCTGACACTGATCACACCCTTGAATCCCATGAAATCAATGCTGCACAGATGAAATGCATGTTTTACAATTATCGTCAAACATCATTGCGTCTGATAAATTGGTCTTCTTTGTCATAACGTTATATATGCTACAATAAAGCTTAAAGCTGACCACAATTAAATCATATCAACACCAAATTGAGTCTTAATAAAATCATCCTGATATTGAGCTGTGTTAGAAATTAACAGCTGCGCAAAAATATACCTAGTCTCCCTCTTTAAAAAACAAAAAGGAAAATCCCTCAAACACCATGAAGTGTAGACATGATAGGCTGTAGCAACTAATAATGTAATAATGGCTCATAATGTAATAATGCTTCATAATGTAATAACAGAAATGTAATAAAAGTTCATAACGTAATAATCGGCTCATGATGTAATAAAATCATGAGCGTACAATGTAATAACAGCTTTGTGCATAATGTAATAATGTAATTATGAGCCTTAATGGCGCCCCTCATAATAGGGGCAGCTCATAATGTAATAACAGCTCATAATAATAATAATAGTAATAGTAATAATGGCTCATATTGTGAGAAAAGTGTTGCACTATCATCATTTTTAGGTCAAAACTGCACACACTGACAACGAGAGTGCACTTAAGGGCAGAGGTCTGTGTTTGTGTTTGACTATGATTTGTTTATAGGTGGCGCGACAGTAACCAACTGAAAAGGCAGCTGGAGAAGAGGATGGACTAGGAAAGAAGGAGGGGGACTGTAGTTCATGTAGTTTAAAAGAGCATTTCCTTTGTTTACTATTGCTACAATAAATGCAGGACACAATAACTTCTACAATAAAAACACATTTAAGATTGGTCTTTTCAAATAAGTAAGTGAACACTCTCTCCTTCCATACAACCTAGTGACGACCTTTCAGTCAAAATGTTGCTGTTATTTTATTGTTGGTCTTAATGCCAATTTAATAAAGACTTTTAAGCACTGTTTTCCTACTACTTACGTTAAATACATGATAGCAGCGTAATATATTTTATATTATATTATAAAATATTATATATTTTCAGCATTTTAGAACCATGTAATAAAGTCAAAAAACTGCCTCATACACACCTTTGAAGAGTCTCCTGAACAGGTGCGTCGGAAAAAACTTCAGCAGGTCAAGAAAGAAAAAGATTCCCGCACACTGTTGCCAAACTTGCAAAATATTTTATGGGACAAGGCAGCTATGGTTTGGTCATTACAACCTTCGTCTGACGAGGGTTGTGATGACCGAAACGTAGCTGTCCGATCAAGGCTTAATGAGTGAATGGGATTTTTAAAAAAAGAAAACTTTACTTCTTCCAATGAATGTCTTTAATATGGACCCATCCAGAGCATATATGTTTAGTCATGATCCAGGCTGTAATCCACCTCGCATTTTGGCTGAAGAGCTGCCTGATATTGGATGCAAGGCCGCTATTGTGTCCAGCAACTCTGTATAACCTACTAATACTTATGCAGCAGTCTTCATCCGTCATAATATTTGACCTTTCCACCAACTGCTTACTTGCAACAATCATTATGAACTGTTATTACATTATGAGCGAAGCCAGGAAGGCTCATAAGTAATGGTATGTATGTAATAGGTTATTAAATATTACATTATGCACAAAGCTGTTATTACGTTATGTGCTCATGATTTTATTACATTATGAGACGATTATTACATTATGAACTTTTATTACATTTAAGTTATTACATTATGAGCCATTATTACATTATGAGTTGCTACATAGGCTACTTTCCACATTTCCAGCAGCAAAGCTGTCAGTTAGGCCCATTATCTTTAACAGGGATCATTTCCTCCAAAAAAAAAAAAAAAAATGCTGGCACTAATTACTGGTGCTATTAAGTGTCCCCATATTATCAGTTTCTTTCTTATGAAGGGGTGGGATGAAATTTTGACTTCTTTCCACTCCTTTTTGAACAATCTTTTCATTGTCTGTTGTTGTTGTTGCTTTCTTTTATTTTTTAATGTTCAAAATAAACTTTCAAATCAAAATCAATCAAAGCCGTTCAGAGTAAGTTACCATGGTGATCTACCCCAATAAGAACTGAACCGGAACAGGGTTAACCCTGAAGTTACCTCGCTAAGACATTTATCCTGCTTTGTGATACAGGTCCCTGCTCAGTTTCCTTTGTGTTATTAAAATTGTGTCAACTGTTACTGTTTTATTCACAGCAGACATGTGGTACAATGTGTTATGTTAGGGATGATTAGTGTGAATGGGTATTTATGCATTGTCAGCACCATGTAAACCAGGAAAAATAGCTGCTGCCCTGCCTGCAAAAGCTAATGGGGACCTTAATAAACAAACAAACCTCATCATCACAGCAACTAAACAACAACATTATAGAAATACAACTGAAAATCAAAGAACAACAGGTCACTAATGTTGCTACTGGAAACCACAGATGCATGTTAGAAAAACCTTGAAATGTTAAAGAGTCATTAAACAGCAAACCAAGGAACCTACAAAAGAAGGAAAGGTCATAACGTCAGTGACAGAATTTGAATTTTGCATTGGAGCCACAATTTCGTGCCGCTTCTATTGAAGTTAATGGGGCAGGCACTGCAAGTCCCACTATAACCCATCTTTGTTGTTTCACCTTAGACTGAAAAATCCTTTCACAAAATCAAAAAATACACATTACATGATGTTGACTGATGTTTTTATCTGAATGTGTGCGTTTGTTTTTCTTGTTATTGGTCTCCAAACAGATCACAGATCTGTCTCAAGCCCCTGTTTGGTCCAAAATGGCTAACAACACACCATAATAGCCTACATGACCAAACAGGGCAAGTCCGACGTAGGCCCAACTTATTATCGCTGACCAGACCACAGTTCTAATCAGATCAGTTAATGGTTGTGATTATTATTCTGGTTGGACTCGAGAGTTTGGTAAATATCTGTCAAACTAGGGCTTGACAGTATGCTCAAATGCCTGGCAATTTGCCTCAGTGATTTACATTCATAGGCTATTATCTAACATTAGTTTAGCTAGCACATACATAAGTCATGACGATTAAGCTGGAGAGGCTGTAACAATTGTTATTACAGACACTGCAGCTTCCTGTCTGTTTCTTTTACACCTTCACGAGGATTACATACATAAATGGTTTTATCTCCAAGTTAATGCAGGGCGTCTGCTGGCTAATGTTGGCTAAACAAAGCACAAATGCAAACTTAGTTCATTGATAAACAAAGTAACAGGTAGGCTACCAGTGAGGGATAAAGGTTCAGATAAGAGATGTCAATTTCGGCTAATTTTGCTTTCGGTAACCGACACCCATTAAACAACAACTAACTGGCTAAAAAAATGCAAAATGACGTGAAATACGCCCTAGTCCGGCGCTCCCTTATCTCAATGAGCTCTACGCCATTTCACAGTGCTTTCCTTTAATGTTTTGTGTTGTAAATGTTTACCCTTTATCTTTTTCTATCTCGCTCTCTCTCTCGCTCACACACATAGGCTACACATGCTGCCGCAGCAGCAGCTGTGCATGCGCGTTACATCCACAATGGATGTGCAGCTGCAGCGCAACGCTCTGGGCTGGCTCAGCTGATCAGTGCTCAAAGCGCGACAAAACAGGTTTAAAAAAAATCCTCAAACTGTGAACTTCTTTTTTTCTACACAGTGCAGCTAAATACCAGGCAAAAAATAGGCTACTGTATAGACCTCCACATGTTCACCACTGTTCTGTAAAATTCACTGTTACGATATGAAAGGACAAAGAGGGAGAGAAGAGGGAGAACAACCTCGATACAAACTTAATGTCTTTTATGAAGATTTACTTGTTCAACTGCTATTCAACAATGAAGAGCATGTTTGTAACAATTTGTGTGTTTAATTAATTTATGAAATCATTAGGCTCATAACAAAACACTAAATGAAGTAGGTTAGGCTATTATTGCAACACAAGCGCAGTGTGTCTGTATGCAAATTAGCCGACATACATAACTGGTCAAAAACATTCTCGGCAGCTAACCGATTAACGGTCAACTGTTAACATCCCTAGTTCAGATCTATAATAATTGGGTGATTAGCGCCTCCCCCTGATAATAATAGGAAACAGTAACCACCTTATTCCTAAGGGTACGACTGTAGACATGATTATGGGTGCAACTTCTAGTGAGAAGGCTGAAGCCACAGTAAGCTAGTTAGCTGCACTGACTATCCATGGTTAGTCCCAGTGGCTAATCCTGGTGGCTAACCTCCAACAGCAGTTCTTTTCAAAAGTAACTGGCCTTCAATTTAGAAAATATTTTTTTGCTTTGAACAGATATCTATCTAACGTTACAATTAGCATGTTCTAAAATGTTCTTGTGGAGTTCTGGTAGGCCTACGTGTTGTTCCATCCATGTCTGTAACATTACTAGCAACCAGATTAAGCTAAATTTGTAGATTTGTAAATTTCATAATACCAGATTGTCCTGTATTGACAAATAAAATGCACTGTCCCTTATTGAATCAATACAGGACATGATTCCTCTTGAAGGTTTGTGCACATCCTACTCCAATGCAAACACTACATTTTCACATGCTTGGAATGACATAAGTATTAATAATATCAAAAGACTTTGGAGAGCAGAGAAGTATTCAATTAGAGTTTCTGAAACTGAACGACACTTACAATGACAGGTCTGTAACTCAGCATCAGTAAATGACATCCCTGTCTTTACTGACTGACTGCATTCACAATCTACATTAGAAAATAAAATCAGCAGCATAATGTTACCTTCAATTCTGTGTTAAGTCATCTAGTCTGAGAATGTTTTACTGATTTACCTCTTACATACCATAGCCTATAAAATGATTGTCTACCTATAGGGGCCTATTACTCCTACTAACTGATTATTATTGAAGTCAGCTGCTAAATTCAGAGTCATGTTTTACTTAGTAGAACTCTAATTTAATAAAGCCGCAGTTATAAAAATGTGTTAATTGCATTGTTAGGGCAGATAAGCGGAGCATTATCTAGGAAACAGCACATTCATTCACTTTTCATGGAGCTAAAATTAATACAGATTTATGTTAAATGTTCAATGAATGTGTTACTGTCTGTTTGTGAGTCATAAGATATCATAAATCATCTTTTAGGAGTAGGCTAGTTGTTTACCATAAGGTAGCCCAGACTTCTGTTATGTCAAGGTGGCAAGGTATGTCTACCATTTGAGGTGTTACAGTTGGTGTGGCAAGAGGATTAGCGCACCATTAGTTTATCATTACCACTAGAAAACAAGGTTCTGGTTCAGCATCAGAAGTGGTGCCCATAATTCATAACATGGAGGCTCGGAGTAAGGCAGATAGTGCTGGATAAAGATTGCCCTCCCAAATATTATTAAATATCATGATAGAGCTGGGCAAATAACCGAAAATATACCAAACCCGACATTTAGACCCTCTAACCGACGTAATCTTACTCATGTCGGTAATTTCGGTTATTACTTTCCCCGTGCTGTCCCCTAGGGGAAAAAAACACTACGCCGTGTAAGTCACGTGACCCCGGCCCCTCCACATAATCTGCGTTCACTCAAGCGAGGCTGACGCTGCCCACATAGAGAAGACGAGCACAAACACCTAGCCAACAAATCAACTCGAGCAGCTTGAACCCAAAGAGAATGCCAAGTCCGTTGTTTTGGCACATTTTGGCTTCAGTGCAGACGACACTGAACAGAAAGAAGTCAAGTAAATACTGCAGAAAAACTATTTCAGTGAGCCAAGGTAACACCACCAACTTGTTCACTCATTTGCAGCACAATCACGTTACCCAATATGAGAAGTGCATGGCGCAAAAAAGAGGGAGACTGGCAGGCGACCTTCAAAGAAAATGTCGCTGTCACAGGCATTTACTAATGCCACAGAATATAGACGATGGAAATAAATAGCCTATCTGACGCCATTGAATACCACATGGTGCTATACACAGCAGTATTGTATTAACATTTTTGCACATCACATTATTTAAAATATTTAATTTTGTTTACAAGAGATTATTAGTTATTTTTCTACTTTTCACATGGAAATATTTGAAATAATTATGTTTACAAGAGATGCAAGTTATTTTTTCTATTTTTCACATGGAAATATTTAAAATAAATTTTGTTTATACGAGATGCAAGTTATTATTTTTACTGTTCACATGGCAATATTTAAAATAATTTATTTACAAAAGATGCAAGTTGTTATTTTCTACTTTTTGAGTAACTTGCTTTTTACTTTAGTGATAAAACAGGCCTATGACCTCACAAGACGTTTTCATTTCAAACAACGTGTGCTTTTGATTTTATTGTTGGAAATTTTCAGTAAATAGTCATAAATAATTAATCCGTGTGTGTCCTTAAATTAGTTTAAAATCACATTGTTAAGATATGCACTTCTTCATTGGAAAAAAATATGCCAGTTTTAATAGTCGAGCATATTTAGTGGAAGGATTTTTCAGTCAAAAGTGAAACAGCAAGATATGATGGGGTTGAAGTGCGATTTGCCTGCCCCATTCACTTCAACAGAAGTTAAACCGAATGCAAAATTCAAATGCTGTTACTGACATCATGACCTTTCCTTTGTTTGTAGGATCCTTAATGTGTGAACCAGGAATAACAGCGACACTGCAAAAGCGAATGGTGCCGTGACCACCACAGTAACAAAGCAACAACAATATTATAGAAATACAACTGGAAATCAAACACAAACAGGACATTAATGACGCATGTATGAAAAACCTTGTGAAATGACAGTCATTGAACAGCAAACAACATGTGGTGTGTTAGAGAGCTCGAGCAGCTATATTATAGAACCATCCCAGATCACCATGCACACCTGCAGCCTCGTCATCTCACCCTCACCTTCCACAGCGGTTCATATCGCGTGTGCGTCTGGGTAGTATTTTTCCAGAACGCACGCGCACTCGTCTGCTCTCCTCCACTACTACGAGGCCACATGACCGAGCTCACAGAGCTGTTGCTTCATTCATCCACCCGTAGTAAAACGCGCGTGGATTGTACAGAGGAGCGCGTGCAGAGGGATGGGAGGGGAAAATGAAAAAGACAAATGTGTCCGGTTATCGGTGAATTCTAAGGCTTGAGCTCTCCGTTAGCACTCTGCTTATCGATTATTGATCCGCCTGCATGCCTGAGCAGACAATGGAGCAGCCTGCAACCACTCGCGCGCGCAATGTACGCGCACGCTGCAGCCAAACACAACTGACAGTGAATGCAAATGCAGGCTGGACTCAAGTGACTCCTGCAGAGCAACGATCAAAAAACAACCACAAGTGTCGTCATATGTTCTGATAGTGTTCACACACTGACCCACAGACACCACACACACACACACACACTCACTCACATACACACTGAAAGCGCATTTAGGTGCAAAATGAGGACACGTTCAAGAATCCTCCTGTAATATTAACATACAGAACCAGCGCCAGACAACCCATATCCTATATTTGTTCAGACAGAGCTGCTGCTATATCCTTTCTGTTATTATTATAATGTGCAACATTCCTGCAGAATATCTCTACAAGGATCAGTCCAGCATGAATCGCCATGTGCTGCTGCCATTGGGACTACACCTCCACTACAAACACAGCTCACATGCATGAAGAAATTGCAGGATAATTTCAGAGAAGGCCGGTTTGGTTGTGGAAATATCCAACCCAATCAGCGCGTGTTGTGTGGTGTTAGTAAAGGGTCAGGAGCAGCTGGAGCATGCATCACTGTGGCTCCATAAGTCGGGTTTTTTCATGTTTGTGGACGCGGAGTTTTGCAGGCTGCAGTGTTGTAACATGCAGCCCTTTCACCCACAGAACAAACAGCCAGGCTAGCTCTCTCTCTCTCCCCCTGTCTGCTTACCTGCACACAAAGTTCCTAGCAGAAGTGCAGAAGTCAGCCACGAGAGCCACATATTCCCTCTAGTTGGAGGCGGTCGCCGCTGCGCCGCCAGGTTCACTCCTGCTGTCCCCAGGATCCTCCTCCAACATTTAAAATATAAAAATTAAAGAAGCGCTGCGTAAAACCAACGCGACACGCAGCCAGGCCCGGGCTCCGGCACAGCGTTTTTGTCCACTGGGCTTTTGTGTGCAGTATCTGTGTGATAATCCAGCCAGCAGCCCCCCTTCCTCCTCCGAAACGCACCAGACCCGCACGGCTCTACGGAGAAGTTCCCAGCGGATCAGGAGCCATGCGGGGCGGACAGCAGCTGCGCCTCAGCCCGGGTTCACTCTCAGTCACAGCCCGCTGATAGTTTCCAGCACAAAAGAGTGAGAAAAAAGGCCGTTTGAGGTGTGAAAAGAGCCCGCAGACCAGCTCTCCGGTGGCCGTCTCTTCCTCTCTCTCTCTCTCTTTCTCTCTCTCTCTGTCTGAGGCTCGGTGCAGCGCTCTCTCGCTCTCTCTCTGTCTCTCTCTCTGTCTCTCTCTCTGGTCGGGGCTACTGGGGACAAGCAGGCTGGATGATGTGTCAATGTGCACCGACCGGGCCAAAATCACTTGCTTCCTGTTTCAAAATAAAACGCTAGGCGACACACCAAGGGGCCAAAGTGGGGCACGGTATGGGCTTCTTTGAACTAATGATCTTACTATTAACAGTTAGACAATGCAGTTAGAGACCATGCAAAATAAACTTTTAGGGGGCAAGGGAGGGCTGCCACGTGATGGGGGACTGTCCACTGATCTCTGCATTTCCATGGAATAAAAATCTTGAGATGGAATTAATCCATGGTAGGCCTTCAAACCTACAACTCAAAATGTAGCCTATGTAATTAGATTCAAGGCCTGCCATAAATTCTATGTGGTGACCGGAAATAAATAAAATAATCCAACAACATTTTTACAGGATAAAGAATGGGGGTGGTACGAGTGTCCTGTATGCACATTTTAAACTCCATGCCAACAAAATGTGCAGCGCATGGGCCTGGAGAGTAATAGGAATTGGACCACTGGCCAGAGACGAGCAGCAGAGAGGAAATGGATTCACCATTTACAAAGAATACACCCCTTAGGTCTTAACGAAAAATATAACTTATGAATCCATTTCCACTTGGTAAGAACATTTTTTTTACAGCATTTATTAGGAATGCTAACCTCCTGGTTTTTCAGGGCCTCTTCTCCTCCACAGGCTTCTGGCAGGGCTCGGCCTGCGGTATGCCAGTTGACTGATTGTTTTAGATTTTAATATATTCACATTTAATTTTTATCTACTTAATTAATTGTATGTATTTATTATTATAGTTTTTTTGGGGTCGGGGTTAATATGGTCTACCTCCTGTTGTTCTTAGTCGAACCAAAAAATTTATTTTATTTATTTATTTCTATATTTTTATTTTTACACCTATTTAACTTTTTTCCCCTTTTGGGCCAATTAAATTATTTAGTCTATATTTATTTATTCATTTAATTCCAAATTTTAAGCAATCAGCCATTCTGGTCTTGCCTTTTTTTTAAAAAATGAACTTTTTTTTAAGAATTTTTTTGGGCCATTTTGCCTTTAATGGACAGGACAGGTACATAAAAAAATTCTCCATAAACTTAAGTTTCAAAGTGGGATCTTTTATTTTGGAATTGAATTATATGTTTGTTTGTTTGTTTGTTTGTTTGTTTGTTTTGGAGGGGGGGGGGTCATAAACAATTTTATGCATGTGTACACTGTGTTTTGTATTTCCTGATTCTTTTTTTTTTTGGAATACTGCGTTTTTATCCTAACCTAACCCCAACCTAACCCTGGCTTATGGAGCTCCACTTGTTTCTTTATTATTCAATCAAACAGAGTAGGTTTTGCAATCAAAAAAAGATTTGAGAGCAAAAGAATCAATATTGCAATCAAAAAATGTTTTATTGCAAGTAAAAAATGATTGATTAAAAAATGCAAATCCAAAAGTTTTGTTTGCAAATCCTCAAGTTTTGTTTGTGAGTCATTTTTTTCATTTGCAAGTCAAAAAGCTTTGTGAGTAAAAAGTTGAACCTGGTGGGCGGGGCCTAAAGTGAAAGCTGTAAGACACGTCTCTATTGGCCAGTCTCAATTGGAATGACAGCTTGCAAAGCATTTTTTTTCTTCTTCTCTCAGTTGGCGGATTGCAAACAATTTAAGGGTGCATACCTCCACCTACTGTACAAGAGTGTGCAACATCATGTCATTTAGCCTGTTTCTCAAATTCTACTCATCAGCCTAGTATGCTTGCAAAGCAACATGGGAGTTCTGTAGTTCACGGGGAGCTGTAGCGAAAATCAATTCTGAAACCCAAGTTTTTCAGCCTCCGGTTTCCAGAAAAACCCCCATCTACATGAGTGGTGTGATAAAAAAAATATGATATCCACACGAAACCGCAAAACCCGCTACCAAGTGATGTAATTCACATGTCAAAGCAGTAGGTGACGATGCCCACTCAATTGTGATGTTATTTTATGCATTTGATGTTGATTTTATATCTTTACAGATACCATATAGATGCCCCCCATTCAATTTAAAGCATAACTGATTTGAGTAAAGCCACGAGAGCAAATCTGGGTATATAAATGGTTGGTTTGTGCTGTTTTCTTTAGTTGGCAGTTACACCTTGAGTAAAGCTACTGAAGACCAGCAAAATCACTACTTGTTTTCATTTATTCTTTCAGGTGGGTAAATGTCACCTAAGCACCTTCAGATTTTATCAGCGGTGTACCCTTAATAGAAAGCTTGTTTGTATAGTTTCGTGATATTGTTTGAGGGAACTGTAACGTAAGGTAACTGCATACGAGTGGATGCAACTGTCACTAATGCTAGCGTAGTTGCTCAGGGATTTAAGCTGTTATTACTTTAATCTTGACAACCTAACCTGTGATAACACATTAGCTAAGGTTGTAAGGACTGTAACTGTTGGTAGCTGTTGTTGATTTTGTTTAAATATGTTGAATTAGAATTTTATAGGTTATTGTTTGTCAGACGACTGAGCTAAGCTAACTGACGCCAATGTCAGCTGTCACTTGTTGCCATAGCAACAAGTGACAGCTGCCTGAAACCAGGTCTACTGTCAGCGCAGGGGGAGCGCAGCCAGTGTAAGCCGAAGTTTGGCTGACCGGCGGACAGTGCGCACGCGTCACCAAAACCTCACAGGCAGGTTTCCAGAATATCAGGCACATTAACAATGCAATAAATACCCCAAAAACCTCAATTCAGTGCAACTATCTGCAATCAGCACATAAATGTATCTCAAGCCTATACCGACTGTCCCGTCACATCTGATGTCAGATCAAAGGGGATTGGCACCATTTGGCATGCGTAATGGAAACCGAACCTGATTTGATTAACACAGCTTGCAAACTAATAAGTTCACATCCCTCTCAGCCAACCACAAACAGCCACAGCATCAGATAGGGAGTATATATTCAGCAACTGTCATCTTAGAAAAGTCAAAAGAAAAGAAACAGAGTGAGACTGCGAGAGAGAAAGAGAGACCCTGTGTGCACGAGAGAAACGCAACATTGATTTACAATTGTGGTGACCTCCTTCCAGGCTACCTTTGCATCATCAGCCCGTGGAGGTCTGCTCGCAGTTCCGTATATTCGGACACTGCAAGCAGACCTTCCGGACCAAAACACAAGTTTCCTCCTGGGAGGAGTTTGGCTGTCTGACGCTGCTGCTCTCCTCTGCAATGGCAAATTGAGTAAACTCTCATTACACCTTTGCGCGGCGCACTTAAGGGCGAGGAGAGGGACTCATTTTATTGGTGTGATGTGTATAAAACCCACTCCACGCCTTCTCTCCTCCCTCTTTCCGACTTGCGCCAGTAGGACGGACGGAGGTGGGAAAGAGGAGTAGCTGCGCCAGGGCACATGGTGTGCCAAACTTACAAAATCCACCTGGCCACACCCAGTTGGCGAAGCGCAGGTGCGCTGCGCCCAGTCTGCGAAACTAGAGCCCATTGTATTTAACACAGGATGTGAGATTTTAGTAGTTAGTAAACTTTTAGAAAAGAGCTATTTACCGTCGCGCTGACGTCAAACAATGGAGAGAGTACTGCGGTTATCCCATCTACACGCAACCGCTGGCACCAGAGTCTTCCAAAAACTTGTGCGGTTGCGTGTGGCCAAATCGCATAGAATAATACCGGTTTCAGAAATACACGGGTCCGTGTGGACTAGGCCTAATAATAGCAATGATGTTTTATTTGAAATGGTGCATGTACGTAGAGTGCTTTTGTTTAGCCAGGGCATAACAGTCACTGCCGTCAATGCCCCAGGGTATGGCAGTAATGCCGACTGTTGAGCATTTACAGTGGGAGAGAGGGAATCGTGGGTGTAGCCCGCTCTGTATGTAGCCACGTCAAACCCACCAATAGAAACTCTTCTCTCATCCATCAGTGTAGGCCCCACCCATTAAGTGCAGTTGAACTCGCAAGCAAAGAGGACTGATCTGCAAGCAAAACTTTTTAACTTGCAAGCAGAGTACTGATTTATAAGCAAAATGATCATACGTTTTTACTTACAAACTTGATTTTTGATTGCAGTTCAAGAAATATGCTCTCAAAACAGTTTTATATGATTGCAACAAAAAGACACAAAAATACCTCCACACTGGCTTACCAATTTCCTCAGACTGAAAGACACAACAATTTCTTTGTGTGTTTCTTATTATATTTGTGCCATGGTTGTTTTGTGTCTTTTTGTGGTCGTTTTGTATCTTTTGTGTCGTTTTGTGTCTTTTTGTGTCTCTCTCTGTGGTCATTTTGTGTCTCTTTGTGGTTGTATTGTGTATTTTCTTGGTCATTCCTTGTGTTTTTGTGGTCGTTCTGTGCCGTTTCTTAGTGGTTAATCTGTGTCTTTTGTATCTCATTGTAGTCATTTTTTGCCTCTTGGTAGTAGTTTTGTGTCTCTTTGTGGTTGTTTTGTGTCCTTTGTCTTTCTTTGTAGTCATTTTTTCGTATTTTTGTGGTTGTTTTGTGTCTACTTGTGTCTCTTTGAGGTTGTTTTGTGTAGCTTTGTGTTTATTTTATGTAGTTTGCAGTTGTTTTGTATAGTTTTGTGTTCATTTTGTGTTTTTCTGTCTTTTGTATCTGTTTGTGGTTGGTTTTTGTCTCTGTGGTCTTTTTGTGTCTGGATGTTTTGTGTCCTTTGTGTTTCTTTGGAGTATTTTTTTGTATTTTTGTCACTTTGAGGTTGTCTTGTGTATTTTTGTGTTAGCTTTGCGTCTCTTTGAGACTGTTTTATGTCTTTTGTGTTTCCCTATGGTCTTTATTATTTTATGTGTTGTGTCTCTTTGTAGTTGTTTTGTGTATTTTTTTGTATTTTTGTATCTCCTTGTGTTTGTTTTGTGTCTCTGCCCTCTACCTAAGCCAACTACCTATCACCTTCTGACTCTGGTTGGTATATTTTAAACAGCAGTCACTCCTGCAGTCTACTGTTCTTTCAATTAAAAAGTAGTGTTCTTGCATCTATAAATAATGTGCAGATATTAAAACTGCTCTGGATTTCTTCCGTCCATCTGAAATCATTTATAGATGACAAAATAAATGACAACAATGGCAGTCAGCTAAGAGAGGCAAGACATAGGCTACTTTTATTTTGATCATCTTGACCGGAAGTTCTATCTTTTGTGCTAACGGGCTTGACAGTGTTTGGAGCACTCAGCTGAACTGAGTCCAAAATGGCTCCTAAAGAGAGAAAGGGGAGAGAGAGAGAGAGAGAGAGAGAGAGAGAGAGAGAGAGAGATCTTGGATGTTTAAATACAAAGGCAGGAATGTAATCAAAGAGGGAGAGAGACAGAAACTCCTACTTGTGTGAAACATAGTAGTTCTGCATTTATTTTACCTTTCTTTATCCTGCTTTGTTGTCTCTTGTTTTTAGCTGGAGTCATATTCCATGTGTTCATATCTTTGCGGGGGACAAGTACAACCAGGGGAACTCATGAGATTTAGAATCATTACATCATTAATAGTCCACCACATAAAAATTGTTTAGTCTGTTAAAAGATAGAACAAAAATCTTTCTTACCCCATGTTGCCCTGCATATCATCCAACTGATCATCTTTCAAGATTTCACCATTCTAAAGGATATTAGCACCCAAATGGCCAGAATATATTTTAGCATTTCACATTTTTGTAATATGTAATATGTATTATTGTATTATTACGTAGCAGATACCCTGAAAACGTATGTTTGTTTATGTTTCAACAAAGCCGTGTTTATCGTGTGATTATGGTTAGGCAAAGAAAATGCTGAGGAGGTTTTGGTGTACAAGACCCAGGTTCAATGGCACAATGGCCAATATGTTGTTTAAAACAGCCAGGTTTGGAGGCTCAATCTCTGCTGAAAACGCTGCCAAGAGGTGTTGCTAAAAATACCCAACTTTGGTGGCTCAGTCACCGCTGGAGATTCCTTGACATGATACTAAAACACCCAGGTTTGCTGGCACAATCACCTGACAATGCTGCGATGTGTCGTAAAAAATGCACCCATGTTTTGGTGGCTCAGTCAGCTGGAAATGCTACATTCCCTAAAAAAGCAACAATCGCTGCCAGAAATGCTATGACATGACGTTGAAAAGTGTCAAGGTACAATCACCAATGAAAACACTGCAACGTGACGCTAAAACATGCCCAGGTTTAGTGGCACAATTGCTACTGGATTCACTGTGACATGTCACTAAAAATACCCAGGTTTGGTGGCATAACTGTGGCTAGAAATGCTGCATTGCAAGAAATAGCTGTGTTTTGGTGGCTTAATCACTGCTGGTAATGCTGCAATGCATTGCTAAAAACTGCCCAGGTTTGGTGGCACAATCATGCTGCAACATGAAGTTAAAAAGCATCCAGGTTTTAATGGCACAATTGCTGCTGAAAGTGCTGCGACATTTATTCATTTTCATTCATTTTCCATAACCACTTATACTGTTTGGAGTTGCAGGTGTGCTGGAGCTTATCCCAGCTGAAATTTAGCAAGAGGCGGGGTACACTCTGGACAGGTTGCCAGACTATCACAGGGCTGACACAGAGACAGACAACCATTCACACTCACATTCACAATTTAGAGTCACCAGTTAACCTAACCTGCAAGTCTTTGTATTGTGGGAGGAAGCCAGAGTATCCAGTGAAAACCGACGTTAACACAGGGACAACATGCAAACTCCCCACAGAAGGGCTCCCCCATCACAGGGTTCGGTCCCAAAAACCCTCTGGTTTGGTGGGACAATCGCTGCTAGAAACGTTGTGACATGACACTAAAAAACGCCTAGGTTTGGTGGCCTAATCACCACTGGCAACAAAAACCACCCAATTGCTGCCAGAAATGCTGCAACATGTTGCTAAAAATGCCCAGGTTTGGTGGCACTATCGCTGCTGGAAATGCTACAACATGACACTAAAATGGGTCCATGTTTGGTTGCACAATCACCATTGGAAATGCTGCGACGTCACTAACAACTGCCCAAGTTTAGTGGCACAATTGCTGCAATGTGTCGTAAAAAAAACACTCATATTTTGGTGGCTCTGTTGCTGCTGGAAACACTGCAATGTGTCACTAAAAACATCCAGGTTTAGTGGCTCAGAGTGGCTCAGTTGCCACTGGAGACATCGTGACATGTCACAAAAAAAAAAAAAAGAAAAGAAAACCATCTGTGTTTTGTTGGCTCAAACGCTGTTGTAACGCTGCAACATGTCACTAAAAATGCCCAGGTTTGGTGGTACAATCGCCACTGGAAACAATGTGATGTTGCTAAAAATGCCCAGGTTTGGTAACTAGTAGTAAGTAAATTTAAATACAATAACAGAAACAATGTAAAAACACAAAAACAATAAAAAATAAAGTGCAGCGAAATACAGAGATGATACAGTGGGCTATTATTGGGATGCATGCCTAAACAGATGTGTTTTAACTGCCTTTTAAAAATGTCCACGGAAGAGGCCGCTCTCAGCTCATGAGGTAGTGCATTCCACCATTTGGGTGCAACAGCCTTAAAGGCTCTATCACCTTTGGTCTTTAATTTTGTGTGAGAGACAGTAAGCAGATGGCCTTCAGCAGACCGCAGTGACCTGACAGGACAGTGAAAGGACACCAGATCCGTCAAGTATGCAGGTGCTTGACCATGGAGGGCTCTGTAAGTGATGGTTAAAATCTTGTTCTGGATCCTGAAATTAACAGGGAGCCAGTGCAAGGATGCCACGACTGGAGTGATGTGAGTGAAATTGTGAGATCTGGACAGAAGCCTGGCGGCAGCGTTCTGGACTAGTTGGAGGCAGTCTAATGAAGTTTTATTGAGACAGGTGGAAAGAGAATTTCAGTAATCTAGACGTGAGGAAACAAAAGCATGGATGATCATTTCTAGCTCAGAATAAGTTAACATGGATATGAGTTTGGAAATGTTTTTGAGGTGGAAAAAGGAGCGAGTGACAGTTTTGACGTGGTCATCAAAAAGCATGGCCTGATCAAATGTGACCCCAAGGTTTCTCAACTTGGGGCGCATTTGCACTAAGGGACCCTAAGCAGCTGGCCACTTTAGATGCTGAGGAGTCAGGTGCAATAATTAAAATCTCAGTTTTGGCTGCATTCAACTAAAGGAAGTTATCAGTCATCCAGTCCTTAATTACATTCTTACAATCGTGTAGTGAGACAATTCCATCGGTCCTATCAGGGTTAAAAGAAAAATATAACTGGAAGTCATCCACATACATATGGTATGAGATACCTTCAAAATTGCTGATGACATCTCTGAAAGGGAGCATGTATAGTGTAAAGAGGATAGGCCCAAGCACTGAACCTTGGGGCACCCCGCAAGAAAGGGGGGCAAACTCAGATTTATGAGGACCAACAGCAACAGAAAAGGATCTATCAAACAGATTTAAACCAATGAAGGGCAGTCCCTGAGATGCCTACCCTGTCCCTCAGCCTGTCTAAAAGGATGTGGTGATCAACAGTGTCAAAGGCTGCACTGAGATCAAACAGAACCAGGATAGTGGATTTACCAGCATCGGAGGCCATCATGATGTCACTGGAGACCCTGAGAAGAGCAGTTACTGTGGAATGTAACTGACGATAACCGGACTGAAATTTATCGAAGATACTGTAACTGTTCAACGCCGTGACTAACTGGTTTGCAACTGCTTTTTCTAAAATCTTAGATACAAAGGGCAACTTGGAAATGGGCTGGTAGTTGCTAAGAACATCGGGGTCCAGATTGGGCTTTTTGAGAAGTGGCTGAACAATTGCTTGCTTGAAATGGGACGGGACACAACCAGAAACCAGTGAGCTATTGATTATGGAGAGCAGAGATGGACCAATAGTGCTGAAAACATTTTTCAGCAAAGTTGTGGGCAGGATATCCAGTGGACTAGAAGAGATCTTCATAGTACACAGAAGATCTGCAATGTCTTGTAAGGAGACAGGTGAGGAATTGTCAATAGTTGACTGTTGTTTGGGAGGATCAGGAAGGGAGGAGGAGGAAGGTTTTATACTGGCCTTGACACTGGCAACCTTATTCACAAAAAACATTAAAAAATTACTACAGTCCTCATCAGAGGACACAGGTAGAGCAGGCAGTTGCGCACCAGTAATGCTACTTATAGTGTCAAAATTGACCCTGGGATTTCTCCTGTTGGAGATGATGATATTTTTAAAATAAGAAGCTCTGGTCACCCGAACAACACAATTGAATTCAGCTAACAGTTCTTTAAAATAAAGACGATGTACATGAAGCCTGGTTGATTTCCATGAGGGCTCAGCTCTCCGACATTTACGACGAAGGCAACGGATGTTGTCGTTCAGCCAGGGAGCAGGATTAGCTGTGGGAATAGTTCGAGGCTTTAAAGGAGCAATCTTATCAAGAATAGCAGAGCAGTGTGAGTTAAAAGTTAAAACTTGGGAGTCAACATTAACATTAATACTAAAAGGCTGCACCACACTGTTAAAAGCGGATGAGAATTTCTCAGCAGAGAGGTTATTAAACATACGGTAGAGTTTCATACGCTTGCTGGTTGAACAATCAGAAATAATAGACAAATTAAACAGAATGCAGTTGTGATCAGTGACAGGCAGCTCCTCAGAGACGATACAATCAATGTCCAAACCAAGTGTAAAAACAAGGTCCAGCGTGTTTCCCTTAATGTGTGTCGGGCCATTGACATGTTGAACAAAATTAAAGATTCACGAGATTCATGAGATTCATAAAATTATTAGCAAAGGTGTTTGTGGTGTCATTTACAGGCACATTAAAATCCACAAGCATTAAAATTCTCTAAAATTTAGTGATGGAAGCCAAAAAGTCACTGAATTCAGCCAGAAAGGCGCCATTAATATCAGGAGGGCGATAAATTAAAATACAATAAAACGGGTTAAAGTGGCCATCTTTAGAAATTAGCAGTTCAAATTAAGTAAAAGTTCCAAAATTCACTCTCCTCGAGGAGAAACTGTCTTTGTACAAGAAAGCAAGGCCACCACCGCGGCCAGTGGTCCTTGGTGCACATATAAATGCGCAATCAGGTGGGCATAACTCCTTCATGGACACATAATCTTCATCCCTTTGCCAGGTCTTGGTGAAAAACATGAAATCTAAATCTCTAGCAATGAAAAAATCATTCAGAGTGAATGTTTTGTTATTAATCGAGCAAGCATTCAACAATGCCAGCTTAAGAGATTTGGGCCCAGCTTTGCAGACAGTGGATGACTGTGACAGTGGTTGCAGATACCGGAAATTGTGGGCTGTGTGGTTTTGACGTTTGTGATGTCTGTTATTCATTACTACAGGTATGAAAGCGGGAGTTTGTGGGACAGTAGAAACAAGCCCATTAGTTTGGGCAATGGGAAACCAGGAGGGATTGTCGGTAGAGGTTAGTGGCAGCTGGAGCATGTAGGGGGAGCTGCAGGAGGCAATGTCTACGGAATCCTCTGTAGAAGAAGTGGCAGGCACTGAGGAGGGGGTGTGGCACGTAAACAGTCACACATGTGTGAGTGGCATTGTACAGTATGCTGTATGTTGGCTGCTAACATGTGGCTTTCTAACTTGCTCGGGTGAAGTTCGTCATGTCAATAAAAGGAGGGGCTGTTCCAAAATAAGTTAAAATTGTCTATGAAATAAAACCGTGGATAGTGCAGGCGGCTTGGAGCCAAGAATGGAGTTGGAGGAGCCGACTGAACTGCTCCGCGCCAAGGCCAAGTGTGGGGAGAGGGCCGCTGATGAAGACTGACATCCCGCAGTTTTTTAAGGCAGTGAACAGACTGTTAAAATTGCTCTTTAGCAGCTCAGACTGACCCCGGACCATGTCGTTGGTTCCAATGTGTAAGACCAGACGTTTAATGGAGTGTGGAAATGTTTGCAGTAGGTCTGGGAGTTCATCTCTGATTTTTATTTATTTAATTTTTAATTTTAAGGAGCTATATGTAAGAAATCTAAAGCAAATAGTCGTAAAATCATCCTAATATGTCACAGAGACTAAGGAATAATGTTCATATAACATACTGATCTCACCAACAACAACAACAGCAAATCATGTTTATGTTTTGAATTTGTGTTTTGGCCTGTTGCTCCACCCACCGCCGTCTACCAGTCACACAGTCAGTAGAGTCTCAGCATCAGTTACAATTACGACTGAGCTACAGCAGCACGGCAAGCAGCATTAGCAGTGTCCTGGTACATAGCATTAGCAGCCGGCTTCTCCACAGCTGTATCCCGGCAGCAGCGTTAGCAGTGTCCCGGTACATAGCATTAGCAGCTGGCTCCTCCTCAGCTGTTTCCTGGCAGTAGCGTTAGCAGTGTCCCAGTACATAGCATTAGCAGCCGGCTCCTCGTCAGCTGTATCCCGGCAGCAGCATTAGCAGCAGAGAAGCTGGACTTGCTCGAACAGTCTGCTGGAAAACTGAAGATCAAGGACGCCCTGCCACGGCAGCCGCCTGTGGGAAAACAAATCAGTCTCCAGCGTGCCGCTGTCCAGCAACCACGAATCTGTAGGGGAGGGGGGGCAGACACGACACGTGGCAGTATTTTGAATTTGAGTGCAGTAACCGTTTTGGCCACATTCTTACATACAGCACCTTTAATTTTATATATATTTTATTAATCCCCCTGAGGGGATACATACACATGCACAAACAGGACCTATACATGCACAAAGTAGAGAGATGTCAGAGTGAGGGGGCTGCCTTGGTCAGGCGCCCCGAGCAGCTGGGGGGTTCAGTGCCTTCCTCAAGGGCACTCCGGCAGTGCCCAGGAGGTGAACTGGCACCTCTCCAGCCACCAGTCCACTCTCCGCATTTGGTCCGGACGGGGACTTGAACCAGTGACCCTCCGGTTCCCACCCCAAGTCCCTATGGACTGAGCTACTGCCGCAGTGACAGTGGCTCCTGGAAAACAATGAGAGGTGTAGTTAAAAAAGTGAATGTTCCTGGTTGTGGAGTCACCCACTCTGGTGGTGGTTGGGGGGAACAGTGGCCGAGGACGAGGAGGTGAGCGCTGCTGCTCTGTGGGGACTGTTTGCTAAGTGTGAGGTGAGGTCACAACCTCAGCGGTGGCTGGGGGCTCACATGATCCTTCATGTCAAGGAAGACCACCGGAGTGTCTCGCCCTGAGAGCAGCCTTCTTCACGATCCTGTGTCGGGAGAAGGAGGTCGCAGACCTGAAAGGGGGTCCCGAAGCAGACCCCCCAACCCCCAGGGCTGCTGGCAGTGGATCAGTCGAAGGGCAAACAGGAGGAGAATGGACAGTTTGCACCGGAGGGTATTCCTCAACACTCAAGATGTTATATCTGTTCTCCAGTTGGAGCTCCCAAGGTGGAGCATGTGTCGGCCTCGCTCACCTTTTTCCATGTACTGTGGACCATGGCTCTTGGTTGGGAGTGGAGCTGTTAGTTCTGAGCCTCGGATTTGGACTGAAGGTGAAAGTAGCCTTTGCCCTGCCGCTCACCCATTTAGGCTTGGCCCCCAGCAGCAGCCACAGGTCCTCCGCTGGGGGATGTGGAGCTGGAACTGAGGAGGCCGGCCTGGATGTCGCTGTGGCGGCTGGATCATCAGCTTGGAGCTGAGGAGCTGAGGCTGACTGCTCAGCTGGGGCCAAGCCAGCGGGGCTGGGATCTGCTGTATCCATGGAGCCAGGACCAAGTTCTGGGATGGTTGAGTCCAGATCCGCAGGATTGCCAGGAGGACCGGGACCTAGGGCAACAACGGAGTCAAGCAGCGCCTCTTCATCCCTGATCAAGTAGAGGTTGGAAATGCGCTGCTCCAGCTCCGCGATCTTCTGGGATTTGTGGATACAGCTGTCACAGTTGTGTGGAGAGGTGAGTGGAGCCATGGGGGGCAGATGGGATAGCGGATGGGCCTTCATCTCTATGTAATTCCTGGGAATGAAGCCATCAATCAATCCATATAACAACAAATATATCAATTTTTATATTGATACATTGTTATATGGATTGATTGATTTATTGATGTGTTGACCACACCCATGGGTTTATAAACGTGACCAGCTGAAATGTCTAACTAACACATCCTCTTCACAGACCTTAAGTGCAGGTGGGGGGTTAGAGGAGAGGGGGGAGGGTGGAGCTGGGGGTGCAGGTAATCCATTTGTGTGGTTGGAACGTGTGAAAAGGGACTTTTCAAACCTGCAGTAGAAGCTGTTCAGGTTGTTTGCTTGTTGGAGGTTTTCCACAGGGTGGGGGAATGGTCTCCTGTAGTTGGTAATGTCCTGCAGACCTCTTCAAACTGACGCAGGGTCGTTGACTGAGAAGCTGTTTTTACTCTCACTTACCCCTTTTCCACCAAAGCAGTTCCAGTGCTGGTTTGGGGCCACTGGGCCAGTGCTTAATTTGGAACTGGTTTTCCTGTTTCGATAATCAAAAGAACTGGCTCTAGGCCAGATAAACAGGTCCTAGAGTGGCACCAGTTCTTTGCTGGACTAGAAGAATGAACCACATACGTCACGGGGAAGGGGGAGGGGTTATTGAGACCAACGACAATAAACAAGACTGCGTGAAGTGCCGTTTTTTAAAAAAAAAACAGCTAAGAGTGATGCCATGGACGCATCGAAGCAACAGTGGTCCGCCAAGGAATCAAGCCTTGCCTTATGGTCGTCGGCAGAGTTTCAAAACAAACTCGAGGGAGCTTTGCGGACCAAGCTGGTATTTATCCAAATACAGCATGAGATGGCTGTTGTGGGGTACGAGAGGACCATCGACCAGATAAACAACAAGCTTAAAAAGTTAAAAAAAAAAAAAAAAAAAAAAAGATTACCGGGACCACAAGAAGGACCTCAGCCAAAGTGGCGACTTCGCCATCAGACCAGACCAGGTAAGAGTTATTGTGCTGTTTATCCAGTAGTTTGTCTCACCAGACACTATGCAAACATGGAGATATACCTAAAAGTATGACTTGTTAATATAAATATGTGCTGTGATAAATTAACAATCATTCATACACAATCCCCTACCACCCATGACTGCTGCCATTGAACCAGGGCAGCTACATGCTCCAATCAGCATCAGTAGTCACGATTACGTTGACTATCAAAATCGTCGGCGACTAATTTAATAATTGACGTCATTGTTTATTTTTTGACGCTTTGTTTTTCTCTCAAAACTGCCGCTGTACCTTCCGCTGTCTTGTCTGCCTTTCTGTCCCTGACGTTTGAATCGGAAATGTGATAACGCTAATGTTTTATAATGCTATGTTACAGTGCTAAAAAAATACATTCCTCTTCAATGGACAACTTTGTTACCAAGCCAACAACATGCACATGCCGGCAAGAAAATGTCCTGACTGAAGCAATCTTGAACATGTTGGTGACGGACATGAGATCCCTGTCCATGGTTGGCGATCAAGGTTTCAAAGAGATGATCAAGCAGTTCAACCCAGAATACCATGAACTACCTACCAGGCCGATCCCACTTCACCACAATGATGGAAAAGAAATATGATACAACCTTTGAGAAGGTCAGTCTCTCTCTCTCAATTTCAATTTGCTTTATTGGCATGAATGTATTACAACAATATTGCCAAAGCAACAATAACACATAGTAAAATAAATAAATAATTAAATGATAATATAATAAACAATAGCAACATTCAAAGACAAATAACAATTAAAAGACCATAGATCTCTCTCTCTCTCTCTCTCTCTCCAGACACAAACACAAAATAGCAATTTGTATTAGAATTTAACACATTTCATGATGAAATAATATTAACAGCTTGCTGACTGAGCAATCAAAAAATTAATCTTGGTTAAAGCATAAAACAAGAATAATGTCGTGTAAAGACTTTTTTTACTGATATGTTGAATGTTTATTGTTTAACCTACTTTACTGTATTTGATATAATAACTGAATTATTGAATAGGTAAATAAATTTAAATCTTGATGCGTAAACTGACAAATATTGTTAACAATGAAAAAATATATATAATTTTCTTCCTAATGCTTACTATTGTTCCAAGTCATCTCATATCTTTGAGGTAAAGCAGACCCTTGGAGCTGTCAAAAGTTTCACCACCCATGACTGCTGCCATTGAACCAGGGCAGCTACATGCTCCAATCAACAATACTATGCACTAGGGCTGCCAAGATTAGTCGAGTAGTCATGATTACGTTGACTATCAAAATCGTCGGCGACTAATTTAATAATTGACGTCATTGTTTATTTTTTGACGCTTTGTTTTTCTCTCAAAACTGCCGCTGTACCTTCCGCTGTCTTGTCTGCCTTTCTGTCCCTGACGTTTGAATTGGAAATGTGGTAACGCTAATGTTTTATAATGCTACGTTACAGTGCTAAAAAAATACATTCCTCTTCAATGGACAACTTTGTTACCAAGCCAACAACATGCACATGCCAGCAAGAAAATGTCCTGACTGAAGCAATCTTGAACATGTTGGTGACGGACATGAGACCCCTGTCCATGGTTGGCGATCAAGGTTTCAAAGAGATGATCAAGCAGTTCAACCCAGAATACCATGAACTACCTACCAGGCCGATCCCACTTCACCACAATGATGGAAAAGAAATATGATACAACCTTTGAGAAGGTCAGTCTCTCTCTCTCAATTTCAATTTGCTTTATTGGCATGAATGTATTACAACAATATTGCCAAAGCAACAATAACACATAGTAAAATAAATAAATAATTAAATGATAATATAATAAACAATAGCAACATTCAAAGACAAATAACAATTAAAAGACCATAGATCTCTCTCTCTCTCTCTCTCTCCAGACACAAACACAAAATAGCAATTTGTATTAGAATTTAACACATTTCATGATGAAATAATATTAACAGCTTGCTGACTGAGCAATCAAAAAATTAATCTTGGTTAAAGCATAAAACAAGAACAATTTAGTGTAAAGACTTTTTTTTACTGATATGTTGAATGTTTATTGTTTAACCTACTTTACTGTATTTGATATAATAACCTAATTATTGAATAGGTAAATAAATTTAAATCTTGATGCGTAAACTGACAAATATTGTTAACAATGAAAAAATATATATAATTTTCTTCCTAATGCTTACTATTGTTCCAAGTCATCTCATATCTTTGAGGTAAAGCAGACCCTTGGAGCTGTCAAAAGTTTCCTCACCCTGACTGCTGATGTGTGGACCAGTCGTGCAACAGAGGTGTACCTTGGTGTGTCTTGCCATTTCCTAAGTGAAGATTGGAAGATGAAGAGCTTCAACCGTGCTACCATGCCTCTTGAGGAGAGGCATACCGGTGCAAATATAATGACATGGATGGAAGAGGTGTTAACAAAGTTTGACATCTTGCCTGCCAAAATAAAAGCAGTAGTTCATGACAGTGGGTCCAATATGGTGGCAGCAATGTGACTGCTTGAACAAAAACATGGATGGGCCTCTATCTGCTGTGCTGGACACACACTCCAGCTCATAGTCAACCCTGCTCTCAAAGAAACCACCATCAGCAGAGCACTAGGTGCTGCTAGGCAGCTAGTGGAGCACTTCGAGAGAAGCGAGCTGGCTAGTACAAAGCTAAAGATGAAACAGGAGCAAATGAATGTGAAGAAAAATACACTAATCCAAGATGCCAGTACAAGATGGAACAGTACATTCCACATGGTAGAGAGACTCCTGGAACAGTGCTGGCCTCTCACTACCACTCTTTCAGATCCTGAAATAACTCCAAGGGGAAGCACTACTTTGACTTGAAGCCAGAGCAGTGGGCGCTGCTTGAAGAACTTAAGCACGGGTTGGCACCTTTTGAGACTGCTACTGTTTAACTTATTGGACAGCAGTACACAACCATTTCAGGTCTTCCACAGGTGGTCAAAGGGCTGACACGGTTTGTACACCAAAGCCAATTTGAGACAAGCTCAGGAAAATCTTTCATTGCCAGTGCAGAAAAAGGGATAACACAGAGATGAGGGAGTATTTGCACTATCTCAGCAGAGAAAGAAAACACAGTTATTCTTGCAGCTGCCTTGGACCCCAGATACAGAAAGCTGAAGTTTTTAGCTCCTGAAGATGGCATCAGGGTGCAGGGGACTGTTGAAGTGCTTGTTGTCAAAGAAGCAAATGCTGGGACACATGAGCGTGCACAACTGCAGAGGGCCAATGGTTCAGGTAGAGTTGAAAAGACTGCTCTGGACACCCTCCTTCAGTCTGACACAGACAGTCAGGGTGAAAATGAGGAAGAAGCATCCCAGGAGGACCAAAAGGTCCAAGTTGTGAGAAGTGAAGTTCAGCTGTACTTTGGAGAGGCCACAGTCTCTAAAAAGGATGATCCTCTCAAATGGTGGAGCAAAAATGAGGGACGTTTCCCCACACTATCAAAGTTAGCTAAATCTTTTCTGTGCATCCCTGGAACCTCCACCCCATCCAGAACTCCAGAACATGTAGAAATGCTAACTTTCCTGGCTATGAACAAGAGCCTTGTGTAGATTGGGATTATACAGAGTCAGAGTGTAGTAAAGTTGAATACAGTTGTGAGCACTGAGCACAAAATGCACTTTTGTTATATTTGAGTGAGACCAAAACTTAATTTTTGTGGATAATTTCTTTTTAGTTTCAGGCGCCTACCTCATTTGATTTTGTAGCACTATTCAATACTTTAAAATGTAGCTATGTTTGATGCCAGAGACAAATGAAGCAAAGAAAAACCTATACAAGTATTTATTTTTGTTTTTTTTTTTAGCCCAGTGCCTTGTTTTCCTTATTTTACTCAGTTGCTTGTAGTCTATGCTACATTTAAAGATTTGTCTGATGCCTGAGAAGAGTGAAATATGTTTACAAGTATTTCTTTTTGTTGATATTTTGTATTCTTACTAGTGCATAGTATTCGTAGTGCAACTATACATAGTGCATAGTTTTTGGTTCCATTTTACAATGCACTAAACATTTACAGCTAAAAATGTTAAAGGCCAGAGTTGTGCCTTCATTTTATTTTGCACACATCACATTAAAAAATGTCAGAAATGCTGCTACAAGCTGCAAAGTTCATTAAAAGTTGAATGAACGATCATCTTAATTGTCTTTATTTTTAGTTAGCACATACCTTAAACACTTCAAGCTGGAAGCTAATGATGGTTATACAAGAGCAGCTGCATGCTGGTGCGATGAGCTGCAATTTACGTATGATACGTATGATTACGTATGACTCGACTAATCGCAAAAATAATCGGTGACTAGTCGATTATCAAAATAATCGTTTGTGGCAGCCCTACTATGCACAATCGTCACTGTTACTTTTAAACCCACATCCTCATTTCCATATGGTGTGAGGTCTGTATACTGTGTCGTAAGACTAGTGCTGATTGTTGAGCTGACATGTTTGTTACATTGTACTGCTGAACCTGTGTTTATCTACTTATGACTTAAAAAAAACTTTTAAACTGATACTTCTATTCTTGTACACAGGGAAGAGGAAGAGAGACAGCAACACAGGGCTGCTTGAATTCCTGGAGAGGGCAGACAGGAGGTTCTTGCAGCACAGCAAGAACCTGAATGATGCCCTGCTGCAGAAGCTGAAGACTGACGCCAGTGCATTTTTTGGATTGATGGGGCGCATGGTATCTGTGATGGAGGCCCAAGCCCAGAAATGAGCAGTTCTGTTTCATAGGTAGTTTTACTTTTGCACATTCAATGCACACTTGTCACTTTTATTGTTAGCTTGTTTATTGTATTAAAATACATTTTCATTTTCTAAAGACAGAGGCAGACATGTCTGCTTCTGTATTTTTCACTTAATGATGTACAATTTAACTGTGTAATAAGTTCAAGTAAAGCTAGTAAAAACAAGTCAAGAACTCAGCAGGTTACCCATTTATGAACATGCTTTTCATAGATGTCTTCAGTCACATCAAGAAATGAGAAGATGACAGCCATAATCATTTCTATGAATTTATTGAACTGAAGGATGAAACAATATTGGTGACATGAAGTAGTCCAGCAAACACAGGTAAAAGTAGTCAGGTAAGCAGCAACAAAACAGCAAAAACAATGGAGAGTAGCAGCCAAAACATGTGCAGCATACACAACCAGAACTAAATAAAACAGACATTTGAATGGCAGGTTCAATCGTTCCCTCTTTTAGAGTATGCCATTAAAGCAGCTCTAATGTCAGCCCCTTCTTGGTTGCCATGCTCTGATAATGCCTGATGAGGAGGCTGAATGTTGGCCTGTCTGTCTTGGTGCTCCTTGGTTGCCATGCTCTGATAATGCCTGATGAGGAGGCTGAATGTTGGCCTGTCTGTCTTGGTGCTCCTCAGTGAAATTGTCACCATGTTCCTCACAAATGTTATGAAGGACACAGCAGGTCAGCGCCATTTTCTTGCATAGGTCAAGCTTGCAGTCAGTTTCTTTTTAGGAGGCACCTCCACCGTCCTTTCAATCTCCCTAAAGCCATTTCCACAACCGACCGTGCACTGCTTAATCTGTAGTTGTAGGTGTGTTGTTCAGGGCTCAATCTACCAGTGTCTGCAAAGGGCTTCATGAGCCAGCTCTGCATGGGGTAGGCTGGATCACCTATCAGGTAACGTCCAACATCACAGCCAGAGATGGACACTTTGTTTTGGCTCAGAAATTCCCCGTCACTTAGGACTTCCCACAAATGTGACTGTTTTAGAACTCTTGCGTCGTGCACACCTGGAAAGCCAACGCATACATCCCAGAAAAGACCTCTGCCATCCACAACTGCTTGCAGAACAACCAAATGCCATCCTTTCCGGTTGTAGTAGTCTCTGGGATACTCCTCTGGTGCTATAATTGGAATGTGGCTTCCAACTATTGCACCAACACACTGTGGTACCCTCCAACGACTCTGAACGAGAGTGGCCATTTCCACCAACTTCTCAGCATCAGGGCATGTAATGTGGGCAGGGAGCAGCACCTTGATGACTACATTGCAAAAATCCTGCACACAGTTAAATACAGTGCTCAGGCCTACTCCAAAAAGATGGCTGATGGTTCTGTATTCACCGCCGGTGGCCAGCTTCCAAATGGCAATCGCCACCCGCTTCTGGATAGGGACACACAAGCGGTAATTTGTGTTCCTCCTCCCATGCCTCACTTGACTGCAGATTAGGGATGGGAATCGAGAACCGGTTCCTGTTAAGAACCGGTTCCAACTGGTCCAATTCATCGACATCATTAGCCTTTATGCGTAACGATTCCCTTATCGATTCTTTTCATTATGCCAAATCTATGTTCGTCAGTCAGCAGCCCATTCAACAACAAAGAAGACGTAATGGCGGAGAGACAGAAGCGGTCAAAACCGTAGATTCACTTCAGCTGTTGTTAGCCTCCCTGGAGCTGCTAGCTCACTGTGGAGCTTCGGCACATCCCCGCTCCAGGTGGACGGTGGGCGGGGCGCTGTTGTTGTTAGCCTCCCTGGAGCTGCTAGCCGACTGTGGAGCTTCGGCGCATCCCCGCTCCAGGTGGACGGCGGGCGGGGCGCTGTTGTTTAGCCTCCCTGGAGCTGCTAGCCCACTGTGTAGCTTTGGCGCATCCCCGCTCCTGTTGTCGGATTTCATGGGAACACCAAGGATGGTAAGATGGGGGCAATTGCGTCGATTTGCACGCTATTTGTTGTTATAATATGCTGGGCTAGCTGCGTTAGCTGCTTCACCTGAGTTAGCTGCACTAGCTGCGTGGTGTTGACACACTCAGGCTGGGGATGCTTTTTTTCAAATCTTTTTCATCATCCTTCTAAACTGGACCACGGCTTTAAGGTTCATAATAAAACGTTCTGAAAGCAGATGTACTGGGTTACAAACAACAGGAGGTGATATCATTAATTCACAGGAGGAATCGATCAGGGAATCGATAAAGAATTGGATCGATAAGCAGAATCAATAAGGGCATTGATATCGATAAAATCCTATCAATTCCCATCCCTACTGCAGATGTACTCGAATGACTCTCGGGACACACAGAAATTCTGGATGAACTGGACAGAGGTGAAATCAACAATTGTATCGCACCAGTAGTGAGATCTTGGGTGTACCCAGACAACAGGTGATCTTTGCCTTGCCATCAGCTGCAAGATTACCTATAAAGACAAAAATGTATAGGTAAATAAGCATGTTGAGTAGAGAGTGATCAATACTCAAATGAATATCCATCATGCTATTTTACCCTTATGCCTCATTTAATAAAGTTTTCCTTGTATTGAAAAATAAATGTGTATGGGCTTGAGTGTCTGTGCATAAATGTGTGTATGTGCAAATACAAACAGGGTCTTGCAGATCTGCATTCATACCATGTGAATGTGCTGTACATTTAATGTATGAGGAAATGTACAGCACATTTCAAGTGTAATGTCATTCTATTGAGTTTATTACGTTCTATTGATGCCATATGAACACAGCCAAAATTATGAGAAAATTAAGTGACAAACCAAGAATGTTCCTAGGAAGGCATATGGGTCAAGAAAATGAGGTTAAACATAAATCACTGACTTGTATTTTCATACAGTTTATTTACACGCATTTCAAATAGTAGAGTTCATTTTCCAGAGCTAAGCATCCTCTTTTGTCCAGCTGAAACTACAATAAACTAGCCCACAGTTGTCTAAATAACTACGCATACACATTTGTGTTGTGAATTAGCTGTGCTCTGCCAGCTAATGTTAGCTTACAACAAAGGCTAACATAATCTCACATTCAGTGTTAGTAAGAGACAAACCGTGTTAGGTTATTACCTGTCTTCTGGAACGTAATTGCCGTCCATACAAATCTTGTCGAGCAGCACAAATACGATGTATCTGCCATGTTTGGATGCCGATGAAGCCTGGAGTAACAGCTGCACAAATATCAATCAAATCAAATCAAATCGAATAAACTTTATTGTCCTTTACAGGAAATTCGTCTTGGGCTCAGAGTGTGTGAAAACTGCGTTTACAATGACACACAACGCACAGTACACAAACAACAATAGGGTTTTTCCAAAGACTTACAAGTACACATGGTGGGTAACACTTTACAATAAGGTACACAAAATTCAAGTAGTTACTGAGAAACTAATGAGGAACAAATGAGGAACGAATGAGTAACTAATGAGGAACTAATGAGGAACTAAGGAGGAACTAATGAGTAGTTACTGAGGAACTACGGTACATAAAATTAGATTAGTTACTGATGAACTAATGAGGAACTAATGAGTAACTAATGAGGAGCAAATGAGTAACTAATGAGGAACTAATGAGTAGTTACTGAGGAACTAAGCTACACAAAATTAGAGTAGTTACTGGGGACCTAATGAGGAACTAATGAGTAGTTACTGAGGAACTACAGTACACAAAATTAGAGTAGTTACTGATGAACTAATGAGTAACTAATGAGGAACAAATGAGGAACGAAAGAGTAGTTACTGAGGAACTAAGCTACACAAAATTAGAGTAGTTACTGGGGAACTAGTGAGGAACGAATGAGGAACTAATGAGGAACGAAAGAGTAGTTACTGAGGAACTAAGCTACACAAAATAAGACTAGTTACTGAGGAACTAATGAGGAACTAATAATGAACTAACTATTAGTTAATGGTCAGTTCTTCATTAACTCATGATCAAATTTCAGGGGAGTAGTTAATGAGGAACTAACTATTAGTTAATGGTCAGTTCTTCAGTAACTCATGATCAAATTTCAGAGGAGTAGCTACTGAGGAACTAATGAGGAACTAACTATTGGTTAATGGTCAGTTCTTCATTAACTCATGATCAAATTTCACAGAGGGGTTAATCACGACTTAATAATTAGTGAACTAGTTACTAACCCGTCCATTAGTTAACCTTTTTATGTCCTAAAGTAAAATGACACATAATACGTAGTCTTTCATTATTTCATCATCATCTTTACAATTAGTTCCTTAACAAATAAAATCACAGACAGCAGGATTCTTGAGAAGAGTTTTATTCATTATTTTCAGACCACATACACATTAATATGATCATCCATGTTATTCTGTACAAGGTGCTGTCACACCAAACCGACATCAAAGAACTAGCGGCAACGAAAGCCAACTGTTACATCGTCTACGTCGCCTCACGTCACCCTGTGTCAGTTGCATTTGAACACACCACAAAGACTACACCTAATGCTTGAAACTGTTACTCATTTATTTTGGCACTGCCCCATTGTCAAAAGACTCTGGAATGATATTTGTAATTTTATTGCGGACAATATTAAAAAATAATTTAGGCTGTTTTGGAGGGATGTGCTGTTTGGACTTTTTGACTTTAACAGAAATACGGCAAAACCCATTGAAAGATTTATTATTAATCTCATCTTACTTTTGGCAAGATTTCACATTCACAAATGTAAGTTTACACATAGAAAACATTTTATATTTTTAAGATTTTCTTGTAAACTCTTATCCCCCCTGGCATATGTGATATATGACATACATGTGTAATGTTGAAGATCTGCATTCTGTAAACTTCCTGTCTTAAATAAAGTTGTGGGGGAAAAAAAGAAGACTACATCGGACGGCCAAGTAGCACGTACGTTCTGCGCCTGCGTGAAATGAAATAACGCAAAAAGGGAAACCGGAAGTCCGTTGAATGCATGAGATCAACAAAGTAGCGTGGAGTGACAGAGTGATACATCCTGTCAGCTGAGAGGTTTCCTATCTGTGCAGCCGAGCATCGCAGCACCTCCACGGACTATTACATCAAGACGGTTGGCTGCTTCCCTCCGGTCATGCTGCGGCTAACGCTCCGCTAGCCGCTCCCAGTTTGCTCCGGTTTGTTATTCAGGTTAAAGTGGGAAGAAGCAGCGGGTCTGTTGGGCAGCTGAGTGAAGTGGAGCCTGAGGAGGAAGCACCGGTTAGCCCCGGTTTCACTACAGGCAGATTCGCTTGCTACAGGGAAGAGGATATAACACCTGAACAGCCAGTCAGATGGATCTCTCTCACCAACAAGCTCCGCTGCCAACTCAACATGCTCAATCAGCCGAAAATTTGGAATGAACGATGAACTAACTATTAGTTACTATTAGTAACTATTAGTAAGTCCTGATCAAATTTCAGAGGAGTAGTTCCTGAGGAACTAATGAGGAACTAACTGTTACTTAATCATTACCTACCTTTTTTGTGTACCCTAAAGTAAAGTGAGACATCAAAATGAGTAGGTAATGAGTACTGAATCACTACCTACTCATTTTGATGTCTCACTTTACTTTAGGGTAGGCTACACAAAAAGAGTAACTAATGAGTAGGTAATGATTCAGTAATCATTACCTACTCATTTTGATGTCTCACTTTACTTTAGGGTACACAAAAAGGGTAGGTAATAATTAAGTAATTGTTAGTTCCTCATTAGTTCCTCAGTAACTACTGAGCTTTCTGCCGGAGGACCCCCCTATAATACACCGGGCACCTTCTCTCCTTCTCTCTCTCTCTCTCTCTCTCTCTCTCTCTCTCTCTCTCTCTCTCTCTCTCTCTCTCTCTCGTATTCTATTACTGCATCTTGCTAACTCAGCCATTCTGGATGTCACTAACTCGGCTTCTTCTCCGAAGCCTTTGTGCTCCACTGTCTCTCAGATTAACTCATATCACAGCGGTGCCTGGACAGCGTGACGTGTGTGGTTGTGCTGCTGCCGTGGTCCTGCCAGATGCCTCCTGCTGCTGCTGCTGCCATCATTAGTCATTAGTCATACTTCTACTGTTATTTTACACATATGACTATTGTCACACATGTATACTGTCACATATTAATACATACTTTCAACATATTGTACCACAGTAACCAGAACTATAACTATAATATTATTACTTTCATTAACGTTGTTGTAAGCTACTGTCATTACCTGCATCTCTCTCTCTCTCTCTCTCTCTCTCTCTCTCTCTCTCTCTCTCTCTCTCTCTCATTGTGTCATATAGATTACTGTTAATTTATTATGCTGATCTGTTCTGTACGACATCTATTGCACGTCTGTCCGTCCTGGAAGAGGGATCCCTCCTCAGTTGCTCTTCCTGAGGTTTCTACCGTTTTTTTTCCCCGATAAAGGGGTTTTTTTGGGGAGTTTTTCCTTATCCACTGTGAGGGTCTTAAGGACGGAGGGATGTCGTATGCTGTAAAGCCCTGTGAGGCAAATTGTGATTTGTGATATTGGGCTTTATAAATAAAATTGATTGATTGATTGATTGATTGATTGATTGATTGATTGATTGATTGATTGATTGATTGAAATTTGATCAGGAGTTACTGAAGAACTGACCATTAACTAATAGTTCCTCATTAGTTCAAAATTTGTTTCATAGTAACTACTTTAAATTTTGTGCACCTCAAACAACTGTACTTTGAACAACGGTGTGATCAGTATACAGTACTTTACACGCAGCCCCTATGATAAATTCTTTAAGCTTAGCCTACCTAAAATGTGACACACTATCATATTCATTTCTAAGGCATCATCGTACAGAATAACATGGATGATCATATTAATGTGTATGTGGTCTGAAAATAATGAATAAAACTCTTCTCAAGAATCCTGCTGTCTGTGATTTTATTTGTTAAGGAACTAATTGTAAAGATGATGATGAAGTAATGAAAGACTACTCATTATGTGTCACTTTACTTTAGGACATAAAAAAGGTTAATGGACGGGTTATTGAGTAATGATTCTGTACTGATGAAATAACTAGTTCACTAATTATTAAGTCGTGATTAACCCCTCTATGAAATCTGATCATGAGTTAATGAAGAACTGACCATTAACTAATAGTTAGTTCCTCATTAGTTCCTCATTCGTTCCTTAGTAACTACTCCAATTTTGTGTACCTTAGTTCCTCATTTACTATATAGTTCCTCATTAGTTCCTCAGTAACTACTCCTCTGAAATTTGATCATGAGTTAATGAAGAACTGACCATTAAATACTAGTTAGCTCCTCATTAGTTCCTCAGTAACTACTCTAATTTTGTGTACCTTAGTTCCTCAGTAACTACTCAGTAGTTCCTCATTAGTTCCTCAGTAACTGCTCCTCTGAAATTTGATCATGAGTTAGTGAAGAACTGACCATTAACTAATAGTTAGTTCCTCATTAGTTCCTCAGTAACTACTCATTAGTACCTCATTAGTTCCTCAGTAACTACTCATTAGTTCCTCATTAGTTCCTCAGTAACTACTCTAATTTTGTGTACCTTACTGTAAAGTGTTACCCAAGTAGGACAAATACCGGCCACCATGCAGACATCGGCCACTACTAAGCCCGGCAAAGAGAAGTTAAAAGAAAGTGAAGGGAGAGTTGGACAGTTAGAATAATTTGACTGACAATTGTTAAATAAAATTATTAAAAGTTAAAAACTAAATTTAAGAGGAGACCATGCTTAGAGTGAGGCTATTCCTCACTATGGAGGGAACAGGGCTGTTTTTTTGTTCACGAGCGCTATGGATGTAGGTATAAAAGAGAGTTTGTATCTGTTGCCTTTATACCTGCTAGCCCTGTAGTGTCTGCCTGAAGGCAGGAGCTGGTATTCGGGCAGTAAAATGTTTGTTGGGTCCTTAAGAATCCTGTGCGTCTGTCTGACCACCACTGTTTCAAAAGTGTTCTGAAGGGAAGGATAAACAGTTTTGCCTATCACCTTCATGGCAGTTTTGATCATGTTTGTTATCCTGTTTCTTAGTTGGACAGTGGCATTGCCGTACCAAGCCGCCAAACCATATCTAATGATGCTGTCCAGCACAGCATTGTAGAATGTTAGCATGGTGTCAGGGTTAACTCCAAACAGTCTTAGTCTTCTAAGAAAGTGAATTCTTTGGGCCAGCTTGGAACATAGAAAATCAACATGGTTGCTCCATTTCAAGTTAAAATCAAAAATGACACCCAAATATTTATACGACTCCACCTGCTCAATTTCACAGTTCCCAGTGGTAACAGGGTCATGGTCTCTCACCTCTCCTGGATCAAAAATGATCTCCTTTGTTTTATTGGTGTTGAGAATGAGGTGATTGTCACACCAGACTTTAAAATTTGTCACCTCATTGTAATACACTGAGGGTGAGTCCCCATCACACAGCAGGCTTAAAATCAATGTGTCGTCGGATGGTCCACCATTGTTGTTGTTCCTTCGAGCTCGGCGCCAGTGGGAAAGCAACAACGTAACTGACATATCCACCTTATTCCTAAAAACATTGTATGTGTATATATCTTTAATTTATTTTCAATTCAGGTTGAGAATGCAGTCAGACAGGGAAAGACAGGGACATCATGGACTGATGTACAGAGAAAGTGGAATGCAGGCACAAGAAAGAACGCTGAGCTGAAAAGGGTGAAGTCCATGAATTTTAAACATCATAGAGCAGACCATATTCATGAAAGCTCATCAGCATCAACATCAGATCCCACAAGTGTGTCATCAGCACAGTGTGTCCCCAAACTTTTCAAGGATCACGAAGAATTTAAAACTTATATCAGTTCTTTTGTGATGGCCCCACTACATCAGCTGCAGACGAATGGCCCCCTTCAACAGTGCTACAGATTAGATGTAGATAATGAGTCTTCTCAGAGCCAGTGTGATCTACAGATGCCCCTTACAGAGCACACAGACAAGTGTCTCAGTTTTTATGAAACTTATGTTCAACTAAGCCCAGCTCAGGTGGAGAAGTTGAGCAAAGACACCCAAGTACAAAGCGCATCACAACTATGGCATGATGCAAGGAAGCTGCAACTGACTGCGAGCACGGCAAAGAGAGTGCCTAAACGGAGCACTACTACCCCACAGAAATTCCTCAATGAACACTTACACCCCACCTTCACTGGCAATACTGCCACTAAATATGGTAAAGAAAAGGAGGACAAAGCCATACAGCTCATGGAGGCTCAAGGGCACACAGTGGAGTGGAGAGGCCTGGTGGTGTGTCCTGACCATCCCTGGATTGGAGCAAGCCCAGATGGAATTTTGGACTCAACATAGCTCCTAGAGATCAAAGAGCAGCACATCACTTGCAGAGTTACTAAGTCAGCCAACTGGTGACATCAGATGCTTAGAAGATGGGAGGTATCTCATTCTTCCCAATGGGCCACGTGGATGCTACCTCCAGGTGGGTAAATTTTGTTAATTATAATGTATGAACTAATGTGAGAGGGTACTTGTCAGCCTTCATTAAAATAAACTCTTAGCCATATTTTACATTTATTCCTCCAGGTCCAGCTGACAATGATGTGCCTGCGGCTGCAGACCTGCAAGCTGGTTATCTGGACACCATCTGAGCACCTGGAGTTGGACATTTCATTTGACAAAGCCTTTACAAACATACACATGAAACACCTCCAGAATTTCTACTTTTCACATATGCTTCCAACATTAGTGGATGAATTTGTTGCAAAGAAGGTTCTGGTCTGCCCCAAATATCTGAATCTCTTGAAAATACAGTAAGCACTTAACAGGTGTAATGTGTGTTACAGACAACAAAAGAGCACTGTATGAAGGAAAATAAGACATTTTCAGTTGTTTAGTTTTTGTTACAAGGAATAGGGTGTTTTCAATACAATATTTTGTTATGTTCCAAATAAAAAAATCATAAACCTAAAAGATCCCATCCATACATATTAGAGCATACAAGAATTCAGAAAATATTCACAAACTGGAGTCACATTACTTGAACTGTCTTTGCATAAAAAAGTACTAAACATAGTAAATACTAAAGTTTTGATTACTAGGTAAGTAGTCTAACAACAAATGCAGCTCTGAAAAGATAGGGCACTTTACCTGTTTAAGTTATGTTAAAAATAAAGTATACTTCAGTTGTTTTACAAAAACGTTCAGTGAATGAAATATGTATGCATGTATGTATTTATGAGTGCAAGTATGTAAATATCTATGTACGTAATTACATATCTGTGTGTTTAAGTGCAACATTAAATGTTTTCTCACTGTTCACTTGAAATAAGCTCAGCTCTTAAATTCACTAAACCTGCACAGATTTTGAGAATCTTGTCAACTTTGGGCACTAAGTTGACTGGCACTGTTTGTGAGAGAATGTTGTAGACCTTCAGACGCCTTATTGCCCGTTCAACATGAATGCGAGCATGCGCAATGCGACGTGTACGTGTGACCCCCTCGTTGGTCAGCTGGCACCCTCTGCGTGTGAATGCTGGAATGATGAGGTTCACCCTACGCTCCTCCATCAAGTCCCTCACCATGAACCCATGGTCACCCATCACCTCATCTCCAGCACCTAAGTAGTCTAGAAAAAACTGAGTTTTGTGTTATGTACCTGTCACTGCATTTTCCACCATAAGCGTCAGAAATGAACATAATTACTCCAGAGGGAGAAACAGCCACTAAATACTTAACTGTGTTATTTGCATAATAGTGACTGTATGACTCACTTCTTGAATTCAGGTTTTTTGCTTTTTGTAAAACTGTCTCTGGTTGAGTCTGGATTTTAGCCACACCCCTGAATTTCTGAGAAGGGGGGTAGTACTGCACCCCCGTCCCAGATGGCTGCATGGTAAGTTGCTGACTCCCATCATTTTTTAAATAAATGTCTTCCAAAGTCTGAAAATCAGTGTGTAACTTAAAGTTGTCACTACCGAACACATGTTGTCTTCAATTATGTAAAACTCTCAAACTCTTCAAACATGTGCTTGTTAGCCATGTGGCTGCTAGCAGTCTTTAGTTATCTTAGCTAGGAACGTCACTACCGAAACAGTCACTACCGAAACCTATGGTAAAGTTTCGGTAGTGACATGTTCATTTCGGTAGTGACAAAATGGAACGGTCAGTAGTTAAACCCCATAACTTTGTGGTCCAAAGTCTTGCTCTTCTCTGCTCTGCTCTGCTCTACCCTGGTCTACTCTACTCTGCTTTACTCTATACTCTACTCTTCTCTACTCTGCTCTGCTCTACTTTGCTCTATTCTGCTCTACTCTACTATACTCTGCCCTGTTCTGTTCTACTCTGCTCTACTTTGCACTAATCTGCTCTACTATACTATACTCTGCTCCACTATACTCTTCTCCACTCTACTCTACTATGCTCTGCTCTATTCTGCTCCGCTCTACTCTAGTCTACTCTGCTCTGCCCTCTCAAAAATTAAGTTGTTTTACTGACCACAAAACATTTGTCTTTGAATTTGTAATTCCCACCATAAGGCATACATTTGGGGAAATATGATGCAACCTTAAAAACAGTATAATGGTCACTACCGAAACAGGACAGTCACTACCGAAACAGTGCACTCACTACCGAAACACTGGGTGTTTTGTGAAAAATAAAATATATTGAGTTATCCACTTAAGTATTACGATGCTAATCGGTTACATTTATGTTCTGTTTCATCAATTATTAACTCTGAAATCAATCTGATCAGCGTTATGCATTTTACAAAGAAAGATTGCATTTAGATTTTGAAGAATTCTATAATTTAAACTTAGAAATTTGTTAAAATATTAATTTTTATAGATTTAATTGCGAAAACCTTCAGTCAAAATTTGTAAAAATTTAAATCTTTAAACAAGGGAAGGAACAAGCATTACAGGTTGATATATTTTTTTTTGTATAATATAATACGATATGTTTTAGTAGTGACAAATTTTGGGAGAGGAAAAACATTTCAAAACAGTCTGAAAATACAATAGAAAAATTTACAGTCATTTTACTAGATATGTGACCTTTACATATGGTACAATATATATAGGGACAAAGTTTTGGAAATAAAACATACAAAATTTCTAAATATTTCCAGCCTAACTTTGCACGCATTTGGTAGAATGCCCCATACAGTGACGCAATGATGTGGCACCCTAACCACTTCGACCCATGGAAAAGCAAACTGGTTCTCAGCTGGTTCGCAAGTTGAACCAACTGAGAACCAGCACCAGCACCAGCTCAGCACCAGCACTGGAACTGCTTTGGTGGAAAAGGGGTAACTGTAGCCCCTCTTGGCTACCCTGATCTCTTTTTTCAGCTTGTTTCTGGCCTGCTTGTACAGGGCCTGATCCTTGCTCCTGTAAACCTCCTCCTGGCGCAGCCGCCAGAGTTTAGGTGTGAACCAGGGTTTGTTGTTGTTGTATGTACAGAAGGTCTTGGTCTACACTCACCTATCCTCACAAAAACTGATGTAAGATGTCACAGTGTCAGTCAGTTCTTTTAGGTCTGTGGCTGCAACTTCAAAAACACTCCAATCTGTGCAGTCAAAGCAGGACTGTAGCTCCAGCTTTGAGTCCTCAGTCTACTTCCTTACAGTCCTTACTACAGGCCAGGGGTTGCGTTAACCGATGTTCTTGGTCATTGACCGTTTTTTTTTTACAACAATGACCGGAAAATCTGAAGGCCGTCGGTCATTTTGACCGGTTGCAATTACTACCCCTGCCCACTTGGCGGTGGAGTACACAGTCAGTGGTTTAAGTAAGTGGCTGCTGTTTTCACACTGCAGAGAAAAAGTCATTCATCTGCTTCATATAGCGTTGTTGACATAACGGCCTGGACACACCAGATGCGGTAGTGCCGCAGAAGTCCTGCAAGTATATTCTCAGGCGCTTGACTGTCCACACAGGCAGCGCATTTCTCCGCGCCAGTTAAACATCGACTCCACTCGTCTGTTCCCGTCAGTACTCGTTTTTTCACATCAACAGGTCATTTTAAACATGGGTATGGCCAGAGGCGGCTGGCCTATAGGGGGCGCTGGGGCTCTGCCCCACCAGCTGTGGAGGGGAATTTTTTTTTTTGCTTAGCGTCAGTTTTACTTAATAGTAGACTATGTGTGTGCCTACATGCAATTTAAATCATTCAAACAACATTTCCACCAACTGACACTCTTTAAACAGTGAATTTCCACTGACCTACAGTGTATCATTCTCTCACGGGGCGCTCGGCAAAGTGCCCCTGACCTGCAGCTCAATAGCCAATCCGGTTGTGGTTGCTAAGGGAAAATTATTAATGATTGGCCTATCAACGTCACCAAATTTAATGCCCGTGGGGCGCTGGAAATGTAGCCCCAACTGCTACGTAAAATGCGTGAAGGTTTATGATTGCTAGAGCTACGTAAGGAGCCAGCGATAGTTTTTTTTCGTAGTGCGACATCCAGACTCTGTCCTACAGCGGGAGAAAAAAAAACATATGGTGACGAGGGAGAGATGATGGTGATGACGAGTGTTCACGAGAAGCTTCCACCAAATTCGGTGAAATCATTATTAATGTACCCTTTTGCGAGGCGGACGACGGAGGAAAAACTTCTCGTTAAGGAGCTGGGCCCTCAAGACCCGACAAGCCTGAAATTAACATTTCCCAGCAAACCAAGGAGAAGGATAAACTGTACAAACTGAGTTTTTGCCGGAGCTGGTTCAACTGTAAGACGTGGCTGACAGGTTGTGGAGAAGCAAATGCACTTTTCTGTTTCCCCTGTATCCTCTTCAAAAGTGACAAATGTGATTCGACTTGGACAAAGACTGGACTAACTGACTTAAAGCACCTCTCTGAATGGATCAAGAAGCACGAGAGATCCAAAGTTTATATGGAAAACTGCGTGAAGCTAGCTGTGCTCGGAAAGATTAGCGTAGCAACGCAGCTAGATGACGGGCACCGCATTGCTGTGAGAAGGCACAATGAAGAGGTAGATAAAAACCATAATATTTTATCCAAGATAATCAACTGTGTGAAATTTTGTGGTGCTTTTGAATTAGCAATGCGGGGACATGATGAAACGGATTCCTCAGACAACGCCGGGATATTCAGAGGTTTAGTCGACTTAATGGCATCCATTGATCGGGACTTGAGGGAGCACCTTGAAAATGCGTATTTAAAGGCACCTCGAAGACAGTTCAGAACGAGCTCCTGGACTGTATGCTGGCAGTTCTGAGAGAACAGATCGTAGATGAAGTGAAGACAGCCAAGTTTTTTGCTATCCAAGCTGATGAAACTACTGACATCTCCACACACTGTCAGCTTGTCCTGGTACTAAGGTACATTGATGGACGCAACAATATACAGGAGCGGTTCTATGAATTCATCAAGCTACCCAACAGCTGTGCGGATTCAATAGCCGGTGCCTTATTGGAGAGGCTGCACAGCATCCTTCCCGAGGGACAAGAAAAAAAAGTTGATCGCCCAGGCATATGATGGGGCTGCGGTAATGAGGGGTGCCACTGGAGGAGTGCAGCGAAAGGTACAGGACATCTACGCAAACGCTCACTACATTCACTGTTATGCCCATCAGTTAAACCTGGTAATGCAGCAGGCAACCTCCCACATCCCTCAGATCAGTCACTTTTTTACTGACATGGGGGGATTTGCTTCTTTTTTCTCAAAATCGAGCAAGAGAACTGCAGTGCTAGATGAGATGGTGGCGCACCGACTTCCAAGTGCATCGTCAACACGTTGGAACTTCAACAGTCGTGCAGTCAACACAGTCTATGAGCACAAGAATGATCTGGTGAAGTGTTTTCAGACCATCCGGAACAGTGAAGCATTTGATGGCCCTACGAAGAGAGAGGCTGGAGGCTATGTGAGAATGCTGGAAGATGAAGCTTTCTGTTTTTTCCTAGCCTTGTTCCATAAGATCATTCCACAGGTGGACATGCTGTATAATCAGCTCCAGAAGAGAAACATCGATGCTGTCTACATCGCAGGAATCACCCAGACATTCATGAACCGCATGCAGGCTATCAGGTATGTTAAATGCATTAATATGTAGCGTAGCCTAATTGTTAATTCTCTGCATAAATTATGTGTAGCCTTAAATGCTGATATGTCATCTTATTCAAATAATTAATGTATCTGTGAAGTTCAGATTAAATATTATTGCTAGTAATTTTAACAACCTTGGGTTTGGTTAATATATCCCTAACCAGTTTTCACAACTGATTCATAAAACTTATGTATTGGATCAGGGAAGCTGTTCCTAATCTGGCTGAGGATGAGGAATACAGGGGACCTGTTCAGGAGCCACCCGCAAAGAAACAGAGAACACTGGGAGAAGACACGCAGCACCATTTGGCACTGGAGGTAAGCACTTGCTTACACACACAGAGGAACAGAGACACAGAGACACACATAGGAACAGGCACACACAGAGAGACAGAGGAACAGACAGACAGAGACACACAGAGGAACAGACACACAGATACACACAGAGGAACAGATACACACAGAGGAACAGACACACACAGAGACACAGACACACACAGAGACACAGAGGAACAGAGACACAGAGGAACAGACACAGAGACACACAGAGAGACAGAGGAACAGACAGACAGACACACAGAGGAACAGACACACAGATACACACAGAGGGACAGATACACACAGAGGAACAGACACACAGATACACACAGAGGAACAGATACACACAGAGGAACAGATACACACAGAGGAACAGACACACACAGAGACACAGACACACACAGAGACACAGACACACACGGGAACAGACACACAGAGACACAGAGGAACAGACACACAGAGAGGAACAGATAACACACAGAGACACTGAGGAACAGAGACACAGAGGAGCAGACACACACAGACACAGAGACACATGGAAACAGAGACATAGAGAGGAACAGACACACAGAGACACACAGAGGAACAGAGACACAGAGAGGAACAGACACACAGAGACACACTGTGGAACAGAGACACAGAGGAACAGACACACACAGACACAGAGACACATGGAAACAGAGACACAGAGGAACAGAGACACAGAGAGGAACAGAGACACAGACACAGAGACACATGGAAACAGAGACACAGAGGGACAGAGACACAGAGAGGAACAGACACACAGAGACACACAGAGGAACAGAGACACAGAGAGGAACAGACACACAGAGACACACTGAGGAACAGAGACACAGAGGAACAGACACACACAGACACAGAGACACATGGAAACAGAGACACAGAGGAACAGAGACACAGAGAGGAACAGAGACACAGACACAGAGACACATGGAAACAGAGACACAGAGGAACAGAGACACAGAGAGGAACAGACACACAGAGACACACAGAGGAACAGAGACACAGAGAGGAACAGACACACAGAGACACACTGAGGAACAGAGACACAGAGGAACAGAGACACAGAGAGGAACAGACACACAGAGACACAGAGAGGAACAGACACACAGAGAGGAACAGACACACAGAGACACACTGAGGAACAGAGACACAGAGGAACAGACACACACAGAGAAACAGAGGAACAGAGATACACAGAGGAACACAGAAGAACAGAGACACAGAGAGGAACAGATAAAACACAGAGACACACTGAGGAACAGAGACACAGAGGAACAGACACACACAGACACACAGAGACACACGGAAACAGAGACACAGAGGAACAGACACACACAGAGGAACAGACACACACAGACACACGGAAACAGACACAGAGGAACAGAGACACACAGAGACACACTGAGGAACAGACACACACAGGAACAGACACACACAGAGACACAGAGAGGAACAGACACACAGAGACACACAGAGGAACAGAGACACAGAGAGGAACAGACACACAGAGACACACTGAGGAACAGACACACAGAGGAACAGACACACACAGAGAAACAGAGGAACAGAGACACAGAGAGGAACAGACACACAGAGACACACTGAGGAACAGACACACAGAGGAACAGACACACACAGAGAAACAGAGGAACAGAGACACAGAGAGGAACAGATAACACACAGAGACACACTGAGGAACAGAGACACAGAGGAACAGACACACACAGACACACAGAGACACACGGAAACAGAGACACAGAGGAACAGAGACACAGAGAGGAACAGACACACAGAGACACAGAGAGGAACAGAGACACAGAGAGGAACAGACACACAGAGACACACTGAGGAACAGAGACACAGAGGAACAGACACACACAGAGAAACAGAGGAACAGAGATACACAGAGGAACACAGAAGAACAGAGACACAGAGAGGAACAGATAAAACACAGAGACACACTGAGGAACAGAGACACAGAGGAACAGACACACACAGACACACAGAGACACACGGAAACAGAGACACAGAGGAACAGACACACACAGAGGAACAGACACACACAGACACACGGAAACAGACACAGAGGAACAGAGACACACAGAGACACACTGAGGAACAGACACACACAGGAACAGACACACACAGAGACACAGAGAGGAACAGAGACACACTGAGGAACAGACACACAGAGGAACAGACACACACAGAGAAACAGAGGAACAGAGACACAGAGAGGAAAAGACACACAGAGACACACTGAGGAACAGACACACAGAGGAACAGACACACACAGAGAAACAGAGGAACAGAGACACAGAGAGGAACAGATAACACACAGAGACACACTGAGGAACAGAGACACAGAGGAACAGACACACACAGACACACAGAGACACACGGAAACAGAGACACAGAGGAACAGAGACACACAGTGGAACAGACACACAGAGACACACGGAAACAGAGACACAGAGGAACAGAGACACACAGAGACACACTGAGGAACAGACACACAGAGGAACAGACACACACAGAGACACACTGAGGAACAGACACACACACAGGAACAGAGACACACAGAGGAACAGAGACATCATCAAAAAAATCTAATGAAGATGCTCACCACTTGATATAGTAGTCCAGACTCAAATGTTTATTGTCATATGATATCTATAAATAATTACAGTTAACCATTTTGGTTTATTACACAATATAGGCTAGCTATTCAGAACATTGATTGTAGTGAGACATGTGAAGACCTAATTCTTTACCTTTTTTAAAATTGTATGTTATCACAGGTATGTGACACCATCATGAGCCATGCCAAGGAGAGGTTTTCTTTCAACAAGCACCTCATCAGCGCCACTCTCTTGCAAGGAGACTTGTTCCAACAACACAGCAGAAAGTTCCCAGATTCAGCACTGGAGACCACGGTGGAAGCCTATCCCTCTTTGGACAAGGCCAGACTTAAAACAGAACTGTCCCTGATCAACGAGAATGAGGAGTTCTGGAGTTGCAAAGGTGCACTGGCTCTCTATCAGGTTTTGATGGAAAACAACCTTGGAGAAACATTCACTGAAACTGTAAGTCTCCTCAACATCATCATCAACACCAATGACAACATCAGAGTCTGAGAGGTGCTTCTCTACATTAAAGAGGGTAAAAACTTTCCTTAGGAACACTATGTCACAAGATCGGCTCAATGCTCTGGCTATGCTCTCAATCGAGAAGAAAATGACAAAAGACATTCCTGATTTCCAGGGTCACTGAAAAATTTGCCTCTCAAAATGAAAGACGAGCGAAATTCTTGTATAAATAAAGCAGAGAGAGAGAGACAAACACATGCACATGCAGAAAAAGAGACACACAGAGGAACCGAGAGGAACAGAGAGGAACAGACACACACAGGAACAGAGACACACAGAGGAACACAGAAGAACAGAGAGGAACAGACACACAGAGGAACAGAGACACACAGAAACAGACAGACACAGAAGAACAGAGAGGAACAGACACACACAGAGGAACAGAGAGGAACAGACACACAGAGGAACAGAGAGGAACAGAGACACACAGAGGAACACAGAAGAACAGAGAGGAACAGACACACAGAGGAACAGAGACACACAGAAACAGACACACACAGAAGAACAGAGAGGAACAGACACACACAGAGGAACAGAGAGGAACAGACACACAGAGGAACAGAGAGGAACAGAGACACACAGAGGAACAGAGACACACAGAAACAGACACACACAGAGGAACAGAGAGACACAGAGGAACACAGAAGAACAGAGAGGAACAGACACACAGAGGAACAGAGAGGAACAGAGAGACACAGAGGAACACAGAGGAACAGAGAGGAACAGACACACAGAGGAACAGAGAGGAACAGAGACACGCAGAGGAACAGAGAGGAACAGACACACAGAGGAACAGAGAGGAACATTAACACACAGAAGAACAGAGAGGAACAGACACACAGAGGAAAGGAGACACACAGAGGAACAGAGACACACAGAGGAACAGACACACAGAAGAACAGAGAGGAACAGACACACACAGAGGAACAGAGAGGAACAGAGAGACACAGAGGAACACAGAAGAACAGAGCGGAACAGACACAGAGGAACAGAGAGGAACAGACACACAGAGGAACAGAGAGGAACAGACACACACAGAGGAACAGAGAGGAACAGACACACAGAGGAACAGAGAGGAACAGACAAACACAAAGGAACAGATACACAGACACACACAGAGGAACAGAGACACACAGAGGAACAGAGAGGAACAGAGACACACAGAGGAACAGAGACACAGAGAGGAGCACAGAAGAACAGAGAGGAACAGACACACAGAGGAACAGAGACACACAGAAACAGACACATACAGAAGAACAGAGAGGAACAGAGACAGAGGAACAGAGACACACAGAGGAACAGAGACACAGAGGAACACAGAAGAACAGAGAGGAACAGACACACAGAGGAACAGAGACACACAGAAACAGACACACACAGAAGAACAGAGAGGAACAGACACACACAGAGGAACAGAGAGGAACAGACACACAGAGGAACAGAGACACATAGAAACAGACATACACAGAGGAACAGAGAGGAACAGACACACACAGAGGAACAGAGAGACAGAGGAACACAGAAGAACAGAGAGGAACAGACACAGAGGAACAGAGAGGAACAGAGAGACACAGAGGAACAGAGAGGAACAGACACACAGAGGAACAGAGAGGAACAGTCACACACAGAGGAACAGAGACACACAGAGGAACAGAGAGGAACAGTCACACACAGAGGAACAGAGAGGAACAGAGACACACAAAGGAACACAGAAGAACAGAGAGGAACAGACACACAGAGGAACAGAGAGGAACAGAGACACACAGAGGAACACAGAAGAACAGAGAGAAACAGACTCACAGAGGAACAGAGACACACAGAGGAACAGACACACAGAAGAACAGAGAGGAACAGACACACACAGAGGAACAGACACACAGACACACACAGAGGAACAGAGAGGAACAGAGACACAGAGGAACAGAGACACACAGAGGAACAGACACACAGACACACACAGAGGAACAGAGAGGAACAGAGACACACAGAGGAACAGAGACACAGAGAGGAACACAGAAGAACAGAGAGGAACAGACACACAGAGGAACAGAGACACACAGAAACAGACACACACAGAAGAACAGAGAGGAACAGACACACACAGAGGAACAGAGAGGAACAGACACACAGAGGAACAGGAACAGAGACACACAGAGGAACAGAGACACACAGAAACAGACAAACACAGAGGAACAGAGAGGAACAGACACACACAGAGGAACAGAGAGGATCAGACACAGAGGAACAGAGAGGAACAGAGACACAGAGGAACAGAGAGGAACAGACACAGAGGAACAGAGACACACAGAGGAACAGAGAGGAACAGTCACACACAGAGGAACAGAGAGGAACAGAGACACACAGAGGAACACAGAAGAACAGAGAGGAACAGACACACAGAGGAACAGAGAGGAACAGAGACACACAGAGGAACACAGAAGAACAGAGAGGAACAGACTCACAGAGGAACAGAGACACACAGAGGAACAGACACACAGAAGAACAGAGAGGAACAGACACACACAGAGGAACAGACACACAGACACACACACAGAGGAACAGAGAGGAACAGAGACACAGAGGAACAGAGACACACAGAGGAACAGACACACAGACACACACAGAGGAACAGAGAGGAACAGACACAGAGGAACAGAGAGGAACAGAGACACACAGAGGAACAGAGACACAGAGAGGAACACAGAAGAACAGAGAGGAACAGACACACAGAGGAACAGAGACACACAGAAGAACAGAGAGGAACAGAAACACAGAGGAACAGAGAGACACAGAGAGACACAGAGGAACAGAGAAACAGAGACACACAGACACACAAAGAGGAACAGAGAGGAACAGACACAGAAGAACAGACACACAGAGGAACAGACACACACAGAGTCTTTTAAGTTTATTTTACATTCAATAGGCAATATATAATAATAATATAGTTGTGGAGACTGCTTTGTTGTTTCTCTCAGGCTGTGACATGCAATGACAAATTTAACTGGTTCTATGGCTTCTATGATGCTGTTTTCTACAAGTAATTGTTGCATTTTTTCTGATTAGAGAGGGTATTAAAATCATCTGTTTATGTTTAATTTTTGAAAATAACTTGGTTCTCAGTTCTTTGTATATGTTACATTTTAATAGGAAATGTTCTGTTTCATTCTCTCTTCATATAACTCAAGCCACACTCACCTTAGACACTCCCCCTCACTCACTCACTGACTCACTGACTCACTGACTCACTCACTCACTCACTCACAGTTGATTTGTATAGATTCAGCTGAAATCATACCCTTGTTGTGAATTCATCCCTTGATTGCATAGTATTTAATTGCATAAAGTCTAATATAGCTGTATTTGTTAATTTGTTTTGTATTTGTAATTGTTACTTCTTCGGTGAAACTGGAAAATAAAATTAAATTATTACTGTGGAACTGTAGTCATTTTCCGACTGTTCATTTGAATGGCTATGCTAGATTAGGCAGGGAAATCTGTTGGCACACCAGCCCCACCAAGATTTTTTTTCACCAGCCGCCACTGGGTATGGCCATATTTTAATCATTTTTTATAATGTAATAAGTTAATGACAATTTGTCATTGCATGTCCATGTACTGAGCGTGTTGGATAAACACTGAATGAATAGGGCATATTGTTCTGACCATTTAATTCATGTAGTTATGTCTGTAGGCTTGGTGACACAAAATTAAAATTGTAATGAAGTGATTAGGGTACTGAAAAATGTGTTCGGTTATGCACTGTTGTGTTATTTTAAATTATAAAAATGGTATTTTCTCCTCACGTTCCTTGCATGCTGTTGTTATTTTATTTTGAAAATTGGCCGGATTCTCTCGTCTTTTCTGTGTCCGACTTCCTGTTTGGTACGATCTGCTCTATCCAGCTTGACAGAAGCGCTCGTGGCTTGCGGGAAAAATAGACCAGACGCCAAACTAAAGCGCTGAGGTGTGTGGATGTCTGTTCATCTTCTTGTTCATGTCCTTATTAATACAAACTTTATAACTTGCTTGTTAGATTTATTAAAAACGCACGAATGAAAACTAAATGTTTTTGAATATCTTTATTATCATTTAAAAACGAAAATTAAAATGACCAATAAAAATAGATCATGACCAGATTTTTATGAGCCTGTCAGTCAAAATGAACGGAGATGAAAAAGTCTAGCGCAACATCTGCTACAGGCTTAGAAGTTTGTAATTTCTGGGATGAGATGGAGCAGACAGTGATCAGTGAGCCCCAAAGCTGCACGGGGGACAGAGTGATAAGCGTCCTTTAAAATTTTGTAGCAGTGGTCCAGTGTGTTAGAGTCCCTGGTGGGGCATTTTATGTGCTGTTTGTATCTGGGAAGTTCATGAGAGATGTTTGCTCTGTTAAAATCCCCTAGGATGATGAGCAGGGAGCTTGGATGTTTTTTCTCCATGTCTGTTACCTGGTCAGCTAGGTGTTGTAACGCCTCCGTTACACATGCCTGAGGTGGAATGTAAACACCGACCAGAACAAATGAGGAAAGCTCCTGTGGTGAATAAAACAGTTTACAGTTTATGATAAGAGTCTGTAAGTGAGGGCTGCATGACTTCTTTAACACTGTGACATCTGTACACCAAACTTTGTTTATGTAGAAATGCTGTGACATGATGCTAAAAACGCCCAGGTTTAGTGGCTCCATCGCCACTGGAAACGCTGCACCATGTCACAAAAAAATGTTTTGGTGGCTAAATCACTGGAAAGATCAGGTTTGGTGGCTAAACTGCAGCTGGAGATGCAGCAACATGTTGCTGAAAAATGGGCAGATTTGGTGGCAAATCGCTACCAGAAATGCTACGACATGTCGCTAAAAATACCCAGGTTTGGGTGCTCAATTGCCGTTGTCACTTATTTGTCATGAAAAGTGCCTATTTTCAGTGGCTCAGTCACCACCAACATGACGCTTAAAGCTTTGATCAAAATTTGGACCTCAGTGTTGAGTTAAAAATCTCCTGCTCGCTCTCTCTGTTGATTTGGCAGTGTCACTCTCTGGTATAGAGTTACTCCATTTCTAAGTTTCCTAAATAATCTATTACTGCTGCAACATATTCAGCGCTGTTACTTTTGGTTGTAGCTGGACCTGAGTCGTTTCTAATTGATACATCACTGCAGGAAACATATCGTGGGACTGTCAAGGATCAGAAGGTGCTGGCAGTGAATGCAAGGTCAGTCTGGTATGGGTGGATGTGATCAGTTCGACTCTCCTTCCTCTCTTTGGAGGTTTCTCTGCCATCAGCTGATGTTACATAAGTTCAGACAAAAGGCAGACATGAACCAGACAGCTGTGTTATTCTTGGCTCGGGATCAAACACACACAGAAACACAGAGATGTGAGTGGTGAACATGCCTGAACAGGACACACACACACACACACACACACACACACACACACACACACACACACAGACCTCAACCATGTGTGTCTGGGCTCGGAGATGCTCCACATGATTGTTTCACCAGCAGCAGCGGAGTCGACTCTGCAGTGACATCATTGATCCACCATATAGCACACAGAGAGTTTCACCCACACATTTCACAATAAAAGCGCTGCTGAGGCGTCTGCAGCACCATGTGCAGCAGTTACTCCTCCAACTATGAGCCGGATGACATTATAGAAACAGTGAGCTCATATCTGTGAAAATTTAACATCAAGTGTTTTTGCTCCCTCCTGCTCACATTTTAGTTGAAATGTTACCAGGGGTTTTTCTCTTCTTTTTAGGATTTTCAAGTTGATTTGTAAGGGACCACATGACAAATCTAAACACATAAAGTCTGACACGTTATAAAGACATATGAAAGGGCTGTGCCCAACTCAGAATTTTGCAAGTCCAATCAGATTTGGGTGTTCAATGCGAATATACAGCTAGTTGTTCCTGTTTTTCCCTATAGAGTATAAATGAGGTTAAGCAGGACATTGAGGGTGACACTAATGTTCAAGTGATATAGTGCAACAACATTTTTTGCAAGATATCAAACAAAAGCCAGAGCCTGTGTCTAAGTATGTGTGGGCTCACCATCTCTAAGCAGAAGGCAGAAAATAAATAACATTATTTTGTTGTCTTAAGGTGCAAAGTCTCTACTCATCCCAGACATGTATAGCTGCAGATGCACACTGTTTGTAGCAAACACAACACGCCCCTTCAAACTGTGCCCATCACTAGTACAAGACAAACCCACTAACACAACAGTTATCTGAACCCTGCTACAGTGCTAAACTGTAGTGAATAAATATGAGGCCAAATGTAGCAATAATCCACCTTATAATTCATAATACATGGAGACATGATTCAATTTATAAGTAATGGTGGCCTTCCCATTACGGCTATCTTAACCTTAACAACCTATCTTTCAACGTAATACTTCATAGCTAACGTTAGCTTATCACTAACTAATGTAAAACTTCATCACTAGATAACAGAAAACTCCCTAATTTCTTAATGGACCAAATGGTCCCCCTTTTGTTGCGCTCTGACTCTGAACCACACTACCTGGGACAGTTACAAACTCACTCTTAACCAACAGTACTACCAAATCCATTCAACCCAAATCAGAAACTCTACATCCAAACAATACTTGTAAGTCAGTTGCCAAACAAAGGAACAAAGGAGGAAATGAAAATGTTTGCCTGAGCTCCCACCTCGCACCTGGATATAAAACCTGTACCATGCCCCCTTATCACCTCATGCTGCACCTGGCCACATATTTCTCTACACTGGACAGTGCGTGTGCCAATGAATTTGACCCCTCCTGAGTTTAAATTTCATGCTTTTCTCACAATTTCTCCATAACAAGAGGTATCTGCTGTTAGGCTAATCTAGTATAAGAAGTTGAGAATTGGCTCATGTAAGGATACTCAAATGTCAACGGTATGCAAATGCCATATTGCATATCACATGTGCAGGATTTATATTAATGTCCTGTGCTGAAGCGTGACTGTCGTGCACGATGCTGGCCAATGGCTTCATCCTTACTGATCTGCTGGAAGGATCTACAAAGGGGGGCAGGTGTGGCTGAGGACAACAGAGCACTCTTCTCTGATAGAGCCTGTGGAGACCTGGAGTGGTCCACTCTCAGAGACTCCATGAGAGCTGATGCATATGCTAGGAAAAGGAGACAAATTCAGTGACATGATTGACTAATGAATAGGGATGTAAAGATTACCGGTAAAATGATAAACCACGGTAAAATTCCCAACGGTTAGTATTTCCATTAAATTTTAATTATCATTAAACCATGTTTGAGTACTGCACTTTGAAAAACTCACAGTGATACTGCTCATTGCCTGGAAAAGCAGCAGCAGTAGTCCCTCAGACACAGGTGTGCATGCGCAGTTTGCAATGTTTGGCCTCTGAAAACATGGCGGAAGGCACTGAAGGCACCCGTACGGACAGTGCTCCAGAGATTTCTCGTGCCGTGACTTGGACAACAGACATGACACACTACACGATGGTTCACACCTATTATACCCAGTCATCTTTCACGATGTGTGTGATGTCATCGGGTTATTCTTGTCCTATTTTTATTCCTTTTACTATTATTTCAGTCACTGTGTCTGTTCATGTGCCAGCCGAAATGTTGTAGTAATGTTGTAGCAGATGGCAGGAGCTTAATTTGAAGTACCGTATGCAAACAAGTCACTGAATCCTCCACAAACCAAGTTCCTACAAATGTTTCACAATAAAAGCCTGAAAGCCTTTGAAACAAATTTAGGAAGTGTTGAGTTTGAAATGAAGGTGTGATGCATTAACTTTATGAAGCTAACAGGAGCGGATAAAAAGCTCTGCAGTTGTGGTGAGTAAACAATTTTTTAATTTTCTTACTTTATGTCTGTCTCCATTATAAAGAAATAACATTGTTTGCTAGCTTCCCCAGAGGATTTATTAAAAAGGCTGGGGTGTTGTTGCCCTACAGTTGTCTATGGCAGCAGCTAACTCTGTGTTTCTATTGGTCAAAGTGGCGGCTGTGATGGGAGTAATCGTTAACGACAAAAAGAAAATCAAACATGCTAGACTTTCTGTTAGACAGAAAGTACATTGTGCTCTTTATTTTATTTGTTTTTTTAAATAAAACTTGGTTGAATGATTTCAGTGTGTGTATAAGTACTTTTTGAACATTTTGAGCACATTTCAACAATAATGTGATAATAATGATAACCGTGATAATTTCTAACTGTATGATGGCTTCTCCTTGACGGGACGGACGACGCAGTCACCTTTGCGGAACCTTGGGTAGGAAATGGCATAACAGGCCTCACCATCACTGGTCCGGGCAATCTTGCTTGGGGGGCAAAGTGCAGCATGAGTGAGTGAAATGCTTCCAGAGAGAAGGTCTGGTGCTGTGGGGAGAGCTGCTGGACATCCTTCACCAGTGCTGGTCTGGTCGCTACACTCTCCAATTTGATAGCTACAGTTGATCCTGTGGAAACACATTTTGTTCTGATGTCACTACAACTGCCTCCATGTGCCCTTATTATTACATACTACACTAATATAAAGCTTTTTGTATGACCATCAAGTGTGATTTGAATAACACCCATGTTTTTACCATGGCACAGCAGACGAGCCATGGTCTAAAGCTGACAAGTTAATGTCTCACTCAGTCAGTCACTTATTTACAGGACGTGGGAATGCTGCCCCATTGATTGGTCTCTAATGCGCTTGTTACTAGGGCTATTAGGTTGAAACACCAGATAAAATATGATAATGATTCATACACGAGACTGGAGAATTTAACACACTTTTTCAGTTTTCACAACATCTTTTGGTGTTGGATCTCCTTTGAAATAAACCAATGAGCACACATTGCTCAAAAAAACATTTTCAACCACATACTGTAGTAGTCAAAAATATGTACCTGGATCCAGCCATGCCTTGTCCCTTGCTTCTCCCTCCAGAGGTGGATGTGCACAGCAGGGGAACGCAGGGGTGTCATGCTTATGGATGTAGAGCACACGGTTGACCATGCTCTCCCATTTAGCCTGCATGATATCTTGTTTTTCGCCTGCGTGGAAGCAGCATTCCAGTAGATGTGGTTGATTATGGCTGGCTTCCACAATTTCAGGTCCTCACACCCTCTCTCCTTCACAGCCACATCCAGCTCTTTCCCTATACCTGTTTCACAACACAAACACTTATGTTAAAAAAGGAAAACAAACAACAATCAAAGTAAATAGGGGTTATGCGCTACCAACTTCTGCATTAGGCAAAACGGGATGCAGCATTTCCTTCCGGTACAGGTCACGTACGATCCCCCTTGGCTGAGACACGGAGAAAGCGGGAGAAAACACAGCAAGAACGATTTGAAATGATGTTGTTTTACACACGGTGCCTCCAGGAGCTGCCAAAGATGAGCATCTCGGATGTCTATCACACATGCAGGGTGACATCTAAAACTCCTGCCACCAAAATGGACAAGGGGTTTAAGCTGTATGCCTCATCGTACATTTGCGACTACGAAGGTATGTAATGTGTTTTAAGGGCGGAAATCCCGGGGGGGACAGGGGGGATATGACTCCCCCTTCAGTAAAGCTGTACCCCCCTAGAATCATTTGAGACACAATTAATAATTTTTGAACATTGCAGTAGTATTTATTAAAAGCACAGTGTAAGCGGTGCTCATTATAATCGCGCAATAATGTGCTATTTAAATCTTAAAAGATTTAGTCCCCCCCTCCCATTCCTAGTAGTGGTATATCCCACACTCTTTCCAACGGGCGGGGCTGCTTGGCAGCAGTAGCCGCATGTGGCTGGAACCGCTGCTCACATTTAACTTTACTCACGTTTAACTTACACAAGTTACAACACATCCCATTTACTGTTACAACAAGCCCCAGGCCCAGGCTGATAATATAAACTGTCTGCAACATTTCTCCTGCATTGTTCAAAAGCCTACTCAATTACGAGTGCTGCTAAGCTAAAAGCTAATGATTATGATCAGAGTTTAGTGATAGAGAGGACAGGAGAGAAAGAAGAGGGAGAGGACAGGACAAGAGCAGTCAGTGGTGGAGCAATGGATACCCGTCTGTAGGCTCTCCACCTGTCAGTGAGACAAACATGAATGACGTGCAGTCTAACTGACAAGGAGCGGTCATTATGAGCGACTATTCTGCACAGTTGTGGTGGAGCGGTTCATATGAGTACCTGTCTGTAGGCTCTCCTCCTGTCAGTGAGCCAAACATCAAAGACGTGCAGACGAGGAGCGGTTATTACGCGCGACTGTTACGCACGGTTGTGAGGTGCGCAGCAGCAGGTCTCACAGCACACTGTTTATAAACCAGTTTACCAGTTTAATTGCAGGAAATGTTTAGTTTTAGTTTTAGTTTAGTTAGTATAGACATTCACTCTGCCTGTTGGAGAGATAGAGAGAAGATTAAAGCATCAAAAAGTGGTAAAAGATGCTCTATAAAAGACAGGCTACAACTTTTTTTCCTTGTCCCCCCCCTGAAATTATTCTCTAAAATTTTACTGTTTATTGTCCCCCTCAACTATGAAATGGGATTTTCACCCCTGGTTACTTACATTAGCTTAGTAGCTAATTGTTAGCTTCCCCCCAATTAACTTAATTTTATTTTAGCTGATTGAAAATGTTGTCACTCTGGATTGATTACTGTCTTGCTATGACATGCATATAATCACGTTGTCACTTGTTTTTCACTAGTATCAAGCAAAGACAGGCTGAATGGTGCTGTTAGCATCAGGGCAGGCTGTCACAGGTCTATGCGGAAAAGTGAGATGCCACACAGGCTGAGAGTAATGTTAGGGATGGGATGGGTGTTCTGTTCAGTTCGAGTTCTCATCTGTTCCAGTTCAGGGACAGTCTTTATCAAGCCTCTCAGGGTATGAAAACAGTAGACTAATCAATGATTATGACAGGGTCCCTTTAGCTATCATTTAATCATCATTATCTTTTAATATTGACTTTTGTCTCACAATTAAGAGCACTTAAGCACATTATAAAAAATATTTTCTTGTAGTTTTGATACTTAAGTACATTTATTGCCAGAAAATAACTATTTATACTTAGGTAAATTTAATATCAGACACTTGTACTCAAGTACTATTTATTAAAATGACTTGTACAACGTAATATTTTAATATGATATCTTTATTTTTACTCAAGTATGCCTTTTGGGTACTCTGTAGAACACTTAATAAAAGACAGAGCAATCATATTCTGAGATGCTTGGTAAACAATGCATGCATGGCTGTTCCAAGTTCAGTTCAGTGTTGTTGTTTGTCTACTTGCAAAAAGATGAGGTCAGATTTATAATTGACTCTGACTGTAAATCCTTGATTCTTGAGTGCCACCCATAATTCCATGTTGTTCATAATCAGGCCTCCCAAGATAACAATCCTTCTATGAAAATAGTAATAAATTCCATTTTTAAATCATTGCCAAATTTGCCCCAGCAACCTAATTAGATTGATAGGTGATTTAGGCAATTTTTGGGCCATTGTCAATGTTTGTAAAATGTCTCTCTAATTACTTTTGTGCAGATAAAGCTTCGGGACTCGGACCCTGTCATCCTCTTATCAAATCGGTGCTCGTGTGTAGCTGGCAATGCAGTGTGAAACCACACAGTTGCTTTGCTCTTTCAGTCTGCACATTATTCAGAGCTGAAGCTGCAGGTTATACCCCCTCTCCACTCCTGCCCTGAGACAGAGCAACAGTGGCTCAAGCTCAGAACAGCAGTAAGTGTTGACATGCAATTCATGCGCCTAATATTCAGCTCTGACCCTTCAGAACTTGGACGCTGGCTTTGACAAATCATGCTTTCAATATAGTTGTCCATTGTGTATACTGACTGTAAATTTCACTGTATCAAAAAAATCTATCAAAGATCAGTACTAAATATCAAAAAGCATCTTACTATTGAATGCAGCTCTCATTTGCTCTTAATGTTTCGATATAAGTTGTTATAGGTAATATGTCACATACTTTGCTTGACGAGTAACTATTTTTTAAAAATCTTTTTCCTTTCAATTTTCTTATTTGTTATTGCTGAGATTATGTGTTGGTTGTCTTTTTTTTGTCAAGGGGTGAAACCGGGCCAATTAACAAAATGGTCATCACCAGACCAAGACTCAACCGAGTCACGGAAGGAGGAATCAGGTGAGATAGTAAGCGGCTATTATGTACAATATCAGTGGACAACAAGCAGGTAACATGCCAGCAGTGCCTCCTTGTGGTATAAAGGAAACAAATAAACAAACATATAACAAACTGTATTACTCACGACAGACCAAGAATTGGGGGACCATGAGAATCCAGTTAAAAGTGCTTTAGTGCTGAATTAAAGTGCTATGTGCTAAAGTGCTCAAGTGCAAAAGTACTGTGTGTGATGGTTTTTAAGTGTTAATATTATTGCACATTGCCAATGTTAAAGTGCTAATTGAATTGCACATCGCCCTATTGCACAGATAATGAATTTCATATCGCCTAGTTTTACCTAACATTATTATTGTCTTTTACAGAAGTACACTATACAAGGGCCTGGTTGGTGACCCACTTAACATCTCCTTGCTAAAGACTGGAGAATCATACAAAGACTTTGATATTACAGATAAACCTCTAGCATCAACTATGGGCATCAGTGACGAGAAGACCCTTGTTGAGACAGCTTTAGGCTTAGCACAAAAGGGGAGTGTGCTGTCTTACCAGCAGCCCATATTACCCACAAAGATTCACCAAGATCCTCCACCGTACCCATCATTGCCTCTAAGTAAGTACAGGATTGATGCAACGGAGTGTGTGCATGTGTGCACTGAGGAGGAGTACTTACACCTCAAAAGCTTAATGGTCACCTGGACATGGCACATAAGATTGAGGCGGCAACGAGAGAACAGGCAGCTGAACAGGAGTGGCATCAGCTCCACAGGCCAAGGATCACGTCTTCATGCTTTAGAGAGGTATGTTTTGTGAGGGGAGAAAGCTCTGCAGAGTGTCTCACAGAAAGAATCCTCAAAGGAACAAGACAAACTGGAAACATGAGAAGAGGGACAGACATGGAGTTTGAGGCTGTAACAGAATACTGCAAAATGAAAAATGTCAACTACAGGCCTTGTGGCCTCGTCATCCACCCTGACACCCCCTGGCTTGGTGCCTCACCAGATGGATTGATCTTTGATCCATTTGCACAGCCACCATTTGGACTGGTTGAGGTAAAGTGCCCTAATGTGAAGAACTATGTTGACTGCAAGTATCTTCAAATGCAGCATGGCGCTCTGTCTCTCCGTGAAAGCCACTTGTACTACTGGCAGGTGCAGGGTCAACTGCTTATAATTGGCCTGCAACGGTGTGACCTCGTCATTTGTGCCCAGGAAGACATGCTGGTAGAACGTATCTGTGTTGATCCAAAGGTAACAACAGTCATCAGAGAGAGGATGGACCAGTTTTACTTTTTTGTTTACATGGCAAAGTACCTGTCTGTCTCCAAAAGAATTTAATGATTTCTATCCTTTGGCCTTGAAAAGTAACTGTTATGTTGTAGGGCTGAACGATTTTGAATAAATATCTAATTGCGATTATTTTGATTGAAATTGCGATTGCGATATGGTTTTTGGTATTAGAGGGATGGTAATATTTACATAATTGTTCTCATTTTCATTGAAAAACATTTTAAATGACTGTCTGATATTTGTTCAGATCTGTGAAACAGATGTTTTCTTAAGTCTGTAGAATATGATGTGTAGATCAGGACATCTCCAGCACCACAATATTTAATCTTTTACACATTTTGCCTTTAATATTGTGCCTCCTGCTATTTGAAAACTCTCAGTATGTGCAAATATGGTCTTGATAAAATTTTGATTAATTGTTCAGCCCTACTATGTTGTAGTTTGGCTGATGAAAGAATTGTCAGAGTACCATTGTGTGTCCAAACCTTATGATTTTAAGATGCCAAGTTAAATGTTCGATAATATTTTAAGACGTGTGATGTATCACACTCAAATGTTAGGATTGATTTTACAGCTGCAAATGCATGAGCTTTTTCACAAACTGCAAAACAGTACATTATGTTTATTCTGTGCATACTTTTGATGACATCCGTGGACACAAAATGTCTACTGCAGACAGTCGTGGTCCTCTTAATTACCAGATTATCGCGTCTCACATTACGTATCCATATTTTTCTCACAGTTTCATCCTTTGGGAAGTGGTGGAAACTTACAGCGGAGTTGAATTTCCCTGACATGGGGCACTGCAGTACACAGCAGAAATCACTGCTGGGGTTATCCCACTTCAGGTATTTGGTTGCTCGTGAGAAAGACATGTTCGTCTTTCCTAATACGACAACAACGATATTAAAATGACTGATCCTAGTTTTAGCTCATTGAATGCTAGAACGGACCAACCGCAGTATGTCAGGACCCAGGATTGTGTATCGGACTTGGTTGTCTGCAGTACGGGGGCCCTGCAGGGGACGGTGCTGGCACCGTTCCTATTCACCCTCTACACTGCAGACTTTTCATAGCACACCCCCACCTGTCATCTGAAGTTCTCTGACGACTCTGCCATAGTCGGCCTCATCACAGATGGCAACGACAGGGAGTATAGAGAACTGAACCAGGACTTTGTGGACTGGTGCCTGAGGAACCACCTTCAGATCAATGTGGGTAAAACCAAAGAGCTGATGGTGGATTTCCACAGGCACAGACTCCTCCCCCCAACGCCGGTAAACATCCAGGGAAAGGACATTGAGATGGTGACATCTTATAAGTACCTGGGTGTTCATCTTAACAATAAACTAGACTGGACTAATCACATAACAGCACTATACAGGAAAGGCCAAAGCAGACTCTACCTGCTGAGGCGGCTCAGGTCTTTTGGAGTGCAGGGGGCGCTCCTGAAGACCTTTGACACTGTGGTGGCATCAGCCATCTTTTACGGAGTGGTCTGCTGGGACAGCAGCGTCTCGGCTGTAGATAGGAAGAGACTGGACAAGCTGATCAAGAAGGCCAGCTCGGTCATGGTATGCTCTCTGGACTCTGTGCAGGTGGTGGGAGAAAGAAGGATGACAGCCAAGCTGTCATCTCTGAGGACTAATGACTCCCATCCTCTGCAGGAGGAGATAAAAGCTCTGGAGAGATCCTTCAGCGATGACTGATTCACCCAAAGTGTGTGAAGGAACGCTATCGCAGGTCCTTCCTGCCTGCTGCTGTCAGGCTACATAACCAGCACTGCTCACAGTAAACTGCACCATGGACACTTTATTGACACTATGGACACTTTATAGACACCACAGCTGTCTGCTGTTTTGCACATACAATCACTTGCACTAGATGCACTAGATGTGCTCCCTTTATCCACTGCTCATTTTCATTCACTGCTGCTCATTGTTATTATTATTATTATTATAATTGTTATTTATTGCCGTTTCTTGTATTTTTGTACTTATTTTGCATGCCTAGTTTTTTAAATTTTAAGTTTTTAAGTTTAAATTTTGAAATCTTTAATCTGACTCTCTCCCCTTCACTCCTGTTATACTGGAATTTCTCAATTATGGGATCAATAAAGGTGTATCTTATCTTATCTTATCTTAAATGTTAAAAATTATCAAATTGAATGTCTGCGCCATTTCATTTGACAGACTGCTGCACTGCGCACACCGGAAGTCTGTCGTAACGTCTTCTGGTTTGGTCACGTGACGTTCAGCATAAAGCCTATTAAACTACCTACACCAAGGTACTTACTTTTACCAATATGCCAGATATTAAAGAAATGGCGTGTTCCTTGTGGGCACATCTCCTCCCACACCCACTTGGCAACCTAAAGCATGGGCCACAAACACAATTTCAATTAAAAAAACCTGAAAAAAACCCTAAAAAAACTGATAGTCAAAAGCTAGGCTTTTTGTGTGTACATCTGGTATTGTCTTTACCTGACAATTTCTGTCTGTAATGAGGGCTAAGACTGTGATACAATATGCTGAAAGTATGTATTAATATCTGGTAGTATACATGTGTGACAATAGTCATATGTGTATAATAACAGTAGAAGTATGACTAATGACTAATGATGGCAGCAGCAGCAGCAGGAGGCATCTGGCAGGACCACGGCAGCAGCACAACCACACACGTCACGCTGTCCAGGCACCGCTGTGATATGAGTTAATCTGAGAGACAGTGGAGCACAAAGGCTCTGGAGAAAACAAACTGAAAAAGATGAACATAAATAACTTACAAAACAAAAATGAACATACAGGATATGATACAAGCTAATTTTTCTATCAGAATTCAGATATATCCTCTTACCTGTTTTATTTTTATACAGGTACCCTCATGCTCCTCCACATGTCCTTGGGTTTCCCCACAACAAGCAGGGCAAATGCTGAACAAGGACATCAGCTCGCTTTTACACACTATGAACTTGTCAGTCGCACTAAAAAAGAAAGAAAAACACCAAATAGGCTATTATTTGTTTATTTTCAATTCCCAATATCGGCATAGCCCTAAAATCATATCTTTAGTGCTGATGTGTATTTGGTATAAAGAATATGGGCTCTAGTTTCCGGGCACAGCGCAGGGTGGCGAACCCCGGGCAGAGCTAGTTTCGAGCAGCGCAACCCGAGGCACACTCAGTTTGGTAGTTTGGCAGACCGAGGTGCGCTGAGATGGGTGTGGCAGCGCAGCAGGGGGAGGTGTCGACAGATCCAGCTTGGCGCAGTGACAGTTTCGTGCCAAAAGGCTTTGCTGAAGGTGAGCTAAAAGTTCACCAGCTAAAACCAGGTCTACTGTCAGCGCAGGCGGAGCGCAGCCGGTGTAAGCCGAAGTTTGGCTGACCGCAGACAGTGTGCACATGTCACCAAAACCTCACAGGCAGGTTTCCAGAATATCAGGCACATTAACAATGCAATAAATACCCCAAAAAAACACCATTCAATGCAACTATCTGCAATCAACACATAAATGTATCTCTATATCGACTGTCCCCTCACATCTGATGTCAGATCAAAGGGGACTGGCACCGTTTGGCACGTTTGGCACGCGTAATGGAAGCCCAACCTGATTTGATTAACACAGCTGCAAAGTAATGAGTTCACATTCCTCTCAGCTAACCACAAACAGCCACAGCATCAGATAGGGAGTATATATTCAACATCTGTCATCTTAGAAAAGTCAAAAGAAAAGAAACAGAGTGAGACTGCGAGAGAGAAAGCGAGAGCGCGCGTGCACGAGAGAAAAGCAACATTGATTTACAATTGTGGTGACCTCCTCCCAGGCTACCTTTGCATCATCAGCCCGTGGAGGTCTGCTCGCAGTTCTGTATATTTGGACACTGCGAGCTTGGACCTCCTGGACCGAAACATCAGTTTCCTCCTGGGAGAAGTCTGGCCATCTGACGCTGCTGCTCTCTTCTGCCATGGCGAATTGAGTAAACTCTCATTACGCCTTTGCGCGGCGCATTTAAGGGCGAGGAGAGGGGCTCATTTGATTGGTGTGATGTGTGTAAAACCCACTCTACGCCTTCTCTCCTCCCTCTTTCTGACTTGCGCAAGTAGGAGGGACGGAGGTGGGAAAGAGGAGTAGCTGCGCCAGATGCACGGTGTGCCAAACTTGCAAAATCTGCCTGGCCACACCCAGTTGGTGACGCACAGGTGTGCTGCGCCCCTGCCTCGCCCAGTCTGCGAAACTAGAGCCCTCTGTCCTACCTGAAGTCAGAGTGAGATTCCTGAAGTGGCTCTTTTGATGGTTCATCGTCATCAGATGACCGACTCATCATTTCCTCCTCTGGGCTCCATGTCCTATCTCCGCGTTCATACATGAAAATGGGATGATTCATCATCACTGCTTATTGGGCTGGGCAATGGAGTGGAGGTCTTTTTCTCAAAACTTGTCTGAGTCCCCACACTGACCATCTTGGGCTGTACCTGGGTTGGTACAGTAAGATAAAGAGGTCTACCTTAATAATGTACAACATTATATTTAGTAGCCACAACAGATACACATGTAGAACCAAACCCAAACCAATCAAAGTTGTACCCATCTGCATCATACTAAGATGTGTAATAAATTATCTTCCTATGTGATGCAATTTAATGGAGTGTGTGGTATGTAGGTTATAGCTCATTTTAGATAAGAGTATAGTTTCATTACCTGATGAACGATGCAAGGGTCTGATGTTACACTGAGTTGTACAGTGCAACACAGATGGTCAAAGAGCCATTGGAAAGGCCTCTTGGTCCAAATTGTCAAGGACTGCAGGCGGTGCATATCCACTTGCAGCATCTCCCAAAACCTTATAGCACATCAACCTGACACCACATGAAAGACATGACAAATGTATTAGCAAGCTGTGCTCACAAAGTCCAACCAAGTTGTACACTTCAGGGTGCTTATAATTGCAACATTTTCATTTTGTCATTTTGTCATTTTGCTGATCCTCTGATGATACAGCTCGTTTCCCTGATAGTGGTCACTGGTCATGGGGCAAGTGAAATAAAGCCCCGTGCAACCCGCTAGTCTCTGCAGCAAACACAAGCCTACCCCTTGTGCACATTCGTTGCACCGCCTTTTTGCCATTGACAGACAGAGGAGGGTTTGCTTGCACATGTCTTATATAGCTAGCTAGCTACAATATTGTGTTATGTCATTGCCCTATAGGCTAAGAGCATGCCCAAGGTGATGAAATTATTATCACCTTTATTTATTCAGGGAGTAACAGTAATATACACACAACAGAAGCATATAATGAAATCAACAAGTACATGTACATTCAGAAAGGATGAGGTCAATAAGAATGCGTTTAAAATGATTAAAAGGAATCAATGTATCCAACTGAAGCTGAGACAGCAGATTATTCCATTTAAGACGCGCTAAATAAACAAAAGCAATTTTTCCTACCTCTGTTCTAACAGTTGGGATATTAAGAGCCAGTGAGTTTTGTGCACAAGTGGGGTAGTTAAAAGATCGAACACTCAGTAAGCTAGATAAATAGAGAGGAAGTTTTTTTAAGCAATGCCTTATAAATAAACAATATACAGAGTTCCCTTCTCAGAGCCAGGGAAGTCCAGCCTACATTCTGATAGAGTTGGCAGTGATGGGTCATGAACCCATCACCAGTAACAAATCTAATAACAGAATGATAAATTGTGTCAAGTGGTTTAAGAATAGAGGGAGAAGCATGCATGTAATTAATATCACCATAATCTAAAACCGATAAAAAGGTAGCAAGTACTAACTGCTTCCTGCAGTGCTGAGGTAGACAGGATTTATTTTTATAAAAGAATGACAATAAAGGCTTCAGCTTCTTTGAAAGTTCTGCAACATGTAAATTAAAAGACAATTTGTCATCGATCCAAATACCCAAGTACTTACAACAGGAAACCCTTTCCAATCCTGATAGATTACCATTTTAAGCATCTCAATCCTACTGGAGTCTGATCTGGAGAAGAGAGGAGCTTATCTCGAGTACTCAAGGGATCTGCTGAAGCATTTTGTCGATCACTCTGTTTCCACACCTTTCCAGTGCACAACATACACAGTTTGCAGCACCTACATGAAGATGTGATGATTTTCAAATGCTCCTTGAATGACATCTCATGTTTCCCCTTCGAAAACCATCTGCAGGCCATTAAAAAAATGGCGAGAAGTGGCCAAAATCCTCTCGCACAGGTCACCAAGAGAATTGCTGAACAGGAGCAGTTCAAGCCAATTTCAAAGTCATCCTGCAAAAGACGCTTTGTGTCAACAAACAGTTGCGACAATTGCTTCATCCTTGATAATGAAATTGCATTTGTGAGGGAGAAGATGGGCAATGGCATGCTGGTGGCTGATGTCATATCACTTGATGATGCCCTTGATCTCCTCTAAAGACCATGCAAATCGAAGCTGATCAACATTGCATACGTGCTTAGAGGAATGGACAAAGCGCATCGAAGACTGCTTCAGAAAAAAGACTTGCTTAGGAAAGCTGCTTGTCTACCATATTCTGAAGGTTCTGCCATCTTTCTGTTGCTGCATGACATGGAATGACTAGGCATCTATGAATTAATGGTAATTATATATATATGTATATCTATATATATATATATATATATGTATAATAGCCATTTAATAATATTTTATTATTAACACCGCTCTGATCTAACGTTTTGCAAAGTCAAGAGAAAGGGGTTAGTGAAATGCTGGGATTAGGACTGCAATGATTAATCGACTAATCAATGACTAACCGACTATTGAATTAATCGTCACCTATTTTGATAATCGACTAGTCTTTTTTTTTTTTTTTGTAAAGAAAAAGTCCAAACTCTGATTCCAGCTTGGTAATAGGATTTTTTCCCCTCTAGTCTAAGTGAATATCTTGGGCTTTGGGGAACAATGATCAACATTTTTCACCATTTTATAGACCAAACAACTAACACAATCGTTTTTATTTACTTTTTGTATCAGCAGCATAACTTACTTGAATCTTGAAGTGCCAAATGTTGTTGGGTTAGAAAATAAATGAAGAATTTAAATAAGAGAAGTGTTTCGAAGTGTTTTTGTAAATTAATAATTGTCAACCAAAAAAATAATCGTTAGGTTAGTTGAAAAATTAATCGTTTGACTAATCGACTTATCGTAAAAATAGTTGATAGATTAATTGGGAGAAAAATAATCGTTTGGGACAGCCCTACACACCCCTCCGCCCTCTCCTGTAATAGTAGTATGTTTCCGTCCCACTAAAGAAAATGGATGCCAGTGTGCATTGCTGGGACCATGAAGATAACATCCAAGCTGAGTGTGCATGCAGATGTGTATATGTGCGCCAAAAAGTGGACTGTCAAGCAATCTTCATAGCTCTATGAACAACACCTGCAAACAGGCAAAATCATTAAAGCCATAATTAAACGAAGGAGTTCATTCATTCATACATTCATTCATCTTCTAACCGCTTCATCCTCTTGAGGGTCACGGGGGGGCTGGAGCCTATCCCGGCTGACATCAGGCGAGAGGCAGGGTACACCCTGGACAGGTCGCCAGACTATCGCAGGGCTGACACATAGAGACAAACAACCATTCACGCTCACACTCACACCTATGAACAATTTAGAGTCACCAATTAACCTAGTCCCCAATCTGCATGTCTTTGGACTGTGGGAGGAAGCCGGAGTGCCCGGAGAGAACCCACGCTGACACGGGGAGAACATGCAAACTCCGCACAGAAGGGCTCCCACGCCCGGGATCGAACCGACAACCCTCTTGCTGTGAGGCGAGAGTGCTAACCACCACACCACCGTGCCGCCCAACGAAGGAGTTAATATCATCTAATATCATCTATTTTTAACTAGCAAAGACAAATTTTTTGCTGGCCTAGGTTGATGTGCTCAATAATTTATACCTGACCTGTAGCTGTTGTCATCTATGTGTTTTGGAAAGCATTGTGAGCTGTGATTAACAATGTGTAACAGAGATTGTTTCTCTCTTTAACCATCTGCAGGCCAGCATGTCCCAGCGCATATTAAAATGGGTTCCTTCAGCAATTTGAAGATTTTGTCCAAGGTGATGTTGTATTCTAAATCAGTGGTTCTCAACTGGTGGGTCGTGACCCAAAAATGGGTCCCAGAGCCATTTTGAGTGGGTCGTGGATGTGTGCTTAAAAAAAAAGTTGAGGGAAAAAACAGTCAATTTTTTTTGTGAAATAAATTTAAAATTTTCCAAAATTTTGGTTGCGTCTTGATGATTAAGGAAAAATGTGGGTCCTGAGGGTAGACCAGTTGAGAACCACTGTTCTAAACGTATGTCATAGCACAATACCTACCTAATTCTTACTATTCATTACTGCAACCCATCTGTTTTCCATATCACTTATTACATGGTTTACTTTAGGCAGGGCTGCCCTGGACCAAATTGGGGCCCTAAGCGAAATTTTATTTGGAGGCCCCCATTCCAAATGTATCATAGGTACAAAATGACCATACAACAACTTGCCATTTAACTTCAACCTTTATTGGCAGTAACAAATGTACTGTAGATACACTAGTTTGGCTGTATGAGTCAAATAAAATAAAAAATTCAACCTGAATTAATTAAATAAATAAATAAATATTAAATAAAAATAACTTCAAACTTAAATTAATAAATAAAGAAATCTGAGTCACAAATAGCCATCAATTACTCATCAAAAGAAAGTAATTTCCACCACCTCAATCCCCCACCCTTGATTAAACACTGAAAATAAAATAAAAGAGGGAGACAGGTTTTTCATATTTAATCTTATTTTGTTATATTTCTCCCTCTCCCCTCTCTGGAGGCTTCTGATCTCCCTCAGCCCTCCGCCTCTCCCACCTTAATTAAACACTGAAAACAGAAATAAAATACAGAGAAATTCTTTTCTATTTTCATCTTATTTAACTATATTTCTCCCTCTCCCCTCTCTGGGAGCGTCCGACCTCCCGGCCCTGCACATACCCCCGAGGCTCGGGTCTCCCCCTCCGTGGAGCCCGCCCTCCCTCCCAACCCCGCACATACTCAGCGCACCCCTCTTATTGTTCAGATGTCCAGTGCTGTCAATCATTGCAGCGATGCATGGGCGGTCAGGTCTCTTCTCTCCTTCCTCGAGCTGATTCTACACGCGCCTCACGGTAGCGCATGTGCGCATCCATTGTGCATACAGTACAAACCGGAAACCGGATGGGATGGCATGTCGCTGCAGGATGCTGTGGTAGCCATGCTGGTTCAGTGTGCCTTCAATTTTGAATAAATCCCCAACAGTGTCACCAGCAAAACACCCCCACACCATCACACCTCCTCTTCCATGCTTCACAGTGGGAACCAGGCATGTGGAATCCATCTGTTCACCTTTTCTGCATCTCACAAAGACACGGCGGTTGGAACCAAAGATCTCAAATTTGGACTCATCAGACCAAAGCACAGATTTCCACTGGTCTAATGTCCATTCCTTGTGTTTCTTGGCCCAAACAAATCTCTTCTGCTTGTTGCCTCTCCTTAGCAGTGGTTTCCTAGCAGACCATGAAGGCCTGATTTGCGCAGTCTCCTCTTAACAGTTGTTCTGGAGATGGGTCTGCTGCTAGAACTCTGTGTGGCATTCATCTGGTCTCTGATCTGAGCTGCTGTTAACTTGCGATTTCTGAGGCTGGTGACTCGGATGAACTTATCCTCAGAAGCAGAGGTGACTCTTGGTCTTCCTTTCCTGGGTCGGTCCTCATGTGTGCCAGTTTCGTTGTAGCGCTTGATGGTTTTTGCGACTCCACTTGGGGACACATTTAAAGTTTTTGCAATTTTCCGGACTGACTGACCTTCATTTCTTAAAGTAATGATGGCCACTCGTTTTTCTTTAGTTAGCTGATTGGTTCTTGCCATAATATGAATTTTAACAGTTGTCCAATAGGGCTGTCGGCTGTGTATTAACCTGACTTCTGCACAACACAACTGATGGTCCCAACCCCAGTGATGAAGCAAGAAATTCCACTAATTAACCCTGATAAGGCACAGTTGTGAAGTGGAAACCATTTCAGGTGACTACCTCTTGAAGCTCATTGAGAGAATGCCAAGAGTGTGCAAAGCAGTAATCAGAGCAAAGGGTGGCTATTTTGAAGAAACTAAAATATAAAACATGTTTTCAGTTATTTCACCTTTTTTGTTAAGTACATAACTCCACATGTGTTCATTCATAGTTTTGATGCCTTCAGTGAGAATCTACAATGTAAATAGTCATGAAAATAAAGAAAACGCAATGAATGAGAAGGTGTGTCCAAACTTGCCTGTACTGTATGTGCAAATGCGTCCTCCCGCGCAAAATGTGGCCCCCCATGGAAGATGAGGCCCTATGCACAGCGCGTGTTCTGTGTTTAGGGAGGGGCGGGCCTGACTTTAGGGATGCACCGAAATGAAAATTTGTGGCCGAAGCCGAAGCCGAAGCCGAATATTATTAAATGCTTGGCTGAATACCGAGTACCGAATACCGAATATCATTGTTTCGTTTTTCAATAGTTTTTGCAGATGAACCCCCTCCAGATTAGTGTTGTCACGGTACCAAAATTGGAACCCACTGTGTGATACCAATGAAAATATCATGGTTCTGAGTAGTATCACGATACCACAACGAAAATGAGGCAGATGTGCCTTTTGTCATTTATGAAAAGATAAATCACTTTTCTATAATACATCAATGCTATTTCAATGGAATAAATTACTTATTGACTTATTCATGCTTCAAAAACAGCATCAATAAGTGATTAACATAGGGGGATCAAAATAAAATAAATAAATAAAATAAAAATCAACCAGCCACCCTCCTCCCCTGACAGTCCCTTCATAAGTAATGAACAGTCCCTAAAGTGCAGTGAGGTTTGTGGGCCATTACTGCCAGAAAGAGAGAAACGTGAAAGGCTCGTTTCTCCTCTGACACATCACATACCTGTGTTAGGCTGGCTCGGCTGTTCAGGTACTTCTGGGCAGTCATGACACCAAGAAGAGGATATTATTGGAAAGCGGCCACCGTATTTGACAGGAATACATTAACGTTACTGTCTGTGTCTGTGACCCCCGTTCAACCCACAATCGGTGGGATTTGCCTTTTGTTTCTGCTGCTGGTTGAAATCTGTAGGCTGCTTGCACAGCGTACTGAATGATTTAAGCCTATTTTGCTCGCTCAAAACTATTTTTAGTAGCAAATGCCAGTGCCGTGACAGACGGATCGCCACACTACCGACATTTTATTCCGCCCGTCACGCCGTTATGCGTTATCAAATCACGCTGCTATTATTCGGCCTTGCTTTTAACTTATTCCACCGAATACCGAATGTGTGTTTTTTTGCAATATTCGGCCGAAAACATTCGGTTACCAAATAGCCTATTCGGTGCATGCCTAGTTTACTTTTGGTTGATATTTTTGGGAATAGAATGATTTTATGTATTTTACTATAAGTAGTGTTTCACTATATAAGTTTTAGATGTGTGAACAATGAGAACAATGAGAATACTGAGATGATTTCAGCTGATGTGAATGTGTTTGCTTTGCAGAAGTGGAGGAGTACAGGAGTGGAAGAGACATGAAGTCTGAGGAGCACATACCGCAATGCTTAGATAATTAGTTTCATATATGGTAAAAAGAATAGAAAGTGATGAACAGATAGTAAGGTACAGCACGTGTAGGGAGTTGTGTTGTTCTCTTGTCTTTCAAAACAGGAACCACGCCCCCACCGCCAGCGGGAAGGAGTCAGAGGTGGTGGGGGTCAAGGGGTGTGGTGTGGTGAAGGAGGAAGTGGAACTGCCAATGAGAAGAGGACAACGCCTTGCGTGCACAATGACACTCTGTTACGCTCAAATATACTGGGTCAAGGGAAGGACAGGAGGTCAGACTTCATGAACTGACACACCTTTGTTGTTCGTCAGGGACGTGAAGTTGAGACCCAGAGCTCTGTAATTTTATTCATTTACTGCTTAATAAACTACATTAACTGAGACCGAATATCTTCTCCTATTGCTTCATTAAAGAACACGCAGGACTGAGCTCACACATAGCACACTGGAGAGTAGGATGAGCCTCGAGTCCATCAATATTTAAATACCACTCGATTTACTAGTAGGCACAATGTTTCCTATACCACCAAAGAAGTTTCAGAAGAGGTCAACTACATCAGCCACTGCAGGTGATCTTCTATGTTTTAAATGCAATCCTTATGTTATGATGAGGACATTAGGGCTGTTTCTATGGATAAAATCATACTCATGATTCCTTTTGGTCAGTAGTGAGATAACAATTACTTAAACATCATGCTTTTGTAGAACTTAAAAAAAAAATACAACCTGGTGATGGAAAATCAGGTCAACAACGGCCTCAGAAAAGCAGTGAGTTTGGCCATATTCCATATCAACAATGCTGTTGTGTTTTGTGAAATTTGTTCAGATTTTTAGGCAAGAAACTGGTGCAATGAATCCCCAAAAAAATGTTTTTAAACTAAGTGTGCTTTTTTTTCAGCCATGCAAGAAGTGTTTTCGATGGATCTCTTTGCTTTACCTGGTACGATACCAAAATGCAAGTCATTAAAATGCTGTTTTATTGATAATATCAATTACACCATACAGTGACACTGTATCATCATTGTAGATGATGAATGTTGTAGTACTACAGTTTATTTTGTTATGCCTTTCAGCGCCACAAAAGAAAAATCCTTCGAATGAACAATCACCCTGCAGTGTTGCAGACATGCAAATATGTAAGTCTAAAGCCTGTGATATACTTGCTGCTTGATTGAACGTGTCTGTGCATATACTTGCTGCAGCCGACTGCTGCAAACACAGCCAGAGCCCTCCAAAACCCATAATACTGGTGCTGGCGCATGCGTCGAGGTACCTTGTGTTGAGATGTGTGTTTGACGCGTAAAACAAACACAGATAACGCAGCCATGATTTGGTCGCATTTGCGTTGTTTACAGCAATTATATCGCTGCCCTAAGACAATTTTAATCTTTGATGTTATGCAATGCTAGTGTATTGTCAAATTTTATTTTTTCTTTCCCCTTCATTTATAAGTAACCCAGACCCCAGACAGTTCTGAGATTTGCATCGAAACACCAAAATGTGAGTTTTAAGTAGAAGCTCTTGTATACAAAGGTTTCCTCATTATAGATCAATATAAAGGCTATATATTTGAATGTACATTTTGAATGTGTATCTTCCTTAGGTGCCACGTCGGTCTCAGAAAATCTCATGAGGACCTCCCCTTTCAACACCACAGCAACAGGTATTACTAGCAATTGGTTGAACACACCAAAAATGCTTTAAAAATATATATATTTTCAATCTACTTGGAAGATAAGCAAAATGTACATCTGAATTAAACTGAACTTAAGCCTGTTGCACCAGTTGTGTGTAAGTTCAAAATTAGCAGTTCAAGTAGATAATGTAGATGTGAATTTTACAGCAGCTATCATTATAAATGTCAAAACCCAAACCGCAAAATACTTCATTTCCTTCATTCTTTTTTTCTGCAGTAGATCATGAAAGTACTCCTGTGGGCTACAAAGCAGGAGCTAGAACAGCATGAGGTATCTTAATTGAAATAATCGCTAATAATAGATGTCAGGATGTAATTTTCACTGACTCTGTTCAGTAGTTTTCTATCATACAATCTCTGTATCGGCACAAGAACTAATATGCTCTAGGTACTACTGAAGAAAAGATTCCAGAGCTCCCAAATCTTTGGAAGATGTGTAATAACCTTAATTTTGTTTTCAACAGAACTAGATTGGGGCTGCTCTCCTGTCTCCAAAAGAGCGAGGTCACCAGGTACTTTATATTTTAAGTATTGCAGTGATCAGACAATGGTGTAGTAACATAAGTAATGGCCTTTATTGTGTTTAAAATGATAGATCACAGCAATAGTCAAGCCTCAAAAACCTCCTGGACAGCGAAGGTATCACAAGGTATGTGGAGATAGAGATCTTTGTCGATTGCATTGCAGAGATGCAAGACTATTTTATAATTTCCTTGTCTATCCCCCCAACAGTGAATTACTCCAGCACTCTAGTCTCTAAAGTTGCTTTCACACTTGCACTGACACCTGGAAAATTTGCGGACATCACCCATTACGGCAGTATGTGTGAACACAATGTGCTGCGTATTAAACGGCTGGGACTTCTCTCGAGCTCACAATGCAACACTGGTGCAGCTTCTCTGGTGGGTTTTTAGTGTACGATGTACAACGTTAGCTGCTTCATAGAGTTGGGCGATCTTGTCCATTTATCTATCGTCCTATCGCCACCCAGTGAAATTGACGATGCACGATGTCATCGGCCGGGGGGGGGATTGTGCTTGGTGCGAGAAACGCTCCGTATTACGTTCCTACAAACGCTACTCAGATAACGGGGGTTACACAGTGTAACCTAAAGTTTGTCAGCCGTCTGGAGGCAGATTTCCTGCTCCACCAGAAGCAGCAGTAGGAGCATTTCTATTATGAGAGGTTATTATGATGAGAGGTTAATTCTGACAGTATTAGCCGTGTCTTGCTAAGCTAACAGAGAGGAGAGCTAACCTGTCTGTCGCACTTCACCACACACACACACACACACACACGCTCCGCCCTCCTCCCGCCTCCCTCCTCCCTCCTCCCTCTGCTCTACTCAGCCTCGCTCTCCTCCAGACTGCAGTGGCAACTTCTCACTCCAACTCCTCACATGAGTGACGCTTGTCAGGTTCCCTTCCCGTCACTTGAACGACGCAGAGGGTGCATTGTGAAACGTATCAGCCGAACATTAACTCGCTGTCACTTGTGTGTTACATGTGTGAATGAATATAAACGGGTGATGTCCGTGCCTGATTAAATGGAAATTGTCCGGTTTTGATGTCAAAAATAGGCTTAACAGAGCGAGGACGCCACAAGGAACATTTAAGAGAAAATGCAACAGTGATCAGACAATGTTGTGGGTGTAAGTAAGATAAGTAACTAATTTGTTGTCTGCCCCTCACCCCAACAGTGATGTGCAAACACACTCTAGTTTCGGATAGAGTGAGGACACCACAAGGTACATTTAGGACAAAAATTGACAGTGATCAGACAATGGTGAAGGTGTAAGTAAGATGTGTACCGTATTTTCCGGACTATAAGTCACTCCGGAGTATAAGTCGCATTTATTTTGTAATTTATTTCACAAGAATCCAAGTCCAAGAATGGACATTTAATCTGTCAGTTATCAGTTAACAATTATTCAGCTACGCAGTGACATAAAGAACAACAGGCTGAATAGGTAACCGGTATGTTAACATAACAAGTTAACAGTTATTCAGCTACACAATAGCATAAGAACATACCTGGGAGGCTAAATAAGCTAAATTAGCAATATATATTTTATATATAAGTCACACTGGACTATAAGTCGCAGGACCAGCCAAACTACTAAAAAAAGTGTGACTTATAGTCCAGAAAATACAGTAATTTTTTGTCTGCCCCTCACCCCAACAGTGATGCGCAAATGCACTCCTTTGTCAAACAGAGCGAAGACAGCACAAGGTACATTTAGTAGAAAAAGTGACATGATCAGACAGTGGTGAAGGTTTAAGTAAGATGTGTAATATTTTGTCTGCCCCTCACCCCAACAGTGATGCGCAAACGCACTCCTTTGTCAAACAAAGCGAGGACAGCACAAGGTACATTTAGTAGAAAAAGTGACATTGATCAGACAGTGGTGAAGGTTTAAGTAAGATGTGTAATATTTTGTCTGCCCCTCTCCCCAACAGTGATGCGCAAACGCACTCCTTTGTCAAACAGAGCGAGGACACCACAAGGTACATGTAGGAGAAAATGTGAGCATTTTCCAGCACCCCTCAAGGTATATTTTGGTAGAGTTTAGCAGTGATCCCAATTGCGGCCGTGTAAGTTATTATTTTAATTTTCTTTTTTACCTCTAACAAACAGTGAATAGTGTGCGCACTCCGGTCCAGGACAGGGTCAGAAATCAACAAGGTACTTTTTCATTTGAGTACAGCAGTGACCACAAGGGTCTTGTTCAAAGTCAGATGTGTAATGTCCTTTTCATCCACCCTCACAGCATATCTTGGCCAAAGGTGGGTAGTAACAAGTTACATTTACTCCGTTACATTTACTTGAGTAACTTTTTGGATAAATTGTACTTTTAAGAGTAGTTTTATTCAAAATACGTTTTACTTTTACTTGAATCATATTGTTATAAAGTAACAATACTCTAACTTAAATACAATTTTCGGCTACTCTACCCCCCTCTGGCTAGATAACTCTATATGATTTATATAAAATTATATAAGAATATATTTGTGTTTGCCTTGATTTGTTATTTTTGTAAAGATTTAATGTATTTTGTTTTAGTTAAGGGGGTATCTTTTGAAATACATGAATTTGCAGATTATTATTTTTATTGATCTTTGACTGCAGTTGTAAAATTTGTAGAAATTTTTTAAATTTTGAGGAAAAGGTTGTTAAAGTTTGAGAAAAAGTGTAAAATTGACAGAAAAAAATCTAAAATTGACAGGAAAAAAGTGTAACATTGAGGTATAAGTGTAAAGTTTTGATGGAAAAAAGTATCAAATTTTGATAGAAAAAGTTGTAAAATTTGTAGAAAAGTTGTAAAAATGTGAGAAAAAGTGTGGCTACTCTACCCACCTCTGATCTTGTCACTCGAGTGCAGAGAAAGGCCAAGACTCTACAAGTTAAATTTTAATACAATAAAGCAGAAATCTGAATATTTTCAAGCTGTGAGAGTAATGACATTGTTTATCAAATAGATGCCAGCAACACTCGGCTAACAGAAGTAGCCAGGGTCCTCATTAGGCACAGCACAAACATTGTTTATCAGACAGATGCCAGCAACACTCAGCTAACAGAAGTAGCCAGGGTCCTCATTAGGGCACATAGATCAAAAGGTATGTGGAGATGGCAAAGTAGAGGTATTTGGAGATGCCAATGAAAACATTTAAGTAAAATGTGTAATTTAATTGTCTTCCACTCGCTAACAATGAAACGGGGCTTCAGTCAGGCGCACACTACAGCCAGTACTCCAGAAGGTAGATTTTGATTTACTATAACTGTGACCACAATGGTTATGGTGTAATTAAGATGTGTAATTTCCTTTGTTTTCTACTCAACAGTGTAGGGCTGACCCAAAAAATTCGAAGCTTTGAAGCTTCAAAGCTTTGTTCGATGGCACTGGATTCGATTGTGAAAAAAAGAAAAACGAACATTCTGCCTTTTTTCCGTTTTTTTTGGGGGGGGGGGGCGCAACATACTAATGGCTGGGCTCTGAGGTGATATGTGATGATTTTTTTTCATGCATTTACCAATGTTCAATCCGTGATTTGTGTAAATGTCCGTGGTAGACATTTGAAAGCGAGTAGATGACAAACAGTACAGTAAATTTGTAGATAACTCTAATGTAATAACTAACGGTTGGGTTCCACCGGCTGCAAAAGTAAGCGTCAGCATAGCGTTGTGGCGTATTCATTTGGGCTCACTGACTGCGTAGAAGCAACACATAGAGAAGCCAACGGGTTTTTTACCGTTTGCTGAGCCATGAAATGTTAAAGCATTTTCCACCTAAGTTATTACATATATTTGATTTATCTGCAAGTTTACTGTACTGTTTGTCATCTACTCGCTTTCAAATGTCCGCCACGGACATTTACACAATGTCATCCCAGCAAGCCAAATGACGTCCGGTTAACATCGTGTTGACGTCATTCGGTGACGTTCCGGACTAGTCTAAATCACGGCCAGATAGGCGATGTTTTAGACGTCATTTCCAGGACATGGTCACCAAGACGTCACCTCCACGGTTTTTTAATGACCCTAACCGACCACATAGCTGTCCAATGTATGTCGTCGAGAGGACGTCTTGGTGACCACGTCCTGGAAATGACGTCCAAATGTGATCTGGCCCATTCCTGAACGTCGCTGAAAAGCCGTCATCGCATCATATTTAAACATCCAGAGCGAGAGACAAATGCCAAATCAAATTTTGCATTTTGCAAAGACTATCATTGTCCAATTTAAGGCAATATATGCAATACGTGATCAGAAATAGACATTGTCTTTTACAAAATGCAGTGTTTCAGTAATTTCAGTCCAATATTTTGAAATATATATTTAATAAAAACAATATTGAACAATTTATAGACACAAATGACACAAATTGAAAACACTAATGAAACAAATAAAATTTTACAAATTCAATTAAAACCACTCACTTGCGTGTGTAAAAATATTGAACTAAAAAAACTATTTTAGAACTTTAACCTTAACATTATAAAACTGTACAACTTTATTATTTAACTGTAAATCTTTATTTACATATTAATCATTTGGCTCCGGTGTTATGGGGAGGGGAGAGGGTTGCAAGTGATGACATTCAAGGGGTATCATATGCCACATTGTTAGCCGGGTTTCTTTTGTTATAACCCCCTCCACCAGACCTTCCTGGTGCATGCTTCAAGTAATCTGCGACAATAGCATTTATGCTATTGTCGGTTGCGGACTTGTCCCAGCGTTTGATAGCATCTGTAATACAAAATCAATAACACTGTCAGACTTTGAAAACTTTAATTCTAGGACAGTAAAAAACATTAATAACAATGTTGTAATTACCTAAGACAGCTGCATGTAAAGCTGTTGGCTGAAAGGCCATCTTTACCCCTGTCCCCCTCATGTTCATTCCAGCCATTAGGCTGTTGGTGAACAATCTGAAATAGAAGAAAGACAAACAATATCAAACTCAGAACAAGAGGCAATAACTGGGAAAATGATGGTGAAGCTGAGTTTTCATGTAGTATTGTTTTTATTCAGTTTGCATATTGAACATCAGAATTTCATGTGTTATCAAGGGTTTAAAGTTTTCTGCCATTGTCTCAGAATTCCTGCGCAGTCATTTTAGATTGAAAAGCATGTCATTGTGTACAGTAGTGGTTTTCAAATTGGGGGCCACCAGGGGAGCATCAGCAAATTGTAGGAAAAATGAGTTAAAATGCTGAAATTAATAAATACTTAGAGAGTTACTTTTTTGAATCAACTTATTATCCTATGTATAATATTTAAAAGTAAAACAGAATTAATAGTAATACGAAACATATCAAAATTGAATTTGCTCTGCCCATCCCCAACTGACTGCAAGTCAAAACACATCAAATAAATTGTCAGTGTTGACCTGCACCAGTCTGCGTCTTCCAGGACATTCATTTTTACTGAAAATATCAGTCATCTGTCTCCTTGATGACTAACTGTTACCACTATCTTAACCTCCCAACACATTTCAGGTTAAGAAATGTTCCATGCTTAAATCTGATCCTTTGTACATACCGATCCAAAACCTTGTGGACACAGTCGATCAAGGATTTCCCTCCTACACTGGCCAGATAGGAAATCTGTGTATATCAGTGTTTAAAGTCAGTTGATGTTGTTCCTTTAAGAGATAACCTCAACATTATTCAAATTATTTACAATTCTTCTGGGTCCACAAAGAAGGAAAAGTGTGATGACAAATGGTAGGGTTGGACTCCACTTTCTCTTCAAACTCCAAAAACTCCCTGATGGAGTCCATCCTATGAAGGGATATATGGGACATTCTTTGGCCCCAAAGCTCCTTCAGGATGTCCTCAATTTCTAGGAGCTTCTTGAAGACTTTTCGTTGAAATTCTGAAAAGAAAATGCATCTTATTACAACTAAAATTTGTGTCTTACTGTATTTCCACAAATAATAGCCAGTATTCAATTAATAGCCGGGTCTCATAATGGCCGGGGGCGCCGTTTACACAAACAAATAAAGGCCGGCCCCAAATACAGGCCGGGTCAAAAAAAAAAAAAAAAAAAAATCTGCCGCCTGGAACAAACTGACAAGGATATGATCAGAAACACTCTCAACTTTTGTGGACCGTCTGTGAAGACTGACGGGAGTGAAGCTGACCTCATTCTCTGCTTCAGAGAGGGACAGCCTTGCACTGTCGGACGGCAGGTCTCTGCTCTTACCGCAGCGCATGCTGTGAAAATGCTCTGATAGACCTGAATGGGAGTGAAGCGCTATGGCGTGCACAACAGAGACAGAGACCCAGGTCCGACCACGCAGTGAGGAGAACAGCACGTGAAAAAGATGAAACTGAACTACTGAACGATGAGCTTAGTCGCTAATGTGTAAAAAGAAACGGAGGGATTTAGAAATTAGAAATAAATGCTGGGTATACTGGGCAGTTGTGTAAATAAAGGCCCCGATTACTATTTAAGGAAATACGGTAATTCAGTATTCTAGTTGTTAGCACTTGAATACAATATAAGGATGTAACAGACAACAGATGGGAGGAGATCTTGTTATTGATGCAATCATTTAAAAAAAAATTAAATTTTTATACAATTATTAAACTCTTGTATATGCATGGCTATACTTACTTTCTTCAGACATTGGGAAGGCTGGTGCTTGATTTAGTTGAAAGGAGAGGAATAAAACAGAGCAATTATGAAAACATTGCCTCAGCTCTTCAGAATATAGACAATGTGGTTAAGAATTTTGATGCTGCATATTTTTTAGGCTTACCTGCCGTCTTCGTCATCTTCTTCGATGACTTTGTGGCAGAACCAAGGGAATAGGTCGGTGGCCTCTGGCTCCCCCTCTTCCTTGGTGATGTCCTCCCAGGCAAGCCAACAGCCACCTTCTTCCTTGGTGATGTCAACAAGGAAGTGGCTGGCTGCTGGCTTAACCGTTTCCTTGGGGATCTCCTCACTATAGTATAAGCACAATGTGGAAAGTAATTAATTACAATACATTTTCAGCAAGTATACATTTTTTTTGCATGAGACATTGGAGTTAAATGAAAAGCATAACTTTTGCATGTACACCATCTTGCCATTGCGATCACTGAAATAAAGTATTACTTTTATGGTACACTGAAAAAGTTTACCCTTCTACACTTATTCACATATTGTACCTTATGCAAAGAACAATTTAAAATTAAGCCAGTGTCAATAATTGCGAGAGGCCATCATGTGAAACTTACATGTTGTCACCTGAGGCACTGGAGCTGCAGGCAGCAACTCCAAGTCGCTGCTTTCTGTTGAAATGCTATCCCTAGCATCTGAATAGAGAAGAAAAATTGTCTTCTTTCAATGCTAAATTTAAAATGACTTGATTGCTCTCATTAATATAACTAAAAGGGAGGACCCAATCCAATCTTAATGTTATAATGGCCGATCTAGGCATTTTTACACTAATCAATTTTGGTTATAATGAGCCAGATCCAATCCTTTATTTCCCATCCACTATGACACAGGTGTTTTCTCACTAAACTTGCAGAGCTAATGCAATGAGTGCAGCAGTCAATAATTCTCCAGCTGTCTTTCCTACACTCTATTGAGCACTATGTGTAAAAGCATAGTCAAAGTCAAAGTCAAAGTGCCTTTATTGTCATTAAATTGAGAACAATCCAACGAAATTAAAAGTGCTGCTCTGTTAGGTGCCAGATTCACATATCTCATCTCAGATCATACATACATAGATAAATAAATAAATAAATAGATAAAATCAATCAATAAAACAAGACTATTGCACATGGAGAGGAAGAGTCAATTATTTGTATTGCACGGAAGGAGCATTAGTGGTGTGTGGTGTGTGTGTTATTGAGTCCGTTCAGGGTGCGTATTGCTGTCGGAAAAAAGCTGTGATTGAATCTGGTAGTCCGGGTTTTGAGTGATCTGTAGCGCCTCCCAGAGGGCAGAAGGTGGAACAGATGGTGACCAGGATGTGTACAGTCTGTGATGATGGCTGAGGCTCTGCTGAGATAGCGGCTATTGGCAATGTCATCAAGGGAGGGGAGAGAACAGCCGATGATTTTTTGGGCAGTTTTTATAACCCTCTGCAGAGCCTTCTTGTCCATCGCAGAACAGCCAGCATGCCAGACTGTGATGCAGTACACCAGAATGCTTTCAATGGCAGAACGTTAGAATACCACCAGCAGCTGTGTATTCAGACTGTCCCTTCTCAGTGCGGACGTTGTTGAGCCCTTTTCACCGCAGCCATGGTATTGACAGACCAGGTGAGGTTATCGGAGATGTGGATACCAAGAAATCTGAAGTTCTGTACCCTATCCACACATTCATCCCCTATGAATAGTGGAAGATGTTCCCTGCTGCGCTTCCTCAAATCAATTATGAGTTCTTTAGTTTTTTTAGTGTTTAGTGTAGGGGTGACCCTGAATAGTCGATGATTCAATGATTCGATTCAGAGAAGTCTGATTCGACTGCCAGTCTCGCCGTCAAATTGACGCAAAATGTGGTTATGAAAAAAGACCGTGCCATTCTGACTATATGGGGGTGCTCACTGCTGCTGAACATCTTGATTTGACATAGAATGTATTTGTTTTCTAGTAATTCATGATATATAGCCTATTTTGATACAAACATCAGTCTAATTTCTGAAAATGACGCGTGCGTTTCATCAGTAGGCATAATCATTACTATGCATGAATAAATCACCCAATTGCTCGATCCAAAAATAGTTGATGTGAGTGAGTGCGCTGCAGGACCATCAGAGCAGCATCGAGGCCTACAGTGATTTAAAGTTAAAGTTAAAGTCCACCTGATTGTCACACACCTGAGTGTGTGAAATTTGTTCTCCGCATTTGACCCATCCCCTGTGGGAGCGGTCCGCAGCAGCGGTGCCACGGTGATTTATGGTGGTGGAGCGCATAAACACGCACTTGGAGAAAGATTATTCGTTTACCTTAAGTGTCTTGAAACGAATTTCACCGCTGATTGTTTTCTTGATAGACTCTGGTTATTTATTTGGCTAATTTTTGTCCGATGTGGCAAAACATTTGAGAGCAGTGACGCACGGTCCGTGTGGATGAATTTGTATGAACCTGAGTTGATTAATGAAGTAACTTGAAGTCGGAAAGAAGGAAAACTGTTTCTAAACCTTGTGATGATGTTTTTGGACGTTTATTTGTGAATGAAATGGCAAGTTCTGACGAGTCAGAAACAACTCCTGTTAAAGACATGGATGAGGCTGCAGCGCTCTGCGCTCAGAGCATCATACCTTGATGAAGTGAAAGGAATAAAGATAAAGATAAAATGATAACCCTTTTACTTTTTTTTACTATTATCTTATTATGCCAACTGAAGATTTAAATTTGTTTATTTGGGTGTTTTAGCTCTTTTCTCTGGAGCGGAAACTGATGCAAATGAGCTCATTAATCAATGAGGGAGAAAACAACATGATTCGACGATTAGTCAGCTAAAGGAAAAATCTGTCAAATCAGATTCGACTATGAAAATTCTTAGTCGGGGACACCCCTAGTTTAGTGTTAGGTTATTGGCTGAGCACCACCTCGCTAGCCGCTGGACCTCATCCCGATATGCAGACTCACCTTCTCCTGATATTAGCCCCACTACTGTCGTGTCATCCGCGAATTTGATAATAGTGTTTGTGGAGTGAGCAGGTGTGCAGTCGTGGGTGTACAGTGAGAACAGAGTTGGGCTCAGCACACAGCCTTGTGGTGAGCCGGTGTTGAGTGTGATGGTGGACAACAAGTTTCTGAGAGCAACTCTGAGCAAGGAGGAGACAGAAACTTTTATCTTAGTGAGGAGGTGTGGTTGACCCCGTTGCTAGGTATGACGCAGTCTTCTAAAAGCTGTGATTGGTTATTACAAAAAGATAAAAAGAAAAAAACAAAACAAAAACAAATGCGCTCCTAGTAATGAATGGACAGTGAAATCAACCGATCATAGAACTTAGACTGTATTAAGAAATGTGTAGTCGTGAAAATAATTTTATGTCATGATGATGAAACTCAGCAAAATGAAATTAATTGTTACACAGCTTCAAAATGTTTGAACGTACCTCATTCACATGCCGATTATTATATTGATTTGCTTATTGTTATGTTTACTCGCCATGCTGGTAATTTTACTACTTAATCTATTTGATATTAATGGTGGACGCAGACTCAGCTGTCAGCAATTACTGTGATTGCTGGCCTCCTTGTAAAAAGCGGTTTGATTTGGCAGAATGACCAAAACAACGAACGAAATGGAGAAAAAAAGAATGAGAAAGCCGAACTGGACAGAAGAGCAGTGCCTGCTGTTCTTGATAGCTCGTGGAGGAGAACAAAGGAGTTTTAAGAGGGAAATTTGGTCCAGGGATCACGGCACAAGGGAGGGAAGAGGCAGACTTGGGAGCGTATTGCCCGAAAAATCAATGTGTCGTTCCCTCTCCTTTTACGCACAAGCGATGAGTGTGAGAAGCGCTGGTACGTACTGCAATTCTTCTCAAACATTTGAGTGTTGTAGCCTACCATTTAGGCTATGGCTGCTGACATCGCTTACTTGGATTTTAATAATTGTATGAATGTTATAGAATTTTATGTGCTCATAGCGTAATTGCATTACTACGCTGGGTGGGAAAAGTAAGCTCATCCCTGATGAGGTCAACCACAAACATCATCTCTGCACGATCAAGCCGGTAGCGTCTTATTAAATCACTGTTGTGCAATATAGGGAGAATATCTCTCCTTCCTCTCTGTCTTTCCACCATCTTCTCTGTTTAAGACACTCTTAGGCTTCTTAAAAGTCCTCCTCCCTCCTCTTAACAGTTTTCCACCTTAGGAGCTCTCTTAAGGCCTAAGATGCTTTGTGAATAACTTTTATCTTACCAAGGGAAAATTCTGAGAAAAATCTTAGAATTCGAGGAATTCCAAGAGTTTTCTTAGAATAACGACACTAAGAGCTACTATTAGTCTTAGGATTCTTTGTGAATACGGGCCCTGGTGTCTTCTTTAGCACTAGTTCTTTGGGCTTCTTTTTCTTTAATGGATTTATGACACTATTCACAAACACTATTAAACTAACAATGAGTTTACCTGGGGTCTTCTTTGGCGCTGTCCCCTTGGGTGCCTTCTTCAATTTCAGGGCTCCAGCTTTTGAGGTATCTGAACAGACAGAAGTTGTCCCATCAAACAGGAAACTTTTTTTGACATCAACCATAACTTTTTCTGGCAATACAACTAACTTTAACATTACAGTATAGGACCAATTGTCTTTACTGTTGTGTAACTGACTAAAAGATTACCTTTCTTTTGAGCCAAGGGTGGATCTTCACCAGTTGAGCTCTCCGTGTCTTCAACTATAGATAAAGTGTCAATTTTCATTAATGGATTTTAAATAAGTAGTTTTTATTTTAATGTACGGATTATTGTTGTGACATGAAACAGACCCTAATAAACTGCAAAAGAGCTTACCTGGGGTCTTCTTTGGCGCTGTCCCCTTGGGTGCCGTCTTCAAATTCAAGGCTCCAGCTTTTGAGGTATCTGAACAAACAGAAGCTGTCGCATCAAACAGGAAAAACTTTTTGTCAACAGCCAACACCTTTAGTATCACCCAACTCCCTCTGTGCAATAGGAATAATTTACATGCTGGTTTTGACTTCAGATCTGAGATTAACATAATAATAGAACACAGCTAATAATGTCATTAGGACAACTGTAGGCAACAAACAATCACAACATGGTGATTTACTCTTCTTATTAGAGAAAAATCTTAAATCCTGAGTATCCTCGAAACTGGATTTACACGCTTACCTTTGGCATCAGGGTCAATCTGGGATGTCAGATGAAATTTTTTGGGCGGTGGTGGGAAAGCAGTCAATTTTCCTTTCAAAAAAGTAAAACAATGCTACAGTCAGCTGAAGCGCTATACAACATCAAATGCAGCCCCATATACACAATGAACTTACTTTTCACCCCTCTTTTTCCACATTCCTCCTCTTTTAGATCTAGGGCACACAACCACTGAATATATTACATTCATTTATAATGCAATCAAATCTGTGCAAAAATGTGTAGCCTACATTAACATATTCAATAAGTCATACTCACCGTACTCATAGTCTGGGTCCTTTTTTGGAAACTTGGTTCTCTTTCCTGCTGTGACATATTCCTTGTTTTTATTTATACTGCAAGTATAATTCAAAATAAAATGAGAAGAACCATGTGTATTTGAGTGCATAAATACCTGAACCTTCTTCTTTCTGCATCATCTGTAAAGAAAGTTGAGTAGAGAGACATTAATTATTAATTATTATTAATTATTATTAATTAATTAGTGCACCAAATTTAACCATTCATGTTACAGTCAAAGTACAGTCATGTTCACACATGCACATACATTTGTTTACTGTTACCCAAGATGTCAAAGAATTAGTGAAGGCCTCTTGAATTTGACAGTTACAAACACTTGTTTAACTGTCCATTTTCATTGTCATCCTCCTCCAAGTGGTTAAAGGGTTAGTAGGAAAACAAGTTAGTGTAACTGTGTTACTATATTAGTTATTATTTTTTATTACTATTTATTGGTACCAGCAGTATATGTTGGAATATTTGATTTATGTATCATCTTACTTTTAGTGTTGCTTCATTGTTCCATGATATGGAGAAGGGGAAAGACAGCATAGCCCTCCAAATGTGGAAGACAGACACACTTCCGGTAAAGGTCATCTTTGTGAAATAACTGTCTTGTAGCTCCATCCAAAACGCTGTGTTTTATGTATGCAACATTGATTATCTTGGAGTTGCACGGTCTTTTAAACAGGTCCTCTGCGCTATCCTGTGAAATGAGGTCTACAACAACTGTGCCTTCTGGTCTGTTTTGTAAGACAAAGACAAAGTCCTCGTTCTTCAGGAGGAAGCAGAAATTCTGTGGTTTTGCTGAAACAAAGTGACCTTTGTGTTTGGGGCGCAGTATGTCACTCTGAACATGCTGTCTTTCGGCCACTCTCTTGGTTATCTGTGCAATTGGGTTGCAGCTCTTCCTGACCATTTTCTTCAGGCTCTGGAGGTGGTTTTCAAAGGGGAAGCAGGAGATGTCATTTAATGAACTGCCAAAATATGCAGCATCGTCTGCCACATGCCTCAACGAATGTACATTGTACACGGGGAAGTCGTTGCTGTACAGCTCTGCACTGTTCCTGACAAGGTGCTCCAAAAGCTCCTTGGCATAGTGAATGTAGATCTGTCTCTTTGAATTGTCAGTCTCCAGGAGAATGGAAGTGGCTACTGAGAGAGTCAAAAAATGCTCATAGTAAGCATCTTTAACTACACCCCTGAGAACAACAGACCCAGTGTAGAGAATGAACTGCTGTAGCTCTGTTGCCTTCCATCGGTCGAGCTTCTTGAGAGAACGTGGCTGTCTGGCAAACTCAGCTGGCATGGCACCCTGCAGCATTACCAGTCTTGCAGACATCTGCTCTCTCGCTCTCGGTCTAAGTCTACAGACATCGGGGCCACATAACAAAAAATGAAGCAATCTCTTTGTCACTCCCAGGCATATAAGGTGCATATAATCCAACGGAAACTGTTGAATACAGAGTATGCCAGCACTGAATAAAGGAGATGGGCTGTGTTGGTGCTCTGGGTACTGAAGCTGACTGAAACTGAGAACAGTCCTAGATTCATGAGTGGCTGCGGACAGGAATGTTTGTTTGTTATTTGACCTTGCTGCTTTTTCCACACAACGCTCACAGCCCTCAATAGCATTGTGGCCCTTTATGTTTTTGAGAAAGGCCCTGGCAGGTGCATCACACACAAATCCCCTCAAGATGAATCTGTGCATTGTGCTGCCATACATAATGCCATTGGTGTGCAGGTGCTTCAGCTCTGCAACCAAGTCTAGCAGATATTCTGCAGCAGGCTTTGGCTTTCCTATACCACAATACAGTCCTACTAGAAATGGTTGTGAGTCATGGAATTTGGCAAGTATTGGCCACAATTCTGTTCCGCTAGACTTGAAAAGTGGAGTCCCATCTGATAAAAAGTTGTATATCTCCTGTGAACTCAGGGCATACAGACAGATAGTGGGTAACTCCTTGTTCCACTCCGTAATAAATGTACTGGCCATTACATTTGTCCTTTACTTCAACTTGACGTGGGGTAGCAAGAAGTGTACGCTTATCTTTGGGAAGGCTATGCCCATGCCCTCCAAGAATGCCAAGGAGTGAGTTCATGGCATGATCGGTTTGCCTTGTTTCTACAGCCCACTTTGCCAGCTCTTGGTCTAACATTGGCACTTCCACTTCTGGAGCAGCACCTGCACCAAGAAGTTCTGGTTCAGAGTCACTTGAGTAAACGTGTTCGTTGAAGCCATAGTCATGAGCGATGTCATCATCAGACTCCTCAATTGGATTAACAACATTGTCCTCAGCTGTGGTACCACCCACTTCTGCAGCACTAGGTGAGGTGTCGCTTATTGCTATATTGCTCTCACTAGTGGTAGCGCCCTCTGGTGCTTTATTACCCTCTCCTGACGTGTCACTGTCTAATGCATCAATGTCATCATCTGCCTCAACAAAAAATCTGAGCCGCTTGTTAGACCGTTTCCAGTCACGGTTATAGTTGCGATCCACTGAAATGTTAAGATGACCAACCTCTTTGTTGTCTTTTGTGATCCTACAAGAAAAATACCCCAACAACACAGATGTTACTAAAACAGATAACAAAGAAATAGTATATTCAAACTCTCTTTGCTCAAGAATAAACGCTAGGCTTACACAAATGAAATCCAGCTCAAACACCACCTATGGGCTTCTAGTCCTGTGTGGTAATGACTGTCTGCAGAGCCCCCTCCCTCCGCCTGTATTTTGGTGTTTTGCTTCTTTTTTGTTGTGCATGGGGACGCTTCTGGGTGGAGAGACGTATTTTCTCTCCAGCCAATGACAGAGCTCAGGTGAAGCTCCGTGCAGCGAAAGCAAAACTCACCGAGCAGGAGGGCTGTTACTGCAGCTGCTAGCCCCATAGACATATAGCCCTGCTAGCTGTCCCAGATGCTAGCGAGTGTTAACAGCGGATGCTAACTCGATGCTAACTTCCGCTAGCGGTGGTGGCTAGCATCTGCCGCTAACACACGCTTCCCAGCTCACCACAACGGTCCTCCTACTCGTTACAACATAACACTCGAGGCGCCAGTTGTCGGCGGTGATGGCTGGGTATCAGCCCGTCGCTCTAGTGCTTCTCTTGGACTGTATTTCCTTTTCATTGCGGTCCTGACAACTGCTGCTGTCACGGGCAGGAGGTCACACAGTTGAGCCCGAGAGGAGGGGCCCAGTTTGAATGTTTTGTTTACAAACTGCAACGATCAAACCTCCAGACTCTACCTTTAAACTGAGTGTGCTGAAATGCTGCTAGCAGCAGGCCTTTGTGGCCTAGTCGACGAGCTAGTTTTCATAATTCGGCGAGCAAGTAACATTATGGTTAATGTTATTATGGTGTACGCTTTCTTAGCAGCTATTTAGCTTAATTCAACATAAAAATAGTAGAATTTAGGAACTTTAATTATTATTTTCTCAGCCTCCCTGTGTTGGACTGAGTGTGGTCAGAATGCTGCTAGCAGCTAGCAGCAGGCCTTTGTGGCCTAGTTGACGGGATACTCTTCTTAATTCGGCTAGTATTCGGCTTCTACAGTATTATAGTAAATCAAACTCTGAAATAATGAAAATAGAGTAAGGTTACTTATTTAACAGCTCTGTTGGTTGCATTTGCTCGCAGAGTTGCTGAGTCCTCCTCCTCTCTGTGGCTTAAGCAAACATGCTGCAGCATGTTGGAGAATTTCATCACGTGCTGGGTCGTAGGTGAGATCATGCCCACTTTCTTCACCAATCGCCAAGACGACTCAAACCTCGGTCGCAATCTAAAAAGTTTTTGTAGCCTTCACCAAATCACATGAATAAATAAATACATTAATTAATACATATATATAATAGAGATAGGGTGATTGTCTCTGATGTGACTGGTCATGATATGATTCGATCACGACCCCACTGGGCTCTCTCGGACTTTTACTGGTCCATCCATGCACAAGTAATTGGTTGTGATAAGGTCATATTCTGGGCCTGATCGGACTAGTTGTGATTTGACGTGATCATGACCCAATCGGTTCTCTCTCGGACAGGTCCCGTCCGTGTTTGCTGGGCACGGATAAACATGGGTAAATACCTGAAAAAAAATCATCACATATCACCTCTGATAATGGTTTATTCATTTAAAAACACATTGTGTTCGTTTAGCACACTATTTCATGTAGTTTTTATCTGCTGGAGGGTCGCGTAGGGGAGCTTAGCGCGACAAAAATAGAAGAGCAGCCTAAAATAGAGAGTTGTCCCGCGACAGACGGGGGTTGTTGCACCACTCCCGTTGCCAGTGGAGCCGCTGTAATTGATTAACAGGGGGGCGAGCTGCTGACGTGCCCGGTGGATCTCAGCCGTTAGGTGGAAAATGCTTTAACATTTCATGCAGCCTACATGCAGCCTCTCGGCTCAGCAAACGGTAAACAACCCTGCTGGCTTCTCTACGTGTCGCTTCCGTACGCAGTCAGTGGAGCCCAAATGAATATGCCGCGAGCAGGCAGGCATGTCGGCCGCGCCTCACCAGGCTCTTCATGTCCAAGAAGTCATCAGATGCGGGGATATTATTGCCACTGGTTATTTGAAATGGATAAAGGTAAGGGAGAATAGCCTATAGGCTATCATGTAATTAAGAAAAAATCCCCAACAAGAAAATAGAAAGCCCGATGCACAATGGAGATTTATTATCCCATTTGAACACAGACACTAAATTCTTTCACCAATGTGACTCAAAATAATGATAAAATAGATTTTATTGATGTAAAATATGCTGATGCTGACATTTTCCACGGTCTGCTCTGAGTCTGGTGTCAGTGATACTTCTGATGCTCTGTTGCGCGTCTGTCTGATTGCGCTGCAGTGTGTGCCGAGGGTTTTCATTTAGTGTTCAGTCAAAAGTTAAACACTACTTATCAGCAACCAGAAGTGTTTTTTCGTTTGTGAATATTTTTATCTTAATTCTAGTGCTGCAAGAAACTACGTTTTCGCCATTATTTAATTATTTTTTAATTCCCGTTGTTGAAGGCTTCGAATTAAATTCGTCCTGAGCTGCAAAGCTTCGAATTTCCAAAATGAAGTCAGGCCATAGGAGAGCCAGTAATTCTCAAGGTCCAATCTTTTTTTTAAAATTTAGTTTTCACATTGATCTAAATGTTGACTTTGTAATAAAGACATGTAATTTACCCCCCCCCCCCCCAACAGTGAATCGTTGCCTTACTCCAAGGCAAGCCACGATTCCACATGGTAAATAATTTTGAGTCTACCATTAATCATAATTGTGACAATGTAAGTGACCTACAACAGCAAATGAGACCATCCATGAGAAGAAAAGCTATTTCTAAAAAAAAAATTGTGAGGCAGCAGTCGGGTCGTCCACCGGACGAAACAGCTGACAACTTTACCTTTCTGTCCAATCTTGTTCCACAGCCAATTTCCACATACAGCGTTGCGCTGCGCCGCGCACTGCGTGGCAGATATGCTCCCGTTCTTGTGAACAGCTTGATATATACATCCATGCTTGATACCACAGCATGTGCCGCTTGCTGTCGGTGGCTCCAGCCGTGACAGTCTGTGAGAAACACTTCCCAAAGCAACTACACGGCGTGAGCTAGAGCCCTAGACCTCATGGGAAATGTAGTCTTCATTCACAAATTCATTCAAAACACTACCGCTTTTGTCCAAAGAGATTGCCAAACTCAACACAAATGAAAGTTCCTTACAGGGCCTTTAAACTTGGATGCAAACTTTAAACCTCTCTGCAAACCTTTATTCTTCATTTCAACAGCCAAGAAGAAACAGTTTGCATTTCCTTTGTCAGAGAAAAGTAAGAATGGAAGTGTTATTTTAAGGGACAAAACAAATTGAAGAGAAAATATTAATATATGGCATAGATTAAAGTGATTGGGTGAAATTACTTTATTTTTGTTAACAGAATTTCAGAAGGTTTTGGTGGAGACCTTGGTGGAGATCCTGGAAAAGCTGAAGCGCAGTAACAACGGGAACGATCTTTTCGTAGGTACTAACAAAACCTACACCTGCTTCTGACTGCTCATAATGCTTGTGTAAGTAAAGAATGCACATGAATCGTGACATAAAAAGTGACATAAAAATAATAGTTAGCATGTTAGCCGTTAGCCTAGATACAGCCGGGGTGCATAGTAGCGTCAAACCTGTTAAAACTTAAGTGAACGTGCAACCTTCAAGTGCAAAGTTAGTCCACTAAACAAGCTTTTTTTCTATACAGTGAAAAAGGATAAATGTCAGAGAACATATAGAAAATGACATGTAAATGTGTTGTCTTACCTTACCGGTGTGGTACCATGTTTGTTTACCATTTAGCTCTGCTTTCCAAAGCATGGCCGAAATATCGCAAGAACAAGCAGCGATCTCATACCATGCCTGAAATCTCGCGAGAACAAGCAGCAACAGCTGGAAGGCAGAACCGGACAGTCGCCTGAAAAGTTAAGTCATTTATTTTATGAAAGATTTATGGAATAATGGCTGACTTTTTGCCAGACTTTGATTTTGCAGAGTTCATTTATTTGAGCCAGAATACACTGAGGAAGAGCTTTGTGAAATTAAAGACCGGAGAAGGAGCGAGAGAGAGAGGCGCAACAGGACGAGAGAGGAGGAATGGCTGCTGCAAGGCTGCATAACTCTGGAGATTGGTGGTGTACCTGTGAATGCTGTGCCCCAGTGCCCACAGAAGAGGAGTGCCTCTGTTGCAAGGAATGGGACCGGTTGCAGCCTTATTTTCAAGGTCCGGATGTGACCGAGGACGAGACACCTCCACCTGGAGTAGTATCCAGCTGGGCTTTATCTCGAGCTCGCGAGATATATTTCGGCAGCAAACATGGCATCACAACGGTAAGGTAAGACAACACATTTACATGTCGTTTTCTATATGTTCTCTCGTGTCCTATTACTGCATCTTGCTAACTCGGCCATTCTGGATGTCACTAACTCGGCTTCTTCTCCGGAATCTTTGTGCTCCACTGTGTGACGTGTGTGGTTGTGCTGCTGCCGTGGTCCTGCCAGATGCCTCCTGCTGCTGCTGTTATCATTAGTCATGCTTCTACTGTTATTATACACATATACACATATTGATTATTGTCACACATGTATACTACCAGATATTAATATATTATTATTAATTATAATATTATTACTTTCATTAATGTTGTTGTAAGCTACTGCCATTACCGTCTATCCTGCATCTCTCCCTGTCTCTGTCTCTCTCCCTCTCTCTCTCTCTCTCTCTCTGTCTCATTGTGTCATACGATTTACTGTTAATTTATCATATTGATCTGTTCTGTACGACATCTATTGCTCGTCTGTCCGTCCTGGAAGAGGGATCCCTCCTCAGTTGCTTTTCCTGAGGTTTCTACCGTTTTTTTTTCCCCGTTAAAGGTTTTCTTTTTGGGGAGTTTTTCCTTATCCGTTGTGAAGGTCCAAAGGACAGAGGGATGTCGTATGCTGTAAAGCCCTGTGAGGCAAATTGTGATTTGTGATATTGGGCTTTATAAATAAAATTGATTGATTGATTGATTGATTGATTGATTGATCCCAACAATATAAGGAGGTCTTTGTGGAAAAAAAGCTTGTTTAGTGGACTAACTTTACACTTGAAGGTTGCCCTTTCACTTACATTTTAACAGGTCTGAGGCTACTATGTGCCCCGGCTGTATCTAGGTTAACGGCTAACATGCTAACTATTATTTTTATGTCACTAGTCACTTGAAACAAATTTAGGACGATAGGAGACAGGTTGAAATAAACTGAAATTTCCCCTTAAGCTTCAGAGCAGGTTTATTAAAAACGTGAATGAGTTATTTATATCGACTTAATACAAAACAGAAAAGCGCTGTCGTCTAAATAAATAAAATAACAGCTCCTCCTCTGTGCTCTTTACGCACCACAGCCCCAAACTGCATGTCATTTTTGTTTAATTTATCAGAGACTTGACGTGGGAGATGTAAACACCAGGGCCTCATGTACAAAGGGTGCGTACGCACAAATACGTGGTGTACGTCCTTCTCCAAGGCAAAGTTCAGTTGTATCAAGAGTGAAATGACCGTGGGAATGTGCGGTGCCTCACGCCAACTTAATGGCTGGCATACACATGTTTCTACAGCTGTTTGTCCTTTGGCGACACTTAGAGGTGATGCTGGGAAACTGTTATAATAAATAAATGTGAAAACAATTAGTCCTCAGAGTGATGTGCACATCAGAGACACATGAACAATTAACACCGATGGACAATTAACATACCCACGTGTCTGCAATTAGATGAGTGGATATAAAAGCATGTGCAAAGTGGTGCAGAAAATATTAATGGCTGCTTTAGCAGTATCAGCAGTATCAGGAGACATTGTAAATGGTGCAATGCGAAGAGAGCGTGTGTTCAGAGACAGAGAGGATTTACTGGCACATGATAACAACTGGCTCATCAGCCGTGTTAGGTTCCCGAGGGCAGTCCTCCTGGAACTGTGTGCAGAGCTGCGGCCGGCCTTGGAGCGCGACACAGTGAGGAACCATGCGCTGCCTGTATGCATACAGGTGCTGACCACACTGGGGTTCCTAGCAACAGGGGCATTCCAGAGGGAGCTGGCCGACCGATCGGGACTGTGCCAGTCGACCCTGAGCCGAGCCATGCCAGCTGTGTGGGACGGCATTATCCGCATGTCAGCCAGGTAGCCTATATCAAATTCCCATATACCATGCAGCTGAACAGGCCAACATTAGTGCAATTTGCAGTGAGAGCAATATGCAGTTGACAGCGGAGCTATCGACTGCATACACATTGCTATAAAAGCGCCATCACAGGATGAATTTGTTTATGTCAACAGGAAGCATATTCATTCAATCAATGTACAGATCATATGTGATGGGCAAATGCAATTAACCAACATTGTGGTGAGGTGGCCAGGTTTAAGGCACAATTCATACATTCTGAGAAACAGCAGGGTTGGGAACAGACAAGCTGGCATTGTGTGCGTGATGGGAGGCTTCTTGGTGAGTAAATAATTTATTTGTTTAATTGTCCTAATATAAATCCCCCTGATGCGCACTGAGCATATGCGCTCCCAAATATTATCCTGTCTTCACAGCATCAGTACTAGTAAGTGGTTAAAGTTAGTAACTTGCTGTTTTTTGCTGGTTAAAGTAAAGCTTCAGAGCTTTCTAACAAGCCCCTGATTGTCTCTGTGTGTAAAGTACTCATGTCAATTAATCCATGTGAAAGTGTGAAATTTCTTAATCAGCCTCACCTTTTTCACGGCGCTCTTCTGTATTATTTCATGAACATTTACGCATGAACCTCTATCCTCTAGGGCTGTGAGCAGGCTATTGTATGACCCGTATGAACACATTTGTTGTAAGTTATACAAATTTATAGGTATTTACCTTGGGGGTAATCCGAATGACCCACATGTGCTCCCACCACCCCTGGGAGAGCAGTGTCACCCACAACTGCGGTGACTCTGTTCAAATGGAGTGAGCTCCTCCTCTCCTGTCCCCCCGCCTGTTTTGGCCATACTTTGCGTGGGCAGTCGTCCTCTGCTTCATGTCCACCTTAATGTCGGGCCACTTCTTTTTTAATTCTGCGTGTGTACGCTTTTCTGACCCCATAGCATTGACAGCCTCACACACACTCTCCCACTCACTCCTCTTGCGTTTAGTATTGATGCTGGAGGACAGTGTGCCAAAAAGTACATTTTTGCACGCCTCCACTTCAGTCAGTAGCATCTCCAATTCGCATTCTGTGAAGTTTTTCTTTTTTCCCGTCTTACTCATTCTTTTGTTTTAGTTTTCTGATCGTGCAGAGAGGGGAATCTCAGTTGCAGGACCATTTAAATATGATTTGCATATTTAGATTCATACTTCTGGATGTTTCTCTGCATACAACGTTGTCTGGATTTAAGCCATGTTTCAGTAGGAAATCCACGCAAGTGGTAACACTTTACAATAAGGTACACAAAATTCAAGTAGTTACTGAGGAACTAATGAGTAACTAATGAGGAACTAATGAGTAACTAATGAGGAACTAATGAGTAGTTACTGAGGAACTAAGCTACACAAAATTAGAGTAGTTACTGATGAACTAATGAGTAACTAATGAGTAGTTACTGATAAACTAATGAGGAACGAATGTGTAACTAATGAGGAACTAATGAGTAGTTACTGAGGAACTACGGTACACAAAATTAGAGTAGTTACTGATGAACTAATGAGGAACTAATGAGTAACTAATGACGAACGAATGAGTAACTAAAGAGTAACTAATGAGGAACTAATGAGTAGTTACTGAGGAACTACGGTACACAAAATTAGAGTAGCTACTGATGAATTAATGAGTAACTAATGAGGAACTAATGAGTAACTAATGAGGAACTAATGAGTAGTTACTGAGGAACTAAGCTACACAAAATTAGAGTAGTTACTGATGAACTAATGAGTAACTAATGAGTAGTTACTGATAAACTAATGAGGAACGAATGTGTAACTAATGAGGAACTAATGAGTAGTTACTGAGGAACTACGGTACACAAAATTAGAGTAGTTACTGATGAACTAATGAGGAACTAATGAGTAACTAATGACGAACGAATGAGTAACTAAAGAGTAACTAATGAGGAACTAATGAGAAGTTACTGAGGAACTACGGTACACAAAATTAGAGTAGTTACTGATGAAGTAATGACGAACGAATGAGTAACTAAGGAGTAACTAATGAGGAACTAATGAGAAGTTACTGAGGAACTACGGTACACAAAATTAGAGTAGTTACTGATGAACTAATGAGGAACTAATGAGTAACTAATGAGGAACGAATGAGTAACTAATGAGGAACTAATGAGGAACAATTGAGTAGTTACTGAGGAACTAAGCTACACAAAATTAGAGTAGTTACTAGGGAAATAGTGAGGGACGAATGAGGAACTAATGAGGAATGAAAGAGTAGTTACTGAGGAACTAAGCTACACAAAATTAGAGTAGTTACTGAGGAACTAATGACGAACTAATAATGAACTAACTATTAGTTAATGGTCAGTTCTTCATTAATTCATGATCAAATTTCAGAGGAGTAGTTAATGAGGAACTAACTATTAGTTAATGGTCAGTTCTTCAGTAACCCCTGATCAAATTTCAGAGGAGTAGCTACTGAGGAACTAATGAGGAACTAACTATTGGTTAATGGTCAGTTCTTCATTAACTCATAATCAAATTTCATAGGAGGGGTTAATCACGACTTAATAATTAGTGAAATAGTTACTAACCCGTCCATTAGTTAACCTTTTTATGTCGTAAAGTAACACATAATAAATAGTCTTTCATTACTTCATCATCATCTTTACTATTAGTTCCTTAACAAATAAAATCACAGACAGCAGGATTCTTGAGAAGAATTTAATTAATTATTTTCAGACCACATACACATTAATATGATCATCCATGTTATTCTGTACAAGGTGCTGACACACCAAGCCGACATCAAAGAGCTAGCGGCAACTAAAGCCAACTGTTGCATCATCTACGTCGCCTCACGTCACCCTGTGTCAGTTGCATTTGAACACACTACAAAGACTACACCCAACACTTGAAACTGTTACTCATTTATTTTGGCACTGCCCCATTGTCAAAAGACTCTGGAGTGATATTTGTAATTTTACTGCGAACAATATTAAAAAATAATTTAAGCTGTTTTGGAGGGATGTGCTGTTTGGACTTTTTGACTTTAACAGAAATACGGCAAAACCCATTGAAAGATTTATTATTAATCTCATCTTACTTTTGGCAAGATTTCACATTCACAAATGTAAGTTTACACATAGAAAACATTTTATATTTTTAATATTTTCTTGTAAACTCTTATCCCCCCTGGCATATGTGATATATGACAAATATGTGTAATGTTGAAGATCTGCATTCTGTAAACTTCCTGTCTTAAAGTAGCACGTACGTTCTGCACCTGCGTGAAAGGAAATAACGCAAAAAGGGAAACCGGAAGTCCGTTGAATGCATGAGATCAACAAAGTAGCGCGGAGTGACAGAGTGATACATCCTGTCAGCCGAGGGGTTTCCTATCTGCGCAGCCGAGCACCACAGCACCTCCACGGACTATTACATCAAGACGCTCCCGGTGTTTCCTCCGCAGGCTCCACTTCACTCAACTTCACTCAGCTTCCCGACAAACCTGCTGCTTCTTCCCATGTTAACCTGAATAACAGGTTGGATCCAAACGGAGAGCCGGGGCTAACGTTAGCTGGGAAGCTAGCGGAGGCTAACTGGCTGCTTCCCTCCGGTCATGCTGCGGCTAACGCTCCGCTAGCCGCTCCCAGCTAGCTCCGGTTTGTTATTCAGGTTATCAGGTGAGACATCAAAATGATTAGGTAATGATTACTGAATCATTACCTAATCATTTTGATGTCTCACTTTACTTTAGCGTACACAAAAAGGGTAACTAATGAGTAGGTAATGATTAAGTACTCATTACCTACTCATTTTGATGTCTCACTTTACTTTAGGGTACACAGAAAGAATAACTAATGAGTAGGTAATGATTCAGTACTCATTACCTACTCATTTTGATGTCTCACTTTACTTTGGGGTACACAAAAAGAGTAACTAATGAGTAGGTAATGATTAAGTAATAGTTAGTTCCTCATTAGTTCCTCAGTAACTACTACTCTGAACTTTGATTAAGAGTTAATGAAGAACTTGCCATTAACTAATAGTTAGTTCCTCATTCATTCCAAATTTGTGCACCTCAAACACCTGTACTGTGAACAACGGTGTGATCAGTATGCAGTACTTTACACGCAGGCCCCATGATAAATTCTTTAAGCTTAGCCTACCTAAAATGTGACACACTATCATATTTATTTCTAAGGCATCATCGTACAGAATAACATGGATGGTCATATTAATGTGTATGTGGTCTGAAAATAATGAATAAAACTCTTCTCAAGAATCCTGCTGTCTGTGATTTTTTTTGTTAAGGAACTAATTGTAAAGATGATGATGAAGTAATGAAAGACTCCTCATTATGTGTCACTTTACTTTAGGACATAAAAAGGTTAACTAATGGACAGGTTATTGAGTAATGATTCTGCACTGATGAAGTAACTAGTTTACTAATTATTAAGTCGTGATGAACTCGTCTATGAAATTTGATCATGAGTTAATTAAGAATTGACCATTAACTAATAGTTAGTTCCTCATTAGTTCCTCATAAGTTCCTCAGTAACTACTCCTCTGAAATTTGATCATGAGTTACTGAAGAACTGACCATTAACTAATAATTTGTTCCTCATTAGTTCCTCAGTAACTACTCCTCTGAAATTTGATCAGGAGTTACTGAAGAACTGACCATTAACTAATAATTAGTTCCTCATTAGTTCCTCAGTAACTACTCCTCTGAAATTTGATCAGGGGTTACTGAAGAACTGACCATTAACTAATAATTAGTTCCTCATTAGTTCCTCAGTAACTACTCTAATTTTGTGTAGCTTAGTTCCTCAGTAACTACTCATTAGTTTCTCATTAGTTCCTTATTAACTACTCTAATTTTGTGTAGCTTAGTTCCTCAGTAACTACTCATTAGTTCCTCATTAGTTCCTTATTAACTACTCTAATTTTGTGTAGCTTAGTTCCTCAGTAACTACTCTAATTTTGTGTACCTTAGTTCCTCATTAACTACTCATTAGTTCCTCATTAGTTCCTCAGTAACTACTCTAATTTTGTGTACATTAGTTCCTCAGTAACTGCTCTAAATTTCTGTAGCTTAGTTCCTCAGTAACTACTCATTAGTTCCTCATTAGTTCCTCAGTAACTACTCTAATTTTGTGTACCTTAGTTCCTCATTAGTTCCTCATTAGTTCCTCATTAATTCCTCAGTAACTACTCATTAGTTCTTCAGTAACTACTCATTAGTTCCTCACTAGTTCCTCATTAACTACTCTAATTTCGTGTACATTATTGTAAAGTGTTACCGAATAAAATATTTCTCTCAACCCCACTTCACCTAAAATAACTTAAATCTCAGCTTCAAAAAGTTTTTCTTTCTCTCTCTGTCTTTCTTTCTTTGTGCCATGTCCATAGGTCGACAGGATGTAACTGTTCATAGTAATTGTCAAATCAATATATGGTGGCTACTGGCTATTCATGGATGGGGATGCACACTAATTGCTGACAAGCGGGAGTGCACTATCACTTTATTATTTATTGACATTCATGAAGATATACATGTACCTACAATCAAATCCGAGTTTTCCTGCAACGTTTATGAATCCAGATTAGGTGTTTAGATACACTAACATTTTGTGTATGAGATCCATCGTCCTTAAATGAGACGGGGGGGGGGCTGGCTTCGTGGATAGAGCAGGTGCATGTACAAGGCTGTTGCCGCAGCAGCCCGGGTTCGACTCCAACCTGTGGCCATTTCCTGTGTGTCATTCCCCCTCTCTCTCCCCCCCTCACGCTTGTCTGTCCTGTCAATTAAAGACTAAAATACCCAAAAAATATCTTAAAAAAATGAAAAATAAAAATGAGACGACAGTTAAATCCTCAAATGAGATGATGATAAAGTTCCAATGTCTTCAAACAAAGATGGCGATAAAGTCTCAATGTCCTCAAATGAGGTGACGATAAAGTCTCAATGTCCATAAACGAGATGACAATTAAGTCCCAGTGTCCTCAAACGAGATGGTAATAAAGTGCCAGTGTCCTCAAATGAGGCGATAATAACGCCCCAATGTCTTCAAATAACATGATAATAAAGTCCAATGTCTTTAAACAAGACAATAATAAAATCCCAGTGTCTTCAAACGAGACGACAATAATAAAGTCCCAATGTCCTCAAACAAGACAATAATAAAATCAAACAAGTACTTACTAATTTACTGTGTCTTAGCTCTTAAAATTGGTCAAATGTATTGCCATTCAAGCAACATACATTATTAATCATAGATAAACAAGTTTCAACTATAAAATGTGATCAGGTTTTGTACCTTGTCCACTTTTGTGTCAGGATCAGCTGCAAACTGACTTGGCAGGGATGGCTGCCATCTTGTTTTTACACGCAATAGTGTGTTTTGCTTTTGCTACCTCTTGATGGCACAAAAAAGTGTCCACGAATGAGGACAACTGGTCTAAGTTAAGCAGAATGAAGTAAGTAAATAAGGAGCAGCAAACCAAAAAATGTAGCATCCTCATGCAGGGTTGCAGGAGTGTTCTCTAAAATTAGTCATTTCAGCTCTCAGGGGAGTTAAAATACTCACTGCTGCTGCTGCCATCACTTCCTCTGTAACACTACTACTACTATCAGTGCTGCAAGACACACTGTTATCTGTAAACAGACTGTGGAGGGTTGACAGACAGACAGAAACGAGGAGGTAGGCAGCTATGTGTTTGTGTGTGTGTGTGTGTGTGTGTGTGTGTGTGTGTGTGTGTGTGCGTGCGTGCGTGCGTGCGTGCGTGTGGTCCAGAGGGCAGATAACATATTTCTGCCAAACAGTGAATTTAAACCCCCAACAAGCTTTTACTACTGATGGAATCATTATTTTAACTCAGTCTGACACACACACACTTTGAGATGCATCACCCTGCAGGCATTCTGCAAATCAAAACAGCAGACTTACAGCATTTCACCCTGCTGCATGCACATGTACACACAAACATGCAATTTTACAATTTCTATCACAGAAACACACACACACACACACACACACACACCCTGCTAAACACATTGTTTGTCTTTTTGGACAGCACACAGGAGAAAGGTTTCAGCCACTAACTGAGGTAGCAGCTTGTGTGTATTAGGGTGTGTGTATGTGTGTGTGTGTGTGTGTGTGAAGTGTTGCACAGAGTGTGTGTGAAGCGTCTAGTGCAGTAGTGTAGAAGTGCTCGTAGTTAGTGCGCGCTGCATGCTGCCTTCTGCTTGCAACTCTCTGCTTTCAGCTACTGCCGCTGGCAAGCCCCCTAACGGGGTGAAAAGAGGAGCCGAGAGTGTAAGTTTCTTCCGCCAGTACACAGCCTCTCCACCACCAAGCCTCCTGCAGTGCCTCCTCGCGGTCACACACGGTAACAAGCTAAACTGCAGGGGATCTCGGAGCAGTAGTGGGCCCCAGAGATGTGATGTGCAGGCCCACCACAGGGTGGACATGCCCTGACCCCGACAGAAAAGCAATGCGCTGGAGGGGCACAATAGGCGGACCTAAACAGAGCCAGGACCCAGCAGCCTCCTGCAGCCAGTATGGGGAACTGTCCATCTTGGGCCCACCCATGCCACCAGACTCGCCATGGCGAAGATAGTGCTATTGGAGATAGCACACCTCCTATAGCACTTTAGTATCTTCTCGCACAGGTATCCACCTCTGACCATGGTGAAAAAAAAATAAAAATACAGTACATGGATCACACAATGCCTACCTTAGTTGAATATAAACCCAAATATGACATTTAATGTTGTGTTTTGACGTTTATTGCCTAATTATTTTTACATTCAGTCCACCTTGAAGCTGTTCAGAATGATAAATAATATTCACTTGCACTAAATATGTTCACTTTAATTAATTGCTCACTTTTTTATCTACTGCTCATTATTATTATTTATTGCTGTTTCTTGTATCTTTTCTACTTTTTTCTGCATGCCTAGTTTTTTAAGTTTTTAAATACTGAAATCTTTAATTTGACTCTTTGCCCTTGACTGCTGTAACACTGGAATTCCTCAATCAATGGGATCAGTGAAGGTGTATCTTATCTTATCTTATCTTATCTTATCTTATCTTATCTTATCTTATCTTATCTTATCTTATCTTAAACACATTTGATTTCTGATGTGGTCAGACAACATGTCATAAGATCCAGTTCTGAGAGAGAAAAATGTAGTTTAAATATTGCATTAAAAGTAGTGCTTGGTTCCTTTGGCTGATATTATTATATATGACATCATTAGATTATTAACACTGAAACATCGGTGTTTCAGTGCAACATGTTACTGTTGTAGCTGCTGGAGGTGGAGCTAGTTTCAACTACTTTATAAACACTTTACTGTTGTTATTATGATTAGGCCTGTCACGATAAGAAATTTTGCTGGGCGACTAATTGTGTCAGAAATTATTGCGATAAGCGATAATATTGCGTAATATTGTGCTTTTAAGACCATTTTTATTATTGTTGTAATTTTGCTGTTTTTAGACCATTTTTTAAAACTTATATAATGATAATAAAGGCATATTGATGCAAGTACACCCTTTTAAAGAGAAATAAAAATTTATTTAACAAGAATATTTAGGAATGCAAAAAAGAAAATTTAAATATCTGAAATAACGTAAAAATATCGAAATAAATAAATGAATACAAAAAAAAATAGACTCTCAGTCTCTCACTCTCAGGTGTGCAGTTAAGTTGATCGTATTCGCTCTTTTTGTTGAGATGGTTTTAGAACAAACCCGGCACACCGGCTCATCCAAATTACTGGGCTCCCCTCTGTCATTTGGTTTAGGAACAAGTTCCCTGTCTTTCTCTTACGCTCAACTCTCTGTTTTCTTCTCCGCCTCGTCTCCCCCTCACGAAGATCGCACTGTGTGTATGTAGCCCATAGCCCCGCCTCTCCCACAGAGACAAAAGGCTTGTTTCCACTGAAGAAGTTCCTGGTACAATTTGGGGGGCAGGAACTACTACAGGAACGTCCTCTCGCTTGGCCCTCTCAACCGCTGCGTCTCCACTGAAAGCAGAGTATGAGGAAGGTTCCTGTAAAGTTACGGGCTCTGGATGTGACATAATCATTGCGCGAACATTTACCGGGGCGTTGTAAGGACGCCGTTAGCTGTTAGCCCTTAGCAGTGTCTGTAATAACTCACTAAATGGCCCGTGAATTTTTTTTTTCCAGTGGTTGTCTTAGTCACAACATGATTGAGCTAACTGGAGTAGTTTCATGTCGTATCCTACAACGGGAGGCTTTTAAGACATGACGTCCTGATGTTAGCTTTGCTGCTGTTAGCTGTCCCTGTCAGCGGCAGCCACTGCTTTCTAGACATTGTGATTTCCCAAAACTGAATACATACCACACGTAAACACAAAACTGCTTTACTAGCTCAATCATGTTGTAACTAAGATATCTGCTGGAATTTTTTTTTTTTCGCGGGCCATTTAGTGAGTTTTTTTACATGGCGGCGGAAGATATATGAACGAGCTAACCCTCGTCTGCTGAGTTTTAAAAATGCCGGCTATTTTGTTGCTTTCTGTTGACATCACATCCCTCCTTGAGTATATCCAATCAGCACCAAGTAAATCCCAAGCCCCAGCAAGGAGTCTTTCGGAGCCGTTCTGAGTACCCTACTCCGAGGCAGGGACTTGTTTAGCCCCCGTAAAAGTTCCGGAACTCTGTCCTTCGGGGGTGGTTCCTGCGGTGGAGACACGCACCAGTGGACCCAGAAACGGGCCTAAAGACACTTGATGACAAGAGCTTATTACGCTAAAGAACCAACTCACCTGGATGCCAGAGGATGCACAGCAGTGAACACTCTTGTCGTCCAGTCTCTTTGGTGGTAAGAAACGAGGAAAACTAAGAAGCATGAATATGCCAATTAATCCCTTTTAATTTACCGTGCGATTTACCGAATTATTGCATATCCCGAAAGGGCTAATTATGATTCCTAGTCCCGCCTGCCCCCGTTGACTTTTTTTCCCCAGCTCATCCCAATCACGTGACGAATAGTGAAAATGATTCCCATCCTGCGGGAATCCCACGGGAATCACATGACCCGTGGGACTTCTGAAAAAATGTCAGCCTCTACATCTGGTTGAAGTCTGGTGCTAGAGCTCCTAGTCAGAGCCCTGGACATCAGCGGCACAGGGTATTGATCGCTAACAACTGGGGCTGAGTGGCAGCTGTTCTCGGAAGACCCCTGTGTGACTGAACAGCCCTATTTAGGGACCGCACTGCTCACCTCAATCTGAGGAGGGGCTAGAAAAGGTGGCCTAAAAATTGCCCACTCAACCCATACCTGGACAGGTTACCACACCTGTCGGATCATTCCACCTCTGCAGTCGAAACAGAAGGCACAAGTCTTACAACATTTAATTGGCAACTTGGAACATCAGGACCCTCCTGGACTCCTATGGCAGGACTTGGAGGCCCCATAGAAGAACAGCACTGGTTGCAGCTGAACTGAGGCGCTATAACATCGACATTGCTGCACTCAGTGAAACCAGGCTCCTTGATGAAGGGTCACTAACAGAGGAGGGATCGGGTTATACCTTCTTTTGGAAAGGCTACCCTCGAGGTGGACAACATTTGCACGGTGTGGGACTGGCCATCAAGAACACACTACTGCCAAGACTCACTGAAACACCTGTGGACATCAGTGAAAGACTGATGACCCTCTGTATCCCCCTAGCGAAAAAACACTTTGCCACACTTCTTAGTGTGTATGTCCCAACTTCACCATCTGACACAGAGACTAAAGGCTCATTCTATCAGTCGCTGGACAAGGTTCTTTGCCGGATTCCCAAGAACGACAAGATCCTCCTCTTTGGCCACTTCAGCGCTTGTGTGGGGCAGAATGACGGGATATGGAGAAGAGTACTTGGAAGGCAAGGGGTTGGACAAGCAAACTCAAGAGGTATGAGGTTACTCACCCTTTGCTCTGAGCACAGCCTGACTATAACCAACACCATCTTCCAGCAGAGGACCAAATACAAAACATCATGGATGCACCCATGCTCCAAACACTGGCACCTGACTGACTATATCATTGTGAGACGTTGTGACATCAGAGACCATCTCATAACCCGGGCCATGAGAAGTGCAGAATACTGGACAGACCACTGTATGATTATGGCCAAAGTCCACATGAGAGTGCGCACCCCCATGTGGAAACATGGACCCTGTGGGAGACGTCTAGACTGTGCCCGTCTGGAAGACATCATTGCAAGGAATGAATTTCAATGCTCCCTGGCTGAGAAACTTGGCGAGCTTCAACTCATCTTGAGCGGTGAGAATGCCACTGACCAGCAATGGACCTCTTTCAGCTCAGCCCTTCGTGAAGCAGCAGCTCTCACAATCAGCAACAAGAGAATAACAACAATAACTCAGACACCACTCACTGAACGCCATGCACAAAGCACACCAGGTGACTCTGAAAAACCCCTCATCGAGCACCACCAGACAGCAATGGCAGAGAGCTAGAAGAGAAGTGCAGAGGAAAAGGCACAGGAGATCCAGTCATTTGCTGACAGAAATGACATGCAAACCAAGACTCTGATGCACACCATACCATCCTGGATCAACTGCCTGAACTTCCCCTGATTGATAACGTCAGTCAACAAGTCTCCTGGCACTGACGGTATCCCAGCAGAGCTGCTTAAGTACGAAGGCTATCTCTGCACTAGAGCGATACACCAATTACATCACCAAGGTCTGGGCTGATGAATACATCCCAAAACAATGGAGAGATGCCAATATTGTCACCATATACAAGAGCAAGGGTGACAAGACCATCTGTGGCAACCATAGGGGCATTTCACTCCTTGCTGTTGCCGGTAAAGGTCCTGGCCAAGGTGATGCTGCAGAGGCTGATTAACAACATCACAGAGTCATTACTCCCAGAATCACAGTGCGACTTTAGAAAGAGCAGGAGCACGGTCGACATGGTCTTCACAGCCCGGCAACTTCAGGAAAAGTACAGGGAACAACACCAGAACCTGTTTATGGCCTTTGTAGATCTCTCCAAAGACTGTGCAAAGAGACCTCTTTTGGGACAACTAATCACAACTACAACAAGTACTATGAACTGGACGTTGCATTGTTGCAGTTTTGCACTCCATCTACACACCCCAAACAGTCTCTTTTTCCCTGGCTGCTGTCTATTATTTATTTGTCTATTTATTTCTCTCTCTCTCTTTTTTCTGTCTCTTATTTATTTATTATTATTTATCTTTTTTTTGTCTCAGGCTCAAATGTTTACCATGTACTTTGCACAGTAACTAACAGCTCTTGGAAAACAGCTCTGCAGCACTTTAATTTATAGTGTTTTCCATTATTCCAGCACTTTAACCCCCAATGTCTCTACATCTACTACTGTCACCTATCACAACTGATCACAGCTACAACAAGATCTATGTACTGGACGTAGACTTGGTTGCATCCAGAAACAAGACATAAAGCTTACACATATTTAAGGCACTGGAGACAACATGATGTGTGCAATATTACTGTTATGTGTCGCTGGCCGACTTTATACTGCAACGATAAGATTGTTATGTGTTTTAATGTATCTTATATTGTAATTGCATATTCTATGTGTACTGTATTGATTTTTTATTACTGTTTAAGAACTATGCTGATAAACATCTGGCAGGGGGACTACCAATGTAAATCAGCCCCTGGCTGCAATTGGGTGCATCTACATTTTCTTTTTTTTCTTTAAAAGGAATGTTCATTGATGTACACTGCCCCTTCTTAAACAAATAAACTATTAAATAAAATAAATAAATAAATAACCATCCTCCTCCGGTTTGGATGCCCTAACAAGTTCGTCAACATCCTCCGACAATTTCATGATGGTATGAATGCTCGGGTGACAATAGGAGGAAAAGTGTCTGCCTTCTTCCATGTGTGCAGAGTGGTCAGGCAGGGCTGTGTACTTGCCCCAGTGCTCTTTAACATCTTCTTAATACTGTATGTGTCACCCAGCCTCTCCATAAGGAAATTGAGGACAACAACGAGGTGTCAGTAGCCTACAGGCTAGATGGCAACCTTTTCAACATCAGGAGGCTGCAAGCAACCACCAAGCTGCACAGAGTGAGGATCCTTGAGCTGCAATATGCAGATGACTGCGCTCTTGTGGCTTACACTCCTGGGGCTGGTTGCACCAACAGGGCTTACGCCTAGTCTTAAGCTAAGTCGGTAGTAACTTGGTGTTCTAAGTCTGACCTAATAGTTACGTCGGTTGCAACATCTAGGCTTAAGCCTTCTTCTCACTAAGACCGGGTGTTAATCTTACGCCTAGTCAAGAGCAGGTGTAAGGTCATTATCAAGCTGTGCCCATGCGCTAGAGCGCAGAGAGTGCAGCTTGATAATGGCACGTCTCATCCACCGTCTTTACAACGAGCGGGCATTCAGACAGGAGAGAGTAATTAGGGACAGAAGCAATCCATTGGATATATATAATGACGAGGAGCTGATTGAGAGGTTTCAATTCGGTAGGAGAGATCTGTTTGAACTTACTTAAGAGTTTTCACCAGATTTACCGGATTTTAGTTTGTGTCGGGCCGCAACTCAGCACTACCACCAGCCTTACAGCTGCTGATTGTGGGGAAGGGGAATCCTCCCCAAATACGTCAACAATGATGTCACTGTAAATTGAGGTTTTCGGGGGAGGACCCCCTCCAGTTGGATGATTTTTTTTTGGAGGAGACTTTTTTTGCCTTGCTGAGGAGATCTTTCCTCTTCTTCCTAATGTCAGCCTCTCTACGAAGACAGCCAGAGTCTGAACACACACTGATGTGCCCCGCTATCTCTGCCCATACTGACTGTTAGGTACAGGTTTTGTTTGGATCCCAAAGCAGATACTGATGCAGGTCAGTCACAAAAAAGGTTTATTAACAATAAGAAAAAACAAGAGCAGGCAGTGGAGGCAGGGAGCTGGCTGGCTCGTAGTATATTCACCGAAAGATGGATTGAAAAAACCCGGGCACACGGTGAGGCACAATGGACGACCTGAGTACAACGGGAAAAAACCACAGGTAAGAACAAAAACCTCTAGCAAGACTAGAAGAATAGGCAGCAAAGTATGGCTATGCAGCAAGATGAGCACAAGATACAAAATGTAAGAACACAGAGCGCTACTGAACATGACGGAATTATCTGACAGCGTAGTGGAGTGAAGACCAGGCTTTTGTAGACAGGAAGATGAGGTGATTGAAGACAGGTGTGCCTCATCTGCTGCTGCAGGAGAAGCCAGCCACGCCCCCTGACACACACATATGCACTGCCGAACAGAAGAAAGGGGGAGGGAGAGAGAGAACAAACACAAAAACATACCACAAGAACCAAAATCATCACACCGACTGTTTTTTCTTATTTGTGATGATATTTGACTGACTTGGTTCAGTTAACACAAATGGAGCTCAATGGGCCCATAAACTCAAACTAAGCGTTTACTCACAGTCTGCAAGTTCTGTTAGTTAAAGAGGACCTATTATGCTTTTCGGGGTTTGCCTCTATAAAGTCTGCTAAGTACAAAAAAAGAACAGAAGTCCAGGCTAAAGGGAGTTCTGTCTCTCCACAGGCACACATCCCATGACCTGCCTGAAACAGCTCATTTGAATTTCCCGCCATTATTTCTGCGAATTTCATTGGTAACAATTTCTAATATGCAGTGCCCACCTGCAGGCCACTGAGTCACACCCCGAAACACACCTGCTCTGAGCTCTGAGGTGGAGCAGAGAGGCTGCAGAATTTCAACTGTTGCTGTTTAAGAGACGCCATGTCTAGGAGGCACTGCTTTCTTCATTGTGACCAAAAATTACCCTTGTTTGGACTGCCAAAGGACAAAGGAACAAAGAAGAAGTGGTTGGAATTTATTTTTGATACAATTCCTCCACAATAAAGGCAGATCGTTTTATTGTGTTCCCTCTATTTTCCTGAGGACTGCTTCCCAAACTGGCAACAGTTTACTGTTGGATTTACACTGCAGTTACTGCTGAAAGAAGGGGCAGTTCCCTTTGTTGGATAAATCTGGAGATTCGGGATCACAACCTGTAAGTATGCTTTATGAGTTGTGAATTTGTTGTACAAAAACAAATTAGTAAGCTGCTATGGAGTGTTGAAGTATGGAGTAGATGGTTGTAGGAGCTAATGTTAGGCTGTTCACCTGGGGCCTCATTTATAAAGCTTGCTTCCGCACAAAACGGGGCTTGAAAATGGCGTATGCCACTTCCCACGCAAAGGTTGTGATTTATAAAAATAAACTTGGCGGGAGAATGTGCGCACCTGCAAGCAAACTCTGAGTCATGCGTGCGGACATTTTGGAGACACTGGGAGTGGCAACGCAGACGGTGAGGTGGAGAAGTAGAGTCAGATTTTTATTGATGGCTCACACAAATTTAATGTCACGCTATATCCACCTTAGATCCACGTTATCATTGAAATTAAATCCAGCAGCCTTATTTTGCGCTTGGAGTGAGTGATAATTGTTTAATGAAAACGTTGTAAAATCCAACTCAAATCCTGAATTGAAATTCTTTCTAAATACGTATTTAATCTGCAGTGCCTCTAACATCTTATTGTCCACTCTGTGAGCGCAGGAGGGGGAGAGGACGGCACGACTGCATGGAATATATTTATTTGTTTAGCTAAATATTTCCAGTGCATTTATCATGTCTCGAAATACAGCCATTAAGCACAACCGTTACACTCATTTCATCAGCCCTACTTAGACATGTGCTGTTCATGACAAAACCGGCATGAAGAAACATGTTCGCCTATTACACTTTCATTTTTGAATTGTATTTCAAATTACACGTTGTATTTTGGGACAGGGATACCAATGGTTCATGCTGTAATTCAGGCCGGGAGTCTGATCAGACTAATTGCCATAAACATATAAATACTGCGGTGACCCTCGTGCGTAATTGCGCAAGATGGCACATACTCCTTTTTGCCTCCACCTTTAATGAATGTGATTCTTTATGTCACACATCAATGTCAAACATCCTCAAATTTAAAAGCAACACATTAACTACATGTTGGTAAAGGAGTAGAAATATTCGGTCTACCTTTAGATCAGACCACTTTTTTTTTCTCTGTCACTGTCCGTGCAGTCCCACAGACACAGCTGTCAGCATCAGCAGCGTTGATGTGTTGCCACTTTTCTCGCTTTCTTTTATTAGTGATCCCGCTGCTGTGGCCACCAAAAAAAATCTTTCTTCAGTCCTCCACCTCCCGTTAAGTCTGAGTCTCGAGCTCAGTCTCGGAGAAATTCCATTTTTGGTTCGTTTCTCACACCTGTCGCCGTGACTCACAACGAGAGAACACTCGCATGCCAGCTTATTTATATGCAGATCGCATTCATGAGGTGATTTGCATGACCATTTATGGTTGAACTAGGGCGTGTAGATGGCGGAATATGAGGTGGATCTGGGTGCGCACAACTCCAGGAGGTCTGTGATTTATAAAGAGAACATTGCGTGCAAGTGTGGGTGCACACAGTTTTATAAATCAGATTATTTTTTGGTGCACGCCATTTTCAGCTTTTGGGTGCACGTCAACTTTTAGTATGAATCCTAAGCACTCTTTTATAAATGAGGCCCCAGGTGCTTATGTACAGTAAGTTAAATCGCTTGCTGGGTGGTTTCAGTAAGATTAATTTAATGACTGAATTGTGGAGAATATAACAGAGCTAAGATGTACAGCATGTCCATATTGACAAAAGTTGAAACATTTCTATGTACGAATACCGAGCTAAGTAGCTACTGCCGCTAGCTCGAGCAACAACCTGATCTCACAGAAATGTGAAATGACCACGATCTCTTAACACCGATTAGCCGACAGGCAACAATCAGACCTGGGATTGAAGTAAGAGCTGCATTTATTTGTCAAAATGTGTAGCTGCCCTCAGTTTGATTGTGAATCAGCTTTTGAGGAAGACCTATTTATCCATTTTCCTTTGTGTTTTACACAGCGTGATAGGCTAGCTGTAGGTCTCCACTAACTGGCTAACTAAAGCTATTGTTTTGAAATGCTTTTGCTACGCGGTGCACAGTAAATTACACTGCTAGTCTTAGTAAGATGAATTTAAAGTGATAGGTTCAGGTTTTTGGACATGAAGTTGTGTGAAACACTGACAATCTGTAGCTCTGATGTGACGGTGTCACTTCTCTCAACAAGCCTCCTGCTCTGAGAAATCGCCCGTAGCTTACCGGACAACAAAATGTAGTTCTGAAGATGTACAGGGGACACGTAACCAAAAGGTTTTAAGCTACAAAAAAGAATGCATGTGTTTTGTTAGACTATTTCGATAATTTTAAAACATCCCCGCATTACGTCAGACCTTGCTATCAATTGGGACTATTTTCTGGCCAGTATCACTCTGCCGTGCAGGCCTGCAAGACAGCACGGCAACAGAAATCAATCAGACAGTTCATCACCACGCCGTGCAGGCGTGCAGGATAGCAACGGCTAATGAAAACTTCATCGGCTGTTTCCAACAGAGAACCAGTAGGCTATTATTGAGGAAAAAGATGTACTAGCCCTATATATACCTACTACTACAGCGCAAACACCGACTCAGGCTCACGACACACCCTTGTCAGCTGCTGTAGGTAAACAGAGGAATACCAAAATGGTGCGAATAGCTGTCGGAATAGAAACATTGCCGGCTCCCAATTCCATCGGTTTCCTGTTACAGATGTAACCCGTAGGCAACTTTGGCTTGTGTCAATTGGGATGAACCTCGCTACCAACCCAGCGAGGGTGAAGCAACTGCGCTCACTTCAGCTGCCCACAGATCCCGACAGACAGAGAAAACGCAATTTCCGCACTGCTGTGCCCAAAGAGAGATATATTACCTAATACCAATCTATATAACGATGTCTGTAACTGATTGTCTGTAAAACAAAATGTTTGATTGAACTAATAGCCTGTTGTGTTGTGGAGAGTACATTATACGTGGCCTATATTAGGCTAACTGCTAAATCCGTGACATAAGTAATCAATCACATAGAAATGTGAATTCATATGTGATTACAACCAGTCTCTCCTTTGTTCTGGTGGTGGGTTAGCCAAAGTTGCCTACGAGTTACATCTGTAACAGGAAACTGATGGAATTGGGAGCCGGCGATGTTTTTGTTCCCACAGCTGTTGGCACCATTTTGGTATTCCTCTGTTTAACCTACAGCAGCTAACGAGGGTGTGTCGTGAGCCTGAGTCAGTGTTTGCGCTGTAGTAGTAGGTATATATAGGGTTAGTACATCTTTCTCCTCACTAATAATAGCCTACTGGTTCTCTGTTGGAAACAGCCGATGAAGTTTTTGTTAGCCGTTGCTATCCTGCGCGCCTGCATGGTGTGGTGATGAACTGTCTGATTGATTTCTGTTGCCGTGCTGTCTTGCGGGCCTGCATGGCAGAGTGATACTAGCCAGAAAATAGTCCCAATTGATAGCAAGGTCTGATGTAATGCGGGGATGTTTTAAAATTATTGAAATAGTCTAACAAAACACATGCATACTTTTTTGTAGCTTAAAACCTTTTGGTTACGTGTCCCCCGTACATCTTCAGAACTACTTTTTCTCTGGTAAGCTACGGGCGATTTCTCAGAGCAGGAGGCTCATTGAGAGTAGTGACACCGTCACATCAGAGCTACAGATGGTCAGCGTTTCACACAACTTCATGTCCAAAAACCTGAACCTATCACTTTAAGGTAGCACAGTTGTAACGTTGATGAAAACACTAACTTTGGTAACAGACACCTTCCACAGCCTCAATCCACTCAGCTCCATGTCCCAGAGTGGGTGTCTGGGATCAGATCAAAAAAGGTTGTCGTATTTCAAAGAAAAATTTGGTGTCATAGACCCAGTTGAATATGTTTAGACTTGCCATTAAAGAAAACCTTTGTTTATGTCCCAGTTCTAAAAACGCTGCAAAGATTGTTAAATAGGGGTGACGTTATTGACAGTTTTAGAAGAAGCTAACACAGAATCACTACCTGGTTATTACAAGACCACATTTGATGGATCATATTTCAAAGAGAGCCCACTTCTGTCTGGGGAAGATCAGACTATTTCTTTAGGCCTGTATATTGATGATTTTGAAGTCTGTAACCCTTTAGGCACCTCAAGAAAAAACATAAATTGTGCATAATATATTGGGTAATAGCAAATTTACCTGTTAAATACAGATCATCATTGTCTAGCATATATCTTCACTCTGTGGTCCAGAGGTGACTCCTGGTCTTCCTTTCCTGGGTCGGTCCTCATGTGTGCCAGTTTCGTTGTAGCACTTGATGGTTTTTGCGACTCCACTTTGGGACACATTTAAAGTTTTTGCAATTTTCCGGACTGACTGACCTTCATTTCTTAAAGTTATGATGGCCACTCATTTTTCTTTAGTTAGCTGATTGGTTCTTGCCATAATATGAATTTTAAAAGTTGTCCAATAGGGCTGTCGGCTGTGTATTAACCTGACTTCTGCACAACACAACTGATGGTCCCAACCCCATTGATAAAGCAAGAAATTCCACTAATTAACCCTGATAAGGCACACCTGTGAAGTGGAAACCATTTCAGGTGACTACCTCTTGAAGCTCATCGAGAGAATGCCAAGAGTGTGCAAAGCAGTAATCAGAGCAAAGGGTGGCTATTTTGAAGAAACTAGAATATAAAACATGTTTTCAGTTATTTCACCTTTTTTTGTTATGTACATAACTCCACATGTGTTCATTCATAGTTTCAATGCCTTCAGTGAGAATCTACAATGTAAATAGTCATGAAAATAAAGAAAACGCATTGAATTAGAAGGTGTGTCCAAACTTTTGGCCTGTACTGTACGTTATAAGAGTTTGTTATAGTTTGCTAATTAAGGGATATTCATGGAATGACATACACCTGGTGCACACTGCCTACCTGACCTCAGTGCACATATTAACAAGTTCGAGTTCAGGATGATACATCCATGCACAAACAAATAACTGAGACACTTCAAAGACCTGATCATATTATAAATACTATGACCATACTCTATCTGATTATGACCACACTCAATCCGATTATGAAATTATGTAACATCTGTGGATTTTTTTTCTTTCAATTTTGAGACAGTTTCATCATGCTGCTGCGCATCATCTTGAGCGAAAATGACATTGGAAGGGTTACCATTGATCATTGAAAACTGAGACTGTTGATGATTTCTGCTCAATCCTGAAGACCAAACTGGGACTGGAGGGCAACCTTGTGATTCAGTATCAAGACTCTGAATTTGATAATGAACTGTGCAATTTAAGTAGCATGTCAGAGCTTCCTAATGATAAAGCAACTTTGAAAGTGCACACCAAGTCCTCTGAATCATACCACACAGACTCAACTCTAGACACAGCAAGGCTGTTATCATCTTCTCATCAACAACAGCCTTGTTTGAAGGAACCAGGGTCTGTCAGTGAGTGGTACTGCTGGAAGTTCAGTTTAAAATTCAAAATGGGCAACTTCTGGCAAAAAATGCGAGTGGCTTGATGCTCCGAACTCAGAGTCAATTCACGTACCTCTGGATCAACAGGTTCAAAAAGACTAAAGAGGGCCAGAAAGTCAGAAGTGAACTTCCTGCCAGATTTTCCAGAAGGGAAAGCCCAAAGTGACCTTGAGATAGAGAGATCTGCCATGGTCAGTGAGATGAAGAAAAGAAAGGTTGACTGGAAGAAAATTGGTGAAATGATGAGTAACACATTCCTTTTATGGAGGAAAGAGATTGCTGAAGATGAACCCCTTGTGGCACAAATCAAAGACAGGTAGCCAGCCTTGTTCTCTGAACGGCAGTTAAAGTGTTTTTGAGTGGTTTTCTCAAATGAAATTTTGCTCTTAAAGGGATAATTTGGATTATTTGAAGTGTGATTGTATGAAATATTTATCCATAGTCATTGTATTGCATACAGTACAGCAGAGGTGTTGGTGTCAGAAGCTAAGCAATGTACACTTAGGAATATTTTCACCACTTAACCTTTGTGTGACTTGTGTGTTTTCCCATCAGAAAAGGCTGTCTGGTGGCAAGGTGAACTATTTTTTTGTTTTTATGATGGACCTTTTAAACACTTTTTGTTGCTGGTGCTTGTCTCTGCTTCTCTAAACTGGGGGTGTGCTGACCAGCATCTACTGTAGCTACTACACTTGCTATGAATAAGTAACTCATACAACCCCACTTCAAATAATCAAAACTATCTCTTTAAACTTAAATAAACTCAAAGTGTCCAGTTTGAGTACTAATTAAAAACATACTCTTTGACTGTTTTTGTTTTGTTTTTTATCCACATCCACAGATTGAAGCAGAATTTGCTGGCCTTACATCTGTTGTCCTGAAGGGCTCCTTCGTCACTGGGCTGGACCAGTATCTGGCAAGGTTCCTTGAGCTGTACAAAGCAAAGAGTGGCATAGCGCACCTGACTAGGCTGATGAGATGTCTCAATGATGACCTAAGTGTTAAAAATGTTTGTTCTTCATCCATGCCTCCCACATTTGTTGTTAACATCTTCCACACCATATTTGTGAAACTTCCTTCCTGATCTGCAGTACAGATATAAAATAGTGCACACTGGAGGTCACTGTTCGATGGAGCTAGGAGGACCACGTCATCCACAAAAAGCAGGGACGAGATCCTCCCGTCACCAAACCTGACACCCTCCACCACTCAGCTGCGCCTAGAAATTCTGTCCATAAAAGTTATGAACAGAACCGGTGACAAAGGGCAGCCCTGGCGGAGTCCAACCCTCACCGGGAACAGGTCCGACTTACTTCCAGCCACACGAACCAGACTCATGCTCCTTCGGTACAGGGACTGGATGGCCCTTAGCAAGGGGCCACCAACCCCATACTCCCGGAGCACCCCCCACAGGATGCCCCTGGGGACACGGTCGTAAGCCTTCTCCAAATCCACAAAACACATGTGGACTGGTTGGGCAAACTCCCATGCCCCCTCCAGCACCCTGGCGAGGGTAAAGAGCTGGTCCACAGTTTCGCATCCAGGACGAAAACTACATTGCTCCTCCTCGATCTGAGGTTCAACTATCGACCGGACTCTCTTCTCCAGCACCCTGGAGTAGACCTTACTGGGTAGGCTGAGGCCCCTTTAGTTGGAACACACCCCCTGATCCCCTTTCTTGAAGATAGGGACCACCACCCCTGTCTGCCACTCCAGAGGCACTGCCCCCGATGTCCACGCAATGTTGCAGAGGCGTGTCAGCCAGGACAGCCCTACAACATCCAGAGCCTTGAGATATCCAGGACGAATCTCATCCACCCCCAGGGCTCCGCCGCCTCGGAGTTGTTTCACTACCTCAGAAACTTCTGCCCCAGAAATTGGATGACCCGCCCCCGAGACCCCCATCTCTGCTTCCTCACTGGAATACGTGTTGGTGGGATTGAGGACCTCCTCAATGTATTCCTTCCACTGCCCAACAATGTCCCCAGTTGACGTCAGCAGCTCACTGCCCCCAATGTAAACAGTGTGAGCAAGTTGCCGCCCCCCCACCCCGAGGCACCGCACGGTTTGCCAGAAGCTCTTTGGAGCCGTTCGATAGTCTTCCTCCATTGCCTCACCGAACTCCTCCCACGCCCGAGTTTTTGCCTCCACGACTGCCGCCGCTGCGCTCCTTTTGGCCTGCTGGTACCCGTCAGCTGCTTCCGGAGACCCACAGACCAACCATGCCCTGTAGGCCTCCTTATTCAGCTGATTACCACCACGACTGGCCCCAGCGGCCTTGCGGCCACAGCTCGCAACTGCCGCCTTGACAATGGCAGAGCGGAACAAGGCCCATTCGGACTCAATGTCCCTGTCTGCCCTTGGGACGCGGTCGAAGCTCTCCCGGAGGTGGGAGTTGAAGATCACCTGGAAAAGGTTCTTCCCAGCAGACCCTCACTGTTCGTTTGGGCCTGCCAGGTCTGCGCGGCATCTTCCCCACCATCTGATCCAACTCACCACCAGGTGGTGATCAGTTGACAGCTCTGCTCCTCTCTTCACCCGAGTGTCCAGAACATATGGCCGCAGGTCAAATGATACGACTACAAAGTCGATCATTGACCTGCGACCTAGGCTGTCCTGGTGCCACGTGCACCGATGGACATTATGTTTGAACATGGTGTTAGTTATGGCCAAACTGCGACCCGCACAGAAGTCCAGTAACTGAACACCACTCGGGTTCAGATCGGGCAGGCCGTTCCTCCCAATCATGCCCCTCCAGGTCCCGCTGTCATTGCCCACATGAGCGTTGAAGTCCCCCAGCAGAACAATGGAGTCCCTGGTCGGGGCACTGTCCAGCACCCATCCCAGGGACTCCAAAAAGGGTGGGTACTCTGAACTGTTGTTCGGTGCATAAGCACAGACAGCAGTCAGGACCCATTCCCCGACCCAAAGGCGCAGGGAAGCAACCCTTTCGTCTACCAGGGTAAACCCCAACGTACAGGCAGAGAGTCTGGGGGCTATCAGAAAGCCCACCCTGGCCCTCCGCCTCTCACCCGGAGCAACTCCAGCGAAGAAGAGAGTCCAGCCCCTCTCAAGGACTAGGGTTCCAGAGCCGGAGCTATATGTCAAGGTGAGGCCGACTATATCTAGCCGGTAGCGCTCAACCTCTTCCACAAGCTCCGGCTCCTTCCCCGCCAGAAAGGTGACATTCCATGTCCCAAGAGCCAACTTCTGTAACCGAGGATCGGACTGCCAAGGCCCCCGCCTTGGTCTGCTGCCCAATCCACAATGCACCGAACCCTTCTGGATCCCTCTGAGGGTGGTGGATGAGCCCATGTAGCCGGTTCGGGCTGGGCCCGGCCGGACCCATGGGCGAAGGCCCGACCACCAGGCGCTCGCCCACGGGCCCCGACCCCAGGCCTGGCTCCAGGACGGGGCCCCGGTAACCCGGTACATGTGTCCGTGTTTGTATCCATCATGAAGGGTCTTCTGAACTGTTATTCGCCTGACCCTTCGCCCAGAACCAATCTGCCATGGGAAACCCTACCAGGGGCAAAATGCCCCCGACAGCATAGCTCCTAGGGTCATTAGGGCACTCAAACTCCTCCACCACGATAAGGTGACGGTTCTCGGAGGAGTTTAACTTTTAACTTCATAGTTAATTTGTTTATTTTAAAGATCAGCTTTCTGTGTGATTACAAAAGTGCAGCTGGCAGACAAGAAGAAATGCACATCTAATGTAAATAGTAGGGCTTCTGTTCGCACCAGGATTGACATTTCGCAGGGCTTTGCGGCACTTCAGCATCCTGTGTGTTCCTGGCATGGCCTGTACTGCAGCCAGCCACCAGGGGGTGATCAAGATGTTCTGGTTTGACATTTGGGGAGCTCTCATTCTCTCCATTTTATACATAGATTTCCCTTTGACACTAATTGTACACTACAATATATTCATAGACAGCTTGTAAAAGCTGAATTAACCAATGAATGAATTTCTTAATACTGTGGTATACCTTAATACATGACACTGCCTAACCGTGGGGACAGACCGGAGGCCGCCTACTTCCATTCGACACCCATGTTAATAAGTTGTGCTGTTCACATAGATAGCGCCCTGGTGCAGAGCTCTGTTGCCGGCTCACAATCACCAGCGATGGTTTCAGCATATGTTCCATTTTCTCCGCGGTCCACGAGCGAATCTGAAATCTAGGAAACACACTGATAAGCACAGCGGATCATTAAAGTCTTTAAAAGTATTATGTTTGATTTTAAAAATGTAAGGCTGTAAAATGTCTTAATGTGTTATTTTTACTTACTTGAGAGAAGTTAAATTTTGAGACTCAGTTTGTTAAACCTGCTTTCTGGAACAGGCCCCAGGGCACTTCACCCCCTGTGTGTTTGTGCCGTAAGCCCCCAAGCTCTTGTCATGATTTGTGACTGGACAATTAGTAGCCTACATTATTTCATCTTTTCTAAAATTCATTGTAGAATGGATACCTTTTTTTGCTTGCATGTTATAATTAGCATGACCAAATGGTAATATTGATCACATTAAAATGACTGGCCTTGTTCTGGTTTTTCATATTCCAGTGATTACATTTTGGTGGAACACAGTTTAGTAATATTGTTAACTGTTTACAAGCAGATAGTACTCAAACAATAATTGGTATTTGTTCTGTTTTTCTTCTTTTTAAACAGAGCTCCACACACCAAAAGAAGACAGTTCTTCTGCTGGGCCTTCCTCACTTTCTCAAGGACGATCCCTCCTGTTTTTTTTTTAAGACTGTCGAGGTAAGCATTGTTTAATTTTTTTATTACAGTGGTCAAGAATAAGTTAAGTTAAAATGGCCTGTAGGGCCTGCATGGTGATAAATAGGCCTATACGTAATAAACGTGCTTTTTTGTAGGTGTTAGACAAAAATATGCACTCCATTCCTTCACAAAAATAGTTGAAAAGATCTGTCCAGCTTAGATAAAATTGATTCACATTTGACACCAGGTTTGGTCTAAATCAGAAAATGGAACTCTTTGCTCTGTGGCCCTGATGATGATGATGATTGGTATTAACATGACTGAAATGGTAACCCTGTTTCTGTTCTTATAGCTGCCAACATATATACATTACTGCTAGAAAAATTAAAGATGGTAAGATATTTTTGCTTTCTTTGAAATCTTGTGTAGGCTACAGATGATGAGGACACGTTCACAGAGGGGATGAAAGTTGGTGTTGTGATGGTGAAGGACGGAGAAGACGTCATTGACACGTCAGTGGTCCTTGAGGAAGCAGTGATCCTGTCTGATATGAAGGACATCCCACGTGCCATTCCCTTGCTGATGGGTCTTCTTTTTGCTCTCAATATAGACTATTCAAAGGAACTAAGGTAGACATTTGAAGTCATTAAAAAAAAGATTAAAAAAAGACTTGTGAGTTTAAAAGTTGAATTGATGAAAAATTGTGGTCAAAAAAGTCAAATTGATGTCGAAATTCTGAGATTAAAAAGGTGAACTTGTGAGTTTAAAAAAGTTGAATTGATGAGATAAAATGTTGAAATTCTGAGATTAAAAAAGTTGAACATGTGAGTTTAAAAAAGTCATATTGATGAGAGAAAATGTCCAAGTTATAAGATTTAAAAGTCAAGGTTGTGAGTTTAAAAAAGTCGAAATTATGAGAGTCAGAATTTCCACTGATTTACCACAGGAGCATTTTTTTCTTTAACAGGTGGAAATGGGCTTCCATACAGATGTAACTGCAGACAGTTTGTAAAGTCTATGTTCAAGGCAAAAGATGGACCTATTGCCATGACACTTGCTAAGTTCCTCTGAATAACTACAGTATACTGTATGGACCTCTGTTCCTTTGCAAAGATCCTCACAATCATTCATTGTTTTTTATTTTTTTTTAATTTTTTTTTTGGTTCAAAATTTTGCAGCGTTTCCATAGCGTTGTCTTTGCATTCAAGACACAGCAATTTTAAGTTTTATGGTGACAGGCATAGACCGCGGAACTGGGGGGCCAGGGGGGCCATGGCCCAGATAACATTTGTACTCTGACATAGAGGGCTGCATTGGGACCCAACGCAAATAGTAATAGTCATTTTGATCCACACTCCACCAGTTGGTGGCGGTAATGGGCCAATTCACTGTTTGCCAACCGCCATTAAACAGTAGAAGAAGAAGAAAAATAATAATAATAAGAAGATGGAGCCTGACGACAGGATGTCAGCACAGGAACTTGGTGCACATGCATGAGCGTTTCCTCTCCATATTTATTCATAAATGGACGAATATGCCCTGAACCAGCTTTCATACCAATTTGCCGCTTGCTCCACCTGTCTGTCTGTCTGTCTGTCTGTCAGCTCCATCTGTCATGAGACAAACATGAAAGAAGACGTGCAGTTTATTGTGTTTCACTGGCAACGAGCTCTCATTACGAGCGACTATTACGCACGTCTGCACGTTCTTTATAACTCACTGTGTGAACCTATGTTGCATAATAAAGATTTGCCCCCCTTGTAATTTTTAACCGCTCCCTCAGTAACTTCATCCCGGTGCTGGGCTTGCCTTAACCTCAATCACTGCGTGATTATATAAAGGTAGAAAAATAGCCTAAATAAATACAGAGGAGGAGAATAGAATATGAAACAGCCTTTATTTCATTAAAAAATATAGCCGCGAGCGGCAATCTGCGGGTTCTAACCTGTTCCCGCCCCAAACCAGCCACCGTGACCCTCACCAGCCACCGTGACCCTCATCTGCTGTAGTGCAAGACGTTCCCCACTCTGTCCCTGAAAGCTCCAGGCAATACATACTCTTTCCAAGTCACACATTTCTTGAAATCGGGTTTTCAGCTAGCCTACATGCTAATAGCATTTGTGGTATACTTTGACATAGAGACTCCATTTGAACATCAAAACATAAATTGAAATTTTACCTATTGATGCGTATTTCAAAGTTTCAATAGATATTTTAATGTTTAAGCAATCACAGTTCCATGATCATGATAATTTTGGGAGAAATCTGAAGATAATAATGGATGTGTATGGGAGAGGCTGTAAAATATTCTGTAAGGGTAAAGACACAGATGTGAGTGTACTATTATGATTTTACCTAAATGAAGGTAAGTGAAAGTTCAGACAGGAAGATCATCTCTTTACGTAAGTATACCTCAAAGCCACTTCTCTGTTTTCCCACTATCCTCTTGCTCCACCCTTCTTCACATATTTTAACAAGTCACAGTCTGCCAGCCTCTCCCTGTTCTCTACCAATCTGTCATTAGCTGTCAAATTTCTCTCTCTGCTGTCATCCAGCTGTCATTTCAGCAAAACTCCCAGCCCACCTCCACCCCTGCACCACCTCCATCAAGATACAGACTGTCTTAATCTGGATCTTCAACCGAGAAGTTCCCTCATCCGGTGACCTCAAGATTCCCTACCTTCCCCAGTGTCTAGGCTGGGGGGTGGGGGTAACTTCTTCAGTTGCAAGTTTCTCATCCACAGATCAGTTTACTCAGCTGGTCTCCTCCCCATGGTCTAAGTGGCAAATTATCAAACCATTCTAAATATATTCACGTGACCTCAAAAGTCACATAACTATAGCAACATGTGCACATGCAGGCTTTTTTATTCAAACATGACATAATAGCTTCATTTGCATGAAGTGGTATTATGTGGTAGTGAGGGTCCGTGTACCTTTTGATAGTTTGATATTTTGTTTTCAAAATAAAACGGATTTACGGAAATACAGCCGTTTTCCCGTTATTCCATTTTGAGACACAAAACGAAATAACTGAAATGCTTCCGTTTTCCCGTTTTCTCTTTCAAAACCAAATTCCGGAAAAACCAAATTGAAAAAACGGGCCAATTTTGATTTCTGCAAATTCATTTTTTTTTCTATTTTTTTTTTTTTTATATAACCGTGACAACGACGGACCGGAAGCAGAAGTTAAGTGTAACAACTTCAGAATAAAACTTTAGCGTGCTAACCATAACTTCTTATATTATAGCCTACCGCTGTCTTTCTACACCATATGGTTCACATCTATTTTATTTCTGTGAAAGTATAAGAGCTGGTTGTTTGGAAGGATGTGAAAGGCATATAATTGTCATTTTAGCTTGAGTGCGTGAATGCATTTTGTGGAAAAACTTTACATTCCCTGAGCATCTATACCGTTAAGTCACCAGCAGAGGTCCCGGTCAATAGGCTAGTAGCCTATTATTATTACGATTATTATCAGCAGCAGGCATTATTGGAGGCATTATTTACAGGCTAATCATTTGAAAATGAGAACTTGTAATGGCTTTAGTATACTTGGTGTTTAGCCACAGGGTGGCACAGTGTTTACATGAATAGTAGACATGCTTTGAGGTTCAAAACAGCAGGCTCTGTGTCTCATCAAATGAGCTGCGATCATTTCATTTCAACTGAGAGGTGTGTGGAGGTCGATTCAATGGAGAGGTGCAAGAAATACAAATTGTGTTTTATTAGTCCTTTGGCGATAATTTTATCCGACTGCTTGTCATTTCTCCCCGCTTTGCACCGGGCGTCATTGGTTCTGTATTTTAACTGCTACACTACTCAGCCTTTATAAGCAATGTAAACTGTAATGTGACCTCAATTTAACTGACAGTAAACGTGTATTCCAAAAATGTACAGCCTGGACCTAATTCACCAATGGACAGCCACCACCAATGGCAACTATAAACTCATTAATTTTACCCGGGCATCTTTATATGACGCGGTTGATTGATGCTGGTTCAAAGAAAACGTAGTAGAACTTCTAGACTTATGTGTATTAAATTATAATCATTCATTTATCAATCATACGATAGGATACATATGATGTCAATACCTTGGCGCCAGCGCTGGACACAACAGCCCACCACCACCCCGAGTGTCTACAACACCTGTGTTACCTGTTGTCAGTCTACTGTCTGTGCTGACTGTCACCACGAGGAGTGGCAAAGCCATGTTGATTTAATTCAACAAAATGTGTCTACCAACAAGAATAAACAATGAGGAATTTTTAATTAATAAGGAATATTAATTGTTAATTATTATTATTTTTTTTTGATAGATGGATGGATGGATGGATGGATGGAGCCTCTTCCTGTTGGCCTCAGTGCAGGTTCCATATGATACAGTATGCCAGCAGGCTCTCAATACAAGAGTGGTACAAGGTCTTTAACAGTGTCTGGATTGTTCTTCCTGAGCACCCTGGAAAGCCAATGTGGTGGTAGTCCTCCTCACTGTTGGGCCCATGATCGCTGGAGATTACAGTTACCGTAAACACACCCTAACATTCAGTAAAGAGTTAACATGTCAGACCCTGTAATTCTACATTTAAGTAATTTTAAGACTGTCAAACAATTGAATGGAAGTAGAACAGCAGGTTAATGTAGGTCTATACCTGTAACTGTGGTAGCTATGTGATTAACAATTTGAAGAATCTAAACACACAGCAGATTTTGAAGAAGGAGTACTCAGGGAACACAATAAGAAGAAAAAAAAATTCTGGTCTTCCATTTATCAACAGATTTTTTTCAACCATTTTCCAACATATATATAACACTTCTATGAGAGCCAAAGTCCTTTAAGTCATTAATTATTGTTGGTATATGAAAATGTTGACAAAATCTACATTTATTTTTCCTGTTAGTTGCTGATGTTTAGTATATTGTGTGTGTATATTAGGTCTTTAGTGGTAAAGTCAGCCTCAATTAGCTGTAACTCACAGAAGAAAAGGGGTATTTGCACAAAACTTCATATGTAGCTTCAAAACACCGAAGTACAACTTTTCACATTGAAAAAAAAAATGCCCTGGTTGACTGAGATATTCAACAAAACACAAGTTTTCTTTACTGGGAAATTTTATTTTTTTGTGAAATATGGCATGTTCATTCAAAGGTCATGCATAAATGTGATTTTACACCGCATCAGATAAAATGGTAGATTTTCCTGAATATGGTGTATAATACTTGGTACTACCTGAAAAAATAAGCTCAATATGGACAAAATATAGAACTATTTCCAGGCGTTTTTAGGTTGGGTTAGTCTTTTAAGAGCTGCACCCAAATAGTGTAATGTCAGCAGCAGATCTAGGAGAGCTGTGGTCCATGACACTGTTGTGTTCATATGGCGCCCCCTGATGGAGAATATTTAGATAATCCACGATGTGGCGAATATAGGATACATGAACAGGAAGCAGTGGTTGTGTGCAAATGCTGGCATTAAAGAGAACCGTCCATACATCCAAAAAAAGAGCAAAATGTCCTCCTTTTCTTTATTATGAGACCCAGATACATTAGCTAGGTACAAATAGGATAGGCCCAGTACTCTATGTCATTGTTTTCTCTCTGCTCAATTCCTACAACATTGCTTTTTGTGTTTATCTTTCTTAACCCCACCTGAACAACCACTAGTCTATAAAAATGTTATGTAATGTTTTATGTTTCCAAATCAAATAACCCTAACCCTACCCCTAACCCATAGTAGGCCTATTTACCATATTGTTCAACCAGGTGAAGTTCCAAAAACATAGGCTAATCTGTGGCATTTTACTAAATCTAAAATAGGCCTACATGTGCCGCCCTCTTCAAGAGTAAAAAATGTCCTGACATCATGTTTGTTTCACTTATGTTGTAGGATGGGAAGTCATCAAATATTAGCAAAACTCACTCTCACTCTCTCTCAGTGAGAGAGACCTGCAATGTCTGTTTGTCAGTCTGTCAGACTGTCCTGGCCATAATAGTATTAAACTTAAAATCTGCACCATATCATTAATGATTAACAAGACTGAGTAACTACATTGGAGTTGGAACCCAGGATCAACTGTGTGTGTGAGTTATACATGTAAGCAGAAAGGAGAGTGGAAAGAAACATGATGTAAAGAGAAAGCTTGGGTAAATGACATGCAGTAATCATTTTGTCCATCGCTGCTTACTTGGGTGACATGCATAAGATTTGTCTACGTCTCACGAGAACTGTGTCATATAACACACGCGGCCTGCGTCTAGGACACAATGCAGTGGATAAGGCACGGCGACTTGTTGACAAACTCCTTGAGGAAACTGACATTCTTTGTCTACAAGAAACTTTTCTTGCTAAACAGGACCTGGACAAGCTTAACTCTGTTCATAGTAACTTCCATGGGGTGGGGGAGTCAACCACAGATTTGAGCTTGGGGTTGGTTCAAGGCAGAATACCTGGAGGTGTGGCCATTATGTGGCATAAAAAATATGACCCTCTGATCAGTGTGATTAGATTGAGAGTAGACTGGTGTATTGCAATAAAAGTTTCTTATAATGGTAATGTCCTTATCATTTTGAATGTTTACATGCCTTATGAATGTTCCAGTAACGAGGACGAATATCTTCAAAAGCTTGCTTTTATTGGCTCTTTTATTGAGGAAAATGAATGTACCCGTATTTATTTAATGGGTGATTTGAATGCAGATATCGCTGACGGGAAGTCTGTGTTTGGCCGATACCTAGTTGAATTTTGTCATGATAATAAGCTCTTGTTAACAAGTAAGATCCATTTGCCAACAGATAGCTATACATATGTCAGTGAGGCTTGGAATACAACATCCTGGCTAGATCATTGTGTAAGCAGAGCTGATGCCCATGAATGTGTGGATAAAGTTGAGATTTTGTATGGGTTTGCAACAACGGACCATATGCCTGTCTCCATTATGCTCAATGTACAAAACCTACCTACAATGACCACGGATGATAATCAGGTTAATCATGGTGGGAAAATTGAGTGGGCTAAACTCTCAGAGTTTAGCCCACTCAATTTTCATGACTTGACTGAGAAGACCATAGGTAACATTGACATTCCATATGATGCTATAATGTGTGATAATTTCAACTGTGGTATGCCAAATCACAAAGAAGAGCTATGTGTACTATATGACAGAATTGTGCAGGGTCTGAATGAGGCTAGTAAACCACTCATTCAGAGAAAAGCAAAGAAGTACAGCTTCAGGCCAGGCTGGAATGAGTATGTGGATGAACTCCACCAGCAAGCCAGAGAAGCTTTTAAAAATTGGGTTATCACTGGTAAATCAAGGCATGGACCTGAGAGTGAAATTAAAAAGAAAGCTGTTGCTAGGTTCAAATATGCAGTACATTATATTAAGAGGAATAAACTGACTTTGAGAGCAAATGCATTGGCTAGGAAGATGCAACAAAATGATGTTAATGATTTTTGGAATGAAGTCAAGATTATGAATCATAGTAAAATACCTTTGTCCTCCAGTATGGAGGGGGTAAGTGGCAGTGTAAATATTATGGAATTATGGAGAAGACATTACATGGAGCTTTTTAACTGTGTTAAAAGTGATGTTTTTACTGTTGGCGATGTATCTCATGATAATGTGGTCATAAGGTCTGATGATATATGTTACGCAATTGGGAAATTGGCTTTAAACAAATCCTGTGGCCTTCATCTGATCTCTGCAGAGCATTTGAAATTTTCATGAATGAAATTTTCATTTTCAAGAATGAATGAATGAGTGAATGAATGAACTAGAAAATTTCACATGAAATTTTGAGTGTGCCTGATGCTCGCTGCCAACTAGTATCCCCATACCAATATGCTAATTATTAATAGCAGTAAATGTATCACTGTGTGTCTGTGTGTGTGCATGCCTGAATGTGTGTATGTTCACGTGTTGTTGTCTTAACTTAACAGCTAAAAAAGACTGCAGTCTAAAATGTCCAAGATGGACACAGAAAGACAGAGACAGACAGACGCAGACAGGCAGACTGACACGTATGTAATTACCTCTGTAGGATGAGGCTTTAACTGCAAAGAAGTCAGGTTGCTGAAATATTCAAATTTGACTGTGCTGTGACACACAGACGATTGGCCGAATGGCTGGAGTTGATTCAGCCAATCACCGGTTGGCAATGGCACAGTCAAATTTAAATACACCAAGAAAAGGCAGAAACTGAGCCAAAAGTTCCTCTCAAACTCCAACTGTTTAATGAAAAACCGTAAGTGCTACAGCTACAAAAAGCACACCGTGAGCGAGAGGACAGGATGCGGATCACAAAAGTGTAAATTTCATTTCTGTGGTGTGAAAAATGAGGCCAGAGCCATGATGGACATAAGTGGAATGGTCTGCTTTCTTCCAGAAATTTGGGCTCTCACTTAACATGGGAGTGAATAGGGCAGTTGGTTGGACTTGTTGTCCTTTTAGACCACCTGCAGCCAAAACCCTAAATCCATTTTCTTCAGCGGCTTTTCCTACAATTTGGTGTACAATTTGTGTATGTAGAGTGAACGATGTGGCCGCACCAGCGAGTTTAAGAGAAAATTTCTTGATGATTTCAGATGTGCTGTGCACTCTAGCGATGACATCACCCACTCTAACTCTCAACATTCCACGCAATACACACCCATTATAAATTCTGAGAAGGGCTGAAAATTTCATGATTTTTAAACAGCTGGTGTAGAAAAACTAAAAGAGAAATGGAAAATGTGAATCAGTCACTGAAAGCCGATGGCAATGTCAACATTTCAGAGATGGAGAGTTTCTACATGAATGTATGAGTTCGTGAAGTGTGGGTGAAGATGAGTGAGTTTGAAGGATTTTCTCATTGACTTCCATTATAACCAAGTTTCAGAAAACGCTGAATATTTTGGAAAGTTTGAATGGGATTGAAAAGTTGAATTATATGTAAAAAGTCAAGGAAGTGCTGAATATTTTCCAGTTTGAATGGAGTTTCTAGCTGAAAGTATGAATTGGTAGTTACCGTATGAAATTTTGTCATTTTTGAAGATTCCGTAATGCATTTTCAATGGGAAAACGGTTTGGGGAAAAAACGGGAATATCTGGGAATGGCGGTGGCGCCCCCTATGTGCCAATCTCAAAATCTTTTTTTGGATGTGTTCTTGGTCCCCTTCTGATGATATTTACCCAGTTTTGTGACGATCGGAAAAACGGTTAACATTTTACAGCCGATATTCGCTAAGCCCCGCCCTTTCCAAGGACACTTTGCTTGACGGCAGCCGTGTTTTTCGTCCGATCTTGCTCATTTATAATAGAAATGAGTACAAATATTTCAAAAGTTTATTCATTTTACTGTTTTTAAGATTATTAAAATTAGCAAAAATTCTGTAAGGGCGGCATTCATGGTGCAAGAGGCTTTTTTGTAGAGGACTATCAGGAGGATGTGTGTGTAAAATTTCAAGTCAGTAGCACTTGTGGTGCGGTGGGCAGAGCCTTTCAAGCTTTACACTCTATGTTATAGCGCCCCCATGAGGCCAATTGGGACCAAATTTTTTGAGCAGTATTTGGATGTCATTTATAGTCCATATACAGATGCAGCGCCTCGAATTTCCCCTAATCTCGTGTTGGGGCCCTGGCCGGTCCGTGACCGGTCCCTGCTCTGCAGTAGGCGGGTTCGTGACTGTAATGAGATCCCCCGCGATGACGTCATCGGCGCAGGGCCGACTCGTAACGCCCCTAAGCTCCATTTGCGGAAACTACCTGCACTCGTTTATCAGTCCACCTGGAGGTTTTTTTTAAAAATATAATTATGCTTAATCATCCACACTATTATAGTGCTCGTTCACAAACTTCTTGGATCTGCTCATCCTGCCTTTTCCTCCACATCTCTCTCCACCTTTGGAGAGCGCTCCCAGCGCATCTCCGCATGCCGAGTGATTTGTGCCCAGAAAATTAATCATGAATGACAAGTTGTGCGTCGCGTTTTTCTAGCATTTTGAACAGCTTAACAGTTAAATGTTTAATACTCTGCCTGATTCGCGGAGCCACTCTGCTTTTCAGTTGGTGGATTTCCTGTTTGTAGCGCATTTTAGATTTGCGGGTCGCTATTTGATGCGGCGACCAGCAATACGCAGAGTCCTGTATGTGTGTGTAGGCCTACTGTATATTACTGGACAGAAATAGTCATTTACAGTGCGCTGAAGAGGGAGGGACGGGAGGATGAAATGCCAATTTCAGCCTGTGATTTGTTAATGTCTGACTGAACAGCCTCATGGAAGTGATATTTTACAGTTCTACATATTTTAATCTAACGAAATTCATTAAAACAAGTCACTTGGTGCTTTCAAAGTTATGTTATTGAGCTGAAAGGTTCCAGATTTCGTTCGCCTTCACAGGCGGTTGCGGAGCGCAGCAGATGGCTCGCACTGGGATGTTCAACATCTTAGGCTTATATAGTTAATTATCACACACGATTCACACTTAAACAAGCAAACACAGTTTTGCATCACAGAAGTTTACATTTCAGCTGTCATGGCCAAATCTCTTGTTAACTTATTAAGCTCTTCCGCACAGTGTGACATCTATTTTAATTATTAGAGAGCTGCTTTACAGTAGGTCATTGCCATATGGCCACTGATAGACAGTCCATCCTGTTCTATAAACTGCTGGTGGTTTATGAACTTCACTGCATTTGTGCATTTGAAGCGATTAACTCCCGGCACATTTCAGAGCTGAGTAAACCTGTAGTTTCACTGACACATCGCGCATCATCACCACGGGCGTCATGATGTTCTCCTGTCTGTCACTCTGTCAGGCATGTGTAGTGTCGAGCCGGCCGCGTTGTTGGCTGAAAAGTCATTATTTGCATTACAGTGTATCCTTTGTTCTAACTCAATGAGTGGTCGCCAGCCAAACAGGCTCCCAGCCCCCACTGCCCCACAGACTAGCTATGGCCAGTAAAATAGGTGCAGGGCTGAGGGGAGCGCGTACCTCCAGTAATTAAAAATCAGTTTGTGCCACAGATATTAATATTGTGTCGCTGGCTACTTTATAGACGTCACTAAATGTTTCCATTACACTTAATTACATTTATGGATAAGCCAACTTTCCCACCTCCCTCATGCATCAAAATGTATATTATCAGTCAATCAATCAATCAATCAATTTTATTTATAAAGCCCAATATCACAAATCACAATTTGCCTCACAGGGCTTTACAGTATATGACATCCCTCTGTCCTTAAGACCCTCACAGCGGATAAGGAAAAACTCCCCAAAAAAAAACCCTTTATCGGGGAAAAAAAACAAACGGTAGAAACCTCAGGAAGAGCAACTGAGGAGGGATCCCTCTTCCAGGACGGACAGACGTGCAATAGATGTCGTACAGAACAGATCAGCATAATAAATTAACAGTAATCTATATGACACAATCAGAGAGAGAGAGAGAGAGAGAGAGAGAGAGATGCAGGTAATGACAGTAGCTTACAACAACGTTAATGAAAGTAATAATATTATAGTTATAGTTCTGGTTACTGTGGTACAATATGTTGAAAGTATGTATTAATATCTGACAGTATACATGTGTGACAATAGTCATATGTGTAAAATAACAGTAGAAGTATGACTAATGACTAATGATGGCAGCAGCAGCAGGAGGCATCTGGCAGGACCACGGCAGCAGCACAACCACACACGTCACGCTGTCCAGGCACCACTGTGATATGAGTTAATCTGAGAGACAGTGAAGCACAAAGGCTCCGGAGAAGAAGCCGAGTTAGTGACATCCAGAATGGCCAAGTTAGCAAGATGCAGTAATAGAATATGAGAGAGAGAGAGAGAGAGAGAGAGAGAGAGAGAAGGAGAGAGAGAAGGAGAGAAGGTGCCCAGTGTATTATAGGGGGTCCTCCGGCAGACTAGGCCTAAGTCAGCCTAACTAGGGGCTGGTACAGGGCAAGCCTGAGCCAGCCCTAACTATAAGCTTTATCAAAGAGGAAAGTCTTAAGTCTAGTCTTAAATGTGGAGACAGTGTCTGCCTCCCGGACCGTAACAGGAAGATGATTCCACAGGAGAGGAGCCTGATAGCTGAAGGCTCTGGCTCCTGATCTACTTTTGGAGACTTTAGGGACCACGAGTAACCCTGCGTTCTCAGAGCGCAGTGTTCTGGTGGGATAATATGGCACTATGAGCTCTCTAAGATATGACGGAGCTTGACCATTTAGAGCTTTATAAGTTAACAGTAGGATTTTAAATTCAATTCTGGATTTTACAGGCAGCCAGTGCAGAGAAGCTAAAACAGGAGAAATATGATCTCGTTTCTTAGTTCCTGTTAGTACACGTGCTGCTGCATTCTGAATTAGCTGGAGAGTTTTTAGGGACTTACTGGAGCTACCTGATAATAGAGAGTTACAGTAATCCAGCCTTGAGGTAACAAAAGCGTGGACCAATTTTTCTGCATCTTTTCGGGTCAGGATAGGCCTAATTTTTGCAATATTACGCAGATGAAAAAATGCAGTCCGTGAGGTTTGTTTTAAATGAGAATTAAAAGACAAATCTTGATCAAATATTACTCCGAGGTTTCTTACGGTAGTGCTAGAGGCCAGAGCAATGCCATCAAGAGAAACTATGTCATCAGATAAAGAGTCTCTGAGTTGTTTGGGGCCAAGAACAATAACTTCAGTTTTGTCTGAATTTAACATCAGGAAATTGGTGCTCATCCAAGTTTTTATGTCTTTAAGGCAGTTATGGAGTTTAGTTAATTGATTACTTTCTTCTGGCTTCATCGATAAATACAACTGTGTATCATCCGCATAACAATGGAAATTTATAGAGTGATTTCTAATGATGTTACCTAAAGGAAGCATATATAGAGTAAATAGGATTGGTCCGAGCACAGAACCTTGCGGAACTCCAAAACAAACTTTGGTACGTAAGGATGATTCATTACGAACGTCAACAAATTGAAAACGATCAGATAAATAAGATTTAAACCAGCTCAGTGCAGAACCTTTTAGGCCAATTAAGTGATCCAGTCTCTGCAGTAGAATTTGATGGTCAATTGTGTCAAACGCCGCACTAAGATCTAATAAAACAAGTACAGAGACAAGTCCTTTGTCTGAAGCAATCAGAAGGTCATTTGTAATTTTAACTAGTGCTGTCTCAGTGCTATGATGCACTCTAAATCCTGACTGAAATTCCTCAAATAAATTATTATCATGGAGAAAATCACACAGCTGGTCTGCGACTACTTTCTCAAGGATCTTTGACATAAAGGGAAGATTAGATATTGGTCTATAGTTGGCTAACACCTCTGGATCCAGGGTGGGCTTTTTTAGTAGAGGTTTAATTACAGCTACCTTAAAAGACTGTGGTACATAGCCTGTTAATAAGGATATATTGATCATATCTAATATATGTGTTAACTAAAGGAAAGACCTCCTTAAGTAGCCTAGTTGGGATGGGGTCTAAGAGACACGTTGTTGATTTAGAAGCAGAAATCACTGCTGTCAATTCTTGAAGAGAAATTGGGGAGAAGCAATCTAAATATATATGAGGTTCTCCAGCTGTGTTTGAGGTTAGATAGGTAGGCCTACCATCTGATGGCAGGAGGACATGAATTTTGCCTCTAATAGTTAGAATTTTGTCATTAAAAAAGCTCATAAAATCATTACTGCTAAGGGCTAAAGGAATACAAGGCTCAATAGAGCTTTGACTCTCAGTCAGCCTGGCTACAGTGCTGAAAAGAAACCTGGGGTTGTTCTTGTTTTCTTCTATTAATGCTGAGTAATAGTTTGCTCTGGCATTGCGGAGGCCCCTCTTATAGGTTTTGAGACTGTCTGTCCAGATTAAACGAGATTCTTCCTGTTTGGTTAATCGCCAGTTCCTTTCAAATTTTCGCGATATTTGTTTTAACCTACGGGTTTGAGAGTTATACCAAGGAGCGAACTTTCTTTGCTTTTTTAACTTCTTTTTAAGAGGAGCTACAGAGTCGAGTGTTGTTCGCAGCGAGCCTACGGCGCTATCGACAAAATTATCAATTTGGGAGAGGTTAAAGTCGGCACGGGAAACCTCTGTTACTGAAGGTATTGGTATTGAATTTAACGATGAAGTAATCTTTTCCTTAAATTTCGCGACAGCACTATCTGATAAACATCTAGTATAGTAACTGTTGTTGAGTGGCGTGTAATCGAGTAAAATAAATCAAAAGTAATCAGATAATGATCCGATAGCGAGGGATTCTGTGGAAAGACTTTTAGGTTATCAATTTCAATTCCATAGGTCAGAACTAGATCGAGGGTATGGTTAAAACAGTGAGTGGGTTCATGTACACCCTGACTGAAGCCAATGGAGTCTATTAATGAGATAAATGCGGTAGCCAGGGAGTCATTATCAACGTCGACATGAATGTTAAAATCGCCTACAATAATAACTTTATCTGATTTAAGAACTAAACTGGATACAAACTCTGAGAATTCAGATACAAATTCAGAATACGGGCCAGGAGCACGGTACACTATAACAAATAAAAATGGCTGCGAGGTTTTCCAGGTCGGATGTGAAAGACTAAGAATGAGGCTTTCAAATGAATTATAATCTAGTTTAGGTTTAGGGCTGATTAACAGACTAGAGTTAAAAATGGCTGCAACTCCCCCTCCTCGGCCGCTGCCTCGAGGAATGTGGGTATTATTATGACTGGGAGGAGTGGACTCATTTAGACTAACATATTCATCTTGACACAGCCAGGTTTCAGTGAGACTGAGTAAATCAATATGATTATCTGATATTAATTCATTTACTAACACTGCTTTAGACGATAGAGACCTGATATTTAACAGTCCGCATTTAATTCTCCTTTTTTGTCTTTCTGTCACAGAAGAGGTTTTAATTTTTATGAGGTTGTTATGCACAACTCCTCTTTGTTTAATTTTAGATTTAAATAATTTAGGTGGTCGGGGGACAGACACCGATTGTATAAAACTATGAAAACTATGGCTGGGTAACTGAACTAGAAGCTCAGAGAGGCGTTTAGGACTGCGACTCTCTGTCCTGGTCTCAACTCTGGGTTGTCAGGGATTTAAATTACTAATAAAGTTTGCCAGGTTCCTAGAAATGAGAGCAGCTCCATCCAAAGTGGGATGAATGCCGTCTTTCCTAATAAGACCAGGTTTTCCCCTGAAAGTTTGCCAATTATTAACGAAACCCACATCGTTTGCTGGACACCACCTGGACAGCCAGCGATTAAATGATGACATGCGGCTAAACATGTCATCAGTGGTCAGATTTGGGAGGGGTCCAGAGAAAGTCAGTCCGACCAGGAAATCTTGCGACCACAAAAATGAGTGCATATTCAACCAATACTAATATGACTGTCTACTGGCCGCTTCCTGGTCTATTTTTGCCAAGAGCCGCGCGCCTGTTGCGGAAAACATAGGCGAGCCCTGGAATCTCCAGATGACGCGCGGCAGCAGCCACGCAGGACTGGCGCAACTCTCCCACTGCTCATGCTGGTGTGAGCATGAAGCGGCCAATAGACAGTCAAATCAGTATTATATGAGTATTTCACAGCGATTATAATGTCTGTATCTGCATATGTGACACATATGATGAGTATCTCTGCTCCTGCAGCTCTGTCTCTGTTCCAGCACATGTAAAGTAAAATTACGTCATCATTTTTGTTGATAATTATCAAAAGCAAACTCTATGTAAACAGATGGAGCCTTTTTATTCTTGGAGTCACAGGCTGTTTTGTAAAGCTACATCACTTTTATGACTCAGGAATGATTTTGTAACATTTTTTTTTTCAAAGTTATGTTTTGGGCTTTTTGGCCTTTACTGTATAGGACAGCTGAGGAGCAGCCATAAAAGTGGTTCAGGAGAGGGAAGATGACATAAAGCAAAGGGCTGAAAGCGGGAATCAAACCCGTAGCCGCTGCAGAGAACTTCATACATGGGGCGGACGCGCTACCAACTGCGCCAAATCTCCACCACATGATTTCGTAACTTTGAGCTGATGAATGTAGAGGAGTAAAAATCTTTGCCCCTGAGATGTGTTCCTGTGAGAGACACGCCATATCCTGGTGACACCCTGCAATTGAATGAAGAGGTGTGTTTATAGTGGATTCTGGGCACACCCCCAAGAGGAGGGGGGGGACTCCCTGTGGCTGGTAGCTGACTGGGAGCTGGCTGGCAGCCAGCCGGGAACTGGATGGCCTCTGGCTGGGAGGGGAAATTCGAGGCTGCTGCATCTGTACCACGTTTCATGTCCCTAGGTCCTTCCAGCTGGTCATAAATTAATAAAACGCTTATGATGATTGGTTAATGATTATGATGGTTAATGACGGATAGGCCACGCCCACTTTCACCTGTCAACATGGCACTCAAGATATTAATTAACAGCCACCCCTAGAGCATGCATACCAAATTTGGTGAAATTCCATCCAATGGTCTTTGAGATAGAGATGTGTGGCATTTATAGCGCCCCCTATGTGCCAATCTCAAAATCTTTTTTTGGGTGTGTTCTTGGTCCCCTTCTGATGATATTTACCTAGTTTTGTGACAATCAGAAAAACGGTTAACATTTTACAGCCGATATTCGCTAAGCCCCGCCCTTTCCAAGGACACTTTGCTTTACGGCAGCCGTGTTTTTCATCCGATCTTGCTTATTTATAATAGAAATGACTGTCTCGGTCCCCCGATGCCTCATACCAAGTTTGGTGTTGATAGCACAAATATTTCAAAAGCTTATTCATTTTACTGTTTTTAACATTATTAAAATTAGCAAAAATTCTGTAAGGGCGGGTTCAGGGTGCAAGTGGCTATGTTGTAGAGGACTATCAGGAGGATGTGTGTGTAAAATTTCAAGTCAATAGCACTTGTGGTGCGGCAGGAAGAGCCTTTCAAGCTTTACACTCTATGTTATGGCGCCCCCATAAGGCCGATTGGGACCAAATTTTTTGAGCAGTATTTGGATGTCATTTATAGTCCATGTACCACGTTTCATGTCCCTAGGTCCTTCCAGCTGGTCATAAATTAATAAAACGCAAATTATGATGGTTAATGGCGAATAGGCCACGCCCACTTTCACCTATCAACATGGCACTCAAGATATTAGTTAATAGCCACCCCTAGAGCATGCATACCAAATTTGGTGAAATTCCATCCAATGGTCTTTGAGATACAGATGTGTGGCATTTATAGCGCCCCCTATAGGCTGGGCTCAAAATGCTTTGGTAGGCAGCTTCCAAGTCTCATTCTGGACCTACCCACCAAGTTTGGTGATGATAGGTCAAAGGGTGTGGGAGTTATGGCCAATCAATTCTAAGCTCCGCCCACAGCAAAGATTCATTGGTCCGTGGCGGCCATGTTTTTTGTCCAATCTGGCTCATTTATAATAGAAATGTGTCTTGTCATCCCCCAAAGCCGTGTACCAAATTTGGTGTTGATGGAGTCAAAATTGTCAAAGTTTATGTCATTTTACTGTTTTTCACATTATGCAAATTAGCAAAAAATCTAGACAGGCGGAGCTTAATGGTCCTTGAGGCTTTTTTGTAGAGCACATTGAGCTGGACCTGTTCCAATTTGCTCTGCCCGCCGCACCACAAGTGCTATTGACTTGAAATTTTACACACACATCCTCCTGATAGTCCTCTACAAAAAAGCCTCTTGCACCATGAATGCCGCCCTTATAGAATTTTTGCTAATTTTAATAATGTTAAAAACAGTAAAATGAATAAGCTTTTGAAATATTTGTGCTATCAACACCAAACTTGGTATGAGGCATCGGGGGACCGAGACAGTCATTTCTATTATAAATGAGCAAGATCGGACGAAAAACACGGCTGCCGTCAAGCAAAGTGTCCTTGGAAAGGGTGGGGCTTAGCGAATATTGGCTGTAAAATGTTAACCGTTTTTCCGATCGTCACAAAACTGGGTAAATATCATCAGAAGGGGACCAAGAACACATCCAAAAACAGATTTTGAGATTGGCACATAGGGGGCGCTATAAATGCCAAACATCTGCCACACATCAAAGACCATTGGATGGAATTTCACCAAATTTGGTATGCATGCTCTAGGGGTGGCTATTAATTAATATCTTGAGTGCCATGTTGATAGGTGAAAGTGGGCGTGGCCTATTCGTCATTAACCGTTATAATTTGCATTTCCTTAAATTATGACCAGCTGGAAGGACCTAGGGACATGAAACGTGGTACATGGACTATAAATGACATCCAAATACTGCTCAAAAAATCTGGTCCTAATCGGCCTTATGGGGGCGCTATAATTATCTCCAGATTTCTCCCAAAATTATCATGATCATGGAACTGTGATTGCTTAAACATTAAAATACCTATTGAAAATTTGAAATACGCATCAATAGGTAAAATTTCAATTCATGTTTTGATGTTCAAATGGAGTCTCTATGTCAAAGTATACCACAAATGTTATTAGCATGTAGGCTAGCTGAAAACCCGATTTCAAGAAATGTGTGACTTGGAAAGAGTATGCATTGCTTGGAGCTTTCAGGGACACAGTGGGTCTTGCACTATGGCAGATGAGGGTCATGGTGGCTGGTGAGGGTCACGGTGGCTGGTTTGGGGCGGAACAGGTTAGAACCCGCAGATTTCCGCTCGCGGCTATATTTATTATTATTAGGGTTCTAACCCCGAAGGGGTAGAACCCTTTTAAAATTTGCCGGTTTATTATTATCATTATTATTATTATTATTATTATTATTATTATTATTATTGTTATTTTTTGTTGTCTGCCGCTTGAGCTCAAATTCCCGTGAGCTGGAATGAGCCAGAAACCTGAAACTTGGCCCAATGATTGGAAATGATGTGCATCAACTTTTATTAAAATATGAGCCCCGTCGGCCACATGGTGGCGCTGTAATTAAGGCTTAAAAATGACTTTTTAGGAAAGCCACATCCCTCACACCATAAGTCTGATTGACTTGAAATTTGACACACAGGTCCAGCTCAATGTGCTCTACAAAAAAGCCTCAAGGACCATTAAGCTCCGCCTAACAAGATTTTTTGCTAATTTGCAGAATTTGAAAAACAGTAAAATGACATAAACTTTGACAAGTTTGACTCCATCAACACCAAATTTGGTACACGGCTTTGGGGGATGACAAGACACATTTCTATTATAAATGAGCCAGATTGGTCAAAAAACATGGCTGCCACGGACCAATGAATCTTTGCTGTGGGCAGAGCTTAGACTTGATTGGTCATAACTCCCACACCCTTTGACCTATCATCACCAAACTTGGTGGGTAGGTCCAGAATGAGACTTGGAAGCTGCCTACCAAAGCATTTTGAGCCCAGCCTATAGGGGGCGCTATAAATGCCACACATCTGTATCTCAAAGACCATTGGATGGAATTTCACCAAATTTGGTATGCATGCTCTAAGGGTGGCTATTAACTAATATCTTGAGTGCCATGTTGATAGGTGAAAGTGGGCGTGGCCTATCCGTCATTAACCGTCATAATTTGCGTTTTATTAATTTATGACCAGCTGGAAGGACCTAGGGACATGAAACGTGGTACATGGACTATAAATGACATCCAAATACTGCTCAAAAAATTTGGTCCCAATCGGTCTTATGGGGGCGCTATAATTATCTCCAGATTTCTCCCAAAATTATCATGATCATGGAACTGTGATTGCTTAAACATTAAAATACCTATTGAAAATTTGAAATACGCATCAGTAGGTAAAATTTCAATTCATGTTTTGATGTTCAAATGGAGTCTCTATGTGAAAGTATACCACAGATGTTATTAGCATGTAGGCTAGCTGAAAACCCGATTTCAAGAAATGTGTGACTTGGAAAGAGTATGTATTGCTTGGAGCTTTCAGGGACAGAGTGGGGAACGTCTTGCACTAAGGCAGATGAGGGTCACGGTGGGTGGTTTGGGGCGGAACAGGTTAGAACCCGCAGATTGCCGCTCGCGGCTATATTTATTTTTTGTTGTCTGCCGCTTGAGCTCAAATTCCCGTGAGCTGGAATGAGCCAGAAACCTGAAACTTGGCACAATGATTGGAAATGATGTGCATCAACTTTTATCAAAATATGAGCCCAGTCGGCCACATGGTGGCGTTGTAATTAAGGCTTAAAAATGACTTTTTTGGGAGGCCACGCCCCTCACACCATAAGTCTGATTGACTTGAAATTTGACACACAGGTCCAGCTCAGTGTGCTCTACAAACAGCCTCAGGGACCATTAAGCTCCGCTTTACTAGATTTTTTGCTAATTTGCATAATTTGAAAAACAGTAAAATGACATAAACTTTTTCAATTTTGACTCCATCAACACCTTTCAGGGGCAGAGTGGGGAACGTCTTGCACTATGGCAGATGAGGGTCACGGTGGGTGGTGAGGGTCACGGTGGCTGGTTTGGGGCGGAACAGGTTCGAACCTGCAGATTGCCGCTGACGGCTATATTTATTATTATTATTAGGGACCTCCGCTGGAGGCTTTGGTATGTTTATTATTATTAGGGACCTCGGCTGACGGGAGAGGTCCCTATTGTTTTTGGTACGTTTATTTTTATTAGGGACCTATTGTTTTTGCTGCGTTTATTATTAGGGACTTCGGCCAAAGGCTTTGGTACGTTTGTTATTATTAGTAGGGACCTCGGGTGAAGGCCAAGGACCCTATTATTTTTGGTACGTTTATTATTACGGACCTCGGCTGAAGGTAGAGGTCCCTATTGTTTTTAGTACGTTTATTATTATTAGGGACCTCGGCCAAAGGCAGATGTCCCTCTTGTTTTTGGTGCATTTATTATTATTAGGGACCTCGGCTGAAGGACTTTATTATTCTTTATTCTTTATTCTTTCTTCCACCATCTCTTTCATGACAAATTTTTTTATTTTTTTTTCTTTTACAACACCCAGTGTGTGGGATGAAGCATTAGACATAATACAGAAATAGATATACAAACAACAACAAAAAACAACAAAAAAGAAAAAACACATAGCACCAAGAAAACACACAACCAAAAACAATGGGCCTCATTCACAAACAGTGCGTACGCACAAATCTGTGCTTAAACTGTGTGTACGATTGTTTGACGCACAAATCCGGGATTCATCAATATTTTGTTACCCGAATTTGTTCTTACTCTGCAAACAAATTTAGAACTGCCTCAGACCATGCGTACGCACAAATGAGGAAGGCCGAACTGACTTAGAAAATGCAAACATACCTTTTAAGTACATGCAGAGTCTATAAAACCACATTCATCAAAAAGAGATTTAATTAACATTTTTTAAAATAATTAATTTACTAATATATTGGCTATATGGATTAAATTACCATGAAACTGACACACGTTCACCGTCATCATTGTGACAATTAAAATATTAACAATAACATGAACAGAAAAACTATCACTCCATCAGTGTGCAGACGATCTGTAATGCCGACTGCCATATCCTTTTCGCTGTTTTCAGACTTGACATTAAGTCAGTGAGTGGCTTTAACTTTGCATCCAATACTGAGGACATTTCCTCACGGATAATATACCGCATGGATGCAATCCATTCTGCATTACTGGAGGCCATTTGGGAAGGCTCTTTTTCCCTCACATGTAGACTTTTCTTATTTGACAAACAAAACACTGGTGCTCTCTACATCAGTCCATTACTTGCTGTTTAACAACTTTATCTGTGTTTGAGGATCTTATCTCCAAATCCACATTTTAGATTATTTAAATCAAAGAGGGCTCGACAGATCACCACGCACTCTCAGTCCATGCTGCCGTCTCTTTGAACCCCAATTTGACCCCCTAAACATGCTCAAAAACTCACCAAAATTGGCACGCATATCAGGACTAGCGAAAAATTTGATAAAATGAAAACATTAACCCCAAAAGTGCCAAAATGGGCACAAGTAGCCCGCTGGCCAGGAGGCACCCGTGACTCATTTATTTTGCAAAACAGTACAGTGGGAATGCGTTTGGAGGCAGGGGCTGTGAGAAGTGGATGGCTTGTTGGTGAGCATCTTTTGTTCTAGTCTTTTATTTCGGTTGATTTAAGTTAGTATTTTCAGTAAGTCTCTATTCCGTTAATGTTAAAATGTTATATTGTTTGGGTGACTGGGCATATGGCCTTAAAATATGGCTGATGACACCATACGCAAACCTTGAAACCCCTCAAGAGGTGTGCTATAATAACATACATGCCCACACACGCGCCATAGAGCGCACTTTTGGCGTGCTTAAGGGCCGTTGGATGTGTTTGGATCAGATACGGCCAGTGGCAAACTACTTTATACCCCTGAGAAGGCTGTGTCCTCCACAATCTTACAATGACCCATGGCATTCCTGTAACACCTGGCGCCATCGCTTCTAACAAACTGTGAAATTTACTACTTCTCTCCTCGCGTAACTGCTTCCTTCATTCATAAATCAACTCTAGGCAAGCGGTTCTTATATGGAGAAATGGGGGCGTGGTAGTATGCTGATTGCAGATCGTGGACACGCGCCTGTCAATTTAGAACGGTTCTGATTTACTAACATACACATGGTGGTGAGAACAAAATTGGCCGGTACGCACGTCATGAATCCGACATTGATTTTGCGCAGATACTTATTTTTTGCGGAGAGTAAGAACATTTCTGCGCAGATATTAGTGAATGAGGCCCATTGTGAGTATAAATAAAAATAGACATTATTATTCCAAATGGCATATATTTACACTTACCCACATCCACACCCATGAACATACTTACATATACATCCATCACATAAACCATGTATTGCCTTGATTCATGTAGTTCATTTACTGTATATCATTGATGCAGAGCTACACACACACATACACACACACATGCATTAGTCTGCTTCAGCATAACTACACATGCATTCTCATACAACACATACATGCCTACATCCCTAGTACCCCCCCGTCCCTGCTATCCGCAACGATCTTCACTGTCCACTGACTGTAACTGACCAAAATTAGAGACTGTTTTGCAAGAAATAAAAACAAACAAAAAGTTATTGTGATTTATTTCTCACTAGAACTAACGCTTCCTTCCAGGCCTCAAGACACTTGTGCCCCACTCGGTTCAATCTTGCTATGGACGGCTCCATGGAAATATTGTTTGACAAAGACTGATACCACTGATTGATTGACAGTGTATTAGAGGGTAGCCATCTTACAGCTATCATCTTCTTAGCAACAATTATTCCAAAAAACGAAAGCCGCCTCTGTACTAAGTTAAGGGTCAGATATGAATCATCATTCAATAATAACAGACTTGGTGAACATTTTACAAGACATATTCTCCCAGAAGGCCTCGACCTCTGGGCAATCCCAGAACATATGCATAAAAGTACCTACTTGATTCATGTTACATAAAGTACAGTTTTAGGATGGACAAAATTTCATTAAATGTCTCTTCTTTGGTGTTAGATACACTCGATGAACAAAATTAAAGTTTTTTTTTTTTTTAAAGATAATTTTTTTCAGGCTTTTTGCCTTTAATGAACAGGACAGAGTGAAATGGGGTGACAGAGAGAGCAGGGGGGTGACATGCAGCACATGGTTGCAAGCCGGAGTCAAATCTGCAACCGCTGCAGCGAGGCATCGCCTCTGTGCATGGGGCGCCGGCACTATCCACCGACGCCCCTAAAGTTATTAATTTGATTATTTAAGTTCTGCAATGAGAAAGGAATATTATTAAATACCCTATCCCAATTCATGGAAAAATCTGCACAGTCAATGTCATTATTCCACACTCTTACAATAGCAAGAGGGGAGTGTGAAAATGATACCCTAGCAATAGAGTCATAGATTAGTGATACACTACCTTCTGTGGCTGTCAAAACCTTTTTAAACAGTTCCAGCGCAGCTGAAGATGGAGAAAAAAGGAATTAAAAGGAACATTGAACTTTTTACAAAGATCCTGAAAGAAGCACAGGCCATTTTCATCCATTACATCACCTAACGTTTGAATACCTACACTATACCACCGGACTGATGTAAAAGGTTGGCCTCCAGACTGCAAAGCAGTGTTATGAAATAAAGGAGAGCATGACTAACAATTGGTCCAAAACTAGCTCTACATTGCCGATTGGTGAGATTAGTGAACATTAACTGATCTAATGGGATAGGCGCAGCGATACTTCTCTCAATGTCAATAGAAGGGTTAGAAATGCCAGGAGAAAACCAGTTAGCCAAATTATGTAAAATAAAAGCCAAATAATAAGATCTAAAATCAGGAAATGACAGGCCACCAAACTCTCTCCCTCTTTGCAGATTCATAAGTTTAACCCGCAATCTCTTACCTTTCCAAATATAACGAATAACGGCTCGGTTCAATCAAATTTTGGAGGTGTAGGTAGAGGGAGTATTGAAGTAATAAAATTCACTCTGGGCAGGATATTAATTTTAATAGTTGATATTCTTCCCGAGAAGGAGATAGGCAGCTTGAACCACCTGTCCAAATCAGATTCAATAATTTTAATAATTGAATTATATTTTTTTTAACACAATTTAGTCAATAGATGTATAGATGTGTATCCCCAGATATTTAAAATTAGAAACTATTGGAATATTGAAATTCTAAGATTCATCCTTAGACATTTGGTTAAGAGGTAATAGAGATGATTTTGTCCAATTGATTTTATAGCTGGACACAAAACTGAACTGATCGAATATATTGAAAGCATTTGGGAGAGATTGATTAATATCTGACAGAAATAATAATACATCATCTGCAAATAAGGATAAATGATGTTATACTGATGGAATACTAATTGGATGAATATTGGTTGCTTGCCTTATAGCTTGTGCTAGCGGTTCCAATGATAAAATAAATAATAATGGGGAGAGTGGGTCTCCCTGTCTGGTAGATCTTGAAATCTGAAAGGAGGCAGAGGTTATTTGCCCTGTCTTCACACTAGCTGAAGGATTAAAATATATAGTTTTAATCATGCCAATGAAGTCAGAACCCAATCCCATTCCCTCTAAGACTCTCCACTAAAAGGGCCACTCAAGGCGATCAAAGGCCTTTTCTGCATTCACAGACAGGACAGCAGAAGAGGCATTAGTATTTTTTGAACATGCATTCAGGATTTGGAGTAATCTACGAATATTATCCAATGCCAATCTCTTCTCAACAAATCCACTTTGATCTACATGAATTAGACTCGGTAAATGTTTGATTATTCTATTTGCAAGCATTTTAGAAAATAACTTGTAAACATTCAGTAACGATAGAGGGCGATAGTGAACACATTTAGACGGATCCTTACCTTTTTTTAACAATAAAGAAATAAGAGCAGTGTTAAAATCTCTACCAAAAGAACGTTTCTGTGTAGCAAACTGATACATATTTAATAGGTGAGGACCCAAAAGACCCCAAAATTTCAAATATACGTCAGGTGGAACACCATCCATACCTGGAGCTTTACCTTTATTCATCTTTTGGATGACACTATGTAATTCCTCCAGAGTAATGGGAGCTCCCAAAGTGGTTGACTCCTCTACTGAGATTGAGTTGAGATTAAGATTTCCCAGAAATAAATCAGTAGCTTCTATTGGTGCTTTTATATCTGCAGTGTACAAATCCTTATAATATTTACAAAAAGTATCATTAATAATCTTAGGATCATTAGTCTGAATCCCATAATCTATCTCTATTGCAGATATAATATTAGAGTAATCTGAATTATTCTTCAGTTTGCTGGCCATAAAACGACTAGGACGGCTCCTACAAAAATAATTATTCAGTCTTGTTTAATGAAAATCTCCTCTTTGGAACATGAGTTGATTCAGTTCAGTTTTAATATTAGTCAAAGAAATTGCAAGACTATCAGAATATCTAAATTGCTGTGATCTTTCATGATTAGATACTAGCATTTCAAGCTCCTTGATTCTGTTTAATTGTTCTTTATTTAATTTAGAGGCCAAAGAAATTGTATTGTTCCTAATAAAACCTTTTATAGAATCCCACAAACATCTTTTGTCATCCACTGATGGTAAATTAATTGCAATAAACTCTGACAACTCATTCTCAAATTGATCGCAGAACCCTTCATTTTGTAATAGGGAGATGTTAAAACGCCACCTATTAGTCCTTTTTGGAAGACCCAAAATATTCAGTGACCAGGTGTACGCATGATGATCTGTTATACTCATATTAACAATTTTTATATCCACAAAAGAGGAGACAAGTGATGAAGATGTAAATATGAAATCAATCATAGAATATGATTTGTGCCTGCTAGAGAAGAAAGTATAATCTTTAGAAACTGAATTAAAAGATCGCCAAGTATCCTTTAAATCAAAATCAGAAAGCAAATGATGTAATGCCTTAGTTACTCAAGGATTTGTGTCAATTGCATAAGACCTGTCCAGTTGAGAATTGAGAATATTGTTCATATCTGACCCAATAACTATTTCAAAATCAGACAGATGTGCTATAGTGGTATTCAGATATTTGAAAAAATCATTGTCAAATAAATATTTACAAATGCAATTTTATGTCCATTGTAAGAGCACTTAATAAAAGCTACTCTTCCTTCATGATCCCCTCCACTATCAGTTATACATAAATTAATTTTTCTGTGAACCATTATCACAACTCCTTCCATTTTACTTGATGCAGAGGAGGAAACTGCTACTTTATAAAAACGATTTTCCAATCTTAACACATCTTTTTGAATCAAATGAGTTTCCTGAAACATTGCTGTGTGTATATTGTGGCTGGATATTAGATCTAGGCAGGCAGCCCTTTTATTAGGGTTATTAAGGCCTTTCAGGTTGCAACTAAAAATGTTCAAGTTATCCACGCAACTTATTAAGAAAGTAATTTATTGAGGAGGCCATACGTCAGCGTAAAACAGACAGAAGAACGTTGTGGAACCCCACCACATGGAAACCAGCAGCACCACCCTTTTCACCGTGATCCCTCCCTCCTAGCAACCTCACTACCCACCCCATACTTCCCACCCTCATCCGACCCTTCCCCACAGCTAACCTGCAGGGCTGCAGCATAACGGCAATAGACAGCGACCCAGAGCCCTCTCAAACATTTAAATTTGTTTAGGATTGCGGATCTCAGACCCACACACATACACACAATATAGGAGTAAAGAAAAAAAAAAATATATATATATATGTATATACATACATACATATGTATATGTGTAAAGAACTAAGAGAAATTGCAAACCCCACAAAATAACACACTCCACAGTTAGTCCGCAAAAATAAGTGCACATGTACGTGCACAATAATTGTACACACACACACACACACACACAAAGAAAAGAGAAGGGAAAAAAAATACTGGGAGCAACTATTCGGCCAAGAGCTTTTCAAAAATTAATAAGTAACAACTGGCAATGTAAAGTGGCTATACCTCAATGAAGTCATTACTCATCACATCTAGCATGAGCGTTAAGTTATAATCACCGATAGCCCGTGGCCACGCAAGATACCAGCATGTCCATTACTCAGGAGGAAGTCCATTCGCGCTAGGTTTGATACTCTTCTCATAAAAGTCCTGAGCATCTTTAAGTGAAGAGAAGGTATGGGTAGAGTTTTGAAAAGTCAGGATCAGTGTTGCAGGGTGCCTAATACCATTTCTGATGTCCAATTTGTAGAGTTTGGCTCTCAAATCCTTGTAAGCATCCCATTGTCTCCTCAACTCGGCACTGATATCAGGATGTATGCTGATCTACTTCTCCTTGTACATCAGTGTTTTAGACGCTGCTGTCCTGGTGACCAGCATTTTCAGTTCAGAGCTGTACAGCTTCGCAATCATACAGCAGGGCACACTGTGCGGTTTTCCCATGCGATGCGCAACAACCACTGGTGGTGTGGGGCCCAGTTTCTCCCTCCCTATTATTTCATACAGAACATCATTCAAAAATCTGGTGAGATTACCGGCCTCCAAATTGTTCTCGAGCCTGAAGACTCTGATGTTGCACTTACGCAACTGATTTTCCAGCTGGTTCACCTTACGGCGCAAATCTTGGTTTTCCTTCTCCCATCTCTCTTGTGATTTTTCCAACTTGAACTTGAGGTTGGAAAGCTGGTTGCTTGCCTTGGAAGCAAATAACACCAGTGATCCAATAGTCGACTCACATTTTTGCATCTTTGTTTTCAGACTTGACATTAAGTCAGTGAGTGGCTTTAACTTTGCATCCAATACTGAGGACATTTCCTCACGGATAATATACCGCATGGATGCAATCCATTCTGCATTACTGGAGGCCATTTGGGAAGGCTCTTTTTCCCTCACATGTAGACTTTTCTTATTTGACAAACAAAACACTGGTGCTCTCTACATCAGTCCATTACTTGCCGTTTAACAACTTTATCTGTGTTTGAGGATCTTATCTCCAAATCCACATTTTAGATTATTTAAATCAAAGAGGGCTCGACAGATCACCACGCACTCTCAGTCCATCCCGCCGTCTCTTTGAACCCCAATTTGACCCCCTAAACATGCTCAAAAACTCACCAAAATTGGCACGCATATCAGGACTAGCGAAAAATTTGATAAAATGAAAACATTAACCCCAAAAGTGCCAAAATGGGCTCTCTAGCACCACCTAGGCACACTAAAATGGCTACTGCAGCCTGTAGGAATGTCGTAGAAAGATCAAACAAAAACTGGCTTGTTCGTCTCATCGAGACCTACAAATCACGCACTGACATTCCTGACCTAAATCCAACAGGAAGTGAGCGTGTGCCTCTGAAAGTAACATAGGCAAATGTGGAGAAATTGTCAGCTGTGAGCTAGAGTGGAGAGGGGTCTAAAATCGTCTACAACTTTTGTCTTTAACTGTCTACGTGAACTGGAGGCAGAAATGGCGCGAGTCCAAGGTCCCACCCAATGCTGCTTGCAGCTTTAATTTTTATTATCATTGCTACTACAAACTGACCAAACTGACAACTGCTAAATTTTTAATAAAAATATTTTCATGATTTCATGTGACAAATAAATTGATTAAGTTGAAAAAAAGACATATGAATTTGATTAAGACTGCATTCAGGAAGCCTTTTTTTATTGCAGCATTTCAGAAGTTTTCATGAAATACTCACCACAAAGAGAAAAGGAAACTTCTCTCTCTCTCTCTCTCTCTCTCTCTCTCTCTCTCTCTCTCTCTCTCTCTCTCTCTCTGTCTCTCTTGCAAGGCCACTGGCTCATCTTATAGACTGTTACATAAAGCTGTTATATAAGCAGCTGACAGACTGGCAGGGCAGCTGAGCTATAGTATGACTGTGGACAGAAACAGACACATGCGAGTAGAAGAGGAAAAAATGGAGACAGATGAGAAAGAGAAGGAGGAGGAGGACGACAGAAAAAGAGGGGAGGAAGAGAAACAGGAAGTGTGTCCACATTCACTCTCCCTTATTTTGGGACTAAGATAAACTTAATTAAGACAGGTAGATTTCTGAGTATGTAGACAGTTAATCTGGTTTCTAACTGGTTTTTTTTGGTGTGAGCATGTGCAGAACAAAAACTATGGAAAAGGAAAGTACCACAAACACATTCTCCACATGAAGCATAGCCGGGGAATTATAGATGTGGAAACTGTCAAAAATGTAATTCCACATACAAAACATACTTTCAACCACCCTCACTTTGGAAAGAGATTTAACATGAACAGCATCATCTCCTGCAAAACAAAAAATGTCATTTATATGTTACAGTGCCCCTGGGGCCTAGCCTACATTGGCAAAACCACAAGACCTTTAACAACCAAGATCACTGAACACAGATGTGAAATCCAAACCAATGACCCATCCAGTCCTGTAGCGATCCACTTTACACAAGCTCGCCACAGTGTATCCTCTTTGAAATACATTGGAATTGAATCTATAAAAGTCCCTCGCAGGGGAGGGGATGTGGACTCTCTACTTTTGAGGAGAGAGTTATACTGGATATACACATTCGACACCTTGGCACCAAAGGGTCTAAATGAGGACTTCAACATAAAACCCTTTCTTTGAACTCTTGCCTCATGCCTCATGGACTAGTTTGCATGTTGTTTCTTGTTGGGCTTGCCTATAATGCTTCTTGACATTTACTGTGTTGCCATTAATGTGTAGCCATGTCAACTAAACATGAAAAATTGAAAAATTGAAAAAATATTGAATTTTTTGAATGTTTTTTGGATCTTTGAATGTTGAATATTTGAATGCGATTGGATGTTTTTTGCTGTTTAATACTGAAAGGAGAGGTCCTATCTATTAAGATTTAAATTAGCCATCCTGCTAAATTTTATATAGAGGCGCCTCTATCGAGTATGGCCTGATGGTGTTCATTTCTTGTTCTGGTATAGAGATTGCTGCATATATTTTTATATATGTATTTTTGTATATGTATCTTGCATTGTCACTGTGAATATTTTTCACTGTTTTTCAGTTTTCTTGGATCATGTGACCCATCATGTGACCCCACTGGTATCCCTTTAAAAATGGCGTCCTAGATGTAGTATGTCTCATGTCTGAAGAAGAGCCTTTGGCTCGAAACGTGACACACAGTAGTTTTGGGATGTGCTAAATAAATGCACGTGAACTAGGAGCATCAAGTGTGTGGACTATCCTTCTTGACCCTCTACTACGCCTAACTTGATCTGTTTCTTCTGAACACTTTGCACGCCACGCGCAGTAGCCGGCTACTCCAGCTAAGCTTTCCATGCACACCTTGCTGCAGTCCCTGGAGAGCCAGCGGTTCAAGCCGTCCGATCATCAGCTGCTCTCACTGTTTAAATGAAGTGTGTCTCTGTGATCTGTCTAATAATCAATTCAGTGCTGCAGACAAATATTTCACTGCAACATTATTGGAAAGTGATTTATTTCATTCACCTGTCGCCCCTCATTTCAATGGGAAAACAATTACTGTAATAGCGACAGGCCTTGATTTTCAGTAGTCATTGGGCTTCACAATGGTATTTGGTCATTTCAAGGAAAGCACGTTACTCCATTCATCTTCATTCATAAAAATAAATAAATTCACATGCGCATCATGCCGTTATTTTACCACACTTCCTATATCATTTCAAATTAAAAACCCCTTAGCAATTTCTTAGGTGGCAGTTTTATAGGTGACGGCCATAGAATATACTATTATCTAGCACAAACAATTAAAAACGCACTCATTTACATATTTGGTACTAACTCACTTCCTCTACTTTTAGGAAACTGAGGGCCTAATTCACAAAGAATGAACTGCGGCCACTGATTGTGTCACAATCTGTAATTGGGGAGAGCCTATGACCCGGAGGGACCAGAGGAAGAACAGCCCCCGGACAGCCAGCCCCGAAAGTCCTCCAGGGTAAACTTTGGGGTTAAACCCAACCGGTATCGAACTGAATGAAGTTGCCGAGGACGACAACCAAAAAGATTGGGAGGAGTGTGACAATCTGTAATTGGGGAGAGCTTATGACTTTGTTTATATTTGCTTTTTTTTGTGTGAACATATTGTGGTGTGTTGTGCCAAATAACTCTCCCCAACACAGCTGTGGTGCATCCCATATCAGCGAAGACACACCGGTATGAGGTTTCCCCAATCAGTAGCCGGCATTCTGATTGGACTGAGGAATTTATATAAGGCCAGAGGTTCTCGCACAGCGGTGGGGTTTTTTTGTCCTCGGGTGGCAACAGAGAGAGGAGACTGCCTGTGAAGAGCAGCCCAGCCGGTGAGAGCAACATCGGGCATACAGAGGGACTACGCATAGCCTGCTTCGAGCAGAACCATCCCGGCCGGAGTGGAGAGGCAGCCAGCGGAGTGCGCGGCCAGATTGAGCTCTATGGACCTGATATGCTTCAAGCCTTATTGGCACCAGGCGAGTGAATCTCCAAGCCAGTTCCCTAATTTAAATGATCTGTTATTGGTACACACATGGGTCTTTTCTGATCTCCAGCTGATAGGAGCAGTCACCGGGGATCCAGGGAGAGAGAGTGGTCTGCGGATGGGCGGACCTGATATGCTCTAAACTCGTTGACACCAGGCGAGTAAATCTCCAGCCATCTAAATTAACATTGTTTACTCTTGGTACACACAAGGTTGTTCCCTCTATTCCCCAGTTTCACCGCGGGCTCAAGAGACGGTCCCAACTCAGCCACATACAGCCACGCACTAAAGATTCCCTCCCCAAGGAAGCACGGAGCTGGGATTGGCCAGTGTGCAAACGTATAAGGGTAGTACCAAGGACTGTGCACTGGTGCCCCCTGCTGGTTGTCCCAACACTATACATTTTCTTAATTCCCTTTTTCTAGTTTTTAATGATGGCTATCTTTTAAAAATAAACTGTACAGTGACTTTACGTCATCATGGTCTGTGTATTCTTGTGATCCAGAGACCTTAAGAACCTTGCGACAATAGCACCTTGAATTGCACTTCACTTGCACCTGCAGTTTGCTCTGTCTTAACGTCCTATTCACAAAGGATATTGCGCTAATGATATACCAGTGCAAACGCCCACAAAGTTTGGCAGGATGTCTGCTGGTGAGTCAGTCTAACAGTGTCGGATGGGTTGAGGCTGTGGATTTGACCAAGTTTGACCACTTTATCACTATTCCCTCTCACTTGTAGCTGTTTTTTCGTTATCTTTTGAATTTAATATGAATTATGGAACCGTTTTTGTTCACGTTTGTTTCCCCCGTTTCGTAAAATAAATTATTGAAAGTTGCGCTGAAGAAGAACGACCATAGACTGTCACCTGTTCAACGCATCAGTATCTTCAGATGCCATTAAAGTAATAATGATGATAATAACAATGTCAAAACATTATTTACAGACTGATTTAACAGATGATCACTGCTGCCACAATCACTGGAAAGTCTGGGCGAGAGGCTTCCACAGAGGAGCGCCCAGTTTACACCAGCTTTCTAAAGACGTTATTTACTTAAGTCAAACTGCATGTGGCTATTAGTGCTGGTGTTAGTGAATTAGATGTTGTTTATCAGTGAGGCTCATTTGCATAGGGGCAGTTTTTTGCCAAATATATGGATATTACCACATTTAAATACGTGCAAATAACGCCGGAGCACTGAGACGCAATCTGCTTGGCAGCGCAGTTAGTGGAGCATTTCACCCTCTGCGCGTGCTTTGTGAATTAGACGGTATCTGTTTACTCCATTTTTACCGGTTTAGTGGCTGCAAAAGCCACGCAATCCTTTTGTGAATTCGGCCCTGAGTGTATTTTGCGTCCATGTGTATGCACGTGCTCTCACATCAGCTGTTCATCAGGTGGCAGTTCTTTTAATCCGCTAATATTTTATATCTTAGAGCTAGTCTCTACGAATAAATTATTAAATAAATGTTTTAAATGGGGGGAAAAAGTATATATGTATATAGAAAATAAAATAAGGATTAACGATAAATGTATGAATAAATAATATAACGTGGGCAATAATTGATAATTCGCATATAGTTAAAGCAGAATGAACAGAGATCTCATTCAAGTGAGTCAAGGACAGAGGGATACTGTGTGCTGGATTCCCACATTCATGGATCAACTTCTAAATGAATCAATATTACTAATTGTTTAACCATTCCTGGATTGCGGTGATTGGGCTACAATGTACTTGTCTGACTAATCTGCAAAGCACTTTAGGTTGCCTTGGGGTGTCATATCCATGCCTGTAGAGTCTGTTTTTCCACTCCCTCCCTTGTGTGTCTCAGGCCCAATTCCAATCTGGCCCCTAAAGACTCAAGCTCTGAACCCTCACTGACTTAACTGACGTCAGCTGTAAGTGATTGAGTGTGACAGTCTGAAAGTGCTCCAGATGCTATAAATAGGAATGGGAGAGCACTTATCCCCCTCTCTACAAAATGTTGTAGCAGCTCTGGGCATGATCATTTATCGGTTATTGTCAGCACACACAAGGCGTGTGAGGGATAGACTCCCTGATCAGTCAATCCTTATCCAAGCAATTGCGTTGCAAAATGGGCAACAGGTAGCATAAGTTTAAAATAATGAATTTACTGTGTTTTTACCATATGCATGTTCTTTCTAAACTAGCATCAAAAGTGCTGTAAGTTATACAGTGATATCTATCTTTATCGCTACTGTTTACAGATCTGCCTACCATGTTTATTTGTTTATGTTTGGTTTTTTTTAACACTTCTGGTGTTCCTAGGGCAACCCCTGTATTGGACATCACAACGCTATGAACTGTGGGTAATTTCCTCATCGTAAGTCCGCATAGATGCTGACCTATGGTAAGGGGGCATAAAGGGCTCACTCACTGACTCACTGATTTGACGATGGGACAGCCCTCACACACTCACGCACTTCACATGACCGCGCCTCTAAGTCAGTGAGTCTGTAAGGGATCGTATCGGAATTGGGCCTCAATCTCTCCTAGGTGCGGGTCCCTGGCACAGGCAGCGGCTGCAGGATGCTCACCTGGAGCTCATCACCTCTTCACCACTCAGCTCTAATACTCCAGCTCTCCGGTCATTCTCCGCCAGATCGTTATAGTTCACCATGCAGTAACTCACGTCAGGCCGACTTCCAGTTTGTGTAGATTTCAGTGTGTATTCCTCATGCTTCCTCATGCTTACCTTGTGTTTTCTCGTGTCCCAGGAATCCTCCAGCTCCTGCTCAGCAGCTCCAGCCAATAAGCCGGTGTTGCAGCTCCTGCTCCAGCCCCGGCTCCCCACACCGCTACCCTCTACCTGCCATCACCGTTCCCCCCATGCCTCTGCTCCTCTGCTTTCCCCGGGCCCCTCACTTCCTTACAGCCTGGATCCCCTCCTCGCTTCCAACCTACCTTTCCCCCACCAAATAAACCTGTGTTCATTGCTCAGCTCTGGGTATGTGTCCTGGTCCTCTACACCCCCCCGGTTATCACATTGGGGCTGAAACGTGTTATAAATAAATTTGCCTTGGCTTTTCTAGACAGGCTTTGACGAGTCAGTTAAAAAAAAAAATTAAAAAATTCCTTTCATTTCATGTCCTCTTATTTGTAACACTTCCTGTTTTACTCCCATATTCCCCTCGCAGCCTGGTCTGTATATCTCACGCAGCATCGGAGCTCTCTCTGCTTGACTTCATATTACCCAAAGAAAAGACTCGCAACCACTATTGCAGTGTCATCCTACCTCCATCTGCCTGCAGCATTGTCATTTATCATATGCACAGTAATACAGAAGCAGCCATTGGCATGTCCTGGGCTCCCTCCACAATGGTTGATTAATATGCACATTAAGAAATAGGCAATCATGTAAACAATAAGGAAAGAAATTCTAACAACATCGCAAAAAAAGGGGGAAATACTACATAAATCATTCTAACTTCAAATCAGTCAGCCCCAGTTAATGACCAAAACGTATGCAAACAGGAATGTAGCAAATGCACTCACTACAATTAATATATTTAAGAAGGCATAAACGGCGCATAGATACAGTAATAAAAAGGTAAAGTTAGAATATTTTGGTCAGCGTCAGCAATAAACTCAAGAATTTGACAATCCATCTACGCCACTGATTGAAGAGGTCCTTCCGACAGCAGCTCCATCCTGGCGGCGCACTGGGCAGTTTTCTCAACCCTCATGCTGTTTAATAATTGTCACGTTTTCAGCCTGACTGCAGTTTAGTGGTAATGACACACTGCTCAGTTCTGGTAATCACAGTTCCCAGTCGTAAATAGGTAATGTAATTTGAGCTGTCTTTCACAATTATATCCATCACAGATTAACTAATTCTATGATGTCATTCATGACTCAGTGCCTGGAACGTGCCTCAGTCCATGTCATGTAGAGTAGACCGTAGGGCAGCCTCTAATCAGTCTAACCATTCCCGATCTCTAGAGATGGTAGCGATGGGTTTTATGGAGTGCTGTAGTTTAGTTCATTCAAAACACACCTGATTCACATTAGGCATGGCTTAATAGCGACAATTTCAAAAATAACTACACGATCTGCTTCACTGTATCTCACAGCATTCACAGACAGAGCACCTGTCTTCCACTGGTCACATTTCCCCCCCAAATACTACATGCGAATATTTTAGCATTAGCCTATGGCATTCTAAATTGTATAAATTAGACTAGCGGCTGGCAGACTCTCCTCTACTCATATGAAGCCAGGGCCAACAGCAACATTTACATAGTCATTCCTACTAAATAAAACCAGTAGCATGGTCATCTGACCTTTTTCAAGCTTTTTTGGCCACTGGTGACCCAATCACAATCATCATAAATCTCAACTGCCACAATAATTGCCAGGGCAGAATTTTTCTACTATTAGCGGATTTGCAAAGTACCCACCATGGGTTTTTGGGGGGAGCCAGGTATGACCTTATATTAGCATCATTTCAGAAATCATGTTTCTGTGCCCTTACTTCTTGCTAAGTCATTCATATAGCTGGTGGTGGTCTTTTGTGGTCTTCTCATTTGTTACATGTTCCCACAACACACTGGTCTTCACAATCTCATGCCATATGCACAGTTATCCATGGTCCTCTAACTATATGTTGTATGCTCTAACACCGGCTTGTCTGCCAATTGCTCACCTTTATCACTTTATAATCAACTATGATTCATCACCCATGATTATGTCCTCTTGGTTATGTTATCACAATTTCTGTTTTGCTGATTTATCATCTGTTGGTCTTGGGACCTATGCTGCTGTACTCGTTTATTCAAGTTGGTCATAAATTAACATAAATCTACTGGTTCAGTTCTGTTTTACTTTGCTTTCATTTATCATACTGCTCACTCATTTAAATGGTCTTCAGGACCTCTCACAAATGCACAATCACGGTTTATGGGACCTCATGCTGTATGCACAAACACCCATGGTCTTCGGGACCTCATGTAAATGCTCTGTCATGGTCTGTGGGACCTCATGCTGTATGCTCTAACACCCATGGTCTGTGGGACCTCATGCAAATACTACATCATGGTCTGTGGGACTTCATGCTGTATGCACAGTCATCTATGGTCCTCTAACTACATGCTGCATGCTCTAACACTGGCTTGTCTGCTAATTGCTCGCCTTTATCACTTTATAATCCATTATCATGCATCACCCATGAGTATGTCCTTTTGGTTATCTTATGACAGTTTCTGTTTTGCTGATTTTTTATCTGCTGGGCTTGGCACCTATCCTGCTGTACTCATTTACGCTGGTCACAAATTAATATAATTCTATTGGTTCAATTCTGTTTTTACCTTGCTTGCATTTATCATGATGCTCACTCTTTTACATGGTCTTCAGGACCTGTCGCAAATGCACAGACAGTGTGTGGGACGTCATGCTGTATGCACAAACACCCATGGTCTTAAGGGCCTCATGCAAATGCTCTATCATGGTCTGTGGGACCTCATCAAAACGCTCCATCATGGTCTGTGGGACCTCATGTGGTTTGCACAGTCATCTATGTTCCTCTAACTACATGCTGTATGCTCTAACACCAGCTCATCTGCTAATTGCTCGCCTTTATCACTTTATAATCCACTATCATGCATCCACCCATGATTATGTCCTCTTGGTTATCTTATCACAATTTCTGTTTTGCTGATGTATTATCTGCTGGTCTTGGGACCTATTCTGCTGTACTTGTTTGTTCAAGTTGGTCACAAATTAACATAACTCTGTTGGTTCAATTCTGTTTTTACCTTGCTCGCATTTGTCATGCTGCTCACTCTTTTACATGGTCTTCGGGACCTCTCACAAATGCATAATCACGGTGGATGGGACCTCATGTTGTATGCACAAACACCCATGGTCTTTGGGACCTCATGCAAATGCTCTGTCATGGTCTGTGGGACCTCATGCTGTATGTTCTAACACCCATGGTCCTCATGCAAATGCTACATCATGGTCTTTGGGACCTCATGCAGTATGCACAGTCATCCATGGTCCTCTTACTACATGCTGCATGCTCTAACACGCTTGTCTGCTAATTGCTCGCCTTCATCACTTAAAAATCCACTATCATGCATCACCCATGATTATGTCCTCTTGGTTATCTTGTCACAGTTTCTGTTTTGAAATGAAATTATTAACTTCTGGTCTTGGGACCTATTCTGCTGTACTTGTTTGTTCAAGTTGGTCACAAATTAACATAAATCTATTGGTTCAATTCTGTTTTTACCTTGCAGGCATTTATCATGCTGCTCACTCTTTTAATGTACATGGTCTTCGGGACCTGTTGCAAACGTACAATCACAGTGTGTGAGACCTCATGCTACTGTATATGCACAAACACCCATGGTCTTCGGGACCTCATGCAAATGCTCTGTCATGGTCTGTGGGACCTCATGCTGTATGCTCTAACACCCATGGTCTTCGGGGACCTCATGTAAATGCTCCATCATGGTCTTTGGGACCTCATGCTATATGCACCAACACCCAAGGTCTCCAGGACCACCCTCTGAATACTCATACGGGGTCTGTGGGACCCCATGCAACACTTAATTTTTGTTGGTCGTGCGAGCATCAATTTCTGTTTGGTTGTCGGATCTTATTTTACATTAACCATTTTATTTAAGTTGGTCTTCTGATCTTAGTTTCTGTTCGGTCTATGATTTTTATTTTTGTTGGTTGGTTTTTCTAACCTTTTGTTTTGTTCTACACATGGTCTTTAGGACCCCAGTCTGTGCACCCAAGGTCATTGAGACCTCATGCTCATACACTGTAATTTTTTTTTCGGTTGTTGGACCATAATTTCTGTTTGTTATGATGACTGTAATTTCTGTTTGATTGCCGGACCTTACTTTACTTTAAAAAAAAACATCTTATGACCTTAGTATTTGTTCGGTCTTATGACCTTTTATTTATGTTCTGTCCTTGTTGACCTTTTATTATGTTCTACATATAGACCCAGGTTACTAGGACCTCGCACCAGTCACGGTAATATCGGTTTGGTCATCAGACCCTTAATTTCTGTTGCTATCATGCTGAAAAATTGCTGACTTTTATTTATATTTGGTTGCCAGACCTTAATGTTTTATTTAAGTTGGTCTTCTGACCCTAATTTCTGTTTGGTCTTATGACCTTTGGTCCTTGTTGACCTTTTATGTTCAACATATAGATACCCACGATCTGCAGAACCACGCACTTTTCAGCCATCTTTTCTGAAATATCACATAATTTCTGTTGTCACAGCTTACTTCATCTCTGGTTTTTATATTATTTGATGGTTAGACCTCAACACGTTTCCTTGCTGCTTTCCCTTCCACTCATTTCGCATCTATCATCCCATACCAGGAAGTGGTTCCCTAGCTGTCATTCCAGACATGTTCCGACCACACATTTTTGTACGACATCTATTGCACGTCTATTGCACGTCTGTCCGTCCTGGAAGAGGGATCCCTCCTCAGTTGCTCTTCCTGAGGTTTCTACCGTTTTTTTTTCCCCGATAAAGGGGTTTTTTTTGGGGAGTTTTTCCTTATCCGCTGTGAGGGTCTTAAGGACAGAGGGATGTCGTATGCTGTAAAGCCCTGTGAGGCAAATTGTGATTTGTGATATTGGGCTTTATAAATAAAATTGATTGATTGATTGATTGACATTTCTCATCAGAGTTATTCTAATTTCATTCAGGGCTTATTTCTGTCATATACTTAACTATGCACATATGCACATATCCATTCCATAGCCTTTCACATTTTGCTTTTTGCATGTTTCTCTAGCTGCAAATCTCCTCGTAATTTTCTCTTTACTTATTTATTAGAAGCCTGTTGCCTGCTGGTAAGGTAAAGATCTCCTCATGTCAAATGGTCGGTTGTCCCTCTTCCTTCTTACTCTTCTTTTGGGGTGGTTCCCTATTCGACTATGGATTCATCATCCTCCTTAAATCACACCATCTCTACGAGGTCTTATCGCCAAAGACTTTTCACATTTTGCATTCTTATGTGCACATTAATAAATATTTTACTATAAACACGTGTCTCTCCTGATTGAAATGAAGCTCAGCGTAAGTTCAGTCAGGAAGACCTTTCTTGAGAGACCTTTCTCTCAGCAAGTCAGGATGCCACTGCAAAGTTTTAAATCTGCTCTCTCTTCTGCTGCTGTCAGCCATCATTTTAGGCAGAATCTTCACACCCGCCTCCACCCCGGTCACCTCCAGCCATCGTATCTAGAGTCCAGGTCAAGCTCAACAACAGCTCACTCTTCTGCTCATCCATATGATCATCATTTCTCCATCTTCCTCTCATTGCATCTTCACTATTTCTACCACCGTCATCCTCCTTAAATCACACCATCTCTACGGGGTCTAATCGCCAAAGACTTTCACATTTTGATTACTTATGTGCACATAATAAATATTATTTTACTAGAAAAACACATCTCCTGTGATTGAACTGATTTTACCTTGTGATCATGTCTGAATGCATTTTCTGGATAATGGAGACCTTTCATTTGCACCTGGTATAAATACAAGTCCTTGTTACCAGCACTGTGATCATAGGTCAGTATGTTCTTTAGACGGTCTACTTGTACAGCAGTCCTTTCAGGATTTAAGGGGGTGTTTTTGGGATTGCTGTAGTATGAAATGTCTGATTTCACGTTCCATTTAGTAGGGGTGTAAATCACTTCATCGCAATATGATATAATATTGATTCTTTGGACAACAATTCAACAACAACAATACAACAGTACGACTATGGCCCAATCCCAATTCCTATCTTAACCCTCAATCTTAACCCTCAGTCTCAAAAATCCATGCTCCCGCGAAGTTCTAGTGCTGTCCCGATTCTCAGAGTGTTGTTGAGGATCAAGAATAAGGGCTGTATGGCCCTCACTTTTAAGATTTTACAGGACCACCCTTGGCAGTAAGTGCTATCCCAGAATCCTTTGCGTATCATCCACTGAGCTCAGCCGAACCCAGCCGAGTACAGACAATTCAGTCAATGCAAGATGGCGACGACAAGCGTAATGAAGCAAGTTATCAATGTGAGTATTTTCCTCATTAATGGTTGTTTTAAAATTATGATAACCATTGCATTATCTTGGTTTAATGTCATTTTATGGACTATAGATCTCTTTGTAGCGTAACACACATATTTTTTTCTCTGATAACTGAGTATGCTGTCATTCAGTTACAAAAAGTAATTTTTCTTAGTGATAATGACGTTGTTAAGTTGTTTTAATATACGTGAAATGTTTGCATCGACATTTTTGTAAGATGACCGGATGGTGTCATCTCCTGTAGCCGTAGAGTCTGCAGCTGGTAACATTACAGCTGCAGGTTAACGTAAGGCGATCGTATTATCTGGTGACTTTCCGCTGAATAAGTTAGGTCGGTTGTTGTGATACAGTTTATTTGGTTGAATATCAACTTACAACCCAAAGAGTGAAACGTTAACATGGATGAAAGTCACCAGATAACACTTGTGTGACTGTGTAAACAGCCTCACCAGTTAAACTAATAACTTAACGAATATCTGACAGGTAGCCCCCCCCCCCCAAAAAAAAATAATAGAAAGTAATGTTGTTATCTCTGTTCCATTTCAGGGCCACCGGACAAAACACAAGCCCTGATTCATTTCAGGGCCACCAATGAAGACAAGCTTACAAAAAGCAAGCAGGCTCCAAAAAAACTATGGGAGTGAGTAATTTGTAACTTGTGAACTGTTCATATTCATAACATAATTCTCGGTCACAACGGTAACTGTTCCCCCAGTGATCAAGCATTCTGTTTCAATATGAAATCAGCACAGCTGCAGACGACATTGTTGAGTTTGGTAACTGTACATTTGTTTTGGAGCTGCCCCTATACTGTCACTTTTTGGAAAGATTTTGTTGAGTATATTTGTTGCCACATTTCTGTTCTATTTTCACTACTGTACAAAGATGTGCTGTTTGGATTTTATGAGGTCAGCATTTCAAAACAAAAACAATTCTGTATCATTAATCTATCTATTATCTCAGCAAAATTCTACATTCATAAGAGTAAATTTTGAAAATATGTAAACAATTTAATTGTTTGAGCTGCTGAACTTTTTTATTTATTTGTTTATTTTATTTCTTTTTCTTTTCTCTTAACCCTGGCATATTTGTTTTGTTCATGTCTGTCACTGCTTGTTTTTGAAATAAAGTGTTGGAAAAAGAAACTCATCACGTCTTTTTATCGATGACTACTGATGACATATATTTCTTCTTCTTTGAACTGACAGACTGGACGGAGTTTTGGCATATTGCTGCCCCCGACAGTCTTAAGACATATTTGCCTTTGAGGGGTGTCCCATTTTAAAGTCACAAGATAGCCCTTAACACTTGGTTTTGAGGGCTAGTGAGATTGAGGGTTGAGTTTGAGAATTAAGATTGAGGGTTAAGATAGGAATTGGGATTGGGCCTTTGATTCAGTTCAGGGGCATGTGATCATTATGAGATGATATCATATGATCATTTAACACAATCAGTTACAGAAGAACCTGCCATCCTTTTATTTTTGCATTTGGTCATAAAAGATAAAAACAACACATAAATGATTGGAAGCAGTTAAGTACAATACAGTTTACACTTAAAACTGACTCAACTGACACATAAAACAACACATGGGATAAGTGAGCATCTCTGGAAGGAATCTCTTCATTTTAAACCAAACCCTGATCTTTTCCCTAAAACTTCAGGACTATCTCAGTGCCCTAAAGGCAAACTTCCCCCAACAGCCATAAAACAACAAGATTGTTAAAGGGCCAGTGTGTAATATCTGGCATGGTTTATTGTCAATCTGAATCTGAATCTGAATATTCTACCCATTGATATGTTTGTATGTATAATCGTTATAAAATAAAATTCGTTTGTTTTTCGTAGCCTTATAATTATGCTTTTATATATATGTATATATAGCAAGGGCCTTGCTTAGAGAGGTCGCCATCTTGCGCTGCCTGGTATGTACGGCAGACCGAGCGGACAATCCAGCCAGCCAGAAAACGTGTTTCGCGTGTATAAATGAACCAACGAAGACAGCGGAAGGAAGGAAGAAGGAGGAGGAAACAGCAGAGAGTGTTAGTAGTTTGTCGATGGAGAGTAGTGAAAAGTTTTTTAGTTATAAAGTTTGCGAATGGACCACACTTACCACACAACAGGAGTGAATAAACCTGAACCGTCATCTGCAAGGAAAAGAAGACGCAACTTCACTCCTTGTGATGCACTCTCTGCGGCGCTTTTCCTCCTGATGATATATCTCCCCAGCGATGGTAGCACCGAATCCCATTCTGTGCATTCAGCCTCTCTTCTCGCCTGCTCAGCATCAAACACATGGAGTTCCTCATCCGTATGCTCCGGCTCAAACAGATATGGCTCTGGGTCTGTGTTCGTTACAAGAAACTCTTCAAAATCGCGTTCAAAGTCATCCATTGCAGCTACTATAGTTTGGAGGTATTGCTAGGCTAAATAAACAGCTGAGCTCTGTTTACCGGCTACGCTGTCAGTCAGTGTGCGGGCTGGAGATTGGTGGAGCATAGAGGGAGGGGGTGCCCACGTGGAATGGTAAACGAGTATGTGTGTATGAAGTGTGTCTGTTACGCTAGAAGAGTCAGAGTTTGGGACGGAGTCTTTTACCCCCTGGAGTGTTACCGGAGTTTTTGGAGTGCTCAAATAAACTGGCTTTTTCCCAAACGCTCCTCTGGTCTCCTGCTCGTGAGGGATTCATTACAATATCGTAACATGGTTTAGATTTCAAAATAAATATTCACCTTGCCGCTAGATAGACCTACTCCTGAAAAACTCGTGCGCAAGGTTTTTTGTTCCTGCGAGGCCGCCGTCATTTACCCGATGGGAGGGGTGAGCGAGTGAGCCCTGCAATCTAGAATTTGACCACTGATGTCACTGTTTTCAACCCATTTTACACACTGGCCCTTTAAACAAAAGTTTAAAATTCAGCTCAACAATAACTGTCAAGGGGCGAGATGATGCACGGTGGTGTGGTGGTTAGCACTTTCACCTCACAGCAAGAGGGTTGCCGGTTTGATCCCGGGTGTGGGAGCCCTTCTGCGCGGAGTTTGCATGTTCTCCCTGTGTCAGCGTGGGTTCTCTCCGGGCACTCTGGCTTCCTCCCACAGTCCAAAGACATGCAGATTGGGGACTAGGTTAATTGATAACTCTAAATTGTCCGTAGGTGTGAATGTGAGTGTGAATGGTTGTTTGTCTCTATGTGTCAGCCCTGTGATAGTCTGGCGACCTGTCCAGGGTGTACCCTGCCTCTCGCCCGATGTCAGCTGGGATAGGCTCCAGCCCCCCCGTGACCCTCAAGAGGATGAAGCGGTTAGAAGATGAATGAATGAATGAATAACTGTCAAGGCTCAGAGACAAAACAACTATTTTTTGCTAGTCACCTTTATAAGATTAAATTTTTCGCGGGGTTTTCCTCTCCTCATAGCTTAACAGCTTACATGTGTTAATTATACTTTTTCTTACTCACAGTTGGTTTAAGTCACAGCATCTCCCGACAGAACAGAACATCTTTTCACCCCAACATTGTTGAAACAGAGCAGCTAATGTTACTGTAGTGAGAATTTAGCAGAGTGAGATGCCCGGCCAGGAGGGCATCTTATAACACCAGTTTTTAAATATATTGTGCTCTGTCTGTTGACCTGTATTTTCTTCGAAATCCAAAATGATTCCACTCTGCTGATTTATTCCCAAGTAAATGACGTTATCCACATCATCTTTCTCTTGGCTGATTGCCATTGTCTGCCAGCTACTGTTTGACAGTGAAGGCAAATTTCAAAATAAAAGCATACCCCAAAGATGATGATATGGATGGATGTTGCATTGATAATATTGGATTGTTGATCACTGAATCAATACATCAATCAATCAATCAATCAATCAATCAATCAATCAATAGATTTATTTATAAAGCCCAATATAACAAATCACAATTTGCCTCACAGGGCTTTACAGCATACGACATCCCTCTGTCCTTTGGACCCTCACAGCGGATAAGGAAAAACTCCCCCCAAAAAAACCCTTTAACGGGGGAAAAAAATGGTAGAAACCTCAGGAAGAGCAACTGAGGAGGGATCCCTCTTCCAGGATGGACAGACGTGCAATAGATGTCGTACAGAACAGATCAGCATAATAAATTAACAGTAATCCGCATGACACAATGAGACAGAGAGAGAGAGAGAGAGAGAGAGAGAGAGAGAGAGAGAGAGAGAGAGAGAGAGAGAGAGAGAGAGAGAGAGAGAGAGAGAGAGAGAGAGAGAGATGCAGGTAATTACAGCTTACAACAACATTATTGAAAGTAATAATATTATAGTTGTAGTTCTGGCTACTGTGATACAATATGCTGAAAGTATGTATTAATATCTGGTAGTATACATGTGTGACAATAGTCATATGTGTATAATAACAGTAGAAGTATGACTAATGACTAATGATGGCAGCAGCAGCAGCAGCAGCAGGAGGCATCTGGCAGGACCACGGCAGCAGCACAACCACACACGTCACGCTGTCCAGGCACCGCTGTGATATGAGTTAATCTGAGAGACAGGGGAGCACAAAGGCTCCGGAGAAGAATGGCCGAGTTAGCAAGATGCAGTAATAGAATATGAGAGAGAGAGAGAGAGAGAGAGAGAGAGAGAAGGAGAGAGGGTGCCCGGTGTATTATAGGGGGGTCCTCCGGCAGACTAGGCCTAAGTCAGCCTAACTAGGGGCTGGTAGAGGGCAAGCCTCAATCCATGGATCATTACACTATTGGCTTGTTGTGATATTGGTATTTTTTGCAATGAAGTTGTGGGGCAAGTGGAAATTGCAGATATTTAAAGGCAACACTTTTATTTTAGCTCCATTTTTCACAGGTTTGTATTAAGAATCTAAGACTTTTTATGCACTGAATAGATATATTTCTCTCAAATTTTGGTCACAAATCTGTCAAAACCCTTGTTACTTCTACGTTTTTAAGATAATCCATCCACCTGACAAGTGTAACACATCAAGATGGTGATTAAACAGCATTGTTACTACACAGGTGTGTCTTGGGATGGACCCAATGAAAGGCTGCTCTAAAATATACAGTTAAATCACACAACACAGTGATGCAGATGTCACAAGTTTTGAGGGAGGGTGTTATTGGCATGCTGACTGCAGGAGTGTTCAACAGAGCTGTTGACTGTTAACTGAATGTTCATTTCACTACTATGAGACATCTCCAGTGTTGTATCTCTTAATTTGACAGTACATCAGCAAGACAGTTGGTAAAGGGGAGGAGGAAGGGTAGGCGGGTGGGGCAAACAAACTCTGGACTTTGATCAACTGTTCATTTCCTGTGTGAAACCAAAAGTTAACGGAGATATTTAAGTTTTATGTCTTAAACAATTCATTATATGCTCTTAAACAAATGTAATGTTATTTTAACCACAGAGTAATAATATACAAAATTTACAATCATAAATGCTTTTTAAAATGTGGATGTTTGTTAAAACATGCGCGACTTAATGTAATCTTAAAATAGTAGTGCTCACATTGCACTGTCATAGCATATAGCACTATTGATCATGGCAGAATGACATTTGTATGTTTCTGTCCTTTCTTGTTATGTATTGTAAATGTTGTAAAATAGAAAGTGTTAAGTACAGTTATTTGATGATATACAGAGCATCACTGACATCTATATACTTTTTAATCTTTGGGCTTGGGGCTCAAATCCAAGTGAAGTCATGAGTCACTGGTTTTACAGCCCAAGTTGAGTTGCAAGTCTTTTTGATTCTGTCAAGTGAACTCTAAAGTCATCAAAACTGTGACTCAAGTCTGACCTGAGATCAAGTCTACTTGCAAGTCTTTTTTGATTTTGTCAAATTGACTCTTATTCATCAAATCTGTGACTCATGTCTGACTCAAGTCCAAGTCATGTGACTAGAGTTCACATTGCCAATAAAAACTACAGTGAACAGCTGTCCAAAGAAATACTGATGAAACTATATATTTGTGTTTCTCAAGATTTATGTCTTTTGTCTCTGTCACAGTGGTGAGAGATGGACTAACAGGTTGCTTGGATCTGCACATGAGATTTGTTGACAAAAAGGAAAATATAAAATAACACTAATCTGATTTAGTTAATTAATCCTCCAATTTGCTGATTTACTTTGTACCAAGAAACAATGAGAGAATACAGAAAAAGCACCAAATGAAGATTTTATTTGCAGTAAAATGTGCTCATGCTGCTGTTGCTATAATAACTCTGTCTGTCTGTCTGTTATTACCGATATACCTGCTGTCGTGGGAACTGTCTGCTGTGCGTATCTATGCAGTCATATTATTATGTGTGGGTGGAGGAAGATGTATGCTTTCTACATCCAAGGGCAAACTTCGTGTGAAAGAGAATGAAAAAAAAACATGTAAATGTTACATCCCCAGGCGAGTTAAATCTGTGTGCGTGTGTGTTTGTCTCCATCAGCAGTGCTCTAAGGAGAATCCATGCATTAGTTATCAGCTCAGCCCTGATTTCCCTGTTTCTGCTCACAGCTCTGGCTGATGCAACATCGCTAACACGGCACACTTCTGCACGTGTGTGTGAGTGTGTGTGTTGTCTGAATGGGTTTCATGTCTTGCATTCCCAAAATAATTTATACAATGTTCTTTTTGTGGTCTTCTGCAATAACAGAAACTTCTCTTCAAGAGAGATTTGAATGAACTTTATTCCCCATTTACACCTGGAATTATTCTGTGATTAAAGCAGCTACAAGGAGTTTTAAATTGGTTCTGAAACAGTCTCAGTTCAATACTGATGCGTCTCTGTGACCTACTAGCACGTTCTCATCCCAACTTGTTAACTACCATCGCTTTGTTAGTGGACCTAGCCTACATATGTCAAAGCAAGACGTGCTGGGTATCCACTTGCATTTGTTTTGGATGTTCACAGATGGCACGTCAATTTACGCTTGTTACATGTATAGTGTCTCTTTACAGGAAATGCATAGTTTCTGCTTTTACATGCTTACAAAATTAGGAATAAACATCATGGTTTGGCTTCAAATTCACACTAGAACCATACAGCATTCTCTTGCTGACCAATACTGGGGCAGCATCAGCAGAGAGAAACAGAAAAGACTAAGCTCAGAGAAACAGTGAAAGAGCACAGGCAAAACCACAGCTCAACCTCAATCGCTCATTCATCAGATGGAGAGAACTGATTCAAACTGATCCTGAATCAGCCCTATTTGTCCCCCACAGGTCTGTTTTATTTATGAAATACATTAAGATATGTAGTGTTTAGGAACAATTCCGGGTGTCACGTGGAGGGACCATTAATGTTGTAAATTATAATATTAGGCCTCACGGGAGAACACCATAAACCACGTTGAATAATGTGACTTAATCAGAGTTGGGTATAATGGGTTACAAAGTAACGCATTAGAGTACTTTGATTACTTGTTGCAGTAACGAGTAACCTAACGCGTTAGTGTGGTGTTTGAGTAATCAAACTTAAGTAAGGCAAGGCAAGGCAAGTTTATTTGTAGAGCACAATTCGTACACAAAGTAATTCAAAGTGCTTTACAGAACAAGAAAATGCATTAAAATCACAATACAAAATAAAAACATAAATAATCATTATAAAATGAACTTTAAAAGAGAAGGGTGCAGATAAGATCCTTTGAGTCATATGCACAGTGAAATACAGCTGTTTTGAGCCTAGATTTGAACATTGTCAGAGTAGAGGCCTGTCTCACATCTTCAGAAAGACTGTTCCAGATTTTAGCTGCATAAAACTGGAATCCTGATTCCCCATGTTTAGTCCTGACTCTGGGCACCAGCAGGAGCCCGGTCCCTTAGGTCCTCAGAGTCCGAGATGGTTCATATGGCACTAACATGTCAGAGATGTACTTTGGTGCTAGGCCGTGAAGAGACTTGGACACAAGCAGAGCTGCTTTAAAGTCTATTCTCTGAGCCACAGGAAGCCAGTGTAGAGACCTGAGCACAGGACTAATGTGCTCGTACTTCATGGTTCTGGTCAGGACCCGAGCAGCATCATTCTGGATGTACTGCAGCTGTCTTACGGCCCGTTTGGAGAGGCCAGTGAGCAGGCCTTTACAGTAGTCTAACCTACTAGAGACAAATGCATGGATAAGTCTCTCCAAGTCAGGTTTAGACACTATACTTTTGATTTTGGCGATGTTTTTTACATGGTAAAAAGCTGCTGATGTTGTTGATTTGATGTGGCTGTTAAAGTTCAAGTCTGAGTCCATTATTTACCCGAGATTTCTAACCTGATTTGTAGGTTTTAGAGAGAGAGAGACTGGAGGTGAATGCTGACACTTTCTCTTTGTTTCAGTGGACCAAATACGATGACTTCAGTCTTGTCTGAATTTAGCTGGAGAAAGTTGTTTTGCATCCACACACTGACCTGTTGGATGCAGTGACAGAGTGAATCCACTGGTCCATATTCACCTGCTGTCAGTGAGACATAGATCTGATTGTCGTCTGCATAATTGTGGTAGGACACATTATTACTTTGTATTAACTGGCCTAAAGGCAGCATGTAGAGATTGAACCAAAGGGGTCCCAGGATTGACCCTTGGAGCACCCCACAGGTACATTTTCAAACAAGACATCAGTTACTTCCGTGACTTTTAGAATGCTGGTCCTTCAGTTCCGAAACAGCAAAGGCTGTTGTTTGGTTCTAATAACGGCGATAACGTTAAACCTATCAGTCTGAAAGAAGCCACGGAGCTTGTGGCTCACTACGTGGTCGGAGAAATGCAGCCATTGTCTACAGTGGAGTCTAAGTAGGTGGAGGAGGACTCACTGACAGACATATTTCAGACTCAGGACTTGTATTATGCCCGGTACACGCTACACGCTGGTACTCACCAATTATTCCCGGTCATCTTTCACGGCGTGTGTGATGTCATTGGGTTATTCTTGTCCTATTTTTATCACTTTTACTATTATTTATGTCTATTCATGTGCCAGCTGACATGTTGTTGTAGTCACCTAAAAGCGTCAGCAGATGGCAGGAGCTACATTTGAAGCGTCATAAGTAAACTATCAAGCTACTGTATTTTTTCCACAGGAAGTTCTGACAAATGATTCAGAATAAAAGCCTACTTAGAAAATGGAGGGATTCTCTAGCCGAGGTTATAAGGGGCTTTTAATTTGAAACAAGTGTTGAGTTTGAAATGACGGTGCGATATGTTAACTTTACAAAGACAACGGATCGGATAAAAAGTAAATATATAAACACACAGAGGGATTAATAAATAATGGACCATCTATAATGTAGTTTGTTTCCAATGAAGCTGGGAGCCTCTGCAGTTGTGGTGAGTAAAAGCCCGCCGCTATTTGTTAATGTTATTACTTTATGTCGGACCGTGAGGATGTAACATTGTTTGCTAGCTTGATGCTAATGACAGTAACGTTAACTCAGCAGGTTGACAAAGTGCCTCTGCTGTTTCACACCATCATTTCCCCCTTTTACTCTATGTGGTAACATCCCTAGAGGAAATATTAAAAAGGCTGGGGTGTTGTCATACAGTTGTCTACGACAGCAGATCGTTCTGTGTTTCTACTAGTCAAAGTGACGGCTGTGATGGGAGAACTGCATCTCAGTGAAGGGCAAGTGGTCCATAACTTTAATTTTGGAGACAAAAAAATGTAGGCTTACCGCCCCCTGTGGTCCATTGCCCAATAGGAAATGTAGAATACTCAAAAGTACTTTTAAAGTGCTTGAGTTACTTTTCTCAGGGAGTAACTTTGGAAGTACTTTTAAAGTAATTGAGTTTACCAAGGGAGTAACGCAGTAACGTACTTTGATTACTTTTAAAGTAACCCTTAAGCAACACTGGACTTAATTTACATGAAATCACCTCGTGGGGCACCATTCCCAAAAAGGGAAAAAAATGATAGCCAGTTAAAGATATCAATCTCAAAAGTTCACTGAACTATCAATTTGGAATTTTATTAATATTTAAATTAATAACCATAACCAAAGTTCTTGACGTAGCAGAGGTTGACTATTCATTCACTCTTGTGCAACATTAAACAGACAGCAGGTATGATTCCAAAAATATATATTTATTCATAAACGAAGCAAAGCAAAACCAAAACACACAAATTCTAACTAACTATATACAAACTTGGTGTGTATGTGTGTGTGTGTGTGTGTGGTGTGTGTGTATGTGCGAGAGAGAGAGAGAGAGAGAGAGAGAGATTCAGAGAATAACTGAAGATGAGCTCATGAAAAAGATCTTTTTGTTGTGTGTTAAAGTGAGATATAGGGGAGATCCGATACGATTGTAGCAGGGGGACAGTTGTAGCATAGCCCCTTATTCGTGTTACACGCGTCTCCGTAATGTGAAAGTTGGAACACCAAAAGCTGGGATGACCATCAGATGGTAGGGAAGGACTGGTTTGCCAATTTTATAGACCGGAGCAAAAGCCTCTCCATCCGCCGACCACAGGCCACAAGCCTCTCACAGGCCACGAGCCTCTCACGGGGAAAAAGTTTTAATCGCACCAGTGTCGGAATGTTCTTCGAAAACCTTTCCACTGTTATGGAGTGGTATCACTTCCAAGCCAAAGATATCTGGAATGTGGATCGCCAACACAGTTCAGGTCCCCGACAAGGTTGTTGCAAGCCATGGGAAGAAGCAGATGGGAGCGATAACATCTGCAGAGAGAGGAGCATTGGTCACATTAGCACTGGCAGTTAATGCGCAAGGGAACCACATTCCACCTCACTTTGTGTTCCCAAGAAAAAAGTATCATGACCATTTTGTGTGTGATGTGCCTGTGGGTTGTATCGGTTCTTGCAGTGGATCTGGTTGGATGCAAGAAGCCGATTTTCATGAGGCACTTTGTGAGCCACGCCAACCCGTCTCCAGATTCAAAGGTGCTTCTTCTACTCGATAACCACTCTCACCTGTCTTTGGAGTGTATTGAGTATTGCAGGGAAAAGGGCGTTGTATTGCTGTCCTTCCCTCCTCACTGCTCCCACAGGCTGCAGCCACTGGACCACAGCGTGTTTGGTCCCCTGAAGCGGTATCTCAACAAAGCCATGGATCACTGGATGACGAGTCACCCTGCAAAAACAATGTCGATCTATGATCTTCCAAGCATTGTGGCCGCTGCACTGCCATCTGCAGCAACACAGCCTGCCATGATGTTTCATGGCAGGCTTCAGGTGCACTGGCATATTCCCTTTCAACCCACAGATCTTCAGCGACACAGATTTCTTACCTGCTTATGTCACAGATCGTCCTGATCCTGCAATGCTGCAGGAGGCTTCTCCACCCGCCACTCCACTGGCTGCTACACCGGCCGCTCCACCTGACGCTCCACCCGCCGCTCCACCCGTTTCTCTGGCTGATCCACCTGTTTCAGTATAGATATCCACCTCCAGTGCGCTGCTCACCTCTCCCTCCCCTGGTGAGGCATCTGCTGAGGATGACTTCAGTCCCGAAGTGCTCCGCCCTTTTCCCAAGGCTGGACAGAGGAAAGGGGAACAAAAGGGGAGAAGGTGGCGATCAACCGCCATCCTCACTGACACTCCTGTCAAGAAAGTGCTAGAGGAGGAAAAGGCCAGGAAGGTGCAAAAAGTAAGGAAGCAGCTGCATAAAGACAACACAAAGACAAAGAAGACACCAAGGCCTGCAAAGAAAACTCACCATGAAGACCAAGTTGAGTGCTTTGTATGCTGCGAGGACTTCCTCTCCTCCAAGCCTGGTGAGGTGTGGGTCCAGTGCCTCTTCTGTGAGGTGTGGGTGCATGAAGCTTGCACTGAGGGAGGAAGTGTATACATTTGCCCTCCAGACCAGCACAGCAAAGAGAGAAGCCAGAAATTGTCATCCTAATTGATTCCAATGGCAAATTCTTAAATGAAAAAAAAAAAACTTTTCCCCACACACAAAGTGGCTAAAATCTGGTGTCCAAACACCCAACATGCCATGGACCTGCTGTCAGAGAAGCAGCTGGGATCCCCAAGCCTCATTATCATCCACATTGGCTCCAACAACCTGAGGAGCCAGCAGGAGAGAGAGTCAGAGAAAGCTTCCACCACCTTCCCCAACAGCAGAGTGGTCATGTCAACCCTGCTGTCAAGGAAAGACTTCCACCCCGACACCATCCACAGGATCAACAGCAGTATGTCCAGAGACTGTGTCCTGAGGCTCAACGTCCACCTGGCCCACCATCCCACCCTGGATATCAACTGCCTCTACGACCATGTCCATCTATTTAAACACACAGTCCCCATCTTCGCCTGGACACTGAAAGACGTCGCTCTCAACAGAGACCAATCCACACCCTGCAGAAGGAGCAGCTTCACAAAGACCATCACAAAGACAACCCCCATGGAGACCAGATCATCCTCATCCACCTCCACACCATGCCCCGCCAAGACAACCCCCCCCCCCCTCTGCTCTCACCTAATAGGTGAGGTACCAGAGTAGACAACTCACAGAGCTTATTAGGGACCTCGGCCTGAAAGGGCGAGGACCCTCTTGTTCTTGTAGCGTTTATTATTATTATTATTATTATTATTATTATTATTATTATTGTTTCTTTCTTTCTTTCAGCGTACGTGACTTTCAACTGGAATATTTTCCCCTAAACATGCTCAAAGCCTCACCAAAATTGGCATGTATGTCCATTGGGTTAGGGTTAGGGGTCCATTACTTGTGAAGGACTTTGTCATAACTTGAACGGTTTGGATTTGAGAAGCGTTAGAAGGTGCAGGACACAACTCCTCATGATGATCTCTGGAAGAAAAGATGAGGGCCAACACACTGTAAACTTGTGATTAAGGTGACATTTTTCACTCCATACACATACAAGCTTTATATGTTTGCGTTCAGAACAAATTTATCTATCAGGTGATGCTTTCAGATTGAAGGTGGGACCCACGGTTTGGGATCTGGAAGGAGTTGTTTGAGAGAGTTTCAAGCCATTCTGCTGTCTGTGTGAGCTGCATGCAAAGGCTTCACTCTGTCACACTGTCAGAGTGAAGTCTGTGTGTGTGTGTGTGTGTGTGTGTGTGTGTGTGTGTGTGGTCACACACACATGAGGATTTAAATTACTTTAAAAATGACATTAAAAGTATTTCCATGTATTTTATCAATTTTATGTCTCTGAACCCAAGAGACTGACCTGGAGGGTTGCAGGAAATCACCTCATTTCAAATACAAGTCAGTGACAGTGTTACAAACATCAGGAAAGAATATACATCTTTGAGGAAATGTTACATTTAACAACACAGTAGTCTCATCAAACACCTTCCTTTTGATGTAATTGACAGAAAAATTAAATGTAGTCTTTTTGATGCATACAACATCATGTATACTGAGTGCAATCTGTAACTCCCTCTGCCAAAAACAGCTTTCAAAATATACGCTCACACCACCTTGATAAGAACCCTTTACAGTTTTTAGAAATTGAGTTTGACTTATGATTCTGGCTATATCAGATATTAATTCAACATTTGTAGGTCTTATTATATATTTATTTCTCTTTGCTGCACTTAGATCCTCACAACAGCCAATACATGTCACTCATGCTCATGATCCTTGTGCACAGTGTTATGAAAACAAATAAATATAAAAACGACAGAGGTTTGATTTGAGCTGAGGATGAATTCATGCAGTGTCATATTTGAATGTTAGGACAAAAAGTGATGTTCAAAGACATGACTGATCTGCATAAATTCAGTAACTTAAGACAGTCCTGAGTAACAAAGAAATATGCAGCAGGGTAACTTCTATCACAGCGGTGCCTGGATAGTGTGACGTGTGATGTTGTGTTGCTGCTGTAGTGTGAAATCTTGCTGATTCTGTTATCATTAGTCATTAGTCAAACTGAGCTTGAAGTGCCTGTGCTGTCACCTAATTACAAGGTCGCTGATTAGCGTAACAATGGCTTCGCTCTGACAGACACAGGCCTGCGTGTGTTTGTGTGTGCGCGTGTGTGTTGTTTGATCGTCGCGCGCGTCAGAGTTTCGTTAGGTCGCGTGGCTCGCGTCCGCGACTCGAGCTGGGGGACGACGGCGGGAGGCCGAGGTGAAAAAAAAAATGAAAAAATGCAGTCCGTGAGGTTTGTTTTAAATGAGAATTAAAAGACAAATCTTGATCAAATATTACACCGAGGTTTCTTACGGTAGTGCTAGAGGCCAGAGCAATGCCATCTAGAGAAACTATGTCATCAGATAAAGAGTTTCTGAGTTGTTTGGGGCCAAGAACAATAACTTCAGTTTTGTCTGAATTTAACATCAGGAAATTGGTGCTCATCCAATTTTTTATGTCTTTAAGGCAGTTATGGAGTTTAGTTAATTGATTACTTTCTTCTGGCTTCATCGATATATACAACTGTGTATCATCCGCATAACAATGGAAATTTATAGAGTGATTTCTAATGATGTTACCTAAAGGAAGCATATGTAGAGTAAATAGGATTGGTCCGAGCACAGAACCTTGCGGAACTCTAAAACAAACTTTGGTACGTAAGGATGATTCATTACGAACGTCAACAAACTGAAAACGATCAGATAAATAAGATTTAAACCAGCTCAGTGCAGAACCTTTTAGGCCAATTAAGTGATCCAGTCTCTGCAGTAGAATTTGATGGTCAATAGTGTCAAATGCCGCACTAAGATCTAATAAAACAAGTACAGAGACAAGTCATTTGTAATTTTAACTAGTGCTGTCTCAGTGCTATGATGCACTCTAAATCCTGACTGAAATTCCTCAAATAAATTATTATCATGGAGAAAATCACACAGCTGGTCTGCAACTACTTTCTCAAGGATCTTTGACATAAAGGGAAGATTAGATATTGGTCTATAGTTGGCTAACACCTCTGGATCCAGGGTGGGCTTTTTTAGTAGAGGTTAAATTACAGCTACCTTAAAAGACTGTGGTACATAGCCTGTTAATAAGGATATATTGATCATATTTAATATATGAGTGTTAACTACAGGAAAGACCTCCTTAAGTAGCCTAGTTGGGATGGGGTCTAAGAGACACGTTGATGATTTAGAAGCAGAAATCACTGCTGTCAATTCTTAAAGAGAAATTGGGGCGAAGCAATCTAAATATATATGAGGTTCTACAGCTGTGTTTGAGGTTAGATAGGTAGGCCTACCATCTGATGGCAGGAGGTCATGAATTTTGCCTCTAATAGTTAGAATTTTGTCATTAAAAAAGCTCATAAAATCATTACTGCTAAGGGCTAAAGGAATACAAGGCTCAATAGAGCTTTGACTCTCAGTCAGCCTGGCTACAGTGTTGAAAAGAAACCTGGGGTTGTTCTTATTGTCTTCTATTAATGCTGAGTAATACTTTGCTCTGGCATTGCGGAGGCCCCTCTTATAGGTTTTGAGACTGTCTGTCCAGATTAAACGAGATTCTTCCAGCTTGGTCAATCGCCAATTCCTTTCAAATTTTCACGATATTTGTTTTAACCTACGGGTTTGAGAGTTATACCAAGGAGTGAACTTTCTTTGCTTTTTTAACTTCTTTTTAAGAGGAGCTACAGAGTCGAGCGGTGTTCGCAGCGAGCCTATGGCGCTATCAACAAAATGAAGGAACCTGGCAAACTTTATTAGTAATTTAAATCCCTGACAACCCAGAGTTGAGACCAGGACAGAGAGTTGCAGTCCTATACGCCTCTCTGAGCTTCTAGTTCAGTTACCCAGCCATCGTTTTCATAGTGTTATACAAACGGTGTCTGTCCCCCGACCACCTAATTTATTAAAATCTAAAATTAAACAAATAGGAGTTGTGCATAACAACCTCATAAAAATTAAAACCTATTCTGTGACAGAAAGACAAAACAGGAGAATTAAATGCGGACTGTTAAATATCAGGTCTCTGTCGTCCAAAGCAGTGTTAGTAAACGAATTAATATCAGATAATCATATTGATTTACTCAGTCTCACTGAAACCTGGCTGTGTCAAGATGAATATGTTAGTCTAAATGAGTCCACTCCTCCCAGTCATAATAATACCCACATTCCTCGAGGCAGCGGCCGAGGAGGAGGAGTTGCAGCCATTTTTAACTCTAGTCTGTTAATCAGCCCTAAACCTAAACTAGATTATAATTCATTTGAAAGCCTTGTTCTTAGTCTTTTACATCCGACCTGGAAAACCTCACAGCCACTTTTATTTGTTATAGTGTACCGTGCTCCTGGCCCGTATTCTGAATTTGTATCTGAATTCTCAGAGTTTGTATCCAGTTTAGTTCTTAAATCAGATAAAGTCATTATTGTAGGCGATTTTAACATTCATGTCGACGTTGATAATGACTCCCTGGCTACCGCGTTTATCTCACTTTTAGACTCCACTGGCTTCAGTCAGGGTGTACATGAACCCACTCATTGTTTTAACCATACCCTCGATCTAGTTCTGACATATAGAATTGAAATTGATAACCTAAAAGTCTTTCCACAGAATCCCTCGCTATCGGATCATTATCTTATTACTTTTGATTTCTTTTTACTCGATTACACTCCACTCAGCAACAGTTACTATACTAGATGTTTATCAGATAGTGCTGTTGCAAAATTTGAGGAAAAGATTACTCCATCATTAAATTCAATACCAAGTCCCTCAGTAACATAGGTTTCCTGTTCCGACTTTGATCATTTTGTCGATAGCGCCGTAGGCTCGCTGCGAACAACACTCGACTCTGTAGCTCCTCTTAAAAAGAAGTTAAAAAAAGCAAAGAAAGTTCGCTACTTGGTATAACTCTCCAACAAATATCTCGAAAATTTGAAAGGAATTGGCGATTGACCAAACTGGAAGAATCTCGTTTAATCTGGACAGACAGTCTCAAAAATGATTAGAGGGGCCTCCGCAATGCCAGAGCAAACTATTACTCAGCATTAATAGAAGACAATAAGAACAACCCCAGGTTTCTTTTCAGCACTGTAGCCAGGCTGACTGAGAGTCAGAGCTCTATTGAGCCTAAAAAGTTATTGTGAATCTCTGGTAAGCCAATTAAACAACTCAGAGACTCTTTATCTGATGACATAGTTTCTCTAGATGGCATTGCTCTGGCCTCTAGCACTACCGTAAGAAACCTTGGAGTAATATTTGATCAAGATTTGTCTTTTAATTCTCATTTAAAACAAACCTCACGGACTGCATTTTTTCATCTGCGTAATATTGCGAAAATTAGGCCTATCCTGACCCGAAAAGATGCAGAAAAATTGGTCTATGCTTTTGTTACCTCTAGGCTGGATTACTGTAACTCTCTATTAACAGGTAGCTCTAGTAAGTCCTTAAAAACTCTCCAGCTAATTCAGAATGCAGCAGCGCGTGTACTAACAGGAACTAAGAAACGAGATCATATTTCTCATGTTTTAGCTTCTCTGCACTGGCTCCCTGTAAAATCCAGAATTGAATTTAAAATCCTACTGTTAACTTATAAAGCTCTAAATGGTCAAGCTCCGTCATATCTTAGAGAGCTCATAGTGCTATATTACCCCACCAGAACTCTGCGCTCTGAGAACGCAGGGTTACTCGTGGTCCCTAAAGTCTCCAAAAGTAGATAAGGAGCTAGAGCCTTCAGCTATCAGGCTCCTCTCCTGTGGAATCATCTTCCTGTTACAGTCCGGGAGGCAGACACCGTCTCCACATTTAAGACTAGACTTAAGACTTTCCTCTTTGATAAAGCTTATAGTTAGGGCTGGCTCAGGTTTGCCCTGTACCAGCCCCTAGTTAGGCTGACTTAGGCCTAGCCTGCCGGAGAACCCCCCTATAATACACCGGGCACCCTCTCTCCTGTTGTGCTGCTGCCGTGGTCCTGCCAGATGCCTCCTGCTGCTGCCATCATTAGTCATTAGTCATACTTCTACTGTTATTATACACATATGACTATTGTCACACATATATATTACCAGATATTAATACATACTTTCAGCATATTGTATCACAGTAGCCAGAACTACAACTATAATATTATTACTTTCAATAATGTTGTAAGCTACTGTTATTACCTGCATCTCTCTCTCTCTCTCTCTCTCTCTCTCTCTCTCATTGTGTCATGCGAATTACTGTTAATTGGAGAACCCTTCTAAAATTGTGCCGGTTTATTATTATTATTATTATTATCATTATTATTATTATTTTTTTATTTTTTTATTTTTTGTCTGACGCTTGAGCTCAAATTCCCGTGAGCTGGAATGAGCCAGAAACCTGAAACTTGGCCCAATGATTGGAAATGATGTGCATCAACTTTTATTAAAATATGAGCCCCGTCGGCCACATGGTGGCGCTGTAATTAAGACTTAAAAATGACTTTTTTGGAAGGCCACGCCCCTCACACCATAAGTCTGATTGACTTGAAATTTGACACACAGGTCCAGCTCAATGTGCTCTACAAAAAAGCCTCAAAGACCATTAAGGTCCGCCTAACTAGATTTTTTTGCTAATTTGCAGAATTTGAAAAACAGTAAAATGACATGAACTTTTACAATTTTGACTCCATCAACACCAAATTTGGTACACGGCTTTGGGGGATAACAAGACACATTTCTATTATAAATGAGCCAGATTGGTCAAAAAACATGGCTGCTACGGACCAATGAATCTTTGCTGTGGGCAGAGCTTAGAATTGATTGGCCATAACTCCCACACCCTTTGACCTATCATCACCAAACTTGGTGGGTAGGTCCAGAATGAGACTTGGAAGCTGCCTACCAAAGCATTTTGAGCCCAGCCTATAGGGGGCGCTATAAATGGCACACATCTGTATCTCAAAGACCATTGGATGGAATTTCACCAAATTTGGTATGCATGCTCTGGGGGTGGCTATTAACTAATATTTTGAGTGCCATGTTGATAGGTGAAAGTGGGCGTGGCCTATTCGTCATTAACCATCATAATTTGCGTTTTATTAATTTATGACCAGCTGGAAGGACCTAGGGACATGAAACGTGGTACATGGACTATAAATGACATCCAAATACTGCTCAAAAAATTTGGTCCCAATCGGTCTCATGGGGGCGCTATAACATAGAGTGTAAAGTTTGAAAGGCTCTGCCCGCCGCACCACAAGTGCTATTGACTTGAAATTTTACACACACATCCTCCTGATAGTCCTCTACAAAAAAGCCTCTTGCACCATGAATGCCGCCCTTACAGAATTTTTGCTAATTTTAATAATGTTAAAAACAGTAAAATGAATAAGCTTTTGAAATATTTGTGCTATCAACACCAAACTTGGTATGAGGCATCGGGGGACCGAGACAGTCATTTCTGTTATAAATGAGCAAGATCGGACGAAAAACACGGCTGCCGTCAAGCAAAGTGTCCTTGGAAAGGGCGGGGCTTAGCGAATATCAGCTGTAAAATGTTAACCGTTTTTCCGATCGTCACAAAACTGGGTAAATATCATTAGAAGGGGACCAAGAACACATCCAAAAACAGATTTTGAGATTGGCACATAGGGGGCGCTATAAATGCCAAACATCTGCCACACATCAAAGACCATTGGATGGAATTTCACCAAATTTGGTATGCATGCTCTAGGGGTGGCTATTAATTAATATCTTGAGTGCCATGTTGATAGGTAAAATTGGGCGTGGCCTATTCATCATTAACCGTTATAATTTGCATTTTCTTAATTTATGACCAGCTGGAAGGACCTAGGGACATGAAACGTGGTACATTGACTATAAATGACATCCAAATACTGCTCAAAAAATCTGGTCCCAATCGGTCTTATGGGGGCGCTATAATTATCTCCAGATTTCTCCCAAAATTATCATGATCATGGAACTGTGATTGCATAAACATTAAAATACCTATTGAAAATTTGAAATACGCATCAATAGGTAAAATTTCAATTCATGGTTTGATGTTCAAATGGAGTCTCTATGTGAAAGTATACCACAAATGTTATTAGCATGTAGGCTAGCTGAAAACCTGACTTCAAGAAATGTGTGACTTGGAAAGAGTATGCATTGCTTGGAGCTTTCAGGGACACAGTGGGGAATGTCTTGCACTATGGCAGATGAGGGTCACGGTGGGTGGTGAGGGTCACGGTGGCTGGTTTGGGGCGGAACAGGTTAGAACCCGCAGATTGCCGCTCGCGGCTATATTTTATTATGCTGATCTGTTCTGTACGACATCTATTGCACGTATGTCCGTCCTGGAAGAGGGATCCCTCCTCAGTTGCTCTTCCTTAGGTTTCTACCATTTTTTTTCCCCGTTAAAGGGTTTTTTTTGGGGAGTTTTTCCTTATCCGCTGTGAGGGTCCAAAGGACAGCGAGATGTTGTATGCTGTAAAGCCCTGTCAGGCAAATTGTGATTTGTGATATTGGGCTTTATAAATAAAATTGATTGATTGATTCAGGTGGAGTGCTGATTTGGTACAAGGCAAACCTTGTGCACTGAGTTGAATTCATAAAAAAAGATGAATTTTTATTTTGGCTCAAAATAAAAAGAGAAATTGTTGCCACAGATTAAGATATATTCATGTGCAGTATATATCCCCCCATCAGAATCTCCTTATTATAATGAAAATACTTTCTCCATTCTTGAAGATGAGATCATTCACTACAAGGCCCAGGGAAGCATACTGATCTGTGGAGACCTTAATGCCAGAACAGGTGTAGAACCAGATTCTATTAATCCACAGGGAGACAGACATATACCTGGTCAAATCAGCCTTCCTCTCTCTTAATATCCTTCACATCCCCACAGAAACAACTTTGACAAAACTGTCAACAAAAGTGGGCACCAACTACTGCAGCTCTGTCGAGCACTGGGTCTGTACATGGTTAAGGGTTGGCTTCGAGGGGACTCCTTTGGTCATTACACACACAGCTCTCCTCTTGGCAATAGCATAGTAGACAACAGCATAACAGACCACCTAGACCCCTTCTGTCTGAGAGCATTTACAGTCAGCCCCCTCACACCCTTTTTTGACCATAGTAAAATTGCACTCTACCTCCAGCTACCAGTCCACGCTCCAAAAAAATATGGAGCGTCGATTGGTAGCTGGAGAGGTACCAGTTCACCTCCCGGGCACTGCCGAGGTGCCCCTGAGCAAGGCACCGAACCCCCCAACCGCTCAGAGCACCTGTCATGGGCAGCCCACTCCGACATCTCTCCACTTAGTGCATATATAGTTCCAGTTTGTGCATGTGTGTGTTCGGACCTGTGTGTAATTGACAGAGTGAAAAATTGAATTTCCCCTCGGGGATTAATAAAGTATATAAAATTATAAAAAAAAAAAAAATTAATTAGAAAGACAGTGACAGACCCTCACACAGCAGAGCCCAGTAAACTTAACTATACAAAACAACCTTATAGATGGACAAACAATAGCAAAGACGACTACCAGAAAGCAATCACACATCAAACAATTCAGTTTCAATTAGACCATTTTATCTCCACTTCCACAGTAATGATGGCCTGAATCAAGCTGTATGGGATATCAACAACATCTTTGACAATGCAGCAGATTTATCCAATCTGAAAAAGTATCAACATTGAAGAGTCCATTGACTCAAATAATTTCTGGAAAAAAAGGGCAAACATTCAGCAAACCACACAAAGAAGAATTGGCTATTCAAAATGGTGAAATGTGGAAACAACACTTTGAAAACCTGTATAGTACTATTACACTGAATTCGGCCCAAAATGAGCTCCTCAACAAATTACAAACTCTAGAATCAGTCGTTAAAGACAACCAGAACCCTTTAGATTATCAAATTACTGAAAGGGAGCTACTAGCTAAAATCCAGGCCCTACAATCAAGGAAGGCCAGTGGTCCCGATGGCATTTTAAATGAAATGCTGAAATTTAACAGCAAGAAATTCAACATTGTCATTTTGAAATTATTCAACCTTGTCCACAGCATTGGGCATTTCCCTGACATCTGGAGCAAGGGAATTATAAGCCAATCTTTAAAAATGGAAATAAATTTGAGCCAAATAATTACAGAGGCATATGTGTCAGCAGCAACCTGGGGAAGTTATTCTGCAGCATCCTAAACAGCCAACTGCAAGACTTCCTCAGTGTATGCTGACCCCTAGCTCCAAGTCAAATTTCTCTAAGGAGACCAATAAATGAACTGAACTGAACTGAACTGAACATAATGTCCTGACCAAGAGTCAGATTGGATTTACACCACAACACCGAACTACAGACTATATCTATATCCTTCACACATGTTCATCGAAACAAGAACAAAATTTTCTCTTGTTTTGGAGATTTCAAAAAAGCATTTGACTCAAAATAAGAGGAAAACTTTTGGCCAAAAAAAATGGCACAAAAAATCCAAGTCCAGGCACTCAAGTGGGTTTGAAAAATGTAAAAGGCCTTTAATTTAATGGGCTACATTCATTAAAATTACACCAACGCGTATCGGCTTGCGCCTTCTTCAGGGTGCAGTGACACAAAGACAAACAGAGTAATCATGGTTGCAATTACTACAAATGTGCACAGGTGAGCAAGAGTGAAACATGCAAAGTTTGTTCTGACCTGTAGGGGCAGTACTCAGTGAATACTCGGGCTCATAGTAGAGCTCTGTCACTTGAAAGGAGGGAACTGCTCAGTCCTAAATCAAAACAAGAGCAAACTCACAAAACAAGAGCAAACTCACAAACTTTACTTTGTTACACACTATAGCAGATAGGCTCTTCAGATCAAGCACAGCATAAAGAGAAATTGGGACATCATTGAGAGTGATCATTCTTTACAGGAGATATTTACTGAACCCCCGGGGGTCAGTTTTAGAAGGGCCCCAACAATTAAGGATAAAGGAGCTATCTCCCTGCTTCTAAACTGGACACATGGCTTTGTCGACCCAAAGGAAATTTCTGCTGTGGTAATTGCAACTACTGTGAAAACATGATGAAAACAGACACCTTTAGAGATGTGTTCAGTAACAAAACCTATTCGATCACTAGTTTCATAAACTGTAATACCACCCATGTTGTGTACCGACTTGAGTGTACTTGTGGCTGCTTCTATGTAGGCCTCACTAAAAGGAGGCTGAGGGACAGAGTGGCTGGACACAGGTATGCTATTCGCAGTGGAAACATGAATTATCCAATGGCTAAACACTACAAGGAGGCCAAACATGGAAGTGATGCAACTCTAAGAGTGTCAGGTATTGAGGCCATCAGCTTTGATGCCAGGGGTGGGGACAAAATCAAACGCCTTAAACAAAGGAAGGCATACTGGATTTATGCCCTTAAAGGCACCAGTTACCCTGGCCTCAATGAAGACTTTGATCTCACATCTTTCTTGTAGTCATTGCTTCAGTCCTATTATATAGATGTGCTTTTTCCTTTAAGGATTAGATATTCTCAACATTTTTTTCTAAATGTGCTACGAAGTGGTTTCCTCAGTTTTACTACTTTTTTTTTTTTTTTTTTACTGCTTTTGCAACTTATCATTATCTCTGTCATAATGTCTTTACTAATGCTAAATGCTGTACTTTAATGTTTGATTCCTAGTGTGGATTTTATCCTCCTGTGCCTACACCACCCCTAACAGGGTTTGTGTTGTTTCAGGGACCTTGTTCTTATATCTATTTTTTCATATTTCTCTCTATGTGTTTGCTGGTTGGTGCCTCTAGTGGCTAGAGAGAAAAAATGTTGCACATGGGAGGACCTCATGTTTGTACTTCCTGTCTTGTATTCACTGAGTACTGCCCCTACAGGTCAGAACAAACTTTGCATGTTTCACTCTTGCTCACCTGTGCACATTTGTAGTAATTGCAACCATGATTACTCTGTTTGTCTTTGTGTCACTGCACCCTGAAGAAGGCGCAAGCCGATACGCGTTAGTGTAATTTTAATGAATGTAGCCCATTAAATTAAAGGCCTTTTACATTTTTCAAACCCACTTGAGTGCCTGGACTTGGATTTTTTTGTGCCCTTTTTTTTGGCCAAAAGTTTTCCTCTTATTTTGGACATTTTTCCCTTCCATGAGCACCGGTGGTTTGAGGGACACCAGCAGCACTCCAGTCTCCTGTCTCAAGCATTTGACTCAATTTGGCATAGTGGTCTGGTCTGTAATTGAAAAAGGTATAGGGCAGAAAATCTATGACATAATTAAAACAATGTACACAAATAATACATGTGGTGTGAAAATTGACAACATGGAAACGGATTTCTTCCCCCAAAGTAGAGGGGTGAAACAGGGCTGCAGTCTCAGCCCCACCCTGTTTAACATTTATATTGACGAACTGGCAAAATCACTTGAACAATCTGATATCCCTGGCCTCACCCTCTCTGACACAGAAATTAAATGCCTACTTTTTGCAGATGATCTAATATTGTTAGCTCCATCAAAGGAGGTATTACAACAGCAACTAGATCATCTGCAAAACTTCTGTCAGACCTGGGCCCTGACAGTTAATCTAGAAGAGACTAGAATTATGGTCTTCCAGAAACGACCCAGGTGTCACTGACATTGAACACACACACAGCTGCACATATTTGGACTCAGAATTAACTCTACAGGAAATTTTAATCTGGCCATTAATGATCTCAGAGACAAGGGAAGAAGGGCTTTTTACGCCTTAAAAAGTCTTCAATCATTGTCAAGTTATTTGGGTTTTTGACATCGGTTTCTGCCTAAACTTGAAAATGGCTTCAAGGTGGACACAGAGTACGCTTTGGGCAACTCAGCTCTTCTTTGCTTTTATTTCACAGGTTTTGTATTCACAGAATAGTAGCAGTTGTAGTAGTAGTAGCGTAGTATAGGTTGATAACCAATTGCGTTTCTGTAGCCCTCCACACCAATGTCACCCTGCAGCATGGACTTCTTGTCTCAACTGTTCCAAACAGAAGTGAAACACAGCGTCTTCCAATTTACCTGATCATCATCCACCTGACCTTTCAGCTCAGTGCTGCCCTCAACTGGTATATTACAAGAATTATTTTGGATGTTTTGGGTTATGGGTTAATGACTGCTAATGGTATTAAATAATACTATATTTACAAAAGAAATATACTACCCAATTCAGAGAAAAAAACAAAAATGCTACTTTTGACTTAACACCTCCCACTTGAGCTCCTGGTTACTTAACCCAAGGAGGTCACATAAATCCTTTTTACTTCTGTTCTTCAACAGGAATCAGGATTACCAGTCTTCTTACATCCCTGTGTAGCATTGTGGCAGGGATTTTAGCTGAAAGTCTCTTCATCCCTCCGTTGTTCGCCTTCTTGACTGGGACAGGGTAGGAGGGAAAGGTCCTGACTTTGGCATCCCTTACAACTCCTTTCTTGTCAGTGTTGACATCAATTACTCTAGCCATTTTATACTGTCCTCTCAGAGCGTTTTGGTCAGCCAGCCAAACCACATCTCCTACTGCAACATTCCGCTCTCTGGTGTGCCACTTGCTCCTCAGAAACAAATTAGGACCAGCTAACTGACTCCACTTTTTCCAAAATCTGTTTACTTCTGCTTAGATGACTTTAGTCTTTTGTAGGGGTAGCCTTCAAATGTAAATTCTCCAGAGTCTCCTTTAGGTCCAGCTCTACTCAGAAGAAGGGAGTTTGGGCTGATGTACTGCACACAGTCCTCACGGCTTTGGGTCCTGGCATCTATAGGTCATTCATTAGCCAGGTTAGCTGCCATGTAGAGGAATGTTTGAAATTCTCCCCAAGTGAAAACTCCATCTCCTCCCAAGTTAAGCAGGGCTCTTTTCACAACATGAATGGCTGCTTCAGCAGTCCATTCCTGTGAAGTGAGTCCGCAGGATTCATTCAGTCCTATTTTTGACAGCCTCATTCTCAAGCTCTGACTTGTTTATTTGGTCTAGGAACTGGTAAAGCTCATTGAGGGCAGGTTTGGCTCCCGCAATGTTTTTTCCAGGATCTGACCAGAGTTTGCTTGGATGTCCCCTCAGTGCAGTGAATCTCTGGTAAGCCAGTAGAAATCCTTCCTCTGACTGGTCACTGACCACATATGTGTGTATAGCCCTCGACACCATACAGCAAAAGATGATACCCCATACTTTGAGCCTTACTTTCTTTCTGACTTCATCTTTCACTTCATAGGGTCCAAAAAAGTCCAATGTTGTAAACTCAAATGGTCTTTCTGCATTTGTCCTCTCTGGTGATTATCTGCTCTGGTGATTATCTGTTGACACTTTTTTGTTCTGGCTTTTCTGCATGTCACACAGCTGTCAACAACTTTTTTAGCCAATTTTCGGCCTTTTACAATCCAGGCTCTCTTTCTCATCCTCAAGAGTGTTCCGGCTATTTCTTCATGGTTAGCTTTGTGGGCTTCTTGAGCTAGAAGAGTGGATACCCAGGATTCAAATGGAAGAATTGGTACTGTGGTTTTCTCTTCATTGAAAATCTGAATTCTACCTCCACATACCAAAAGTCCTGTTTCTTCTTCTAATACACAGCCAGTCTGCTGAGTGTGGTGTCATGGAAGGTCACACCCTCCTGGGCTGCAAGAAAAAGATCTTGGAGTGCATCTTGACATTCTCTAAAAGAGAGCACAGCTTGTTTGGCTTTGGATTTTGTTCCTTCTTTAGAGTGCATTACCTCCCACTTTGCCTTACTGTCAGCTGAGCCTTTCCTCGTCCACTTCGCATCAGCTCTCCACACCAAGGCAATTATTCTGACCAGCTTTGTTAAAATGCTGAATTTTCTTATGTCAATGAGTTGTTTGACTACTGTGCCGGCTGGAGCTCTTTGGATTGGGACTTCTTTCACACTTTCAGGTACTATTGTGGGAATCACAGGTTCTTTACTGCTGGGGCAGTTTTGAAGTGCACTACTCTGCTCTCACTTTGCTTGAGCTCTTGTGCAGCTGAAAAAGCTTTTCGCTGCAACTTGTTTATGCCATCCTTTGCATTTGCTGCTATCTCTTTAGCTGACTTCTTTGGCCATTCTTCCAGTGGTAGTTTTAGGAAGTGGGGTCACATTCTGCCACAATGAACTCTCTTTAAGGTCCTCAACAGCTGCAGATTTTGGGATTTCGCCAACTCTGTTTGCAAAGAAGGTTTGATATCCATAACTGTCTCGCTGAATGGCTCCAAGCACGGTTTGACTGTCCAGTAGATGGAACCAATGCTCTATCTCCATGCGGCTGTGCTTTTCTGTGTATCTTCGAAGCCTTGTGGTAAAGACTGCACCACAGATTTCAGCCTTAACTGCTTCTCCTTTTTGGTCTAGTGGTGTGAGTTTTGCTTTAGATTCTACGAGCCTGACCTGGACACCTTGTTCTGTCTCCCATCTAAAGTACACCACAGCACCATAGCTCTTGTCACTGCCATCTGAGAATGTTATCCCCCATGGTTTTCTAGTCCAACCAGTTCGTGTGAGGGTCCTGTGGAAAGTGATCTGGCTAAGATGTGCATACTCCTCAAACAGCTTAGTTGCTTCCTCTCTCAGGCTCTCAGATAGTGGTTCGTCCCAAGTGTCTCGAGTCTCAAGGCTTCCATCTCTGGCCTCTTGGAATGCTTTTTGGACAAGTATGGTTCCTTTCTGTTTTGTGGGCATGACAAGTGAAGAAGTATAAATCGGTGCCTGGAATTGGGCCAGAAGGATCCCGACCTTGTCTTCTTCTTTTCTTCAAATCATCCACTCTGTCAGTTTTTAGTGTCTTAGATTTGGCTGGCTGGTATTCAGAGAAACACTGGAGACCAATAGAATCTGGTGCAATCAAGTTTAATGTGTTCACAAGCGTCAACACATACAACTCATGAGTCAGGCTCCGGAGCAAGACTGAAGTTTCGCTTTCTGCGCTCTCCCTTTTATGCTGGTGAAGATTCGAGAGAATCTCCACCCTTTTCCTTTAGTCCTTTCTACCTGCGTTCAAACCTATTGGTGGCAGGTCTTTTTTCTTTTTAGCCCTTTTTCATCTGGTCCAAATCTATTGGTGGCAGGCCCCTTGGGCCCTTGTCCAAACATGACCTAATGGTGTAATCCCTTGGCCTGGAAATCCCCAAACCCTCCCACCACTAGGTTTGAACCTGGTTTCACTTTATTTTTTAAAAACATATGAAACCTGGGATCTTTCTCTACAAAATCCCCTGTGCCTTCATGCAATGTGAACTTTAGAGTGTGTCATGCAATACAAACATTAAAATGCGTGTGTGTTATTATTAGACGGTACATGGTGTGGTATGTGTGTGCTCTCAATATGTGAATACATAACCTTGTGTTATGAATACATATGACATAGATGCATAACAAACAGTTTTATAGGCACTTATATATGACACATTATTATATGAACTTAATTAATGAATAATGAATTAATATGAACTTAATACTCTTAATCAGCTTATGCAGTATAACACCTTTTACCTGATTAAGGATTAAATCTTACACTACACAAGGCCTGTTGGGTCATAGAGGCCAGCTACTTGGATTAACAGCTCTCTTCTGGTTAGGGGGTTTGGAGTCTTTTCCCTTATTTCTTCATCTTGGAGGTTTGGGCCCATTCTCATTTTTTTCTTCCTTCTTGAGAAGTTGATTGAAGCCATTACATAGAGCTTGTCCTCCTCCACCAGGTATCCGACGCCCAGAGCCTTATCCTCCTCCTTCATTTGATTTGGGAGTATGAGTACTATTTTTTGTCTCAAGTCCAGGTTTTCCTGTCCTCTGCCTCCCACTTTGCCCTGACCGGACCCATGGCATCAGGAAAAACCCACCAGCTTTCAGAATTTCCTCTACATCTTTTGTGCACTTTTTTGTTTTTTTGGGGTCATTGTGGGACGTGAGGATGTCATCCATGTAGCTGTCCTCCTCTAGGACTCTACGCTCCTCTTCCAAGTGTGTGAACATTGGTAACCTTGCTGTTTCTTGCATAGCCAGCTGTGCAATGCATCCTGCAGGTCGATCACCAATGTTGACTCTGGTAATGGCTTACTCAGTGATTTCTTCATCTTGACTGTCTCTCCAGAGGAATCTGTGGAGGTGCATCTCCCTGTCTTCCAGCCACACAGAGTTGTACATTTTCTTAATGTCACCAAGTGCATAGACTCCTCTTCTGAATCTGAGTAAAACTGCTCGGATTGGATTGAGGACATCAGGGCCCTTAAGCAGAGGATCATTCAAACACAGTCCTTTAAACTTTTGGCTGCTGTTCCATACAATACGTATACAATCACATCACATCTGCGGACCCCCGCCCCCCTCTCTCCTAAGAAGCTGCGTTGAGAAAATGTGTTTAAAAGAGAGCGAAAAGACTCCGGATTTTTATGCAAGAAAAAACAATAAACTAAGAGAAAACAAACATGGCCAAGAGAGCGTTGGGTGCCTCCAAGAATGCTGCGGCAAATGAAAAAGAAACGTTGGGAAGAGGAGGGAAAATTATGTATAATGATGACACAAACGTCATCTGTGGACGACTTCTCGTGAATCGTGGCCAGCACCCCAGAAGCGTCTCAGACATATCGGTTGCTTGCAGATACCTCCGGCCTCCGCTCTTATGCAGGAATGGAGTTTAGATGCCAGAGGTGCGTGGGGTGTCAAGTTCAACTATAAAGCAAATGAAGAGTGTTTTTATCAGTTGGAGAAAGGGGAAACTTTTGGATCTCTTGTTGCCCAAGCAACACTCACCTCAATAGACTGGAGTGTGTTAAATATGGTGGGATTAACTGATCTTAGAGCGCCCGAGACAAGAGACACGAGAGAAGCAAATTCCTTGCACGGCCTGAAAGAAAGTCTGCCGGGTACAGAGAAGAAGAAAATTGTGGCCAGCACCGTGTGGGAGACGAAAAGCTCGGCTTCAGACAGATGGTTCTATCGAGCCAGCCGTCAGGTGTCGCTGAAGGACAAACACCCGGATGAATTTGTCTTGGAGTATTTCAGTTCTGAATGCGGCGTATTCCAGGCGTCATTACGCATTCCTCTCACAGACTGGTTGGAAATGATGGAGGAAAATGTATACCTCATATCTTGTAATGTTTGAATCATGTACAGTAAAATTCGGTGTATAAGTTGCACTTTTTTCCCTTTTTTTTCATCTAAAAAGTTGGGTGTGGGTTATAGACGGGTGCGACTTATTCACCAAGGTAAATGCTGACATAGGTAATTTGACCCACAAGATGGCGCTATGTAGCTAAAGATTTGTGACGGACATCATAGCGAACCAGTGAACAAGCCGCCATATCGTCACAGAGACATGCATGAAAAAAAAAGAAAAAAGAAGTTTAACGTTAATTTAAACTCATTTTTATGGCTCAGATGTTGTTATAATTTTATTTCCTGAAGAGGTTGTTTGGAAAATTGCAATCTGAAAAGTAACCAAAGCTGGGGCCTGTATCACGAAGCGAGATCAACCTTTCCTGGGTTACCCAGAACTGTCCTGGGTTGACTAACCCAGGACAGTTCTGGGCAATCAGGATAATCAATCAGGCAATCAGGATAATCGGTATTACGGTATTATACTGGATATCAACTCGGTAACTCAACCCAGGGTTGCTTTATCAAGAGCCGTGAACATGCACACAGCGGACCAATCACAATCATGAGAGAAGCGTAGTGTCACTGAGCGTCACTGAGTGTCCTCACAGAGTGCCGTATGTGAGGAAAAAAAGTATTTCTAGTGAGGCTCAGAGATTAATTCTACTAAAATATGAGGAGGAGAAAAGCAATATTACAGAAAAGGCCAACACCGTGGCAGCTGCAGGAGGAGGAAACATGCGTGGCAACGCATAACGGGATGAAAAATATTTAGTTTTAGTTTAGATTAGTTTATTTGCACATAATGTTAAAAACAGACAGTATAACATTTACAAGATTAAAAAAAGAAAAGTGCCACTAAAAGCTTATCAAAGAAATTCCCCTGTCAAAACATCAAATCACATAATAGCAGATCAAGAAAGAAGAAATAGAGGAGGAGAGAGGGAAAAATCAAGACAAAACAAGGTAGCAAATAAAATTATGTGTAGGTTAAATTACTCATCACTGGTTCAAGTAGCTACAGTACCTGTACCTGTACACCTGACACTGATCACACCCTTGAATCTCATGAAATCAATGCTGCGCAGATGAATTGCGTGTATTACAATTATCGTCTAACATCACTGCACTTCTTTGTTATAACGTTATATATGCTACAATAAAGCTTAAAGCTGACGTCACAATTAAATCATATCAACACCAAATTCATAGTCTGAATACAATCATCCTGATATTGAGCTGTGTTAGAAATTAACAGCTGTGCAAAAATATACCTAGCCTCCCTCTTTAAAAACAAAAAGGAAAATCCCTCAAACACCATGAGGTGTAGACATGATAGGCTACTTTCCACATTTCCAGCAGCGAAGCTGTCAATTAGGCCCATTATCTTTAACAGGGATCATTTCCTCCAACAAAAAAAAATGTTGGCACTAATTAATGGTGCTATTAAGTGTCCGCAAATTATCAGTTTCTTTCTTATGAAGGGGTGGGATGAAATTTTGACTTCTTTCCACTCCTTCTTGAACAACCTTTTCATTGTCTGTTGTTGTTGCTTTCTTTTCTTTTTTAATGTTCAAAATTAACTTTCAAATCAAAATCAATGAAATGAATTAAACTTCCCGTCATGACTGGGCTGTATTTCTGTCAGCGGAGTCATTTTTTTACGAACAGCGGATTGGCCAGTGCGTGGAGGTTATTGTGTTTTGAATGGGTTTCAAATTAAAAATAAAGGGAAACAGTGTAGGAATAACTTGTATAACGTTTTTATTAACAAATATAATATAAAACCTTGTTTTCCCTGTTTGAGACCTTAAAAATAGACTGCGACTTATATGCCAGTGCGACTTATATTCCGAATTTTACGGTATACCTCATATAACTTGTAATGACTGAAGCATGAAGCGAGCGGTTTGTGTTCAACATGTCAGAGAAATGTGTCATGAAAAAGGTTTATTACGACCCGTCTCACCGGGGTAGTTTAGGAGGAGTCGAACGACTCCGCAGGGCCGTACAAGATGGGACGGGGAAAAGATCGAGTCAGAGAATTTTTAGCCGAGCAAGACGCATACACTCTGCATAAACCTGCCAGAATACATTTTCCCAGAAATAGGGTTTTTGTACCACAACCTCTGAACCAATGTCAAGCGGACCTCTGTGACATGGAAGCCTTGACCAAACACAACGACAGTTTTAAATATCTGTTGACGGTCATCGATGTGTTTTCAAAGAAAGTGTTCGTGTGAGCGCTAAAGAACAAAATGGCGTCCGAAGTCACTGGGGCGTTTGACTGTTTTAGACAACAGTCAGACCCCTGAAAAGTTACAAACAGACGTGGGTAAAAAAATTCTTTAACGGGACTTTTAAGGCGCTGATGGATAGATGCGGTATTAAACATTTCGCCACGGCCATTGATCTGAAGGCCTCGGTGATTAAGAGATTGAAGCCAAAAACACCCGCAGGTACGTAGACGTCCTGCAGGACTTGGTTAAAAGCTATAATAACGGTTATCACACAAGTATAAAAATGACGCCTATGCAAGTGACGTCTGAGAACACCCTGCAAGTTTTTTAAAACCTGTACGACTCGATCCCCCTGAGCTTCCAAGAAAAGTTAAAGATAAATTTTAAACAGGGAGATCTCGTGAGAATATCTAAAGTGAGAGGCGTGTTTGATAAGAAATATGAGCAGAGTTATACTGATGAGTGCGTACCCCAAATACCCCCTGGGTACGAACTGAAAGATTGTGACGGAGAACCTATCCGGGGTCAGGATCAGGTGGTACATGGTGTAGTCTGGAGGGAAAAGGTTTGCGTTGTTAGTCCTGCACATCTAGTTGGTGTCTGTTGAATTCACAGAGTTATTTTTCGTGTCGTCCTCTGATGAGCTCTTTCGTCCTCGCGTCGTCCGTCCTTGCGTTGTCCATCCTCGCATTGTCCATCCTCACATCGACAGCTGAGTTCTTCCGTTGGCTCAGGGACCTTCCTGCAGTGGCTGGCGTGAACCCACGTTGCTCTGGAATGGACCTCACCAGCGTTTGGAGTGCCAGTGTTTCCTTCTTAGGTCCATTAACACCACCCAGTTGGCAGGTTGGAAATCATGGAGTGATGTGGAAGCTGTTGGTGGAAGGGCTGATTTCACCTGCTGAGAGATTTGAGAGAGAGTGGAAGATAAGTTTTTGCAATATTGTAACATGTCATCCTCACATAGGCCAGTGGAGGGGAGCAGCCTGGTTACAGGTTCCACTCCGAGGGATGGAGGTCTGCCAAAAAGAATTTCAAAGGGACTCATGTTCACTCTGGACCTTTTTCTCATTCTCATATGCATTACAACAATAAGCAGAGCTTTTGTCCATGGCAGTCCCGTTTCCTCACAACACTTAGCCAATTTTGATTTCAGAGTGCCATTTTCCATTCGACAGCACCTCCACTGGCAGGGTGGTATGCACAATGTTGTTTGAGGTCAATGGCAAGAAATTCACTGATTTGGGTTATTGCAGAATTGACAAAGTGTGAGCCATTATCGCTGCTCAGTTTAGTTGGTATTCAAATGTTCGAATGGTCTGTCTGGCGGTGGGTGAGCGGCATGTGTGATCGTTTTGATTTTACCTGCATTATGTGTTGCACAAACCTTACTTGATTGACAAAACTTCTTCGCATGAACTGAAAACCCTTTGGTGAATCAGTGTTGAGTTATGGCATCCAACATCCCCCCTTTTGACACATGGTCCAATCCATGTGTCAGTTTTGCAAAGTGAGGAAAGAAATGTTTGGGCAGGCAAGGTTTGTCACTGGGTCCCCGCCACACTGCTTCTTTCTGTGTGGGTCCACAGCGTCTCCACAGCGTCTTTTCTTGTGGTGTGGCAAAGGACTGTATCGCTGTAAGGGAGCTGGGAATAGAGACTGGAGTTGAAACAAACAAGGGATCAAGGATAGTGGGTGCAGCTCTTTTTGCAGCGGCATCACCTCTTGCTTTTCCTAGAGAGACAGAATCTGAGTTGTTAGTATGAGCAAGGCATTTACAAACAGTAACCTTTTTTTTCTTTGAGTGTGCACAACAGATGTTAAAGTTTTAGAGTAGCACTGCAGTGTTGGTGAAAATAAAATAGATCGATCACATCTTTCTTGCCAATCGGCTGCGCGCTGACATGATTTTATAAATGGGCCCAAATCTTCCCAGTTATCTGATGTGTTTTGCAAGTGTGATGTGTGGGACTGAATGGTCCATGGTGTACATGTGACATTGAGCTGGTGTGAGAGAGACTGATACAGCACATTTGTGTTGTGTCCAATAAATGTGTGTCAATGTGAGTTTGTCAAATCTCTCCCTCAACCAACCTTCCTCATATGGCTCATCAGGTCCTGGTGACACATGAGAGGTGCAATGCAGGTTCTCTGGTGTCATTAAATCTGTTGAAGCTGTTAAAACTGTTTTCCTAGCTTCTGTAACAAGCTCAGAGGTTGTTGATGGGTTCAATTTCCACTGATATGCATATCTCAGGTTTGGGGTGTGGTAGACAAAGGAGTGTGAAAAATTTGGTTCCAGATCGGATAGTTAGTGAACTTTGACACCTTCTGGGGTTGAGATCAGACAAAGGCCTAATTTGCACATCAAGTCCCTGCCCATGAGGTTAATGGGACAGACTTCAGAGAGCAAGAATGCATGTTTGGAGCTTGTATTTGACTCATCTCCATTTGGAGATGTGTCAAATACAATGTATTTGACAATGTGTTTGAGTGGGACAGTAATGTTTTTTCTAATTGTTTGACCTGATGAACCAACAGAGTACACATAATCTCCACTTAATTTTGTTTTTTTTAGTGAATTCTAAAGCTTTTATCACAGAATGTTCACAGAATGGCTCCTGAGTCAACTAAGAATAAAACATTTTCTTCTACGATGGTCAACGTATGTTGTGGAAACTTCTTGAAATGATCAGATGTGTACTGAACATATGTTAGAGAAATTGCATATCTATTATCTAAACTCTCAATAGCTTGTGTATTAATCTGCTCAGTGTGTGTGTGTGTGTGTGAGTGTGGTGCAGTACCTTCTTCTGGCCTCACAAGTTGGTTTGGCTTGTCAGCAGGAGTCCATCTCTCTCCAACAACCCTCAACCATTTTCAGTCTGACTTGTCTACTGTAGAGTTTTGAGGTATTTCTGTGGTAATCACGTCTCCACGTCTCCACGTTGGCCACAGAGGAAACAGACATCACTTGGAAGTTTTCTTCTCCAGTTCTTGTGTCGGCCCCGTTCTTTCCCTCTATGTTCATGACCTGGTTGTCCATGTTCTCGGACTGTGTTATACATGGTTATTGCTGCCATGTGCTCCTTCTGTGTTGTCTCTTTTTTTTCTCTTTAGAGAGTATTTGGTCATGGGCATGTATGGCGTGTCTGCGAAGTTCGGACAGGCGTGCATCATTCCAACCGACGCGGGAACTTTTAACAGCTGAGGCATTGTCCGGTTTTAGTCTATTTAAGAAACAATTGCAGAGATGAATTTTCCACACATCTGGAGAATTGCTTGACTCATCAGGTAGTTGAAGGCCACTGTAGGTGTTGAATGAAGGACGAAATGGTGGGTTGCCGTTGAGATCTGGATCCAGCTTCAAAGCCGCCAACTGTGGAAACAAAGAAGAGGAGATCTGCGAGTCTGGTGTTCTTTGTGTGTGTGAATTTTGCTTTTCATTGGTTTCAACTTTTTCACATGAAAAGGGTACTTGTTTCTGCATTGTTTTCCTATTTCATGTTTCTGCTTCTCCTTTCCACATCTGTAAACATTCTTTTTGACCTTCCATAATTACTAATTTTTTATTTTATTTTTTTTTTTAACAGAAACTTTCCCTTCAGTTTTTCTTCTAATATTGATATGTTTTTTAAACAGTTTGGATTGGGAATCCAAACTCAGCTGTCCAGACATTTAAATATTTTAGACTTTTATCCCCATATTTCCTTCTCATAACATCCACAATAGGCCCCTCCGGAGGTCCAACCTCGACGGAAATCTTCCCATTCCAAATAAGGAGGTCGTGCACGACTATTACAATACAGACGTCTCTGTAAGGATCACTTCATTTAGGCTACAAGCAATAAAAAGCCGGTCATTTCGTTTAGGCTACAAGCGATATAAAGCTGGTCACTTCGTTTAAGGCTACAAGCGATAAAAAGCCGGTCACTTCGTTTAAGGCTACAAGCAATGAAAAAGCCGATCAATTATGGATAATATGAGAAATGGAAATGTTATGCCAAATTAGAAACCCAAATTTAAAAAAAGAAATAATTTAAATGTCAATATGTCAGTGCTCACCAGATGAATTTCGCTGAATTGTGCTCATGGAATCCTAGCGGCAACTATCTGGAACGTCTGCGGTCAGTCCTCCCTGCTCAGAAGACGATTTGAGGTTGGAGGCTGGAAATCTTTTTCCTTCCAGGATGGCCTGTCACTGCTCCATCCCAGACAATCGCTTGAGGGATCCCACTTCTGACACCAAATTGTTGTGGAAATTCTCTGCTGCTGGTGAATAATGAAATAGAGACTTCTGCCGTCCGACAAGGTTTTTATTTTCTTTGCAAAGAAAAGGTCAATCAGCACACAAGCTGTCAGAATGAAGAAAGACCCTGAGCATGGAGAAAGCTTAAACATTTATACCTTAGGACTGCCTCTTACGGTGTGTTTCACACCCTGCTGTCTGCTGCAGGGAGCAGCGCCCCTACCCATTGTTTTAACACTCTTTCGTCTGCTGCAAGTATTGGCTCCGACCCCCTAGGGTGTGTTTCACACCTGGCGTATCCTGCAGGATTTTGTATCTAGGTGGGAGTTTAAGAGGTCTAGACATTTGTGTATTTGACAACACAAAGAATACACAAAGAATAATGAAAAGAATAATGAAATTACAATTACAAATGACACTCTTTATCTCCCTTAGTCTTATGGCATTGTTTTCTACAACCATGGTGCAAATAGCCTCCTCCTGTTCAGGTGTGAAAAGGGGCCCTCTGCCACCCCTGTGAAGTTGTCTTGCAGTCCTATGTGGAAAAAATATAGTAATGCAAAACACAAAATTGAGTAAGATAAAATGTCACTGTATAAAGGATAATTACTATATATTGTAAAATGCAAGTGGAATACTGTAATATTATATGAAGCATTACAGAATACAGCATTACAGTTAGGGCTGTCAACGAATATTCTAAATTCGAATTTAAATTCGAATTTGAAAAAAAAATGGACCCTCAAATGTGAAAATTGATATTCGATTGTGGAGAAAAAAAAACACCACCGCAGCTGTCCTCTTTGCGAGTGTGCGTTGGCCTGGGCTGCTGCACTGAACGCACTGCATAAACGCCAGGGCCACACCGCCCGCGGAAGTGCTGCTGGTCAACAAGAGGTTCTGCTCCCAGCTGTTGTCTTCGTCATCCCCCGGCTTGACACATTCCCTCGCGGCTCGCGCAGAAAATAGACCAGTCGCCGAAACGGAGCTGCGCAGCGCGGCGCAGCCGGTGTGGGTGACACAATCAGTTAACATGGGCGGTGTGGTCATGGGTCAGAGAGGGGGGGCGAGCGAGAGGTCCGCGGTCGTTTATAAAATAATGTTATAGATAATTGTTTTAGGCCTATGTGTTTTAATGTGTTGGTATGTAAATGTTTTCAAAGACGTTTATGTTGAAATAAAAATACCTACAGGTAGTTATGTTTCCTTGTATTAATACATTTACAAGTATGTCTCCTTGTATTAGTTTGCCCTCTTGTGGACATAATGCGAAGAAAAAAATTTGAATGGTTCGAACCTATGAGTTATTTTTATAAGGAATATTCGAACGTCATTTTTGAGCAATTTTGACAGCCCTAATTACAGTACAGTGCCTATTGTTAGATTACATACCTATCCTGTCGACGAAAAGTCTGAATGATTGAGGACACTGTCAAGTGTATTCAAAAATGCCATGGCTTCCCACACTTGAAAAAGGAAGGACTTGACCAGACACAGGATTTCACTCATTCTTTGGTTTATTTAACCAGTAACAAGGAAGGTGAAAAACCTTTAAACACGAAAGAATAAAACCAATGTGAATAAAATTCAGCATTTTCCATCAAACAAGGTAAGTACATTTAAACACATGTTTAAGGTAATTGCATTTAATTAGGTAAAGGTAAGTATATTTTAAACATGCATTAACTATTATTTCAATAAATAAGTCCAGGTAAGTAATGTGTAAAATTAGGCATTGAATTAACAGAAACCTAGTTCTACTTTTAGAACCATTTACTTTTAAATTAACCCATTTTACCTTATGTTTTAACCTAAATTTTATACAGATTTATAGTTCATACAGACTTTAGATATGACATGACATGAGTGTCTAACACTCATTTTTTTTAACTTAAATGCAATCAAGTATTTTAAACTGATTTTACTGTAGACTTTAACACAACCATTTTTGAACAGAAATACTTTTATTTTTTTTACATGAATTAAATATTTTCCCTTCGAATGTTAAAGCAAAATTTGCTATATTTTAAATACTAGCCTGTTTATGCACTTTAATTTATCTATTTTTTTTTTTGAGCAAACTAAATTGGCCACTATTTGCTTTACAAATTAAACAAGTTTTATGATAAATAAGGTAGGTAACCCAAAGAACTGAAATAGGCACAAATTAAATATCTAAATATTTTAGCCAATTACAATCACAACTGCTAACTTAATCTCTACCCACATAAAAAATGTTAAACTCAAATCAATAACAGCACAATTCATTTGCCCAAATAAAATACTGCAATACAGCCAGAGTCGCAGCCACAGTCCAGTTAACGTGAGCTTACTGGTAGCCCTTTCGGGTTGAGTCCTCTTCCCATGTGTTTGATCTGTGAAGTGCAGACTGGTGTGTCATTTATTGTTCTGAGCTCATGGCATGTGCTGCTAATTACAGTGATTGCTCCCACCTGTTGAGGCGCACCATGGACCAGCACGTGCGCCCACCGCCACGCGCATGAAGCAGCACACGCGCCTGCCGTTACGGGGACGGAGCAACACAGCTGCTGTCACACTTCTGGGCAGATCACCGCAACGCCTCCCACTCGATCTTTGCGCGGTGTGACTCGGAAAGCTCGCACTTCTCAGGCGAGCTGGTCCCCCTTGAATTGATCCTCTGCCGGAATGAGGATGACAAGATGCCGGACGTCTCGATGCAGTATGGTACCCTGGAAATCTTTCTCCTTAGACCCAGGCTCTTTGGCGACAGGGGGCAGCTTGACCTGCCCCCTTAGTGCATTTTAGTCACAGAGCCAAACTTTGTCTCCAGTGGCAATGTTTCTTTCAGCAGTATGCCACTTACTGTGGATAAACAGGTTTGGACCTGCAAGTTGGCTCCAGGACTTCCAAAAGTAGTTAACTTGAGTTTGCATCTCTTGGAGCCTTTTGAATGGGTAGGTGGTGTAGTCGAATGTCTTGAAATCTCCACTCTGTGTGGCTCAACCAAGTAACAGGGTGTTCGATGTGATGTACTGGATGTGGTCTTCATGGCTCTGGACTCTAGCATCGATAGGCCTTTTGTTGGCAAGGTTGGCAGCTAGCTTAAGCGCCGTCAGGAATTCACTGAAGGTAAGGCCTCCTCTACCAAGATTTTGGAGAGCTCTTTTGGTGACCTTGACAGCAGCTTCGGCGGCACCATTTCGGCGAGGTGAATCGGTTGGAAGGATTCTCCACGTCCAATAGTTCCCATTTTTGGCAGCATATTCTTCAAGTGACTCTTGGTTTTGTTGACTCAGGCAGGTGTACATCTCTTCCAGGACAGGTTTTGCAATAAAGTTTGTACCCGGATCAGACCAGATCTTTTGAGGATGGCCTCGGACAGAAGTGAACCTCTGATAGGCAAGTAGAAAGCTCTCTGTTGTTAGTGTGCTTGCCAGTTCAACATGGATGGCTCGGCTTGACATACGGCAGAAGAGCACGCCCCATACTTTCATGCTCACTCTCCTCTTGACATCATCCTTCACCTGGTACGGTCCGAACAAGTCGACAGATGTGAATTGAAATGGTGCAGCTGGACTCTACCTCTTTTCAGGCAAGTTTCCCATTATTTGCTAACAGGTTTTTGCTTCTGCCTTCTTGCAGACAACACACTTGTCAACGACTTTTTGGGCAATAATTCTCCCTCTGATGACCATGCTTTCTTTCGCATCCGCAGCAAAGTTCCTTCCACTCCGTCATGTACCTCACTGTGTGCTTCCTGGGCTAGGAGGGTGGAAATCCAGGCATGGAAAGGTAGCAGGGGAACAGCTCTGCGGTCCTCTCTGAAGGTCTGGATCCTGCCACCGCACATCAGGAGTCCACTTGTTTGATCTTTGTAGACAACCAGTCTGTCAGTTGTGTTTGGAAAGTGTACACCCTTTTGTGCTTCCAGACATAGGTCTCGAAACACATCTTCTCTTTCGTTGACCGTGATGACACCAGATGAAGGTACTGCCTCCCACTTTTCTTTGTCTCCAATCTTGCCACGCAGGAACTTCCTTGCTGCTCTCCAAGTCCACGCTATCGTCCCGACCAGCCGCCTTAGATTGCTGAAGCGCCTTTCGTCCAAAGGCCTTTTTGGACTACTGCTACTGCAGGTGGTTTTCTGGACTTGGACTCTGTCTTCTGGACTCTGATTGGATCTTGCGATTTCTGTTGACTTCAGGTGAGTACTGCGACAAATGTTTTCTTTTGTATTTTTGTGATATTGTCTCTTGCTTGTGCAGCAAAGTCTTTGGCTGATTTCTTCGGCCACTCACTCTCAGGAAGTTGAAGGAACTTTGGACCCAACTGCCACTCTGATTCCTCAGTTAGGTCATCGGGACTGGCCCCTCTGGTGATGATATCTACAATGTTCACCGGCCCTGGAATCCACCACCAATCTCGGATGTCGGTGCTGCTCTGAATCTCGCCAAGTCGGTTTGCGAAAAAGGTCTGGTAACCATAACTCTCATGCTGTATTGCGCCCAAGACTGTCTGACTGTCGACGAGATGGTACCAGCTCTCCACTTTGATTCGGCAGTGTCTTTGGAAGTAGTTCTTCAACCGGGCTGCAAAGACTGCTCCGCACATCTCCGCCTTCACGGGGTCATCCTTGTGGTCGAGAGGGGTCAGCTTGGCCTTTGACTCGACTAGCCTCACGACGACACCATGGCTGCAGCTCCAGCGTAGGTACAACACAGCGGCGTATGCATGCTCACTGCAATTGGAGAAGGTGATGCCACTTGGTTTTACACATGGATCTGGTGGCGTCAGGGGTCTGGTGAGGGGCCGCATACTCTTTGAGGAGCTTTATGGCGTCTTCTCGGACTTCTTTGGACAAGGCGGCATCCCAGGTGTCTTCTACGCGGTACATTACTCTTGCTTCTTGAAAAGCTCTTTGGATCAGGATGGCTCCCTTCTGTTTTGCAGGAACCACAAGGCCGAGTGGATCATAGAGACCAGAGTCTTGGCTTAACAGCTTTCTTCTGGCGAGTGGATCTGGGGTTTGTCTTCTTACTTCTTCTCTCAGTAAGTCCTGACCAAGAAGCATTTTTATCTTCTTCTTGGAGAAGTTCACTGCAACCATGACATGTAGCTTGTCATCTTCAATGGTGTAACCAAGGCTGAGGGCTTTGTTATCCTCTTCAATGAGCTGGTTTGGCAGGATCATGGTCTTTGACTCCATCTTCTCACCTCTTGGACCTTTCCTCCCACTTTGATCGGAGTAGACCCAGGGGTTCATGAAGAATCCTCCAGCTTTGAGGACTTTGCTCGATGTTGAACGTGAGGAGTTTCAGGTGGTCGAGGTTGTTGTGAGTGGTCAGGATGTCATCGACGTATGCGTCTTCCTCCAGCACACGTTTCTCTTCTTCGAAGTGGCTGAATGGAGGCAAGTTGGCAGTCTCTCGCATGGTGACTTGGGCTATGCAACCAGCAGGTTTGTCTCTGATGTTGACTCTTGTTATGACGAACTCTTCTATTTCACCATCTTCAGTGTCGCGCCACAGGAACCTGTGCAGGTGGACCTCTCTCTCCTCCAACCAGACAGAGTTATACATCTTGCGGATGTCACCAAGCGCAGCAAAGACACCAGCTTGGAACCTCAGCAGGACCGCTCTGATCGGGTTCAGGACGTCAGGACCTTTGATCAGTATGTTGTTCAAGCTCAGGCCTCTGTACTTCTGGCTGCTGTTCCATACTAGCCTTACTGGGGTGGAGACTGAATGTGGATTTGGTGCGATAAGGTGACTTATGTACCACACTGGCCCGGTCCAGCTCTACAGAACTTCTTTGGACAGTTTTACTGCAGCTTTGTGATTAACCATTTCATGGACTTGTGAAGCATAAGCTGTCGTCCACGCTGGTTCTTTCGCCAGCTGCTTCTCCGTTCTGAGAAATGTGGCTTCAACTGCTCTCTTGTTGTTGGGTAGAGATACTGGATCTTCTGTCCATGGATACTTGGCGTGCCAGTGTGGCTCAGGGCTGTGGTGGTCTCCGTTCACATACATCAAGCCATTTCTCTCCATCTCCATCTCTCTTTCCTCAGCCAGTGCCATTTCTTTTCCCCTGGATTGGCAGTTCCCTCAGCGACATCCTCCACATCTCGGCTCACAAGCGGCTCCAATGCTTTCCCACTTCCACCACTTCAGAAAGTCTCTGCTGCTAGTGGCTGTATTGGACTGGGTGTGGGGATGGTCAGGGGACTGACAGGAGACTGGATTTTTACAGGTGAGTTCACTGTATTTGATTGCTGCAGTTCTCATGTATCTTGCAAAGTGTGTTTTTGACGTATGGGCCATTAAGGTGACTTCTTCGAAGAGGTCTGGGTGTGTACCTCCGATGGTCTTGCCGAGCGGGCTGTACCAGAGCACCAGGTCACAGACGGAACAAACTTTCTGAGGTACCAGCTGGCCTTCTTTGTGGCTGATCAGAAGTTGTATTTCTTTGGGTCTTGTAAGGTCTTTGAGAGGAACATCTGGGAAGATCTTCTGTAACTTGGCAGCTGGAACATGTCTGTGAACTTCTGCAATTTTATCAAGTCCATAACAGATCATTTGATGTGACTTGAGAGTCCCTCTTGGAGTGTTGACACGTATCTTGAGGAGGTAGCGCTTAGTTGCCGCAGACACCTTCATCCCTCCGACGCCGTAAACCACCAGTGTCACGTCTTCACTTTTAAGGTTCAACTTGCTTGCAGCTCTATGTGTTATATAGTTCGTGTCTGATGCCAGATCAATGAGGGTTCCAATTCTTTGTCCATCGTTGGCAGTGACATCAAGGAGCATCAGTACTGGGTACTCGTTTAAGCCGTTTTCCTCCAGAAGGCCTCTCTCAGCTGCAGTGGAGTTGTATGCTCTGGATGTGACATTGCAGAAGGCGTCTCGACACTGCTGTGCCAGCCCAGGTGGAAGTTTGGAGAGGAACTCTTCTTAGGCTTCTGTTTATCTTTTTCCCTCAGCTTTTCCTGGACCGGATTTGGGTGTTCTTTGGGACTGGGGTCTGGCAATTGGACAGAGAAGATAGTGGTGTTGGTCTTTGCACTCTGGATTCCCGCACAGGTAAGTAGTGTTTCTGCAGTAGTCGCCGTTGTGGACTTCGAGGCATCTCTTGCAGGCACTGAGCTTTTGTGCTGCATCCCTCTTCTCCGATGGATTTAGGTTGGTCCTAAACCTTCTGCAGAAAAACAGTTTCTTTCTGTGCTTTGGGTCACCGCAAATGATGCAGCCCGTTTCACTGCTGGACTTGGTTGTCTTTGTTCTGGCATGCTTTAGAAACTTGGTTTTCTCCTTGGCGGGTTCGATGACATCTCTCAGCTGATCTAGTTGTTCATATATGGATTCTTGTGACTTCAGGAACGTGATGAGCTTGCCGAAGCGGTTCTGGTGGTTAACAGTGTTTCCCTCGTCAGCAGCATAGATGAGCCAGTCTTTCCTCAGAGTCTCTGGGAGCTTGCCCTCGATGGATTTAGTCACTAATGGGTTCTTTATGGCGTCTGCATTGCCCAGTTCATTCAAATCATAGAGGGCCTTTTCCACAGTTTGGATGAGCTCTATGATTCTCCTGCTCCTGACTGGTGGAGTTGCTTGTAGCTCCTCGATGATTTCGAGAGCGATGGTGGCTTGGTTCCCAAACCGGTTCTCCAGGACTCTGAAGATCTCATCTGATGAGCTGTATGATGACAGGCGTAGATCTCTGGGCACTTTCTCATCGAGGCTATCAAGCAGGTGAAATTTCTTCACCTCTTTGGAGCCGGTCGATTCACCTTGATTCTGCAGAGCCTCCCATTCTTTCCTCCATCTGTAGTAGTCATGCTGGTTGCCAGCAAACTTTGGTAGGGCTGTGGCTTTTAGCTTTATCACTGCCACTGGGGCTAAGCTACGGACTGAGATGGGTTCTTGTCCAGTGTCTGTCTTTATACTTGCTGCTTTGATGAGGGCCGCCTTCTGTGACACCAGCTCAGGAAAGTGCATCTCAAGCGCTCTTATACGCCAATCAAAGTCTCGGCAGGTGGAGCCCAGCGGTTCCAGTTCTGGTGTGCTTCTTTTGCCTTGTGCACCAACTTCTCTAAGTGGGTCAGCATAAACTCATATGCCTCCAGAGTTGTGTCTGGCTGAGTGGAGGAGACTTTCTTGCACTCAGCCTCTGCAACTTGTAGAGCCAGGGACAGTTCTTTTTCTCCATATGCGGTCCAGAGTGTCTCTCGGATAAGGAGTTTAACTTCTTTAGTCTTTTGCTCACATTCTTTCTCCGTCTTCTCTATGTCGGCTCTCTGTAGGTTGCTCAACTCCTCTGTGGTAGCTGCTTTGCACCCTGCCATGTAAGCGGCCTCCACTTCATCGTTTGCCTCCATGACTCTGGAGCTCTCTAGTGTAAGCTTTTTGAAGTTCTCCTGTAACTCCTCCACAGACATCTCCATGTGGGTCCTCGTAATGTTATTGGCAAGATGGGAGAAAAGTCTCTTAACTGTGGTCCTCTCTACTCTCAGTTCATCGAGTGACTTTGACTCGGCCATCTTGTTCTCTTTGGCTGACGGACAGCAGGTTTTATCCTCCAGGCCCCCAGGTGGAGAGTCTTCACTGGTCACTGGTCACAGCTCGGTTTTTCACTGTCAAGTGTATTCAAAACGCCATGGCTTCCCACACTTGAAAAAGGAAGGACTTAACCAGACACAGGATTTCACTCATTCTTCGGTTTATTTAACCAGTAACAAGGAAGGTGAAAAACATTTAAACACAAAAGAATAAAACCAATGTGAATAAAATTCAGCATTTTCCATCAAACAAGGTAAGTACATTTAAACACATGTTTCAGGTAAGTGCATTTAATAAGGTAAAGGTAAGTATATTTTAAACATGCATTAACTATTATTTCAATAAATCAGTCCAGGTAAGTAATGTGTAAAATTAGGCATTAAATAAACAGAAACCTAGTTCTACTTTAGAACCATTTACTTTTAAATTAACCCATTTTACCTTATGTTTTAACCTAAATTTTATACAGATTTATAGTTCATACAGACTTCAGATATGACATGTATTTCTATCACAATTTTAAACTAAACACTCATTTTTTAACTTAAATGAAATTAAGTATTTTAAACTGATTTTACTGTAGACTTTAACACAACCATTTTTGAACAGAAATTTTATTTTTATCTTTTATTTTTATACATAAATTAAATATTTTCCCTTCGAATGTTAAAGCAAAATTTGCTATATTTTAAATGCTAGCCTGTTTCTGCTATTTCAGAAAACTGGTTGATCATTGGTTGATCTAATGCTTCACACATTTCCCTTTGTTAGAGAAAGTCAAGATTCACCTGGTAAATTGCTCCCAGGTGAATCTTGAGTTTCTCTAATGCTTCACACATTTCCCTTTGTTAGAGAAAGTCAAGATTCACCTGGGAGCAATTTACCAATTCAGGACAGATTTAGAAAAAGTCTCAAGGAAATGTATAGAAATATGCTTGACATATTATGATGACTTGTTCAACCATTTTGCATGTAAAGACTTATGCGATGAGCTAATGCCTAAATGTTGTGGGGGGTGAGACTATTCAACAGAGACCCATTATAATACATTTTGATCAACATGACATAAGCAACTGATAATGTAGGAAACAGCAGAGAATTGTACATAATCATTTGCATGGATGTACCAAAGCATCTGCAACTTGTTCAGAGAAATGAGAAACTGCTTTTTTGATGAGCACAAGTGACACAATGATGTGAAGATTGAACAAGTAGTTTTGAGAATTTCAATTCTGATCTGAGACATGTACCAAAGCGACTGAGAAAAACTGTAATAATCCTGTTTATTTGAACTATATGTTTGTAAATACTCTTGTTAAATTTCTTATATTTTCACTTATCTTTCCACTCTTGCAAGGAGCACCTGTAATGCAAATAATTTCCTCTCTGGGATCAATAAAGTATTTCTGATTTCTGATTGATTTGATGACAGGAAGTAGGAGATGAAAACAGGACGTAGCAGAATGATGACAGGACATATATGATGACGACAGGATATAGGAGATGACAATAGGACGTAGTGGGAATTACTACAGGACATCAATGATGATGACAGGACTTAGATGACAGCAGGACTTAGCAGAATGATGTCAGGATGTACATGATGATTACAGAACATAGGGGATGAGGGCAGGACGTAGGGGATGATGACACAATGTAGGTAATGACGAAAGGACGCAGGTGGTGAGGACAGGAAGTAGGTGATGATGATAGGATGTAGGTTTGTTGTAGAGTTTGTCAGGGTGCTTGCATCCCTGCAAGGTGAAACCAAAAGTAGCTGGATCAAATGTAACAAAATAAAGAACCTACAGGAACTTTCAGGTGTGAAAAGGACTCGAGACTTTACGAAGTTAGCCCTGACAGACAGATAATGACCAGAATAAATATTATGATGCAGCTGAGGCCATGACACTAAGATTGCAGCGCTAGGTGTTGTTTCATACAAGCAAAGTACAGCTTGCATGGCAAGGATATGTATTTATCTATAAAGCAGATTTTATCAGTGAAACTGCAGAAAGATGCAGAATATTAACATATGACACTAAAACAAAACACGTGAGCCACTTTGTGATCTTGTGATCATTTCAAAATGACCAAGTTCTTGGTCTTCTTCTTCACTGTTAAATCTTAATATTAAAAAGTAATTCCAAATGACCTCAATGCAGCAGGTTTAGAGGGCAAATACCAAATATCTGCATGCAAACAGAGTTTAGAGTGATCTTTCTTTTCGTACCAAGTCTGAACCACATTTATAGTCCATGACAAGAAAATAATCTCTCCCACCAATGCTGCTAATTATTTTAATAAAACTGCACAGCTGGAAAAAGTGAAACATCTTTAATGCAGATTCTTAATGAAATCCATCTGGTTTTAGATTTTTTTTTTTTTTTGAAAACGACAGACTTCCAGACTCTGTTTGCAGAGCGCTTTAAAAAAAAACAAACAAACAACCTGGTGTGAAAAAGCCTAAAGGCAGCCAACTAAAAGACATCACCTGATCTCCTGCCTTGATTACTAGCAGTAATTTGGTCTTTCATGTGCATGTAAATGTGATGGTAGACTCTGTGTGTTTAAAAAGGATGGAGCAGCTTAATGAAGTGCTATAGCTGAGACACAGCGAGCTGCATGCAGAGAGCAACGGCAGGCCTCCTGCTGTGAGCGCCAACTCAGAGCTGCAATATTAAAGTGCTGAATGCAGCAGCAGCCAAGTGTTTTGGATGGAAAGATACTGATACACATGCATGCACATATTTTTTACTCAGGAGGACATGGCATTGACTTCTGTTAATTTTCTGGAGACCAAATCTGTAACAACCTCAGACATGAAACTGGTGGCCTCAAATGCACGACTCGCAGAAGGTTTAACAAAAGTATTTTACTTGGAAAAATCAATTTAAACAAAAGGCGCTCTCAGGGAGGATGTACAAAGTTCAAAACAAAACACTCACAATGAGGATCAAAAAATATCACAACTTACAATCAAACCTGATAACATGAAAACCTGGCATCACACAGACTAAACAAGACGAACTAGCAACAAGACAAAGGGAGACAAGGACTATTTATACATGAGGAACACAGGTGAAACCAATCAGGGGCAGGGTAGACAATCACAATGGCGGGAAAATCACACAAAGGGAGGAAGTCAGGGTCTGAAACGAGAGGGAAAAGGTGAGTACAAAATGAAACAGGAAGCGCATAACGAGACTAGACATGAGTGACTTTAACTTTGAACATAAAGTGCTCATGACAACAAAGGACTAAACATGAAACTAAACTAAGGCATGACCAGTGGCGTCGCCTGGCCTGGGCATCCGGGGCTTTAGCCCCGAACATTTTTTCTTAAGCCCCGGATAATTCAACTTCAGAAGAAATAATGATAACTGTACATTAACAAGCCACTAAAGAAGTTGTAGTTTTCCATTTTCAGTGAATGCAACACAGGATGACGTCGAGACTGGTTAATCAGAGAGAGGGGTTGCGTGAAGCATCTGTGTTTTATTGGCTGAGCCTCGCGTCACCAGGCTCTTCCGGTATCTAAACCGTTGGCGTGCTGCAGGGAGACGTTTTAGCAACAACACGAAAGATCATCATAGATATAATGAAACAAACAAGGAGGCTGACTCGGCTGAGGCTCACGTCTCCAGGGAGCCATTACCAGAAACAGGTAAATGAATAATTTAAATTCTGTTTATTCCTTCAAAATTATGCGAAATGCGTAGTGTTAGGGGGCATGCCGGCGGAGCTGCGGGACAGTCCTCCCTGGTGATAGACGCTCTTAGGCGGGCTGAAAATCTCTGAAGGCTCGGTACAGCTGGCGACTTTTCCCACGCATAAATTCAGTGATATTTTTCTCACATAAGTTACCAAAGATACTGCACACAACTACGTAACTGTTGTTATGTCCTTCTAACGTTGCTGTGTGGGTTGAAGTGTTGGCCTTTTTCTTTTTATTGTGAAAGCTGAGCTTTCACAATAAAACTCCCGAGGACTTCCGAAGGGCTGACGAGCCCTGCCAAGCACCTCTATCTCATTTTGCCTGCATGTATACAGTTATTCATGTAGATATTTGTCAATGTTGTTATTGATTAGGCTACTCATATATTGTTGCAACATTTAAACTCTTTACTTCCATTTCTTGTATTTCATAATTAAAACAATATAATTGAGCCCAGTGAGTGCCACTTTAGTAAGGAAGGAAAAAGACAAGTAAATGCTAATCCTGTTGCAAGGGCCAGTTCCCTTATGATTGCTTTTTGATAACGTCTGCTATGATAAAATGAATCTGATGTTATATTCTGTTTACAGATGACAGTACAGAGAAGGAAGATAAAAGGAAGATAGGAGACCAAGAAGACAACAGTGAGTAAGTCCATAACACTGAGGTCAGTGATTTGGGGACTGCAGACACAGGACCAAGGCGCATAAAAAAATCACTGCTTTCCTTCCAGCATGTTTGGCAAGCAAAAAAGAGCATTTCAATCAAGTTGGTTTAAAACATTTGAATGGCTGGAATACTCAGTAACTGCCGATGCAGCGTTCTGCTTCGTTTGTAGAATATATGGCAAACCAAAACAGACAAGGGATCAAAAGGATACACTCAACACAAAAGGTTACACTAACTGGAAGAGAGCATTAGACTCTTTTAGAGAGCATGACAAATCCAACCTGCATAAGGCCTCAATCATTCAGTGGAAGAGCTTTAAATCCACACAGGTCCATGGGGACATCACAGAGCAGCTACAAGCCGCACATATGAGTGACATTTTGGATCGCAGGGAGTATCTTAAACGCATAGCATCAGTGACAGCCTTTCTCGGGAAGGAAGGCATTTTATGGAATGCATGCAGCTTCTTGAGAAATTTGACCCTTTCCTTCAAAATTATAAACCTTTCACCCTCATCCCAGAATGAGATGATCCAAAGCACCTCTGAAGTTATAATTTCAAGGATCATCTCTGAAATTAAAGAGGCAGAAATGTTCTCGATAATGGTGGATGAAGCAAGGGATCATCAGTAAGAGAAGCTTGCATTGTGTGTACGATATGTTTCTCCACAAGGCTTGGTGAAAGAGAGATTCCTTGGATTTTCCCGGCTTGATTCATTTGATGCTAGGTCCATCACTGACACCATAGAGCAGCAGCTTGAGAAACATGGAATAGGACACCTAAGATGTGTTGCTCAATCCTATGATGGTGCTGCGGTTATGAGCGGAGCAGTGAGCGGTGTACAAACCCGATTCAGAGAAAATCATCCAGAGGCATTATATGTTCACTGCTATGCCCATGACCTTAATCTTGTTCTCTGTGCCACTTGTAAAGCCATCCCAGAGGCACGTGACCTCTTCAATCTCCTGGAGTGTCTCTACTCTTTCTTTTCCACATCTCTTCTTCACCATCAGAAATTGCAAGAATTTCAGAGGCAACTTGGGGTGGGGGCCCGGGAGCTTGTTCAGTTGTTTGCAACTCACTGGGCATGTCAGGTTGAGAGTGTGAAGGCCACTCTACAAAACCTTCCTGCTTTGATCCAGGCTTTGGGGAGCATTTCAGCACCTGTAGCTAAGGGGCTGGAAAGCAAGCTTTGCCAATTCAGCACCATCTACATGCTTGTCATGTTTGAGACACTGCTCTCAGTAACTCAGGGCCTGCACAAATACTTGCAGAAAGAGACAATCGACTTGGCGCAGGCAATGGAATATAAAATGGCAGTTCAGAGCACACTCAAAAGCTACAGGGGCAATGAGAAAGCACATGAAATCTTTGACAAGACCAAGACCCTGTGCGACGATCTTGAGATTCATTCAACTGAAACAAAGAGGAAGAAGAGAAAAAACATGGACGACTTTGTAGTCGAGACATCTTGTGGCATACGGTCAGATTTGTCCAGTGGAGATGTTCTGAGAGGGAGAGTCGTCTTTCCAGTTATTGATCGAATGCTGGAGGAGCTCCAGAACAGGTTTTCTGGAGTTGGGGAAAAAATCTTGACTGGTGTACAGGCATGTCAACCTGCTTCAGAGCATTTCTTGGAGGAAGAGGCACTCAAACATCTGGCTGAACACTACAGCATCCCCATGAAACCTGAAGAAATTGTTGTTGCAAAAAATTTCCTTGAAAGAAAAAAAGACCGACCCACCATTCAGAATGTGTTTTCCCTTTTGGACAAGGATATGTTCCCCTCCCTCAAGGCCATCTTTCAAGCTGCCTTGAGAATCCCAGTCACCAGCTGCAGTTGTGAAAGATCTTTCAGTGCCCTCCGACGACTACACGCATGGCTGAGAAATACAATGGGTCAAGAGCGGTTAAGTAATTTGGCTATAATGTCAATAGAGAGGGAGATGCTGGCTAATGTTGACCACGGGGAGGTCATAGATAAATTTGCAAAGCTAAAACCAAGGCGTTTCAGCCTAACACTTCCATCTTCAAAGCACTAAAAAGAGAAGACAGCGGATGATGGAGGAAGAGAAAAGACTGAAGCAAATGAGAGGGAGAGAGAAGAGATATGTTTGGGAAAATGTATTGTATTTTTAGTTTTTACACAATAAGTACATTCATAAGCATCTTGCTCAAGTGCAAACACTAATACAAAAAGAGGAAGAGGAGAGAAGAAGAAAACAGAAACACAAAAACAAAGAAAAAAACAAGGAAGAGAAAAGAATTATTGGATGGTGGTGGGAAAGCAGCCTGGATGGAAGTATAAGAGGGAAAGAAGCAAGTGATGGAGGGAAAGAAGCAAGTGAAAGAAGGAAACAAGCAAGTGAAAGCGGGAAAGAAGCAAGTAAATGAAGGAAACAAGCAAGTGAAAGAGGGAAAGAAGCAAGTGTAAGAGGGAAAGAAGCAAGTGAAAGAAGGAAACAAGCAAGTGAAAGAGGGAAAGAAGCAAGTAAATGAAGGAAACAAGCAAGTGATGGAGGAAAAGAAGGAAACAAGCAAGTGAAAGAGGGAAAGAAGCAAGTAAATGAAGGAAACAAGCAAGTGATGGAGGAAAAGAAGGAAACAAGCAAGTGAAAGAGGGAAAGAAGCAAGTGAAAGAAGGAATCAAGCAAGTGAAAGAGGGAAAGAAGCAAGTGATGGAGGGAAAGAAGCAAGTGAAAGAAGGAAACAAGCAAGTGAAAGAGGGAAAGAAGCAAGTAAATGAAGGAAACAAGCAAGTGATAGGGGAAAAGAAGGAAACAAGCAAGTGAAAGAGGGAAAGAAGCAAGTGTAAGAGGGAAAGAAGCAAGTGAAAGAAGGAAACAAGCAAGTGAAAGAGGGAAAGAAGCAAGTAAATGAAGGAAACAAGCAAGTGATGGAGGAAAAGAAGGAAACAAGCAAGTGAAAGAGGGAAAGAAGCAAGTAAATGAAGGAAACAAGCAAGTGATGGAGGAAAAGAAGGAAACAAGCAAGTGAAAGAGGGAAAGAAGCAAGTGAAAGAAGGAAACAAGCAAGTGAAAGAGGGAAAGAAGCAAGTGAAAGAAGGAAACAAGCAAGTGAAAGAGGGAAAGAAGCAAGTAAATGAAGGAAACAAGCAAGTGATGGAGGAAAAGAAGGAAAGAAGCAAGTGAAAGAGGGAAAGAAGCAAGTGTAAGAGGGAAAGAAGCAAGTGAAAGAGGGAAAGAAGCAAGTAAATGAAGGAAACAAGCAAGTGATGGAGGAAAAGAAGGAAACAAGCAAGTGAAAGAGGGAAAGAAGCAAGTGAAAGAAGGAAACAAGCAAGTGAAAGAGGGAAAGAAGCAAGTAAATGAAGGAAACAAGCAAGTGATGGAGGAAAAGAAGGAAACAAGCAAGTGAAAGAGGGAAAGAAGCAAGTGTAAGAGGGAAAGAAGCAAGTGAAATGAGACAAGCAAGTGATGGAGGGAAAGAAGCAAGTGAAATTAGACAAGCAAGTGAAAGAGGGAAACAAGCAAGTCAATGGAGAGCAGCAAGTGATGGAGGGAAAGAGAGAAGAGAGAATCAGATGGAGAGTTAAAACCTATTTCATTTAATATGTTCTGTTGTCATTCAGTATACATTTCTTTGTTTTTCTGGCAGTAGATTCAAAGGATGGAAGGAATGAGCAGATGGAGAAAAAAAGAGCAGCAGAGACAGAGGTGCAACACAACACAGTAGGGGTGGAAGGAAAAATAAAATACCAAAAATTAAACTGACTCATGTAATGTGCATTTTTTGGGGAAAATATGGCTCCTGATATAGTCTGTAGGCATCATCACTCAACTTTTTCACATGGTCTGGTGTTAAAAAAAAAAAAGCAAACTAAAAATCGCAAATCATGTAACCTCTAACATTTTTTAAAAATTGAGGGGGAATATGACTTGGCTTCAGTCAAAATATTTACAAAATATTCATTTTTTTGGCTTTAATTCCTGTGTTATCTATAAGTGCATCATCCTGTTTCTATCAATATAATATAATTTTATTTTGACACATTTTGAAGTACATGTTGGCAGTATTTGGCTGTAGACAAGACGCAATAAGGCTCAAGAAAGCATAGAGCTTTTTTCCCAGGTAGGATCCCCTAGACTTCCCTATAAGGTTCTGGGCTCAGCCCCCAATGTTCTCAGTCCCAAGAAACGCCCCTGGGCATGACATAAAATATGAAACACTAAACATGAACATGAATAAAATTAACATACTTGACGAGACACCCCCCCCCCCCCGCCTCTAGGGCCGACTCCTGATGGCCCAGGAGTCTCTGGGTGGTGGGCATAAAAGTCCGTGATCAGACTTTCGTCCACGATGAAACCCAAAGGGATCCATGAACGCTCCTCTGGACCGTAACCCTCCCAGTCCACCAAGAACTGTTTTCCACAGCCACGGTTGCGGACTGCCAGGAGCTTCCTGACAGTATACACAGGGCCGCCGTCTACAATCCAGGGGGGTGGAGGGGGAGTGGAGGCGGGCACCAGAGTGCCTTCCTTGACCAGCTTGATCTTGCTGACATGGAACGTGGAGTGGACCTTTAATGACCTGGGAAGGTGTAGACGCACAGCAACAGGGTTAATGACTTTTGCTATGGGGAATGGACCCACAAACCTTGGAGCCAATCTCCTGGAATGGACCTGAAGGGGGCAAGTCTTTGGTGGCAAGCCACACCCTCTGGCCAGGCCTGTAGAGAGGAGCCAGTCATCAGCGTCAGTCTGTTGACGCTTTCATCGGGGCCGAGCTCCAAAGGAGTACCCGCCAAGCACCGGCCCAAATCCGGTGACAGCGTCTGACCATGGTGTGAGCCGAGGGGACCGTGACCTCCTTCTCATTGGCCGTGAACAGGGGAGGCTGGTAGCCATTGGCGCACTGGAAGGGTGAGAGGGCTGTGGCAGCTGAGGGAAGAGTATTGTGGGTGTATTCCACCCAGGTGAGGTGGTCACTCCAGGTGGCCTGGTTCTGGGAGACGAGGCATCGGAGGCAGGTCTCGAGCTCCTGGTTGAGGCGTTCAGTCTGACCATTTGACTGTGGGTGGTAGCCGGAGGACATGCTGATGGTGGCACCGAGGAGCTGGCAAAACTCCTTCCAAAAACGTGAGACAAACTGTGGTCCTCTGTCTGAAACGATATCACTGGGGAAACCATGGATCCTGAAGACATGATTCATCATGACCTCTGCTGTCTCTTTAGCAGAGGGTAACTTGGCAAGGGGAATGAAATGCACCATTTTAGAGAAGCGGTCAACCACCATCAGGATGGTCGTGCTACCTCTTGAAAGTGGAAGTCCACGGAGATGTGGGACCATGGCCGTTGAGGAACGGCAACAACAGGCAACGGGTGAAGCAGACCCATTAGGGCCCAAGGCGAGGTCTTATTTCAGGCACATACTGGACAGGCCGACACGTACTCCGAGACCGCCTTCTCCATGGCTGGCCGCCAGAACAGCTGCTTGATCACGTACATGGTTCGCTTGACACCTGGATGGCATGTGAGCATGGACGTGTGAGCCCAGTGGATTACCTTGGAGTGTAATGACACAGGGACAAACAAACGGTTATGTGGACACCCACTAGGTGCCGGAGTCACAACATTTGCCTGCTTCACATCAGATTCTATCTGCCATGAAACCACTCCAACCACACAGTTCAGTGGAAGGATTGTTTCAGGTTCTTTGGCAATAGGTTCAGGGTCATAAAGGCGGGACAGAGCATCTGGTTTAGTATTTTGTGAGCCTGATAGCATAAAGAGATAGCATGAAGTTGAACCTGTTAAAGAACAGGATCCATCTGGCCTGACGTGAATTGAGTCTCTTAGCTTTCCTGATGTATTCCAAGTTCTTATGGTCTGGCCACACTAAAAAAGGTTGCTCTGCCCCCTCCAACCAGTGCCTCCACTCTTCAAGCGCTGCCTTGACAGCCAACAGTTCTTTGTTCCTCACATTATAGTTTTTTTCTGCAGGAGTCAACTTACGCAACAGATGCAGGAGTGCATCCTGTTGTCCTTGGCAGACCTCTGGGACAGGACCGCCCCAATGCCCTCAGTGAGTACTGAGTACAGTACAGTGAGTACTGGTGCTGTGGTGAACCTTTCCTTGAGGCACTGGAAAGCTGTCTCGGCCTGGGGGGTCCACTGAAAAGGTGCCTTGGAAGAGGTGAGTGCATGCAGGGGTGCGGCAACAGAACTGAAGCTTCGAATAAACTTTCTGTAAAAGTTGGCAAACCCCAGGAACTGCTGTACCTTTTTTCTGCTGTTCAGAGTTGGCCAATTGGCCACAGCACTGACCTTAGCCGGGTCCATTTGTATCTGGTTGGCAGTGACGATGTAGCCCAGGAAAGAGACAGTAGCTGCACGATAGTCACATTTTTCAGCTTTGACATAAAGTTGGTTCTCCAACAACTTCTGAAGGACTTGACGAACAAGAACTGTATGAGTCTCAGTATCTGGTGAGAAAATCAGAATATCATCGAGGTACACAAACACAAAAACATTCAAAAACTCTCTCAAAACATCATTCACAAATGTCTGAAAAACAGCTGGAGCATTGCAAAGTCCAAAAGGCATGACAAGGTACTCATAATGTCCACTAGGAGTGTTAAAACCTGTCTTCCATTCAGCTCCTTCTCTGATCCTGACGAGGTGATAAGCATTTCTGAGATCTAGCTTGGTGAAGACTGTGGCAGTTTGGAGCAGTTCAAAGGCAGAGGAGATTAACAGGAGTGGGTAACAGTTCTTTACCGTAATGTCATTTAAGGGGCTATGGCCAATGCATGGCCTGAGAGAGCCATCTTTCTTACCCACAAAAAAGAAGCCTGCACCAGCTGGAGAGGAGGACGGATGGATTATTCCAGCCTTCAGTGATGAGATGATGTACTCGTCCATGGCCGCTCTCTCCGGCCCAGAGATGGAGTAGAGGTGCCCCTTGGGGATGGGCGCGCCAGGTAGCAGGTCAATAACACAGTCGAAAGGTCGATGAGGAGGGAGTGACATGGCTTGCGTCTTGTTAAAGACTTCTTTTAAGTCATGATAATATGAGGGTACATTTGATAAGTCTGGGTAGTCAGAGTCGTTGCCTGCGCTTAGTTCAGTCACTGGAGCCTCAGAGATGTCTGTCCGTGTCACATGATTAGTTTTACATCAGTGTTCACACTCTTCTCCCCACCCCTTAATTTTGCCTGAGCGCCAATCAGTGTGAGGGTTCTATCTTTTCAGCCATTGAAACCCCAAAATCAGCGGATGCTGCGCTGAGTCAAACAAATGAAACTGCATGATCTCTGTGTGGTTGTCATGTTACCTGAATAGGTTCAGTACAGAGAGTCACTTTAAACAATAAACGGCCATCCAAGGCACTCACATTAACAGGATGGGTTAGTGGAACAGTCTTAACCTGATTTTGTCGGGCTAGATTCCAGTCCATGAGACTTTCGTCCAGTGACGGACTGGGACCAAAAAGAGGCCCTGGCATTTTTGACACAGAGACCCCACGGCAGTGCATCGGCTAGCCAGGGGTGAAAAATTTTCATATTATTTTACAATTATCAATCATTTTAGATCACTATGATGGATGATTTTACACATACTAACATAAAAACACTACCATTGGCGGAACATTTCAGAGAGCCTCAGAGACACAGACTGTTCCACAACTACCATAGAAACTCACACACTCACTCACTGCCTTGATGCACAATAGAAGAGGAGATATACAGATACAGTCATTATGAATGATAAAATTGATTTGTGGCTTGCATGGGAGCATGTGGAAAGCTAACCATATGTTGAGAATGCAGAAATTCAGAACACACACCACGCAATCAACTCATTACAATCGCACTGGTACAGTAGACAACAATGCACAGCACACAAGATAATAAGGCAGCAGCAGAACCCCCATAAATTCAGGCACATTCAAAGGCCAGACTAATAACCTCAATTAATAATACTAGCTCTATGTCTACCAAAACACGAAAATCTGAAATCAAACACCACACAACTTCATCTTAAAGGCTTAGCCAACTTCCACCATTAACCATAGGCGCCCCCTCTTGGACAGAAGACAGCCAAATTATAAGAACAGAAACATAAATCTTACACCAACCACAATGCATATTATAATAGCTTCAGCAAAACATGAAAAGGGCACTGCAAAGCCACAGCGCACATTTCAATAGCTCTATCAAAAGCACTAGTTACAACAGAAACAAGAAGGACCCTATGTCTTATAAGCCATAATAAATGTTACAGCAGCCGCAGTACATATTATAATAGCTTCACCAAAACATGACAAGAGCACTGCACAGCTAGAGTATAAAAATAAATATGTGTCTCTCAGTGTCTTCTTTTAAATCTCGTTAAGACTCACATTTATCGTATGGTCTTTTCTTAATTGATGGTATATTGTAACAGTTTTTAAATGATTTGATGTTTTATTGTTTTCTGTACTAATTGTTTTTATTGTTAAGCACGTTGTAACTCCGTTTTGAAAGGTGCTATACAAATTAAGTTATTATTATTATGTCTTTCCTTTAAGTAGTTAGCAGGCTGCGAAGGAGTTTGCTCTTCTCTGAGGCAGAGGCCGTAACGTTACTGCTAGCTGCACTTGCTGCAGAGGTGCTCGGTCTGTTGCCGCCGGGTAAACACATTTTGTAAATAAATCTGATATTTTGCGCATACTTTTCACTCTCTGCGAGCATAGTTTTCCTTTTTTTCTCTCTTTTTCTCTCCTCCACCCTTCTCCACCCATCTTTTCGTGCCTCAATCCATTTTCTTTTCTTGTTGTGATGTTGTCATTGATGTTGAGTGCATTACCCATCATTCGTCACTTGTCAGATGTTAAATGTCATCACTCAATGATCGCGAGAAAATGCTTGATGACCATAACACTTTATATTACCATTTCACTCATATTTAGGCTATTTAAAATTATATTTAGGCTACTACTTATATGTATATTGTGGCCGATAAAAATGTTTTGGGCCGCTAAGAGAAGATTTATTTATTTATTCAAACCTGATAACATGAAAACCTGGCATCACACAGACTGAACAAGATGAACTGGCAACAAGACAAAGGGAGACAAGGACTATTTATACATGAGGTAGAGGAACACAGGTGAAACCAATCAGAGGCGGGGTAGACAATCACAATGGTGGGAAAATCACACAAAGGGAGGAAGTCAGGGTCTGAAACGAGAGGGAAAAGGTGAGTACAAAATAAAACAGGAAGTGCACGACGAGACTGGACATGAGTGACTTTAACTTAACATAAAGTGCTCATGACAACAAAGGACTAAACACGAAACTAAACTAAGGCATGGCATAAAATATGAAACACTAAACATGAACATGAATAAAATTAATATACTTGACGAGACACAACAAAATCTTTAATTTTGATTTTCAATATTCTTTGCAATAAAGACAAATCAAGTCTGTGGGTTTTCACCAAACAAGCTAAATTGCCACAGTACTCTACCTGCTCAGGTGCACTGTTCTCTACCTGCTCAGGTACACTGGGCGCTACCTGCTCAGCAGCAGACAGACACAGTCAGAGACCAGCTGCCGAACATAGTGGAGCATTTAGCAGCCACAGAGACAGATTTTTCCCCCAGGAGTTGGTGGAGACCAAAAACAGAGCTAACAGAGAGAGAATATTGGACATTCAACAGGTGACACAAACACAAAGACTCCTGATGACTCATGTTGATCTGTAACTGCTGGATACTGAAACAGATGTGGTATTAACAGTTTGCCCTCTAGTGGCCAAAAAAAAATTATTTAATGTACCTTTAACCTAAAACCAAGTCGCAACCCTAAAGTTTCACTGTGTTTGGTTCAGTTTTTTATCCTTGATTAGGGCAAGTCCCCATAATCTGCCTTGGAACACATTTTTGTCTCCACAACTTGATAATTACGAGTTACCAGCACACGAAACACAAATTACAATCACGAGAGCGGCATCAAATTCTTAAATGTTCCTACAGCACAAGAGAAAATCTTTAGTTTGCTCTCATCTTAAACACTTTGACCTCGCTGAGCGCAGGACCTTGGACATGTCCTCAGGATCAATGCGGCAGCATTTCTGACTTCACTGAATAGTTTTGATCTGAGAGAGAAAAAGAGAGAGTGAGTTCAGCCACATCGATCCGTGATGGATGAGGGTAAAAAAGATAATTGAGGTGAAGAGTGAGGTAGAGGAGGAGGGCAGAGGAGATATAAACAGGAAGTAAAGAGGGAGCGTAAAGGAAATGTCTGGTTAGAACTTGTCAGGCCAGAGAGTTATTTAATTACTCAATATATTGTCAGTGAGCATTTTATGGAGATGTTCAGTATGAACAATGTTGTGTCTGCCAGAATTACCCCCTCAAAGGTAGTCATGTTTCTGATTTAAGATTGTTTGTTTGTTTGCCAGCAGGATTATAAAAAACTATCAGCCTGAATTTAATTAAACTTTGTGGAAGAGTTAAGCATGGGCCAATGAAGAACCTATTACATTTTGGAGCGGGTCTGAATCACAGGGCAGATAGACAAATTATTTTCCAATTTTGTTAAGATTGCAAGCATTTGGCTTTGGCAGAATTAATACCATTCATCATAAAATCCAGTAGATGGTAGTAAAGATCAATAGTTTCTTTGCATATGATGTCATACATCAGTGTGCTGAGGGCAAAGACTACCAACACTGAAAAAAATAATGATACTAAAGAAATCAGTATCATGAATGACACATTAATGAAGAAAGATAATCTATCAGAGGATGAAGAAATTAAATTGAAAAGACCAAAGGAGGAAATAGACAATGCATATATTAACATAGCTAAAGGGGCTTTTATAAGGTCAAGAGCAAAATGGCTGGAACTAGGTGAAAGAAATTCTAGCTACTTTTTGCTCTTGAGAAATGAAACCAAAAGAGAAACAATATATCTGCACTTAAGACTGATGATAACATAAATACTGATCATTTGGACATCTCAAAATATGTTGGTTCATTCTACGATAATATATACAAGTCAAATTCTAATATCGATGATTGTGATAGATTTATTGAGTCAGTAAAATTTTTTTGCACCCACTATCTCAGAACACTTTAAAACAAATTGTGAACAACCCATCACAAAACCTGAAATTTCAGAGGCAATCCAATCAATGAAAAAAGACAAATCCCCAGGCAATGATGGACTCGGTAGAATTTTATTTACATTTTTGGGATATCATTGTAGATCCTTTATTGGAATTATTTAAGGAATGCCTTGACAGAAAAGAAATGTCCACAAGCATGAAACAGGGTGTTATAACCCTAATTCCTAAACCTGACAAAGATCACCTACTAACAGAAAACTGGAGACCTATTACACTCTTAAATATAGATTAGAAGATTATCTCATTGGTCTATGCTAAAAGGTTAAAAAAAAAAAAGATCTTGAAGAGTTCATAGGTGAAACACAAACTGGATTTTTGGCCAACCATCACATCAGTTCAAACATAATATAGGAGCATTATAAGCACTTAAGAGAAACTTGATAACAGTTTATAAAGCTATCCTGAATATTAATAAGATGTCCTTTTACATTAATTATGATTCATAAGGGTTAATTATAGAATAATAACCACATTTATTACTGGTTTATAAGACACTATAAGACCCTATCAGATTAAATTAATAAAGTGTTATTAAATGTACAGAAAGGTAACATCATCAAGTTTTGAAAAAGTATTGCAATTTAATTTTGTCTTTTATGTTATTATCTTATATTAATTTTGCAATATGTTCATTCATTCATTCTTTCATCTTCTAACCGCTTCATCCTCTTGAGGGTCGCGGGGGGGCTGGAGCCTATCCCAGCTGACATTGGGCGAGAGGCAGGGTACACCCTGGACAGGTCGCCAGACTATCGCAGGGCTGACACATAGAGACAAACAACCATTCACGCTCACATTCACACCTACGGACAATTTAGAGTTATCAATTAACCTAGTCCCCAATCTGCATGTCTTTGGACTGTGGGAGGAAGCCGGAGTGCCCAGAGAGAACCCACGCTGACACGGGGAGAACATGCAAACTCCGCACAGAAGGGCTCCCATGCCCGGGATCGAACCGGCAACCCTCTTGCTGTGAGGCCAGAGTGCTAACCACCACACCACCGTGCCGCCCGTCTTTGCAATATGTTATCTTATATAATATTATTACTATCCTAAAATATTCTCCAGGTCCTCTGTAACTCTGCAGGACTTATTTCCACCCTGCCCAGCAGCAGTATCATGGCGAACGGTCCCTAACACGGTGCACAATCACAGCTGGAAATACCGCCAATGTCTTGCTACAAAAAACATTTTGTTGGTCTTGAACAGTGGTCCGCAGCTGGCAACCCTCAGTGAAAATATGCTCCAGCATGCATTACCTTACCATGTTGCTTTGGTGCCTAAAACTTTGGAGAGTGAAACTTAACAAACTGGTAACTGCCATTAAGGGATGTCATATAACATCCGTATTGGGTGTTTCACTTTAAATGTTGATAATGATTCACTGTGCTGAACACCTCTAGACAATACTTCATTGTGTTGTTCTGAAGAGTAGTTCCAAATGATCAAAAGAATTTTGTGTTTCATATCATACTTACTTACATACTTAACCTCCTGCACTCATCCCCTGTGAGTTCTCCCAGTCACTCTACTGGTCAGCTTTTGTTGTATTTCAATGTGTGTGTGGGTGGGTCAGGGTTAGTTGATTAGTGTATGATCTTCATGTAATAAAACTGCAGCCAATCTGCATACTGATCACACACACCAACACATAAACACAACAATAGCATCAGTGCTACTTGAGACTTTGGCTGATTGCATTATAATATTCAGCTCATATTTAATGACACTTGATGTTGAGAGGTAAATGAGTCAGGAGGTAAAGTACACACAACAGCACACCAAACACTTCCGCTCCAGAAAACGACCGCAGTTTGTCTGGTGAACGCCTTTCCTCTCCATACTGAAGAGGACTTTCTGTCGAAACATCTGTGTTTCTGGTACTGCCACCCAACCTGGTTTATTAAATTTACCAAAAGGACATTTGTGAGGGGCGGCACGGTGGTGTGGTGGTTAGCACTCTCGCCTCACAGCAAGAGGGTTGCCGGTTTGATCCCGGGCGTGGGAGCCCTTCTGTGCGGAGTTTGCATGTTCTCCCCGTGTCAGCGTGGGTTCTCTCCAGGCACTCCGGCTTCCTCCCACAGTCCAAAGACATGCAGATTGGGGACTAGGTTAATTGATAACTCTAAATTGTCCGTAGGTGTGAATGTGAGCGTGAATGGTTGTTTGTCTCTATGTGTCAGCCCTGCGATAGTCTGGCGACCTGTCCAGGGTGTACCCTGCCTCTCGCCCGATGTCAGCTGGGATAGGCTCCAGCCCCTCCACGACCCTCAAGAGGATGAAGCGGTTAGAAGATGAATGAATGACATTTGTGAGTGCTGGCATTTTTCCCTTGAATGCCTCTCCTCTGTCAATACACTCTGCCAGCCATCTAATAATATTGATGATGAATGTTTTAGTAGTAAGCCATGTTTTAAGCGGGATAATGTACAGTGAGCCGGTGACTGTTGAAAAATAACTCCCGACAGGGGAATGGAAGCCTGACATTCTGGTATAATTTTTTTCATTACTATTTGTTTTTTCTTCAGATAAATCTGATAACTGTTGCTCGGTCTCTTTCCTCTTTTATTTAGTAGCGTGTCCACACACCTTCTCATTCTACATCTACATAGAGGTATACTGGTGGCTTTACGGCCTACATTTTATTGATTATCTCTGATCGGTCAACCAAATTGACCGTGGGGACCGCTGAGGCTAGGGGGCGCCAAGCAAAAAAAAGAAAAAACCTGAATCCTATCTACTGCCTCTTTAACTTGTTCACTGTAATTTAGTCCTTTAGTCTGTCCGTTTCTGATTGTAGAATGATTCAACCACACATCCTGACTTCAACAAGACAGCTGCATGGTTGCTCCTCCTAAACACAGGCAGTGCTGCTCTGCAGCTGCCTCTGAATGGTGTATAACAATGACCCACAGCAGGAACAGGACAGCACCTCACATTCCAAACAAAAAACAAAGCACACTCTCCCTCTCTCCCAGAGACCTCTGCTTTGTCAGACTGGCATATAGAAAAAAATCCACCTGGTTGAATGGTGCTGTCCAGGATTTAGCCAAGTTTTGGTGAATAAAAGGATATTACATTTCCTGATATCCTGTTGGTGCACATTCTTCTTCATCTTTTCCTTGATTTTTACTGATGTTTACATTTGAAAACCTCAACCTGGCTAGCTAGAAGCTAATTATCAGAAGTCAGCAGGAGGAGTGTATCAAAAGCTAACCACGCACCTCCAACACTTGCAAAATAGATATAAGAGCCTAAATTTAACACAAAGTTAGCAGAGCTGACGGAGAGGCAACTGGAAACGTCTACACCCACATCACAGACTATGGGGTACCTCTTTTTTGCACATCCAATCCTGAGAGCTATTGTCAATGTAACCATATGTAACATAGTTAAAAAGGTTCAGGTTAAATCCAGCTAAATGGGAGAACTACACCACCTGCTGTCATAAAGTTTTACCTGCATGAGTACTAATAGCAAAGGATTATGGGAAATCCTCTAAGCAAAGGAGGATTTATGATGAGGTAACGTGTCTGTGAATGTCTGTGGGCAAAACAATGTTAACTTGATAACTATGTAAAAGTTCAGCTGGCTTCACTTGGTTAGACATTGTGTGTGCTAGAATAATTTCGCCATGTTTTTATTAAGTTGACTGTACGTTTTCCATGTGTTTTATCCTTAGTAAAAAGCTCCGCTGTGTAGCTAATAATCGTTAACAGGATTCCGTCTTTCCAGACAGAGCATGCGCTGGTTGCCCACATGAGATGACGATTCTACTCTACTTCATTGTCCTTTGTTATGAATGCAGGTATGTTACAGTTTGTCGCTCTATAATATTATATTTGAAATATGCAAATCAGTTACGTTTTGCCAGTTGTTTGCTAACTGTGTTTTGTACTGTATGCTATTTCTGAAGATGTGAAATACTAAAAAAGGGGTAACAGTCCAGTGTTATAAATTTGCATTATTGTAATATTGGAATATTTTCTTGTGTCTTATCATCACATAAATTAAGAGGGGGACAGTTTGTTTTCTTTGATTTATTTTATTGACTCACCTGAGTTTAAATCAACTATACGATCACAATATTGTATTGTACTGAGGGCTGAATTCTCAAAGAATGAACTGCGGCCGCTGATAGTACCTTGAATTGCACTTCAGTTGCATCCGCAGTTTGCTCCGTCTTAACGTCCTATTCACAAAGGATATTGCGCTAATGATATACCAGTGCAAACACGCCCACAAAGTTTGGCAGCTGAGTGCAGTTTGCCCCTGACTGCAATTAGCCACATGGTAAAGTATAAATACTGGCTTTGCGCCAAGAACACCGTGGCAGAGCAATGGCAGACTTTGTTTGGCAAAGTACTGAATACTGTATACCCCTCATGCCGTGATGTCTGCTGGTGAGTCAGTCTAACAGTGTCAGATGGGTTGAGGCTGTGGATTTGACCAAGTTTGACCACTTTATCACTATTCCCTCTCACTTGTAGCTGTTTTTTCGTTATCTTTTGAATTTAATATGAATTATGGAACCGTTTTTGTTCACGTTTGTTTCCCCCGTTTCGTAAAATAAATTATTGAAAGTTGCTTTTGAAGTGCGTTTTGAGAACGACTGCAGACTGTCACCTGTTCAACGCATCAGTATCTTCGGATGCCATTAAAGTAATAATGATTATAATAATAATAATGTCAAAATATTATTTACAGACAGATTTATCAGACGATCACTGCTGCCATGATCACTGGAAAGTCTGGGAGCGCCCAGTTTGCACCAACTTTCTAAAGACGTTATTTACTTCACTCAAACTGCATGTGGCTATTAGCGCTGGTGTTAGTGAATGAGACGTTGTTTATCAATGAGGCTCATTTGCATAGAAAGGGACAATTTTTGCGCCAAATATATGCATATTACCTCATTTAAATACGTGCAAATAACACTGGAGCACCTAGACGCAATCTGCTTGGCAGCACAGTTAGTGGAGCATTTCACTCTCTGCGCGTGCTTTGTGAATTAGACGGTATCTGTTTGCTCCATTTTTACCGGTTTAGCGGCCGCAAAAGCCACGCATTCCTTTTGTGAATTTGGCCCTGAGTGTATAAGATGTATGGATGGGTAATCCTAAAAGCAACAGAGGATTTATGATGAGACAGAGCATGCGCTGGCTGCCCACATAAGATGATGATTCTACTCTAAATGATAAATGGACCTGCGTTTGTACAGCACCTTTCTAGTCATCTAGTGACCACTCAAATCGCTTTTTACACTACGAGTCACGTTCACCCATTCACACACTGGTGGCCGAGGCTACCATACAAGGTGCCACCTGCTACTCAGTTTTAACACACTCACACACCGATGGAACAGCCATCGGGAGCAATTTGGGGTTCAGTATCTTGCTCAAGCATACTTTGACATGCAGCCTGGATGAGCCTGGGATCGAACTGTTGATCTTTCGATTGGTGGACGACCCGCTCTACCTCTAAGCCACAGCCGCCCCCTACTATTCTACTTCATTGTCCTTTGTTATGAATGCAGAAGTGGAATAAACCTGCTGTTACCACCAGCCTGACCAGCTCCCGAAGAGTCATTTTAGACAGAAGACATCTCACAAGGGTCACATTGGTGCCGTGACTCGTCCATGACCATGCCGGACCGGGCGGATGTCTTCACTGCATCGTTTTGGAGCTGCATATTTTTTTTTCCGTGTATTTGACTGTCAGGTTATTAGTGCTGCTATATTCCCTTGGAACCATCATTTCATTTCATTTGAGTGTGGATTTTGCTAGCAAGTATGAGCCGCAGCAAATTTGGGACCTCTGATATGACGCCTCTTGGTAGGGGTAGAGGGTTGCATAGCACACCTGTTCCATTTTCCTTAGGTGACCATGATAACACAGCTTTTGGTGATGATTTTGTGTATAGTCCTTTAAGATGTAAGGATGTAGTGGTGTGTTGGGAAGAGGAGGAGCTAAATATGATCATTGGCAATAATTCATAATTATTAATATTAATTATGGATTATTAAAATATTTGATTAATTAATTGATAATTAATTAATTATTACATAAGCATAATAATCAAATTAGCTTACAGCGGAGCACCACCGGGAAAACCCGGACCAATGATCAGACGTAAATTCAGTCTCAAGAGTGTTCACTTAGGAAGCTAATTCTAGGGAGATATCAGCAACTATAAGATGAACAGGAAGGAGTGGAGCTCAGGCACTGACTTTGTCAACCAGCTTCATCACAGTATACAATGAAAAACCAGAGCAACCTCTCTTTGCAGTATAACAGGGTTTATTCACACTGATGACATTAATTTACAACCAACATCAACATTGCTCTATAAACCCTATCAACTATAAAACATTACCGAATCAACCAGCAAGCATCAAGAAGGGTGTGTGTGTGTGGGTGTGTGTGTGTGTGGGTGTGAATGAGGGTGTGGGAGAAAGTGGGTGAGTGAGCGAGAATGTGTGGGTGTGTATGTGTATGTATGTGTGTGTATGAGAGAGGGCGTGGAAGAAAGTGGGTGAGTGAGCGATAATGTGTGTGTGAGCGTGTGTGTGTGTGTGTGTGTGTGTGTGTGTGTCTGAGCGAGTGGGTGTGTGAGAGAGAGAGGTGTGTGAGCGTAGCAAGATGGCGGCTGTGATGCTGCAAGCTACATCACGCAATGGCGACGCGCCAAGAAAGCCGTGACTCAAAAAAGGAGGGGAGCCGGGCTCGGCTCAGCTGGTGAGCGGTGTTAATCTGGACATTGAACCAACACAGCCGAAGTACTAATCAATCCTGCGTGCGGGGCAACACAATAGCGGTCCGACGGGGTCGGATCACTACGTATTACAAGCAGACACAAACGGGCAGAAGAATAACAGACAGCAGCAACACAGGCAATATTTTTGCAGTATCAATGCAGCCAAAATCGGACGCGGCGGTCCGTATCAACACGCCCTTACAAAACTTAAAAAGAAACACACTAACTAATATCTGCCCAGAGCTAAAGCCTGGTGAAGTGGCAGAGGTGAAGTGGTTAGTGACTCACAGCGGCTAACAGGTCCTCGGCGAGGGGGCAAGTCTCTGGCGAGGCGAGTTAATTCCGGCTCGTAGCGCAGAATCACTCAGGGAAAGAAGGCGGTCCTTGTCCTTCTTCTTGAAGCAGGCAGTCTTTGTTATCTACCAAACTTCGCATCCGCGGGCATCCAGGTGAGAGGGTCAATCCGTGGTCTCGTACCGGGCTACTCTGTGTTCCTTGGCGCACAGAGTGAGGGAGAGGAGAGGAGATCAGCTCGACCAGCGAGGGAAATCCGTAGGCCTAAAACGCGTCTAACTGTGCACAGTAATAACTCTTTCTAAAGCGTTCGCCGTGTGGGACAAGTTGCTAAGCTTTAGGAACAGTTGTGGGTACTTCTATTGGCTATGAGGATCACAGCCAGAAGCGTTTCCCTCAGGTACGCTTTGTGATGATATACCCCAGCGTGACGTCATCGGTGCGGGGTTGGCCATGGCGGATTTCACCCAATGGGAGCTGTGTATTTCAAGGGACCTCTGCTGGTCAGCTGGGGTGCTGTGTTGGGGGTTGAATCAGCTGATTCACACAGAGAAAGGGGGTTGACTGATTCCTTTGTTCTTTTGGGCGGCAACATGTGGTCTCAGGCTTTGATTGTTACATGTTGGCCCAAAAGTTTATGGATAAAGTGTAGGCCTTTGTTAGAAATCCTTGTACGGCACAACATGGTGCCTCAAAGCCAGTCTATAGTTGAGTCACACACACCTCAGTCTACTAGCAAGTCAGTCCCAAATCCACCTCCTGATGATGTGAAGCTAGTTGACCAAATGAGCTCTATTGTCCAGCAGATAGGACAGCAGCTAGCTGATATCATTATGTCACACATCAAACCCCACAGCTGCTGTGCATACAAGTCATGAAGACACATGTAATAAAAAAGAGTCAAACTCCAGCCACACACTGGACCTCTCTCAAGTGCAGCTGGTCACTCAGAGAGCAGTTAAAGACCCACCTTTGTTCCGAGGGGAGAGCTCAGAAACACTGTCTGTTGATAAATGGGAGGAATTGATGAGGAACTACATCAGAAAAAGTGGTGTTCAACTGGAAAATCAAGCTGAAGAAATTCTCATGCATCTGAGAGGCAGAGCAAAAGATGTTGTAAGATTTGGAATAAGAAACGGTGAGACTGATGTCCAGCATAACCCACAGGCCATCTATGGACTCCTGCGAAAACTTTTCAGTTCTAGCCATTGCTCCTCTGTGCCCCTTGCTGACTTTTATTCCATCCTGCCAAAAGAACAAGAGGATCCATATGAGTATTGGCTCAGACTAAACAGAGCTGCTGATGTTGCTGCAAATTTGACAACCCCACTGTTGAAGTCATACGCATGTTCATCAGACACTACCCCAGTAAAGATTTAGCTCTTACCTTTAGATCCAAGACAATTGATAAATGGTCAGCTCATGAGGTTCAGGAAGTGTTAGATGAATACCATCTAGAGAAGGGACTCAAGTCTTCTACAGAGAGAAATAGCAGAATCAATGTAAATAAAGTTGAGATTGGCCCAGATGCTACTCTAGTTTCAGACATTCCAGAACAGACAAAAACTGTGAGCCAAGACACCTCTGCTCTAGAGAGGTTAATAGGGATGCTAGAGAAGGTGTTGCTTCAGGGCTCAGGAAATGCTCAGGCCAATAGAAAGCCACATCACAACAGACTTCAAAAAATTGAGGGGTTAAATGACATGCCATGTTCCATATGTAAAGACAGCTCTCACTCTGCCCTCACACACTGTTAAGAGAACAGGCTGTGTTTCCTGTGTCACCTACCTGGCCATTCAAGACGCAACTGCCCAGAGGGGAGACGCCCTCCTTTTTCTGGTCAGCAGAGAAACTGAATGATCTGCGTAAAGGGGAGGACAGCGCAGATCAAGTGAGTGAACCTCCCACTCTGGATTTGACAGACGTTGATTATTATGAGTATCACACCTGCAGCAGCATGGTGCAACCACAGAAAACACTGATCGTGCAAAGCCTACAAAAACTCTCAAAGACTGATTGCCTATTCTACACAGATGTGACTGTTGATGGTGGACATGTTTTCAATGCACTAGTGGACAGTGGATCTATAGCATGCACTATAAGTGACACAGTTGCTGCAAAACTTTCACAGTCTATTCCTGACATTAAGAAAAAAATCAAGACATTGTTATTGTTGGTTGTGGTGGTCACCTTGTCAATCAATCAATCAATCAATTTTATTTATAAAGCCCAACATCACAAATCACAATTTGCCTCACAGGGCTTTACAGCATACGACATCCCTCACAGCGGATAAGGAAAAACTCCCCAAAAAAACCCTTTAACGGGGAAAAAAATGGTAGAAACCTCAGGAAGAGCAACTGAGGAGGGATCCCTCTTCCAGGACGGACAGACGTGCAATAGATGTCGTACAGAACAGATCAGCATAATAAAATAACAGTAATCCGCATGACACAATGAGACAGAGAGAGAGAGAGAGAGAGAGAGAGAGAGAGAGAGAGAGAGAGATGCAGGTAATGACAGTAGCTTACAACAACATTATTGAAAGTAATAATATTATAGTTGTAGTTCTGGCTACTGTGATACAATATTAAAAAAAATTATGAAGTTTAGTTAATTGATTACTTTCACACCTTCTGCCATGTATGATCTCACTACATCAGTTTATGGCTATAAAGGGGTAATTCCTGTACTAGTTGTGCCAGGCCAAACCGATGAAATGATCCTTAGCAGCAATGCCATCAAGTGGATAATTTCACAAATGAAAAAGGCTTAGCGACCAGAATGCCTCATCTCCAGAGATTGGTGCACAGAATGATGAGCTGCCACATCTCATCTCTCTGCTGTCCCAATCAGAAAGCGGCACAATGCCAAACAGAATTGGAACAGCTAAACTCAAAAGAAGTGTCACTCTGCAGCCAATGTCTGAACATTTGGTGTGGGCAAAACTGCCTACATTGGATGTTTCTGCAGTTGTGGAGTACAGTCATCATCGAACTTACCCAATGCAAGACCAGACCTGCACAAATTCTGGTGGGGAGAGTTGTCACTTCCTTATAGAGAGATGGACTGGTTCCTGTCAAAATGGTAAATCCCACAGAGAAGCCACTTGCCCTTAAGAGAAATGCTAAGGTTGCAGATGTGTCTGTCTTTCTGTGCAGGACTTACCTGAACCAGACTGCGTCCCATCCAGTACACAGTATACGCAGAGCTCATCACCTGCTCTGAGATCAGAGGAGGAGATAACACGCATCTTGAGTGACATTGGCTTGCAGGATTTGGACCTCTCCTCCTGTGAAGTGTCCCTCACATGGAAGGATAAACTGCTGCAGATCATTGAGCGGTATGAGTCCATCTTTTGATTTTGTCCACCGAATTCAGCTGGTGGATGACAAGTTGTGATGTGACTTGCTGTGCCGAGGCTTCGAAGCGTGTGTCGAGTAATCCAGGAAGTGTTTCCGCGATGCGCCTATCAAGGCTTGTGTCATTTCAGACGAGTGACGTCATTGGTGACGCCCGAAGCCTCGCTGGCCGGCTGTACCATGTGACTGGTTCGGGATTCTTGGCGCGAGTATTTGACAGCTATATAAACCCCATAGGTTTCATTCAAAATTCAAAATGGTTGTGATAGAGGAGCGTTTTTGACAGTTGAGAGTTTGGATAGTTTGGAGAGTGTGACCATTGTAATTTCAAAAAGTTAAGGTTTAAATCTACAAAATACAATAATACAAAAATAATATAGTGTGTAAAAAATACACACTATATTGGGGCATCGGTGGCTTAGTGGTAGAGCAGGCACCCCATGTACAAGGCTGTACACAGGCCAGCCTGTGGGCCCTTGCTGCATGTCATCCCCCCTTCTCTCTCCCCCACCTCACGCTTCCCTGTCCTGTCCAAGGCAAAATGCCCCCAAAAAATATATCTTTAAAAATACACACTATATTAATATAGGTGCATCATATCTTTATTGTTACAATAATGGAGAGTAGATTTATTCAATTCAGTTTAAAAAGTGTATATACAAACCACTAATTGTAATAGCTTTTTTGTCCAGTGGATGGCTTAGTAGAGCAAATGATGCATCAAGAAGCTTTGCCCTTGAGTGTACCAATTTGATGAAAAGCTTCAAAGCTTCATGAAGCTTCATTTGCCCATCACTAATGACCATGCAATTATGACAAGCTTCGGACTGCTCTGAATGAGATGGAGGAATTGGGGATGATTCGCAAAGTGAGTATTCATCTCCCCTTGTCTTGGCTATCAAGCCAAATGCTGATCTTCGCCTCTGCAATGACTTCAGGTGGTTGAACGCAAGAATAGTGAAAAACGCACACCCATTGCCTCATCAGACAGACACCCTGGTTGCACTCAGTGGCAATATGTTCTTCTCCACAATGGACCTCACATCAGGATTCTACAATGTCAGACTGCACGAGGATGACAAAAAATACACATCGTTCTCCTCCCCATTTGGTCTCCATGAATATAATAGGATGCCCCAGGGCCTGACAAACAGTCCTGCCACTTTTATGCGCATGATGATGTCCATCTTTGGCAATGAGAACTTCACAAGCCTGTTATGTTACCTGGATGACCTTATGGTTTTTGCTCCATCTGAACAGATTGCACATGAGCGTCTACAAATGGTCTTCTAGTGCCTTGCTGCCAACAACCTGAAGTTTTCACCCAAGAAATGCCACTTTCTCTGCCGGTCTGTCAAGTTTCTGGGACACATCATATGTGAAGATGGCAAAATGCAGGCTATAAATGATGTGCAGGAATCTGACCTGATGGAACCTGATGGGAAAACACCATGTGCTAAGAAAATCAGATCTTTCTTAGTGTAGCAGGAGAGATGCCTCCTCCTCTGCTCAGATGGATTGGCCTGTTGCCTTTGTGACCAGTCACCTTCCGTCCACTCCACTGGACCAGTTACAGGTGTGTTTGCAGTGGCTGCATTGTGGCATGGTAAATTAGCTGTTTGGCTAGCAGGTACAGTGATTGTTTTGCTGTCCATAGGCGTTTGGTATGTTGCTGATTCCTCCCGTTCTGTCTGAGTGCACAACTCCCGTGACGCTGACACTTGTTAACGAGCAGGACGCACGTGGCGCTTTCCAACTCAGGTGATGAACGGAAGCTGTCTAACAGTATGTACGCCTCATGTGCTTCGCCTCCTCTAGCCTCATTCATAGATTATAATATAATATAGACTGTTCCTAACCTCGCTCTTTTGTTTGACAGGGACTGGGTAGTTTAATGCCAGACCCCTGCTACTTTGTCTGCTTTGCTCTGCCTTGCTCTGCTGTGCATGGACTTGCTTTGTGTGGTGTTTTACTGGCGCCTGCCGTGCTGCGTGGCGCTGCAGCTGTTTCTTCACACTACGCTGGCTTGGTTCACGCTGCCGTTTTTGCAGCTCTGGTCTCAACGACCGTTCAGTGTCGATGGTAGCGGTGTGGGTGCACAGTATAAATTGCCAGTCTTGGGCTAATAATTTTGGGATTAATTGATTGGGTTTATTTGATTTATTTTGATTTGTTTTCTTGATTATTTGTCTAATCATAGGTTTATTTTGTTACATTGTTTCATGCACATTGTACAGTTTCGAACATTTCTGTTGTTGGTTTAGTTTATTGAGTTAAAGTTAGTTCTGTTTATTTTCTGAATTTATTCTTTGTGCCTATATTAGTTTATTATTTTTGTTCAACTTTTGACTTGATTTTTCATATTATTGCCTATTTTTGACAGCCTAGCATTGTTTGTTTTTGTTCTTTAAGTGATTATTTACATGGCTGTCTAATTATATTACTTTTGTTTATTTTTGTGTTTGTCTGTTTCTGTTTGCTCAACCCCACTAATTGTTTTATCTATTATTTTCAGTTGCTGAGAGCTGACAGTGATGGCCCTGGTGTCCCAGGTGGTGGTTTCCCCTTCTTGTGTGTCATGCACTCCCATTTCTTTCATTTTTCGCAATCATGTGTGGTGATTTGATTTGTTTCATCTGGGATCCCTGACACTCCTTCTCTGACTCATGTCCCCCCACTGGTAAGCCTCAGCACTGTTAAGTCCTCCTATAATGTTTTCCCCTTTTAAACATTGTGTGTGTTTTATGGGTTTTAGAGCATTTGTTAATAAAATAATTGTTGTTTTACACTGGAACCACTTCCTCTCGCTTCTGTTGGTAACGTACCTGAGTGCCTTTCATGTTGGTGATAACCTTTAACAATTCCTAGGGTGAAATTCCCTAAGTGTCATTGTCAAGCTCTTTTTAATTCACCTACACATTACGGCTGCCACATTTGGAATGGTTCTGCACTACATCATTTCATTGAGGCATGAACCACCCACACCACCAAAAAGAGGAAGAGGCCACAAACCAAAATCAAAAAAGGCTGTGTGAGGCTTTCTCCAATTGATTGGACTCATGAGTGCAGAGAAGCATTCAGGACTCTGAAACATGAGCTTGTGCACACTGTCACTTTAGCCCATCCAGATTTTAATGCACCACTCATCCTCACAGTTGATGCCTCCTTTGATGGCTTAGGAGCTGTTCTCTCACAGTTGCCCCCTGATAGAAAGTTTGCCAGACCAATGGTTTTTGCTAGCAAGACCCTCTCACACTTAAATGGGCGGTCTGTGATAAGTTCAGCCATTGGCTCAAAGGGCGATCTTTCACAGTCTGAACGGATAATAATCCATTGACATACATCTTGACTAAACCTAGGCTGGACGTATGTGAACAGAGATGGGTTTCAAAGCTTGCAGCATACAGTTTTGACCTGAACTATGTCCCTGGCGCAAAGAATGTGGTTGCCAAGATGCATTTCAATCTACTGCTAACTGCCAGTTGGTTGTTGATCAATCCAGGGAGGAAGCTGTTATCTCTCCACCTCCGCCTCAAGGGTCCCTCTCTTCGCAGGATGTCTCAGCTGTATTGGATGCACATGACTCTGGAGGTGTCAGTAGGGCCAGCCCAAGCCTTCATGGGGCCCTAAGCAAAATTTGATTTTGGGGCCCTCTGTTACTGCCAATAATACTGATTATTGATCATTCACACACCTACTGTAAGTTATTTCATGTTCTACTCTGTCATTATCGATACACTTGTAAAACTAGATGTGAGAACTTTTTGTTGTAGTTAGACTGTAATCCACAGTGATTAAGGCCATGGAAGCAGACAACAGATTTGCAAATTTGCTGAAAAATCTTTCAATCAATATTTGGCAAAGTCAGCAACTCCCCCTACTGGCCACACAGAGAATCAATTGAATTGAGAATTGTAAACACAATCTGCTTTATTATTTTTTGTTTTAAATAAACCGCAACACAGAGGAGATAGTGGGCACAGTGGATGGACTAGAGGATGGAGATGGAGCTAAGATGAAAAACAACAACAAAAGCTAGTCATGTTCGATGCCATATTACACTTGAAAATTATGCTGCTTATTATAAGTAAACTAGTACAGCTATAGCTTGTAATAAGAAAACAATCTGCCAGTGCAACAACAAAATTGCTTGAGAAATTTTGAAATAATATGCATTTGTCTAAAAACATGTCCCTTTTCATATAATTATATCTTATATTAAAAGTGATCAATCTCAGAATTTTCTACTGCGCTACTAGGTGGGAGGTGTATTGCGCACTGAAACCCATATGAATTGAGGAGAAAATTTCCGACATCTGGGATAAAATGCATGTTTATTGAACAGTAACGAATATACCAACACCCAGAAACCCCCGGCCAGTTTCCTAACACCTGCGGCTATGAGGTGAGTACATTACATCTATGGAGACATAAATGTCTTTAGACCCATAGGTGCATAACCAATAAAGGGGGGGCCATTTGTTCCAAGGCTCGCTTCATGTACAGACAGTATATTTCCACAAAGTAGCGACACTCACCGTATGCTGTGCCGTGGTCGGGTCCTATATGTTTGGAACAACTCCCCTTTCTAGTTGAAGGGTCTTTGCTAATTCAGCATTATAATGTCCCAAGTTTGAAAAAGAGTCCGGGGAGAAGTGTTTAGTGCAGACAAACAGGTGGGACGCTGGAGCAACAGGAACATTGCCGTTGAAAATAAAATGAATCCAATTGTTCCTCACATAAGCATAACCAGATGGAATGATAAAAATATTTTTATCTGGGTTTTGGCAGCCAACCACTTAACAGTTATGTCCTCCACTGCCCGTGGCTCTCATTTTCTTCGACATGCTTGCTTGTGTGTGAGTTACGCCAGGTAAAAATACAAATGGCAGATTCGCTTCCTTCTCTCCGTGGGAGTGGTTTACCCCTGTTTAAGAGCCTGGTGAGGCGAGGCTAGCCCCTCCTTGGCTTCTTATTCACGTCAATAAGAAGCCCAATCCGAAATCGTGTTTTTTTTCCCCTCCTGGTGAATTCATGGGGGAGGAAGGAAGAATGAACTTCTTTGCCCGGAAAACATGTCAGCTGTCAGTGAAGGAGAGGATTGGGGTATACATGCAATAACCTGGAAAAAATGGATTTTCAGGTGATGGATCCTTTAACAAAGCGCACGGATGGATGTGAAGTCTTTGCAGCAGCTGAATTGGTGAGATGGAGACACCGGCTCCGTGGTGCTCTGCAGCGGCGGTCTGATTACACGCACATCACCAGCAATTTGTGGACTCGACCACCGACACACTTCCTCATCAGAAGAGGACGGAGAACACCGAAGTCCCTGCGGCACCCAAGGTCGAGACAATGGCTCCATGGAGCTCAGCAGCTGCGTCTGACGACACATACATCTCCATCTCATCTCATCTGGAATTTCTCAATTGTGGGATCAATAAAGGTGTATCTTATCTCTTAACTTATCTTAACCACTACCTTTCAAGTGAATTAATTATCAAGTCAATGAATTGTTGGGCGTTGCAACATATAACATAACATTATATATTTTAAGTCATAGTATGATGCAATGCCACATAACTGGGAAATTTTGTCTTGTAGCCCCTCAGAAGCAAGATCCAGCATCAAGCACCAGCCATGAGCCCACAAGTCCAGAGTGGGCACTACTTATTTGAACAGAATATAGATTCTGATATTGTTGAAAAGGATGTTGTGTTGTAAAGAATAATGTTGGAGATGTGCACTCATGTTGAAATAAATCTACATTGTGAAGCAACCCTTAGTTGCACTGAATTGGAAATATTTTAGAAGAATACACTGAATTACAAGGCTTTAGAGAACAGTGCGCTATTGTAGACTTAACATGTAAGGTTATAATAGGTTGTGATCTAAAGTGGGCCAGTCTAAGGCATGAAACTCCAGGGCTGAAAATGAGTCCCACTCCGGACCTGCCTCAAATGTGTGTGTCGAGGCAACACACCTGAGACAAAGAGCAGCTGCCACAAGCAGGTTCATCTTGGAACCCATTCTGTTTGTTGTTGGTTATTTCCTTAAAAATTACGACTTTTTTCTCACAATATTACGATTTTATTCTCATAATATTATGACTTTTTTGTCTCATTAAATTATAACTTTATTCTCATATTATGACTTTTTTCTCATTAAATTACGACTTTGTTCTCGCAATATTACAAGTTTTTTCTCGTAATATTACAACTTTATTCTCCAACTTAGCAGGATTCAAGGGGGGGGGGTGTGTAACAGTTAAAAAGGGTTCAGGTTAAATCCAGCTAAATGTGACAACTACACCACCGGCTGTCATAAAGTTTTACCTGCATGAGTACTAATAGCAAAGGATTATGGGTCATCCTCAAAGCAACGGAGGATTTATGATGAGGTAACGTGTCTGTGAATGTCTGTGAGCAAAACAATGTTAACTAACTCGATAACTATGTAAAAGTTCACTTGGTTAGATATTGTGTGTGCTAGAATAATTTCGCCATGTTTTTATTAAGTTGACTATACATTTTTCATGTGTTTTATCATTAGTAAAAAGTTCCACTGTGTAGCTAGTAATCGTTAGCACGATGCCGTCTTTCCAGACAGAGCATGCCCTGGTTACCCATATGAGATGACGATTCTACACTACTTCAGTGGGTGCGGTTACATGATGGCTTCTCATTCAGAATGAAATAAATCTGAATGAAATCATTCGGAATAAAAGTCTTTCCAGGTAGTTTACATGGGAAATATTCATTCCAAATGAGGGTTTACATGGGAGATCAGTTTAATCGCTTCTGTATTTGGGTCTGCTTTGGGCAGTGAAGGTTTCTGATTGGATAGCGGTGGGGCGGATGTTACGTGTTTACGTTTACTGGAAGAAAACACTGTAGTCCTCGCTCCAGATAACAAGATGCTTGACGACGCTGTTCCTATTCCTTTTTCAGGCTTGTTTTACTTTTCTTTTATTCTTGAAGCAGCAGTACGACAACAACCTTGTTCTGCTAATGCTTCCTCTGTTGAGGAGGAGAAGGGAGGTAGAAGGTCGAAGAAGGGAGATAGAAGTCCGTGCTTTGGCTTTGACTGCTCTATCTCAGCCCGTTGCTATGCGCACTATATACGCCATCGCACCAGAAGGGCAAGGAAACGAGCATGCGCAGAAAGGCTGGAATGAACTTAAAGAGGAATGAGTGTATACAAGTGCGAGAAATTCTTTAATTCGGAATTAGAATCGGAATATTCCAGCCCCTTACATCAATTTTCAATCGCATTGGCCATTTTCATTCCGAATTAGGTGTTTACAAGATCATTTTTAATAGGAATGAACTTTCATTCCGAATGAAAAGGGAATTAAAATGTCCATGTAAATGCATTCATTGTCCTTTGTTATGAATGCAGGTATGTTACAGTTTATCGCTCTATGATGTTATATTTGAAATATGTAAATCAGTTACGTTTTGCCGGTTGTTTGCAAACTGTGTTTTGTACTGTATTTGTTATTTCTGAAGATGTGAAATACTAAAAAAAGGGGTAACAGTCCAGTGTTATAAATTTGCATTATTGTAATATTGTAATATTTTCTTGTATCTTATCCTCACATAAATTAAGAGGGGGACAATTTGTTTTATTTATTTTATTGACTCACCTGAGTTTAAATCCACTATACAATCACAATATTGTACTGTACTGAGTGTATAAGATGTATGGATGGGTAATTCTAAAAGCAACGGAGGATTTATGATGAGACAAGCATGCACTGGTTGCCCACATGAGCTGACAATTCTACTCTACTTCATTGTCCTTTGTTATGAATGCAGATCTGGAATAAACCTGCTGTTACCACAAGCCTGACCAGCTCCCGAAGAGTCATTTTAGACAGAAGACATCTCACAAGGTCACACATAGAAGCCCACTAAAACTTGATTTCCACCCGTGAGTAGCGTCTCCTGTCCTCCTGCCTGTCCCTCATCTACTGCAGAGCCCAAGAAAAAAGAGGGTTAGAGACCCGGCACTGATGGGAGAAGAGTCGTGGACTGTGATTACTCTAAGCAGCAAGCATGGGGATGAATTACAATATATCACATTCTTTTTCCCTGGTGGTCTGAAGAACTTGCTAGATTTGTCGCTAGTCGCTTTTTAGGAATAAACTCACTAAGAGGGTCTGAAAAGTTGTTACATATAGCAAGAAAGCCACCAAGTCACCAACACTGGCGCAAATCAAGTAACTAAGATATAAATGAAGCACTGTCAAAAGCCTTAAAGCCGTGTAAGCCAATCACAGAAAGATGGAAAAGATGTGGTTGGCCAATCACAGGCCTGAAAAAAGCCAATAACTCTGTTTACCCTGCCGACATGTCAACACTGAAAACAGAGTTTCTGAACATTTTCACCCTGGATGAAGTTTTACAAAAGGTGAGTTTACAGTGACTTAAAAGCAGTCATAGATAAAGTAACTGAAAACTATATTCAAGTAAAAGTACAGATATCTTAGCAGAAAATTACTTTGGTAGAAGTTAAAGTCATATATTAGGATATAACTTGAGCAAAAGTCTTAAAGTGTCTAACATTTACTATAAGTTAAGTTTCAAAATTAATTTCATGATATTAAATATACATAAGTATTAAAAACAAGAGTACAAGTACACCACCTTGAAAATGGAACCTACATTTCACTTGAAGAAAAGCAAGGTCTTTTTCACAACAAGATTTAAGGAACAAAATCCAGTTTTCCGTCCCTTGCATTCCTTCATCTTTCCGCCCATCCCTTCCTTCCCTATTTTGTAGTACGGAACTCAGATAGTTAAGGGAAATGTATTTACAAAAGCCAGATGTTAGCAGGTGTTAGAGGGATTTTTTGTGCAGTGGGAAAGAGCCTTCAGATGTTGAGAGTAAGAAAAACTGACGAATCTCTCTTCTTTCAATACTGTTTCAATACTGTAAAAAGGTCTGCTGGTAACCGCATGAAGCAGAGCATGAAGTTTCATGCCAAGTAAACACTAAACTCAATGCTACTAATAGCTTCGTGGATCTGACAGGTGGAAATTGTTTTGGCAGCTTCTAACTCCCACAGTAGCACATCAGATGAACCTGACAGGCTGGTCTTCACAGCTGCAGATTACCTTCAGTTAATATCACAAACACCCAGTGAGCCATGTCCTCATGTATCTTACATGCAGAGGGGATTTTGAGATAAGTTTTGCATGCACAACCTGCTGCCTCCCAGCATCCAGTCCTGAGGAGCTGCAGCTGAGAAAAACAAACAAAACAAAACAAAAAAGAGACAGCAAGAAGAGCGTCTGTCAACAACACAGTCGATACTGTTTGTGATCAGACAGACCTGCTGTGCTCCTCAGTCCCGTGCTGTCTTGCTCAGCTTCATGTTTCTTCGTGATTCACATTTGACTGAAATGATTCCAACTTCTCTGTTATGAACCTACATGTTCTTTGCGCTCATGAAGCAATTGTAATTTTGCCTTCTGATCAAGTGATGTTTAATGTTGGTACTGCAGAAGTTATGAGCATCTAATGTAGGAAACTTTAATGTCTAGATAGTCCTTAATGCTGCTTTCTATCTCATTAGCATGCTGCAGTAGCCTAATTAAATCTTACAAAGCAGCCACATCCCTGTAGTGCGTCATCAACCAGGAAAGAAAATGAGCAGTGTTCCAGGACACGTGTGTGTGTGTGTGTGTGTGTGTGTTTGATACAGAAAGAAAAAGCTCAGATTAAGTGTGCAGAGGTGTGTTTTCTGCCTTTGCATGTAGTGTTTGAAACAGATCTCAAAATACATCCTGGAAAATATGGAATTCATAAGGTTTCTCTTAAAGCCACGAAAGTGACTAAATTACCCAAAAAGAGTCTTTAAGAGGGGTGGTGGGTGGGTCAAACAACATCTGGACTTTAACCTGAGAGCCTGCTTTTCAGTCCCTGTGTGACTTTTAAGCCAAACCATTATGTTTTTATGTTAAACCTAAAAACATGGTTTTGTTGTCTAAACATTACCACTCTCTTTTTGCAAACCAACCTATAAACAAAGTGTTTGACCTGCACTCTAAGGAGGGATGGGTATATCAAATATACCCAATGTATCGCAGCTTGTTCCATATAAAATGACATATAAAATGACTGAGCAGAAATGGTCACAACAATTTTTAGGCCATGGGCATGAGACTCAGTTCGGTGTTTTGGTTCTCTTGCTGTCACCTGTGGCTCTCTCCCTCTTGCAGACACACACACATCAAGAAAGACTCAAAAACATGATACATCACACACACTCCTCCTCCCATCCAGATTACTTTTTCCCAAGTGACAGTAGGAGCAGGTGAGGTGTATTTCTCATCTGCAGGGCTCCAGGGCGGAGAACTGTGACACTGGAGTTGGAAAAGATCAACCTGTAATGGGGAGAGGCACAACATAATCTGTGTACCCTTTGTTCTTTCGTTTTTCCGTTTCAAAACCAAATCAGAAAAACAGAAAAACAATCTTGTTTTTCTGTTTTAAAACCAGAACAGAAAACTGGAAAACAGAACAACAGAAATGACACATTTTGTAGTTGTTGTTTTTTTTGTTTTAAAATTAAAACAGAAGAAGGTGAAAATGAAGTTTTTTTACGGAAGTGTATTGCATTCACTTGACAAATTTAAAAAAAATCTGTTTTATTGAGTAATTTTTTCTGTTTTTCAGAGTAATTTCCTATTTTTCTGTTTTTCGTGGTATTTTTTTCTGTTTTTCATGGTCATTTTTTTCTGTTTTTCATGGTATTTTTTTATTTTTTTCATGGTAATTTTTTTTTCTGTTTTTCGTGGTATTTTTTTATTTTTGGTTTTTCTTGGTAATTTTTTCTGTTTTTCTGAGTATTTTTTTCTGAGTTAAGAGAGCAATAGAACAACAGATGCTTTCATTCCTTTCTTGAGAGCTCGACACAATGGACGCAAACATGACCTGCTTGTTTAGTTTAATCCAGTTTTACTTTGTTTTGGGTTTGAGACACTGGGAGATACTCTTGTCTTTAAGTCATAAAAATGGCGTTATCATTAGTTTGTCAACTTTACACAGGCACCTTAAGACTTTGCAATTGTTCAGACAAAAAGCCCATTCAGATCTGCTGGACATTGCAGTGTTTCTCCAGAATCAGCTGGACACATATGGCAAGCTCCGTAATGTATCCTCATTGCTTTATATAGTAGCTAGGCTATTATGTATACCTCAAAGTTGCAATACATTTCTGGTGTTTTTCCCCCATAGTGCCATAACTGTGGTCAAGCCAGCTGTCTCTTGTTTTTGTGTGTTCAAGCCAGCCTTCCCAACATTTCAAGTGTGCTCGTATTGTAGCCTTTACTCGGATACGGCTGAGAAAATCAGTTTAAGTATACTACAGCATGTACAAACATCCGGTTTACAAAATAGAATGTGAAAGGCAATAAAAAGATAGGCCTACGTGTCAAAACATTAATTTATAATGAAAAAAATGCATTTTAGCTCAATAGCTTCCAGGGTCATGTGACATAATGGCTTAAAATCAGCGTTGGATCATTTTGACACGTCTGTCTCTTTATTGCCTTTCACATTTTATTTTGAAAACCGGAAGTTCATACACATTGTAGTACACTAGCGCTGACTTTATCAGCCGTATCCATGTATTTACTGCAATACGGGTGCACTTGAAATGTTGGAGCGGCTGACTTGACCACAGTTAATGTGTCAGAATAATACCATTGACACCTGTTAAGTGGTTGAAGTATTAAGAGGTTTTACCTTACCAAAAGTATTTTACCAAAGTAGCTACCACCCTGTGTAATGGGTTAATTGTAGTACTAATACCACACTGTGAATCCCACTCAAAGTAGGTTATATGAAGTAAAAGGACAGTATTATCAGCAGTGTATATATCCAAAGTACTTAGTACTTAGTATGAAAAGTTACCCTGGTAAACCAGACTGTCTGCCAGCTCTCATATTCATTTGAACTGGCAGGACAATTCACATTGTTGAAATTGTCTGGTGAAGCCAGGCTAATGAAAAGTATAAAATGCAGTAAAATGTTCCCTGGCAGTGTTATACTACTATACTGTTTACTATCTAAGGTTGCATTTTACAGTTTACTATTGCAGATGTTTAAGATCACGTCTGACGTATCGCGGTAAGCGAGTTGTGTCATTTCCGGTGTTTCTGTGACTGCGTCTCTGTACTGCTCTGGTGAATTCTGCTAGCCTGCTTTCTCACTTCAGTTGCTTTAACGTCTACTTCAAGTCTTAACCCACATTGGTTCTGTTTAAGCACTTATAGCTCTCCTCCTTTCTATGACTTTCTCGCTAATCTCTTAGCTGTTGTTTGCACATTACTAGCCTTGGTAGCTACATTAGCTATACAGTTAGTGATGGCTTCTCCCTCTGCTCTTTCTTGCTCGGTGTGCCAAATGTTCAGTTATGCCTCTGCCTCCTTTAGCAACAGTGGTAATTGTAACAAGTGTAGCTTATTTGCTGCATTGGAGGTGAGGCTTAGTGAATTAGAAGTGCGGCTCCGCACCATGGAAAACCATTCAGTAGCTGCGGTAGTTAGCCAGCCCCCTGTAGCCGGTGCAGAGCCACATAGCATAGCCTTAGCCTCTGCTAACTGTCCTCCGGTAACTCCCGTTCAGCCGGGAGGTTGGGTTACGGTTCGCCAGAAGCTCAGCTCCAAGCCGAAGCCCACGGTTCACCACCAGCCTGTTCACGTTTCCGACCGCTTTTCCCCCCTCAGCGACACACCCGCTGAGGAGAAAACTCTGGTTATTGGCAGCTCTATTCTCAGAAACGCTAAGTTAGCAACACCAGCGGCCATAGTCAAATTCTAGGAACCTGGCAAACTTTATTAGTAATTTAAATCCCTGACAACCCAGAGTGGAGATCAGGACTCAGAGTCGCAGTCCTATATGCCTCTCTGAGCTTCTAGTTCAGTTACCCAGCCATAGCCTTCATAGTTTTATGCAAACGGTGTCTGTCCCCCGACCACCTAAATTATTTAAATCTAAAATTAAACAAAAGGAGTTGTGCATAACAACCTCATAAAAATTAAAACCTCTTCTGTGGCAGATAGACAAAAAAGGAGAATTAAATGCGGACTGTTAAATATCAGGTCTCTATCGTCTAAAGCAGTGTTAGTAAACAAATTAATATCAGATAATCATATTGATTTACTAAGTCTCACTGAAACCTGGCTGTCAAGATGAATAGTCTTAATGAGTCCACTGCTCCCAGTCATAATAATATCCACATTCCTCAAGGCAGCGGCCGAGGAGGGGGAGTTGCAGCCATTTTTAACTCTAGTGTGTTAATCAGCCCTAAACCTAAACTAGATTATAATTCATTTGAAAGCCTCGTTCTTAGTCTTTTACATCCAACCGGCAAAACCTCGCAGCCACTTTTATTTGTTATAGTGTACCGTGCTCCTGGCCCGTATACTGAATTTGTATCTGAATTCTCAGAGTTTTTATCCAGTTTAGTTCTTAAATCAGATAAAGTTATTATTGTGGGTGATTTTAACATTCATGTCGACATTTATAATGACTCCCTGGCTACCGTGTTTATCTTTTTATTAGACTCCATTGGCTTCAGTCAGGGTGTACATGAACCCACTCATTGTTTTAACCATACCCTTGAACTAGTTCTGACGTATGGAATTGAAATTGATAACCTAAAAGTCTTTCCACAGAATCCCTCGCTATCGGATCATTATCTGATTACTTTTGATTTCTTTTTACTCAATTACATGCCACTCAGCAACAGTTACTATACTAGATGTTTATCAGAAAGTGCTGTCGCAAAGTTTAAGGAAAAGATTACTCCGTCATTAAATTCAATACCAAGTCCCTCAGTAACAGAGGTTTCCTGTACCGACTTTGATCATTTTATCGCTAGCGCCGTAGGCTCGCTGCGAACAACACTTGACTCTGTAGCTCCTCTTAAAAAGAAGTTAAAAAAGCAAACAAAGTTCGCTCCTTGGTATAACTCTCAAACCCGTAAGTTAAAACAAATTTATTTATTATATTTATTTATTTATTTATTTATTATTATTAATTTATTATGCTGATCTGTTCTGTATGACATCTATTGCACGTCTGTCCGTCCTGGAAGAGGGATCCCTCCTCAGTTGCTCTTCCTGAGGTTTCTACCGTTTTTTTCCCTCGTTAAAGGGTTTTTTTGGGGGGAGTTTTTCCTTATCCGCTGTGAGGGTCCAAAGGACAGAGGGATGTCGTATGCTGTAAAGCCCTGTGAGGCAAGTTGTGATTTGTGATATTGGGCTTTATAAATAAAATTGATTGATTGATTGACTATCTAACCTATACTATACTAGCTAATAACTACCTAGCTAGTTTAGATAACCCAGAAGCCTGGCGGGAACCAGACGAATAGCTGAGCTAACCCTGATTGTATTGAATTAATTACTATTACCCAAATTCATTGGTAAACGTTGGCTGTGATTGATCTGATTGTGATTTCAATGTAATCAGAGTTGGCCTTATGGCTAGCTCATCGCTATAGCCTAGTTAAGTTATGTTGTGTTAACTTGTCTTGAGAGTTTCCATTATTGGGCTATCGACTCAAATTGAACGTAACATATAACCTAGGTTTATATATTTTGCAGTTGGAGGTAAAAAAATTACTTTTTAGAGTATATTATTTTAAATGTAATTAGCTGTTGAGTAGCTTAAGTGTAGCTAAAGTTATGCTTAAAAAATGTCTCTCGCTGTTTCAGAGAAAGCATCCAGGTCAAAAATATGGAGAGCTGACATCAGCAAAGAGAAAAAGGGCTCCTGAAACTCCCTCCACCAGCAAGCAGACCACATTAATGAGTACCTGGTCCTCTACACCTCAGAGGTCCATTGACAAAGCTGTCATGAAGTATGTGGTTTACGGGCTACAGCCATTCAGTCTTGTTGAACAAGAACCATTTAAAGTTTTTGTGAAGGATCTTGTGCCTAATGCTAGACTTATGACAAGAGTGTCACTGTGCTCCATGATTGAAGATGCCTCCAAGGGAATGAAGAAAGTGACTACCAACTACCACCAACTGTTGGTCTGTCAGAAGACGGAGCTTCATTGGAGTTACTGCCCATTGGATTGACCCTGACAGTCTCAAAAATGCCCAGTGGCCCTGGCCTGTATACAACTGAGGGATTCCCACACCTTTGATGTGTTGGCAAACGCCCTGAATGACATCCATGCTGAATTCGAAATCCGTGAGAAGAAGTGAGAAGCACCAGCGCTGTGCTTGTTACCTAAGCTACGGTTGATGTCATGAAAGCAACATCTAATGAGGTATAAAAGGCAGCCAAAGCTATTGAAGATCCTTGCTCCCTCCAGCTGCTGTGCCCCAATGCTACCAGGCACTACAGGTAGTAACTAGGGATGCAAACAATTAGACTCGCCACCAGACAATCAGAGATCTCCGCCTTCTGATAGTCTGGGGACACTCCTTTCTACAGTGTGTTTAACACACGGGCAAAAATTAGCCCTCCCGGAAATGTGTGCTCCCCCTTTTCTTGTCCGCAAGGAAACAAACACAGAGAGAGCTTGAAAATGGATGCCGAGAGAGTTAACTCCGTTTTATCAAAAGTGTGCTCAGTCCACAAGGTTGTGTAAATGAAGGACTTGCAGCGACTTGAGCCATTTTGTACCGCTACATGTTTCTAGTCGGATTATGTTTATGTGCACAAGAGTTCAGCGAGCCACCAAAGGACCGCCCTGCGGATTTACTTTTGATTCTGCAATGTAGGGAGTTTTTTTAAACTCTTGATTACTTGGTCGTTAAGGATTTACTCGAACACATGAACTTCACTTAATCTACACTACTCAAGCCAATGGTAGGATTGTGTATTTTCAAATCAAATTTAAATTAACAGCTAGAGTGCGCAATAATATAACTATTCTGTATAACATGTAGAGAGTATCAATTGTAATGTGTTGCTGTGGAAATAATGCTTTGATTGAGAAAATAAGCATTTGGTATTCTTTGGGAATTTTGGTATTTTATTTTAATTATAATTAATTGACAGTTAACATTGCTGAGGATCGATTCAGGAAAGTGCCTACAATTTGCATCCCTACAGGTGGGAATAAAGCATCGCTTTTTGAGTTGATTGCAGCTGCAATTCTTCTTCCAAAATTCTGAACCACATGGACTAAGAATGAAGCCACGATCAGAAAGGGCAAGACAACACAGAGGTAGTGGGGAAAAAGTGTATGAGTGTACATTTTGTAATACTTGTAATTCACTTGTGAAACTGGTATATGCACAGCTCCACATACTTCCTGAAATTAGGACAGTTTATTTATTTCCTGTCCTACACTATTGGATGAACTGATTAATGCCAGGTGTGTCTGACTGCTGCAGTCACAACAACAGTGATCAAGCACAACTAATTGTAACCCTTTTTTCCACCGGCTCGTGTATTAAGAAATCCACCTTATGCTTTAAGATGAAATCTTCTTAACCCTTATGCAATATTTTGTGGAAAAAGAGACATCTCACATAGTAAACAACTGTCTAGGGTAATGTATGATTCCCACTCACTGTACAATGTTAATTTAGAGGCTGGCGGGAATACTCTGACCTGTAACTTAGATTTACTCAGCAGTTTGAATGAAAACACCACTCAATGACACAACACAAGATATCAGGTTTTGAAAGTGTATTGCACCTGAAAAAACATTCAGACCTTTAGTTTTGGAAAAGATAAAAATGAAGAAAATAAAAGACCCGGGTAAATATGTTTTGTCTAGTCCTAATTGTTCAACCTGAGTGCACTCTTACTTTGTTTCGTTGGCGCGCTTAGTTGGAGGTAATGATGGTTACTGCAATGTCTGCGGGTACCTCTGTGTGTCTGTAAAGCTAGCGGGGCCAAGCTGCAGTTGCTGATCCACTCCACCGTTGCGGCAGCCCCCTCGTCGGCGACACTCATCCACGGCGACCCGGCGATCCTCGTCCATGACAAACCAGTGATGATCCTCCGCGATGACCGTGCAGTTAGCTTTCCACTAGCTCCGACAGGCTAACTCAGCTGAACTCATTCATCTCCAATAAAACAAAAAAAAATGCTCATCGGTGCCGGGGAGGCTGACTCGCACACTCACAGCATAATTTGCAGACAGCAGTTCAGTCCGTCGTGGATAAACCACGGCACCGAGATAACACAGTCCCAGAGTCTCCACTCCACGCCATTGACACCTTGCGCCTTCCTCTTCCTTTCTCGGGTCTGCCCAGAAGTGTAACCCTCAAAAGTCATGAACTCACACACGTAATATAACATCAAATAGTTATTTATGCAAATTTTAACTTCACCATGAACTGACTTTTTCTTTAACTCATTCCCATAAAAAAAGAACATAAATATGACTGATATTTATCAGAGTATTACATAATTAATCAGTTCATCCAATGAGCTGTGCATATAGCTGAATGCACAGTCATCTCAAGCCCAGGATGGCTCAAAACAACTGGATGCATATTTGGCCTGCTCAGCAGATCACTTGGACAATCCTTCCCAGTTGTGTGCAGGCTGTTTGTGGAGTTGAACACATCTCTACCTGCCTCCGCAGCCTGTGAAAGGCTATTTAGCATCGCAGGAATTATCTTCAGCCCAAGAAGAGCGAGACTGAATTCTCATAATTTTGAGAACCAACTTCTTTTGAAGATGAACCGCAGATTTCTCGCTGAGTGAGTGTGATTTAGTGAATGAGTTTGTTTGTTTGTGTGTGTGTGTGTGAATGAGTGTGAGTTAGTGTACTTGGGGCAAACTAGCTCCAACTCAGCAATGCTGCACTGTACAGATGACGTTGAGGAGGGAAGCGCCAACGAGGAAGGTGTCTCAACACCAGTGGCAATGTTTCACCACCACCCAAGAGGAAATGTGCACTTTTTGACCCCCTCGGGCAGACCTTCAAGAGCCCCACCACAGTTGTGACGACCACTGCCATAGCTGAAGAAGAGGTCAAACGATACCAAGCTGCTTCACATCTACCACTGACAGATGACCCATTGGAGTGGTGGAAATCTCAGGCACGAGAGTACCCACTCTTTGCCAGGCTGGCACAAAGGTATCTGTGTGTTCTGGAGACTAGTGTTCACGCAGAACGAATCTTTTCCACAGTTGGTGACATAATCAACTGTCAGAGAAGTGCACTCACCTCTGAGCATGTTGATCAGTTGCTGTTCCTGACGAAGAACATGTAAAGCAATATGCAATCTGAATGGTTGCTTATCATGCTTATGGATGGACTGAAATGTGTCCAGGTTGTTTTGTTTAAACCTCACTTACAGTTTTTCTCAATTGTTTACACACAAATACTGGTACTTGAGACACAATGATCACAACATGTAACACATGCACCAACCCCCTGAATCAATTCTGCTAAATTACAAGCACAGTTCTGCTTTACACTCAAATTGCAGTTCTAAAACATTTTTTTCAAAACACTACACACAGTTCTCTGCATTTGGCACAATTTTCATGAAGAAAAGCTCTTGTGTTCACAAGGAACACACTGTCATTCAAAGTTCTAAAGTTAATTGCCCTACTATGCACACTGACTCATCACATGGGCAAACACCTGTCACACAGTTTTACAATTAACAATCAGAGCTTTAGCATAAAAGGGCAACAGGTGAACTTTTCTGTTTTGGAGCAATGGATGCCAACATTGGAAACAGAGGCAGAGCCAGGGCCAGAGGAGTCAGAGTAAGAGGAGGAGAACGGGGAGGACGAGGATGAGGAAGGCCAAGGACCGTAATCTCTGATGAGATCCAAGCCACTTTTTCTGCCTGGAGATGGAAAGTGTATGACCGAAATCCACAAACATGTATACCCCTTCTCCAAGCTATGGAAGATGCATGTGGAGATATAGCAGTTCATGCTTTTCATGGCTGGATTCGCCATGCTAGGCGATATTTCCCCCGCTGCTTGGCCAGGGAAAACATTGCTTGTGATGTGGATGAGGTGCTGTGGCCAGACCGAAACAAGAGAGGATGCAGCATAGTTTTTTTTTTTTTTTTTACTGTAACTGTATACAGTAAATTCTTCTGTTGTTTTGTATGTAGACCACTGTCTGTGCAACTTTGTGTTGGTTGGAATGTACACTGTGTACACTGTTTTTGTGGGAAAAATAAAATATATTTGTTACTGTGTATTTGTGTGTTCTGAGTATAAAAACAATATTCTAAAATATTTTACAACACACTTATGTATGTACTGTCTGTAGTAAGAGTAACAATGAACAAAAAAAGGCCTAAGTCATTATGATGAATGGAGAAGAAGTGTTTTCCATTCATCATAGTGTTTTACATTGAGCACATCACTGTTCAACTGGTTTTTATAAATGTCTATTCATATGATGGTTTGTGTGTGTCATTTGAAAACAAAATACCATTTTGAGAAGAAATAACATTGTTTTGAATGTAAAGTTTCATTTTGCAGGAGAATTGAGGGGTTTTGCCCATTGTGTGTGTGTTTTTTGATTTGTATGTAGAGTTCTGAGAGTATGAGGCATACTTTCAGAAAATGTGTGTAAACAATCGAGAAAAACTGTAAAAGCCAAAGTGTTTACAGACTTTATTGTGAATCTTCATGTTACTACAGCAGTTATTGTTTTGAGCACCGAAATGTGTCCCGGTTTACATGTACACTGAAATGTGTGTCCACTGTCCAGGTTAAGCCTACATAATTTATTTCTTTTCAGTATTCTCTCTCTCTCTCTCAATTCTCAATTCTCAATTTAAATGGCTTTATTGGCATGAGGTAACACTGTACATATTGCCAAAGCAAGCGTTTGGAATTCAAAATAATAACAATAAAGGAAAACAATATTTACAATAAATTAGTTATAATCTATACTGTTGGTAATACTGTATGTATAATATGTATAACTATGATTGACTCAATCACAGTCATAGTCACATTCAATCAATCTCAGTAATAACAATAATAATAATAACAGTGATAACAAAAAAGAAGAAAACAACAAACAACAAATACGTGTGTCACTTTCTGTCTCTCAGTCTATGGCAGGCACAAAGATTGTGGAAGTTTGTGTTGAAGTTGTTAGTGTGTGTGTGTGTGTGTGTGTGTGTGTGTGTGTGTGTGTGGGGAGCAATGGATGCCAACATTGTGTGTGTGTGTGTGTTGATGTTGATACGAGAAATAAATGAATAAATAAATAATTAAGAATTAAACAATTAAAAACAATTAAGAAGTAAATACTGAGTTGTGTTTCTCAGGTTCCACTGGCTGTCCTCAGGTCGTGACATGAGATGATGAATTTAGCTGCAATGTTCTCACATTTGTGTATTTCCCCAAGTAAGTATGGGAGTTTCTCCATGTCTGTCATGTTTTCAAATTCAGGGTGTATTTTTATTATTTTGGGAAAGTGTTCATTTCTCAGACCCTGGTATTTGGGGCATGAGGTGAGGAAGTGTAGTTCTGACTTGACCTCCTGTCTGTCACAGTGGGAGCAGAGTCTCTCCTCCTCTGGCAGCCAGCTCTGTCTATGCCGACCTTCTCTATAGCTACGCTGTGTTCACTGAGTCTGTATATAGTCAAGGCTTTTCTTAATTTAGGATCTTTTACTGTGTTCAGATAATTTGTTAATGTAAAGTTTCTTTTTAGGGTCAGATAACATTTTAATTTACTCTGTGTTTTAGTTGTTTCCTTCCAGTATGTGATATAGATTTCTTTTTGTTGGTTGATAATTTGGTTTGGTCTGATTGGCTTGGTGTTGTGGTCGAAAGGCTGTCCGGGGCATGTTAGGTTGTCTGGACAGAGCCTCAGGACCAGCTGACCAGAGAATTATCGGTTCTAATACAGATTGGAAATTTTTTAGCCAGATTTTAATTGGAATGTCCAGTTTAATATTTCTTCTAATTGCATAGAAAGCTCTCCTTAATTTGTCTCTCAGATCTTTCACAGCCAAGTTGAAGCTTCCTGTGGAGCTTATGTTGAGGCCAAAGTATGTATAGTTTTTTGTATGTTGTAATTTAGTGATGTCCAAATAGAAATTGTGTGTGTTTTCCTGACTTCTGGACTGCTTCTGGAAGATCATAATTTTGGTTTTCTTTGGGTTAACTGTCAGGGCCCAGGTCTGACAGAATGTATGCAGGAGGTTGAGGTGCTGCTGTAGACCTTCTTTTGTTGGTGACAGCAACACCAAGTCATCTGCGTACAGGAGACCCTTAATTTCAGGCACAGAAATTAAGGGTTGAGTCCAGGTGCTGTGGATTGATCTAATTGACATGCAAATTCATTAGTGTATAAATTGAAGAGGATTGGACTAAGATTGCATCCCTGCCTCACCCCACGACCTTGGGAAAAGAAGGCTGTTTGTTTGTCTCCTATTTTAACTGCACATTTACTGTTTGTATACATAGATTTAATTACATCATATGTTTTTCCTCCAGTGCCACTGTTGAGTAGTCTGTAGAAAAGGCCCTCATGCCAGATGGAATCAAAGGCCTTTGTGAAATCAACAAAACATGCGTAGGCCTTTCCTTTCTTCTTGTCTAATTCTTGCTCAATCAGGGTGTGGAGGGTCTAGATGTGGTCTGCTGTGCGAAAATTTGGTAAGAATCCAATTTGGCATTTATTCAAAACATTTTGGTCATTGATAAAACTGATGAGTCTTTCATTCATAATGTTGCAAAAGGTTTTTCCCAGGTTACTATTTACACAGATCCCACAGTAATTATTAGGGTCATATTTATCTCCATTTTTATAAAGGGGCATTATTAAACCTTTATTCCATATGTCAGGAAAAGTGCCAACTGCTAGAATTATATTAAAAAGTTTGAGTATAGCCAATTTTAATTTATGGTCAGAATATTTCATCATTTCATTTAAGATGCTGTCGACTGCACAGGCCTTTTTAGCTTTCAGGGATTGGATGCTTTCCATCAGTTCCTGCTCTGTTATTGAAGCATCTAGAGGGTTTTGGTTGTCTTTGATTACTAATTCTAAAGTTTTCCACTGGGCGTGTGTTTTGTTTTGGTCACTGTTCTTTGTAATATTGCTGTATAATTCAGTAAAATAATTCATCCAAATGCTGCCATTTTGTATTGCCAGTTGATCTTGTTGTGTTTTGTTTAGAGTGTTCCACTTCTGCCAGAACTGGTTTGACTCTAAAGATTCTTCTATTTCAGAGAGCTGGTGTTGGTCTTTTTTTGCTCTCAGTGTGCGTTTGTATTGTTTCGAGGTGTCATAGTAATGAAGGCGTATATTTTGGTTATTTGGGTCTCTATGTTTTTCGTTTTATAACTTTATTAAAGTTTTCCTTATATTTTTGCAATCATTGTCAAACCATTTGTTATTGTGTATTTGTTTTGGTTTTTGATTAGAGGTTTTCAAGTTTGATAACTTTGCCAGTTTATCAAAAATTACGTTAATTTTGCCCACAGCAGTGTTTACACCATCATTATTGTGGGGAAATATTTCAGAAAGAAAAAAATCGATTGAATATTGGATTCTGGCATTTTCAAATGCCTTTTGGTAGCTCTCTCTCTCTCTCTCTCTTTCTCTCTCCTCTCTCTCTCTCTGCCCTCTCTCTCTCTGCGCTCTGTCTCTCTCTGCTCTCTCTCTCTGCTCTCTCTCTCTGCTCTCTCTCTCTCTCGCTCTCGGAGCAGACCTGACTTGATTCTTTAAATAAGTTAGAATTTGATAATTGTATAGTCCTCCTTACACATTGTGAATGTTTTCTGTATGTTATATTATGGTGGAATGAGGCACCTGACAAGCTGTGGACAAGTTGCAGTCAGTTTAATGAAAAAAAAACATGATTTTTGCCTTTATAGAGGCTTTTTTTCTTTGTGGTATTGTTATGTATTGTTGAGGAAATTCCTTGCAATGCATCGATTATCAAGGTTATCGTTATATCGTGATTTAATCACATCATGGGAAAAGTATCATAAGGTTATGTATCATGAGTTACCCTATGATTCCCACCCCTAGTGTAGTCCCCAAAATTCAGTCCCTTAACATCTAAACTCGAATATCAGAGGCTAAATGGCACCAAGCCTGTAGGCCATTAAGTAGGCTATCTCACGACACAAGATGCTACGGCGAGTTTAACAGAGCTTCACTTTACTGCTGCATTCTGCCTCACTGAGACTGAGAAACCTGACGCCAATGCATCTTGGCTCATTTGCGTACTAAACAGTGATTGGGTGTTTATTGGGGGGGACAGTAGATCACACACAGCCGGCACACAGCATGGAGTGGAGATAGATGCCGATGCATTTACTGTTTTGTGCCTTTTTCGCCGGATTTGATTTGAGGGGGCAAGACATTTGTTTAAGGGGGCATTGCCCCCTCTTGCCACAGCGTAGAACCGGCCTCGGTGTGTGTGTGTGTGTGTGTGTGTGTTAGTATGTCAGAGAGGAGGAGTATCAATAAAAAAAAGTTTCCATTAATTATTTCGGTGTTTATTTCTTTTTATTCTTAAGTTTTTTTTAATTAAAATGCATAATATAGCCAACAATATTATAGACCAAAAGTTAATCTAATTTATTATTGTAGAATGTATTTAGCAAATCACCACTTTCAACTGGAGACACGGCACAGCAGCAGCACAGCAGCAGCAAAAAAAAAAAAAAGGCATTATAAAAAGCTGATAAATAGTGTTGATTAATTGACATGAGACATTGGAGAGGTTGTCAGTCCGATTCTATAGTCTGTAATAATTTATTTATTTTATCATAACTTCTCAGAAATTACTCAAAAATGCATTTTTTGTGTGCTTCTGAAAACGTATGACGGTCTGGCAGACCATTGTGGCGCTTGGAGGGCGCTGTAATCCTGGCAGTCCTAGTGTTAACAGTCCTTGTTATTCTGTAGACTACTGGTGCTGGAGATTGAGTTTACACTAGGAATCTCGGGATTCATTGATGGCAGTGATGTGCTTTTTTATGGAAGATGAGAACGGTCGTGTATTTTTTTTTTTTTTGCACTGTTATGTCGTGATAACGACTTATTTCATTATCTCGACATAACAAAGATTGTTATCTCGTAATAACGAATTGATTATTTCATTATCTCGACATGACAAAGATTGTTTTCTCATGATAACGAATTAATTATGTCGTTATCTCAATATAACATAGATTGTTTTCCCGTGATAATTGTCAAGTCTGATGATTGCGCACTGGTTAATGTGATCGTCTTGATTTCAGCCTACAAGAGCTGCTGTGGTCCTGCTAGATGCCTCCTGCTGCTGCTGTTATCATTAGTCACACTTCTACTGTTACTATACACATATGATTATTGCCACATACTGTATATTTCCAAATAGTCGCCCAGTGGCAAATAGCTGCTGGGCACCTAATAGCCGCCTGGGGTTTGACCCCATTTTTCATATTAAACGCCGGGCGATTATTTCCTCATTCATTGCCTCAAGGAGGGACAGCCCTGCAGGCAGGGAGAGCTCTCTCCCTGCCTGCAGGGCTGTCCCTAACTAACAAAATAACAAAATAACAAAATAAAACACAGGACAGGGCTGTCCCTAACTAACAAAATAACAAAATAACAAAATAAAACACAGGAAGATAAGAGTGCCTATAAAACATATAAATATCCCATACAACTTTCCCATGTATCTTTTATTTCCACATACACCTGACGTTTTGCACATTTTGAAAAGCTGCCTGCCATTGCTGTGAGAAACTTTTTTTCATGAAAATAGAAATAAAATGTTCGCAGATTTTATGGCTACAGTAAAACTTGTTGTTCAATCATAACGTTGCTGTTCAGAGACTAATAAGGGAAATCGTCATGCATATTGTTCCCATGAAGGACGTGTAGGATTCCCTCAAAGGTTGTATTTTAATATTCATTTGCCAAATTGTTTGCAATAAAGTAATCAAGGATATAATAAATTATTGTGTGTGCTGCGTTGTTACTGTTAATACTGGGTTTCTCCATAACACATCGTTATGGAGGGGTGTTTAATGTCTACTCCAGTCTGCTGTGCATGAAGAGAGACAGTGTGGAAAATTATGGCATGAAAGCAGAGTAAAGTATATACAAAATCATGTCATTTTTCTATTTGAAAAAGTCAGATCAACTGATTACAATAATCAAACATACAAAGGCAAACTTAAGACAAAAGGTAACATTTATTCATGCTTAACTTGCTTAGCTTAGCTTAACAAATGAAAACTGAATTCTCACAACAATAAATGAAAAATGAAACTGCAAAAAAAAAAAGTTTGGTTTTTCCATTTTATTTCCAAAACAGATAAACACCGTTTTTTTGTTAATCTGAATCCGTGTATCATTTGTTCATTCGTTTTATATGAATATGAAAAAAACAAAATAATGACTTGTTTTTTCAGTATTTGTTTCCAGAACCAAAATGAAAAAACGGATAACGACTCGTTTTCCGATTTCCGATTTTCTGTTTAAATGGAAAATGGAAAAAACGGATAACCGGCCGGATTCGGGCCTTTCATGCACTTTCAATATTTTCATCTCTCCGGAAGCCAAGTTTTTTTCGTTTGCAAGCACTGGCTTCTTGTCGGACTGGCCGGAGTGACAACTACATCCAGTTCATGGAAGGTAACGCTTTGGCGAACAACCGCTGTGTGTGGAGGCTGCAAATTTGGAGAAATTGTTCAATATGAGGTAAGTTGTGCTAAGGTAACAATATGTGCCAGCTTCCTGTTTGCTTCTACAGCTCACATATTGGAATAGACTTCATGTGGCGAGTAATTTTTACGTTATTTGAAGATTTATGTTTGTCGCGACTCACGAATTTGCCACATTCAGCAATAACGGCAGCATAGAAATAATGCTGTATTTAGGTGGATTTCAGCACTCACATGCATTTTCTTTGGGAAATGCCACTCTAGTTAATTTCTATAAACATTATAAAATGACAATTACAAAATGAATGCATCAATGTTCTATGGGAAGTGACCAGGTGGACTTCAAACCAGGGTTCCACCAGTTGAAAGTGACGACAGCTGTCTTGACAGCCGGGATAGTGATGAAGACTACACCCCTACACCACTTCGGCACTATCCATAAAGCTACCGACGCCCCTATTGCTGCCGGTTTCATCACCTGGTCAGGAGTGTAGTCTGTACGCAGCATGCACAGACCCCATGCACAGAGCCACCGCCTCGCCGCAGTGGTCATGGGCTCGATCCTGGCCTGTGGCCCGTGTCATTCTCCCATTCTCTATTTCCCCACTTCATGCTGTCCTAAAGCAACAGGCCAAATACATAATCTTATTTAAAAAAAAACAAAAACAGCAGTAATAATGCTATAATTTCGTGTAGAGTTTCAGCTTTTTGTGGTTTACACATGGCCATTTGTGAATGTAACCATGTGTACAAGATGTGTATATAATATAAAAATGTCTGCACTCTTATACAGTGATTTCTTTTTTCTACACCAGGTGATGAAAGCAGCAGTATGCTAGTACTGACAACAGAAGCAGCAGTGATGAAGACTCTGATGGAAATCACGATGCTTTAGTGCACCAGTGTTCTAAGTGAAAAGCTTGAGCTCTGTTTCACATTGGATTATAATAGTTGGTGTTATAGTCAGGACATTGAAAATAATTGTGTGGCATCAATAAAATCGACATACCTGAGACGGGAAATGTGTTATGCCGTTATGGCTGAATGTGGCAAATTCGTGAGTCACGACAAATATAAATCTTCAAATAATGTAAAAATTACTCGCCACATGAAGTCTATTCCAATATGTCAGCTGTAGAAACAAACAGTAAGCTGGCACGTATTGTTACCTTAGCACAACTTACCTCATATTGAACAATTTCTCCAAATTTGCAGCCTCCACACACAGCGGTTGTTCGCCAAAGCGTTACCTTCCATGAACTGGATGTAGTTGTCACTCCGACCGCTCCGACAAGAAACCAGTGCTTGCAAATGAAAAAAACTTGGCTTCCGGAAAGATGAAAATATTGAAAGTGCATGAAAGGCCCGAATCCGGCCCGTTATCCGTTAAACAGAAAATCGGAAATCGGAAAACAAGTCGTTATCCGTTTTTTCATTTTGGTTCTGAAAACAAATACTGAAAAAACAAGTCATTACTTTGTTTTTTAGGGCCTGACCAACAACAAAGTCGTCCGTGAGGACCCTATCGTAATCGCGCTGTTTATTATTAGGGCCCGAGGGACGACGAAGTCGTCTGTAGGACCCTATTGTAATCACGAAGTTTATTATTAGGGCCCGAGTGACGATGAAGACGTCCGTAGGACCCTATTGTAATCGTGCTGTTTATTAGGGCCCGAACGATGACGAAGTCGTCCATGAGGACCCGATTGTAATCGCGAAGTTTATTATTAGGGCCCGAGCAACTAGGAAGTCGTCCGTAGGACTCTATTGTAATCACGCTGTTTATTATTAGGGTCTGAGTGACGACGAAGTCGTCCGTAGGACCCTATTGTAATCGCGCTGTTTATTAGGGCCCGAGCGAATACGAAGTCGTCCGTGAGGACCCTATTGTAATCGCGCTGTTTATTAGGGCCTGAGCACCTAGCGGTGCGAGGACCCTATTGAAATGCAAGGATTTTTTTATTAGGGCCTGAGCGATGACAATATCGTCCGAGGACCCTATTGAAATCGTGCTGTTTATTATTAGGGCCCGAGCACCAAAACTGTGCGAGGACCCTATTGTATTCCTTAGGATTATTTTTTTTTTTTTTTTCCGCATCTTTGATTGCATTTTTGGGGGCTTTGCCATATTCAAAAACTCACCAAATTTGACATGCACATTCGTCTTGGCGAAAATTTAGGTGTATGCAAAATCTCAACGATGCCAGTCGCAAAATGGCGAAATGGTGCCCCCTAGAAAATTTCAATCGGCTCCCACCGGCAGCCCGTTTTACCAAATCCTCCGAAATTCGGAGGGGTCGTATATCATCCCAAGACACACGAAAATGCGCAGTTGGACTTTTTTAAAAAACCAACAGGAAGTCAGCCATTTTGAATTGAATATTCTGATTTTGGCGATTTGCAAGTGTTCTCTCTGAGCTATCTCCTCCTACATGGTTCACTGGATCGGCTTCAAATTTGGCCTGCTGCAACTAGACCACTTGATGATTAAAAGTTATTAAAAGATTGTGTGTATCTCGTAAGGCGTTACCATGGCGGCGCTGCGAAGTTTGATGCCTCGCCATGAAAAACGAAAGTGCTGTAACTTGGGCGTGATAGGTCCGATCGGCACCAAACTTGCTGGGTATGATCGTAGTCCCGCCTTCAACACGGCAACATTAAAAAATTCCCTCTTTCTCAAAACGCCCCCTGCTGGTGACAGGAAATGACAAGTTTTAGACTTTGAAGTGCTACTTCCCACATACTTTGTCCAATCAGCTTCAAATTTCACAGGATTACTCTGTGACATGTCTGGATAACATCTACATGCAAATCAGCCCGGCCATTGAGACACAGAGAATTTCGATTATTTGCCATTACACAGGAAGTTGTAACTTACACATGCTTACTCCAATAGACCTAAGATTTCAAATGACCACTCGGCTTCATATCTGGAGGACAACTAGGTGCGAATCAAGACCCACACTCACCACGCCGCCTACTGGCGAAAGGAAGCGGGCCTTACGTGACAGAGACGTCCGACAGACTAAAGCAACGTGACCTCCGCTCAGCAATCGCGGGGTGGGCAGTAGCTCGCTCTCAGCGATGCGTCGGACTGCGAGGGCCCGTTCAATGCTGCTTGCAGCTTTAATTATTATTATTGCGACATTTCGTGTCCCAATTTTGGCCTTTTCCCAGATTTCAAAATGCTTCTAACTTTACACATTCGTCACGCCACATCCGAAATTCGATATTTTTGGGCAGTTGCACATGGTCAGCGCAAAATGCCGAAATAGTGCCCCCTACAAATTTTCAAAATACCCTCCCCATTGGGGTTAGTTTGTCGTAGGTAAACGAAATTTGGTACACACATGTATCATACCGAGACGCACAAAAATGTCTCTTAACGTCATGGTGAAATCCCAACAGGAAGTCAGCCATTTTGTTTTGAATTTTTTCGTTACGGCGATTTCCACAACTTACATTTGAACGAACTCCTCCTAGGGATTTCGTCCTATCGACTTCAAAATTGGTACAGATCATCCTGAGAACATGCTGATCAAAAGTTATTAAAAGCTTTTCTCTACGTCACGGGACGTGGCCGCTAGGACGTGACAAATTTTGGCGACTTTTCGTTTTCTTGCCATCGAATTTCGAATGGCTCTCCTGCCCACATACTTGATCTCAGCAGCTTCAAACTTGCTGGACATGATGATGGTTCTGCCGCGAACGCCCTGATATGTTAATATACCACCTTACTCATAGCGCCCCCCCAGTGGTAACAGGAAGTGACCAGTGACTTTAACATGTACTAATGCCACAAACTTGAGCATATCAACTTCATTCCACTTCTAATGCATGCAGAACAAGTTGGTGAAGCTACCTTATGAACGTTGTGAAGCTAACTCTAATTGTGTCCATGTGGCGGCGTGGTGACTATCGATCCCTCGCCACTACATACGTTTGGCATTTTGATGAGTTTTCATCAATGCATGTGACCATGGGATGGCGTCAAAGTTAAGGGTCTCGCCACTAAACAGGAAGTAGTATATAACTCCAGCATACATGGCCCAAACTTCTCAGGATTCAATCAATCAATCAATCAATTTTATTTATAAAGCCCAATATCACAAATCACAATTTGCCTCACAGGGCTTTACAGCATATGACATCCCTCTGTCCTTTGGACCCTCACAGTGGATAAGGAAAAACTCTCCCAAAAAAACCCTTTAACGGGGAAAAAAATGGTAGAAACCTCAGGAAGAGCAACTGAGGAGGGATCCCTTTTCCAGCAATTGATGTCGTACAGAACAGATCAGCATAATAAATTAACAGTAATCTGCATGACACAATGAGAGAGAGAGAGAGAGAGAGAGAGAGAGAGAGAGAGAGAGAGAGAGAGAGAGGCAGGTAATGACAGTCGCTTACAACAACATTATTGAAAGTAATAATATTATAGTTGTAGTTCTGGCTACAGTGACACAATATGCTGAAAGTATACATTAATATCTGGTAGTATACATGTGTGACAATAGTCATATGTGTATAATAACAGTAGAAGTATGACTAATGACTAATGATGGCAGCAGCAGCAGCAGGAGGCATCTGGCAGGACCACGGCAGCAGCACAACCACACACGTCACGCTGTCCAGGCACCGCTGCGATATGAGTTAATCTGAGAGACAGTGGAGCACAAAGGCTCCGGAGGAGAAGCCGAGTTAGAGACATCCAGAATGGCAGAGTTAGCAAGATGCAGTAATAGAATACGTGAGAGAGCGAGAGAGAGAGAGAGAGAGAGAGAGAGAGAGAAGGAGAGAGGGTGCCCGGTGTATTATAGGGGGGTCCTCCGGCAGACTAGGCCTAAGTCAGCCTAACTAGGGGCTGGTACAGGGCAAGCCTGAGCCAGCCCTAACTATAAGCTTCATCAAAGAGGAAAGTCTTAAGTCTAGTCTTAAATGTGGAGACGGTGTCTGCCTCCCGGACCGTAATATGAAGATGATTCCAAAGGAGAGGAGCCTGATAGCTGAAGGCTCTAACTCCTGATCTACTTTTGGAGACTTTAGGGACCACGAGTAACTCTGCGTTCTCAGAGCGCAGTGTTCTGGTGGGGTAATATGGCACTATGAGCTCTCTAAGATATGAAGGAGCTTGACCATTTAGAGCTTTATAAGTTAACAGTAGGATTTTAAATTCAATTCTGGATTTTACAGGGAGCCAGTGCAGAGAAGCTAAAACAGGAGAAATATGATCTTGTTTCTTAGTTCCTGTTAGTACAGGCACTGCTGCATTCTGAATTAGCTGGAGAGTTTTTAAGGACTTACTAGAGCTACCTGATAATAGAGAGTTACAGTAATCCAGCCTAGAGGTAACAAAAGCGTGGACCAATTTTTCTGCATATTTTCGGGTCAGGATAGGCCTAATTTTCGCAATATTATGCAGATGAAAAAATGCAGTCCCTGAGGTTTGTTTTAAATGAGAATTAAAAGACAAATCTTGATCAAATATTATACCGAGGTTTCTTACGGTAGTGCTAGAGGCCAGAGCAATGCCATCTAGAGGAACTATGTCATCAGATAAAGAGTCTCTGAGTTGTTTGGGGCCAAGAACAATAACTTCAGTTTTGTCTGAATTTAACATCAGGAAATTGGTGCTCATCCAAGTTTTTATGTCTTTAAGGCAGTTATAGAGTTTAGTTAATTGATTACGTTCTTCTGGCTTCATCGATAAATACAACGGAGTATCATCCGCATAACAATGGAAATTTATAGAGTGGTTTCTAATGATGTTACCTAAAGGAAGCATATATAGAGTAAATAGGACTGGTCCGAGCACAGAACATTGCGGAACTCCAAAACAAACTTTGGTACGTAAGGACGATTCATTATGAACATCAACAAAGTGAAAACGATCAGATAAATAAGATTTAAACCAGCTCAGTGCAGATTGATGACAGTCCCGCCCTGAACACATTTTCATTACCATATTTCCTGAATTTCATCGTACCACCTAGCGGCGACAGGAAGTAGGTCTCATCAAACACTTATCTTTCAATTCATCTGAAAGTTACATGCTGTGGTGTATATTTGATATATAAAAACATGATGTATAATTAGTGCGCTCTCCAACTCCCTCTAGTGGAAAGAGGAAGTGATACAAAATATGAAGTTTGTCATTACAACACTGTATCAAGGATATGCCAAGTTACTCTGGCATGCGATGTATAACTTTGATAGAAATGATCCAACGCGACAGAAGGCATCCTGCCAGCCCCTCCGAGTTGCGTGAAGGTGTGAGGGCCCGTTCATCGCTGCTTGCAGCTTTAATTATTATTATTATCATCATTATTATTATTATTATTATTATTATTATTGTTACGAACATTTAATCCTCAGTTTCGCCCCTTTCCCAAATTCAAAAACTCACAAAATTTGGCACACGACTTTGGTCGGGCGAAAAATTTGATATTTCGGCAGTGTTCTATGTGGACGGGGCCAAATGGCGACATAGGGCCCCCTAGAAAATTTCGTGCCTCGAGCCCCGCCTGTGAGTTTCACCTACAGGCATGAAAATTTGTGGGCTCATAGAACATGCCAAGACACACAAAAAATCGTCTTGGACCCATGGACCCAACAGGAAGTCAGCCATTTTGATTTGAATTTTTGACACGTTTGAACTAACTCCTCCTAGGGATTTCGTCCGATCGACTTCAAATTTGGTACAGATCATCCTGAGAACATGCTGATCAAAAGTTATTAAAAGCTTTACACTATGTCAAGGGGCGTGGCCGCTAGGTCGTGACAAACTGTGGCGACTTTTCTCGCCATCGAATTTCGAACGGACCTCACACTCACATACTTGATCTCAGCAGCTTCAACCTTGCTGGACATGATGATGGCTCCGCCCCGAATACCCAGATATATTAATATCCCACCTTACTCATAGCGCTCCCTGGTGGTAACAGGAGGTAACCAGTCTTTACTTTAACATGTACTGATGACACATACTTGACTGTATCAACTTCATTCCACTTCTAATGCATGCAGAACAAGTTGGTGAAGCTACATCTGATGGTGTCCATGTGGCGGCATGGCGACTATCGATCCGTCGCCACTAAATACGTTTGGCATTTTGATGGCTTCAGCGACCTCATTTCCTCATGAAAATTGATACACAAGTCAAGAATAGCGAGCTCTTACATCTGATAGGGGCGTTGTCCATGGGGGGACAAAATGCCTCTATAGCGCCCCCTTGAAATTTTCAAAAACCCCTCTCCATAGGGTTTTTTTTTGGAGTTGGAACATGAAAATTGGTACACATATGTATGTTGTCCAGACGCACATAAAAGTCTCTGGCACCAATGGTCTACTCCAAACAGGAAGTCGGCCATTTTGATTTTGGCTTGTCATTTTGGCGTGATTTCCAAATGTTGTATTTTCACGAACTAGTCCTAGAGATTTCATCCAATCGACTTCAAATTTTTGACAGATCATCCAGAGACCATGCTGATCAAAAGTTGTGCTCTGCATGTCTGTAGGTCAAAGGGCGTGGCTGCTATGGTGCTGCCATTTTTGATCCATCGCCATGCATATTCAAGCAGCTCTCTCTCCCACATAATTCATCCAAACTGCTTCAAAATTTCTGTACATGATAAGAGCCCCACCCTCAATGCCTCCATATGCTTGAAGCCAATCTTGCTCATGGCGGCCCCTTGTAGAAACAGGAAATGCCATCTTTTACACTGACAAACACCAACCTCAAGCTCCTGACCTGATCAACTCCATTTTGTGGTCACATGACGATCAAGTTGATGAATCTCCACAGTGACACACGTGTCATGTCATGTTGCAAGCTGCCACCGAGGCAGTGGCGACTTTTCATCCTTCGCCACGGAACATCAACTTGGTATAAATCCTTCACGCATTGTCCGATTTGCTCGATATTTCACGTGTGATGAGGGTCCACCCCTAAACGCACCTGGCCACATCTGGTTACACTTGCAGCGCCACCTGGTGGATTTACGAAACATTGCATTTTTTCGCTCCTGCCAGGTTTTTTCTCGCCTCATGCCACAGCCCCCATGTGCCCCAGGCCCCCACAGTTGCATGGGGGAGCGAGGGCCTGATCACAGCTGCTTGCAGCTTTAATTATTATTATTATTGTTCTGACATTTTGTGTCCCAATTTTGCCCCTTTCCCAAATTTTAAAATGCTTCTAACTTTCCACATTTGTCCGGCCGTATCCGAAATTCGATATTTTTGGGCGGTTGCACATGGTCGACACAAAATGCCAAAATAGTGCCCCCTACAAATTTTCAAAAACCCTCCCCTTGGGGTTAGTTTGTCGTAGGCAAATGAAATTTGGGACGCACATGTATCTTACCGAGACGCACTAAAAAGTCTCTTGACTTCATGGTAAAATTCTAACAGGAAGTCGGCTATTTTGCTTTGAATTTTTTTGTTACGGCGATATCCACAACTTAAAGCAGCTGTGCGGAACTTTTCGTTTTCGTTGATTATAACGCCCCTTTCATCAAAGTGGTATGACACCCACAGCCTGGTGTTGTAAAATTCTGATTGCAGCCGGCAATTACCGCATGCATTTGTTTTGGAGAGCGAGAGGATTATCTAACGTCAGGTCAGTCCAAGTAATTAGTGGAAACAACAAAATTACTCAGTAAATTCTCCTGTCGTGTTTCTGTTCTGATCTAATCTAATGTGTTGTGTATTTTGAGCTACTAAGGCTACCGTAGTAGTGTGAGCCTCAAGTTATTCTGGGTAATGTAGTAACCGTTGTGCTACTGGAAACAATGAGAAGCAGCCGTGTACGTTCGGTATAAGGAGGAATACACAGTTAACAAGTCATCTGCTGAGTCCGCATTATTATGTGAAAAGAATACTCCGATGATTTGCCCTTTCTCTATCATTTTCATATTGAGACAGCGGTTAGCATGGCACTTGTAGGGAATCAGTACATCTTGCGCGGAGGGATACACCGGTGAGCAACAGCTGCAGCTGGCTCTGGGACAGGTACGCTAGGTCACTCAGTAAAAGTCACGTTCAAAGTCGTCCATTGCAGCTACTAAAATCCAGAGATATCGCTAGGCTAAATAAACAGCTGAGTTTTGTTTACAAGGTACGTCTGTGCCTGCTCACCGGTGTATCCCTCCGCGGATCACAGCGCAGGACGTACTGACCCCCTTAAGTGTCATGCTAAACGCTGAGACCCAGCCACTGGACGTACAGACACAAAAAAAGATATCGATCATGTTGTCTCAATATGAAAATGATAGAGAAAAGGCATAACTCCCAAATCGTCAGAGTATTCTTTTATGTGAAGATACACAGTGAAGACATAACATAATCCTAACACAACAAAGCTGTTACCTGCAGCCTTCGCTTGCAAAGCTAACGCTACTAACGTTAGGTCAGTCCAAGTAATTAGTGGAAACATGCTAACATACTAACGTTACACACAAATTAGTAGTAAAGTAAGACCTGTTCATAAATGTTCTGGTGTAGCTCTGAATTTCTTATAAACTGAGGACAACTGCCTGCTGTATATTTGTGTTCATGGTCACAGTCACCGATAATTTTAGATGATGCTCCTTCGTTATCAGAAGTACAACCAAGTCCTTATAGATACATCTCCGGTAAAACTGTTAGGTGTTATGTGTTCAGCAATGCCCGTTGCCTACTGCTTACTCGAAGAACACTGTAAACACGGCTCCTTCTTCTGTGATTTAATCGCTGTGGGAGAGCAGAATCTCTTCCGCCTCGGGTGCCATATTCTGGTTTGCTGACTTCCACTGTGTGTCCAACCCGAGTGAGGCTACGCTAAAAAAAGCCTTTCTGTAGAGAAAGGCTTTTTTGTCGCTGTTGGGTTCAAATAAATATGTGTATCTTCAAGGGGGGGTGATACGAACTACAGACAGTTTTATTAATGGTGAAAAGTTCCGCACAGCTGCTTTAACATTCAAAAGAGTAAGAGACTTACCAAGATCAAGACTGAATCCAAACTGGAGTTTGGATATTATTATTCTCATAAAGTACCGCATCGCTCCCTTTCCGACAGCAACATCACCTGAAATAAAATACTGATAATAACACAGTGGAAAACAGTGGCTGACTAATACAGGTAACTGGACTAGGTAACATTTAACAAGCAAGGAAAAAAATAGTCAATATTCTATTGGCTGCAATTCTAGAATAGCATCCTTAATATTGACTATTCCAGATAACAGGAGAATATTATACACAACATATTTTCATTAGTGGTCATCAATTATACAATTTTTTGGATCCCATTCTCCCATTTAAAATTCCATATAAGATATTTGAATGGTACAAACTTTACTGATACATTTATATTACAAACTTTATATTACTTACCAACAAGAGTACAATGAAGTGGACATGCCCATTCTTGCTGCTGTTTATAGAATGAGAGAAGTTCCCGTTCCCTGTCCTCTTCAGAGTCCCTTACATCCATCCGTATTCTAAGTGGTTTCCCAGATGTATGCTCTCTTAGCAGATTCTCTTTGAAAACTTTGGCAGCTTGAGCCGTTTGTTCATTAAGCTTCCATTCTAGACAACAACAACAACAACAACAAAGTTATCTATTCCAGAGAGACATGTTGTCAGTTGACATGTTACCTGCAGATTCAGATATCCTCTCAGTCTACAGAAGAGGAGGAAAGTTCTGTCCATGTCACTGACAAACATGTGAGACCCAACATCTTCAGAATCTGTTACACAGCTGAGTTGACATAAAAACAACAAAACAGCATTCTGAACAAAAACTAAATATTTTAACAGTTAGAATATATAACCCAGCTGCATGTTATCAATTGTGTGTATTTGCATTATCTTATCTATCTAATTATATCTTACAGGTGTTATTTTGACTATTTTGATACTGACTGAGTTTAAGTTACACACAATCTTATAGCAACCCTATTGTGATGACACAAACCAGTGTCTGTTTCTTTGTGATCCAACTCCTCGTTGTCAATCACTGCTGGTACTACTACACTCAGCTGATGTTTCAGGCCTCACTGGAACACTGTCACTGAATAAGGCTGTCTCTCTGTCATTTTCTTCACTTTGGCATCCTTCTTGTTCTCTCTCTGATTCCTGCGTGGGTGTCCTTGAAGTTAACAAAAATGAAATTATGATCATACTACCTTATTTGTGTGCACAACACTCTAAGACAGACATTTTCCCAAAGAAAAATGAATATGCTACCCTTGCATTTCTATAGGAGGTACATACCCATTGCAGCTCAATCTGTGCAGCTTCATCTCTGAAAAGGGAACTTCCTTCTGACAAGTAATGCAGGGGATGACTGGATCAGAGGCATGACGTGAGCTCTCCCGACAACAACAAATGGCTTTTAATTAATGATTAAAAGTTACCAGTGAGCTTTGTTTTGATTATGTATTGAAGGAGTCTCTGTAAATTTATGTACACAATCTAAAGGTAGATCCTGTTGAAGTGGACGTATGTAGATTGTAGCCTGTCCATTCATCGTTGATGGATCTTTCAGATAGGCAAGGGCATATGCAGTGCTGGGACACTGAAGCAATGCAAGATTTCGACTGCGGGTAGATCCTACAATTTTTAGAACTTCAAAGCCTCCCCCTTCTTGGAGCTTCAGAAACACTTCCATCAGTTTATTTGTTATAACCATGGGATCGTTGTCATTCCCTGTAAAAAAATAAAAATAAAAATAAAAATAGATATAACTCATATTGACTTGGCCTGTAAAAACTATTTATTCACACTATGAAAATCAATTAAGTTTGAGTCAAATATGAACATATGGAAATACTTATGAGTACAAAAAGAAATGCTGAGTAGAAATGCTCAGCGACGACCCACAGACAGTAACGTACAAAGTTTTTTTGGTTTTGGTAAATTCCTAGTTTCATACTGACCTGAAAATGTCCTGAAGTATTAAGGTCCGCTTTAAGCAGTACGCTTGGAACTTTATCCGCCTTGTGGTCAGCCAAACAACAGACAGTGTGTGTGTAGCTTCTTCGGCTAACTTGGACTTGTGCTGGTCGTCTTGTCATATTCCTTCTGGCTCCACCATTAACGTTATACGTTATGCTACCTCGGCTGCAACACAGAAAAACGTTACAGCTCAATGGTCCCCAGTCAGCTAAAACAGCCAGAACTTCTATCCTGGGATGTTGCTGCCAGCTAATACTATTTTACCGATTAGCAAACTAGTTTTATGCTCCCACCATTAACAATGAACATATGACACACGAAGCATAACAAGTCTACTGCATACAAATACATTTTTGACCCAACTCCAAATTCTCATCTAATTTAACCCACACCTGTGTCCCAAGTCACTGATTAGTAGCACACCTGGCTAACATTAAATTACTTAGCTTACCTTGGACAGGTGTACGTGATGGAGTGGCAGGTATCTGCTGTGACTGAGCCGTCGGAGTCGTCGGAGTTCTGCTGAGAGCTTCCTCAATCAAATTCGCTGCTTCTCTCAGTAGCTCCGGGCAGGTTTTTGACATTTTGTCCTGCACCTCACACGCTGTGTCAGCATTGGGGCCAGCAGGGCCGTGTCTTCCCCTTGATTTTTAGCAGTTGTAAATAAAGTTTTGTTTAATAGAGTATCCAAACCAACGTAGAGGTGAATAGCGCCACCCAGTGTATTGGAATATGTTCACTAGCTCTGCATCAATCCATTATCTGGAATTGATCTGCCTTGACTTGACGTGCAGGGTAACCAATCAGATGTTAGGATCCACCCACTGACTTTGATGGGCCAGTTTGACAGATAAAATAAATTCATGAAGCACTGCAAAACAGGACCATGAAATACTTAATTAAATAGTGAAATAATTATATATGTTATTTTACATAAAATGAATTGGTATTTTAATGAATTAATGACATATTTAATAACACATTTATGTATTTAATTCCAATTTTAATTAATCAATGACACATTTAAGTAATTATTTAATAGTTTATTTATTTATTTGTTTTTGTCACTTTTAGTCCTCCACATAAGAAGGCCCTCTATAGAGGAGAAGCGTCGGAAAACCCCTTTATTATTGTGAAACATCTTCATTCAGTGTTTTTACTGGTTGAAATCACCCAGTCCATTAGTTTCTGAGAGGAGGATAACTCAGCTCCCGCTAAAGCCCTCCACTTAAGGAATTCTAACCAGGAGAGGTTTCAGCTGGTTGCACTCTGCAATCCTCATTGCTATACACTACTACTATCTCTTACAGACTGGACCTTTAAAGCAACCTGTTACCACTCCGACGACCCGCCCGCGGGCCCAGAGGGTATTTAAACACAGATGATGTCATTTACACAGCCTGTATGTCAAGTGAGCTATTCATGCCGCATATCCCTGGAAAGCTCAGATTCTTGTGATTCAACTGATGCCAACCATTTCAAGATACAATCATCACAGCAGGTACAATCAACACCTTTGTTAGACTACAAACAAACAGTTACAAAGCTGACGTGACTCACCAATGAAGCCTCATAGTCATCCTCCGGTCAAAAGTATTTCCACAAACATGGTCTTGTTACACTCACAAAGGTCCAGTGAATCGAATCCAGTAAAGTATTTAGTTCAAAAAACATTATTATGCCAGTAAATATCCACAAATTGCTGCTGTGTCGTTTGAAATCCACCAGTCAATATCAAAAAACTCTGCCGTATTTCTCATTGTAACTCCGGTTTACATGCAAGTTTACCACTGATCCTGCATTTAGAATGAAGCCTGCACTCTGAGCTTTTGATTGACACCTCACACAACCAGTTAGGAGCTTCCCTGTCCCATCTTGCCTGCAACAGCCAACGAGGGCCTGTGTTGAAACGAAGCTCCTGCCCCTCTTCTGTCATGTATAACCAGAGCCAGTTGGAACCAATTGGTTGGATGACTGATGCATTGTATAGCCAATGAAATTCTGAAAACAACGATAAGCCGCTTGACGTGACGTCATCAACGCTGAAACGGTCAGTCGCATGTGTAAGGCAGAGTACAGAATCGTGCATCATGCGCTAAGAGCGCAGAGAGTGAGTGAGAGTGAGTCCGGTAGGAGTTTGACAGTGTTTTACAGAGTTTTAGAGTTACAAATAGGGAAAAGGATGCCAAAAAGTAAATACACTGCCAAAGAAGCTGCAGACCAGTGCAATGGGCGTGCAAGTGATGACTCAGGGGAAGACAGTGAAATCTCGTCTGATGACTTTGTTGCAGAGGAAATGTTTCTCGAGGGAGAAGACATTACTCTTGACAGGTAAGTATTTTATTTAACTTATGTTACATTGTATTATAATATTACGTATATAGGCTATTGTATTATTATGATTATATTATGACTATATTACGTGTTATTATATGTAGGCTATTACTGTAATGAATACAAAGTTTGTTTTTAGTTTTAGGTGTGTGTGTGTGTGTGTGTGTGTGTGTGTGTGTGTGTGTGCCTGTGTGTGTGTCCTACCCGCATCTGTGTTTCACTGTGCAAAACTGTAGAATACAGAAAAGATGGAAAGTTTTGTAAATAACTGTTATTTCTTTATTTTCACATGATAGTAGCTCCTCAGGAGAGGAGCAACCTCCCCCAACTTCAAAGGGAGATTCTACCACTCCCAGCAGGAGATCAAGAGGCAGAGGTCCAGGGAGAGGAAGAGGGAGGGGGAGAGTGGTAGCTGCAGCAGCCAGGAGCAGTCAGACAGCCCTGAAGAGAGATGAATGATGTTGACAAGCCAGATATCTCACCACCACAGCCCACCTTCAAATCCAGCCTGGACCCCAGCTCATAGGTACAGACACTTACACAACCCTGCAGCTTTGACAACTTTTTTTCACAAACACTATTATACAGAAAATTACCCAAAACACGAATGACTATGGCTCCACTCACCACTCAACACCCTCCAATGTTGCCAACAACCTGTAATATGTTATATTTCTAACATAATGTAAATATTTTGCTGTGAGTTTGCTGTGTAAAAGTTAATTATTATGTTTACATTTCATATAGAAAAGCAATTTTCCATAACAGCACTTGTTTTGACTCTTTTATATGCATACATTTTAGTTTAAGCTTCAGTAACTTTTTTTCAGCAATATTGATAGTGATTCTGGGTATGGAATAGGATACCTCGAAGTGTCACCTTTCATTAGAGCCCAGAATTATGACTGTATGTTGAAGCGTTCAAAAGTTATGCCCTTTTATCCAGCTATGTGACCATGGTTATCCAAGGGTCCTTTTGGAGTCTCCAAATGGCACATTTTTGGAAACGCCTAGACATACCCTCAGAAAAACATGTGTAAAATACTAATTTTCTGTAGGATTGTTATCACATTTGAACTGGGACTAGGTAAGGCTTCATGTGGTGGTCCCATTGTGTTTTCCAGCTAAAAAGTCCCAGCTACACTCATCTGCAGGCATCTTTTTGCAACAAAAATTCAGGCGAGAATGAAAAACCTTCTACTTCAGTGCGTTCAAACTTAGATTACTCAATAACAGTAGCACTTACAGTGATCCTTACAGTTTGGGAAAAACTTTAGAGTGTTTCCTTTCAAAAGAGACCAAAACCATCCATATACTCCAAACGGTTCAAGAACAGCGTTCAATTTACGTTGGGTACACCTTGGATAGGCATTTTAGGCAAAATTTACAGGAATGGTTAACGTCACATGATTACAGACATGTAATGTTTTCTAACGATGACTGAGGGAAATGGTGGAAATCTTAAGGAGATATCATTGAGTGAACCTTGAGTCTACAATACTTTATCAGATATGTGTCACAATCCATGCTGACATATCAAATGTTCTTTTCCCTGCTGGAGTACATGGATGCAGAGCTGCAGAGTTCATGTGTTGTACTTGAAAAAGAGAGTTACAGCTGTAACTATGGTTCTGTGAATTCTGGATGACCGCCAGACGGCAGTGCTTCAGCACTGGATATCTCCATCTTGTGTATGTGCAGGTCAAGTCATTATACCAACAAAGTCACCTGTGACCATGCAATGACATAGGGCGCTCAACCCAGTATAAAACCCCCATGTCATCACACAATCTGCTCCCACAGAATCTTGCCCAGATTCTGAGTGACAGACAGCTCTGGCGGTCATCCAGAATTCATAGAACTGTAGTTACAGCTGTAATTCTCGTTGTATTTCATTCTTCCTGACCACCAGCAAAGTCACAAGGAATGCTTACCACGTTAAGGGACGGAAGCTGTTGACAGGATAGCTGCTGCCACAGTTGTAGGGGCAGTCACATTGACATGGAAATAGCAAGCAGAGGTACATGAAGACTCCCAGGTTGCAGCAGCATAGATGTCTTGCAGAGAGACCCCTTTCAATGCTGCCCAGGATATAAACACACTCTGAGCACAGTGACACTTCACATTACCAGGGGCTGGCGGGCCTTGCAATGTAAGCATGTGGAACCACTTCCACAATCCAGTTAGAAAGTCTCTGCCTTGATAGGAGAGTACCTTTCTTACAACCCCCATAGCAAACAAAAGTTGGTCATTCTTACTTAAACTGGCAGTGGCCTCCACGCAAGGGCATAGGTTTGATTTTCACATTGGTAGGGACATAAAAGTGCTCCATGGCGGCAACCTGTACGTTGATGATTTTTTTAATGCAATTTCACATCATGAGAAACTGATCACTGCTTTATAATGCATATTTAGATATCTACACTAAATACAAGAATGTCTTGGTCAATGACCTATGGTACAGATATCAGGCACTGTGGGCCAGGACTGTGGGTGCACTTTGGTGCACCATCCTACTGTTAATACTCTCTTAATATTCCTCCTACTGTGTCATCTTACAACCTAGCCGTCAACAATTCACGATCCATCCGCCCCAAATACCAACTTAATGCATGTCACATAGCTGTGTGGTTTTCCAACACTTGCCGGCCTGTGTGCACATATTCAACCCACTCAGATTAACACCATGCTCCCAGAGGAGGACTTTACTCTCCGCTGTTGCCACATATTCTATTATCATCAACTTTTTAGTAACTACTGGAGGACAAAGAAGCACCACCACCAAATAAAACGGTTAGACAAAAGATGTGATACAAATCAGATTTCTTTCTCTTTTCACTCCTTGGCTGTGTGTGACTGAACTGCTGCACTAATCATTATTATAAACAACATAACAATCAGATCCATTACTTTTCTTGAACATTTCCTACATAATTATAAATAGTATCACAGTTCTCGTCACTGCTTGCCACACGGAGGACAACACATCTCGACTGGCTTGGATCTAGTTTTAAAAATTTAGTTTTACTAAACTATTTTCCATTGATAAATGACATGATTAAAATAAATATATTTTGTTTTAATATTAATATTTATTTTATATTTTATATTACTGTGAAATTAAAACCATTAAGTGCATTTTATTGTCAGTTTTATTTTTTAACTACACATATTGAGAAAGAGAGATAGAGGGGGAGGGTGTGTTTGAGCTTATCAAAGTGCAAGTAAACTGGAATACGCATGGCTGCTTTTGGTCTTACATTTCTGTAAAGTTTGGGGTCTACAAGTGGTGGTCGTATACTGACTACTGTGGAGAGAGTATGAGGATGAAGTTACAGAAAGTTTTTATTGTTTCCCAACCAAGGGGAGTGATAGTATCAAGGGCTAGTGCTAAGGGGAGGAACTGGGACGTAAGCATAAGAGTGATATAATATGTACTGACTACAGTGTGTAGTTATGTGTTTAACAGAAAGTAGTTATTGTTGCCATGGTATATCTCCAGTATGTATGAATGAATGTATGAATTATGAATGAATGAATTATGCATGAATCAATATTTTTACTTTCCCCTAGTCACAATGCTGAATCTCACTATCAACATATATCCTTCACGATTCAGTCTCACCTGTGAGGCTCCTGTCTCTCCTCTGTCTCCTCCTGTCTCTCTTCCATTTCCTTCTGTCCCTCTTCCTGCCTCTCCTCCTCCTCCATCTCCTCCAGTCTCTCTACTACCTGTCATCTGACAAAAAATATACTGATGCAAGACATGTGAACAGTGGGACAATTTGAGATACAACAGTCATAGATTTTGATTGTTGTAGCCTGAGGAAAACATACTGTATATTTTACAATTGTGTAATTCATTAAACATCTGAATGTATATAGGCTAAAGAACAGCCATAATGTCAACACAAATTAGTCAGCTTCATCATGTTAAACATAAATAAAATAAATCAACAAAAATGTAAATGCTCCAAGATCATTATAATACAACTGTGTGCAAAATGTTGCACTTACACCCAATATCTATTACATAAATATGACTCAGTGTTGGTGTTTTTACTGGGAGCATTGGATCTCTATTCTCCTAAGTCTCTCATTCACACCCCATGGATGCTGAAGACTGTCACTGAAGGAGCTATTATTTATAGTGTTTGCACTTTATTTATTCAGACTGTTTCTATCATGTCATCTTACTACAAACATTAATTTGAACTGTGTCATCACTACATGACATCTATGATTGCCGATGGAACATGTGAAGTGAAATTTCATGTTCTCTGGCATATAATATTGATCTAGTAGTTGCCAAACTTAGCTCGGCTACTATTAGCTCATTAGCATCTCATTATCTAGCACAGAGTTGCCAAGGAACGCCATTCAGTTAGCCTAACATCAACAGGTGTTTTTTAGCTTATTTACTGAACCAACTGACTCACATCTGTTTTCTTCCTTTTCATCCAGTTCATCAACAAATGTTGGTGCTGGGCCTGCTGGCGTTTCATTTTTCAGCTGCGAAATCTGTGTTTGTTTGTAGAATGCAAATTTGAAATGTACGCTGTGTGCATGACATATCAGGACCATAGACAGTCACAGATCACTGGCGCGTGTTCACACTTGGCGCTCTGGTGTATGTGTCGTTCCCTCACGGACTGCCGTGAACTGTACGGTGACGCGCACCCACAAAGTCAGTGGAGAGAGCGGCGCTGGGGAGGACCAATCACACGTTACCAAAATAACGGTAGAGCTAATCGATGAGCGGTACAAGGTTAGAGGCGGGATGTATGGTAGACACCAACGATTGTTAACCGTTTGTGTACCATATTGAGCGGATGCCGACAGCCAGTGTTTATATTGGTAGGGACAATACAGAAGGGGCTGAATATTGGTAGGGACGTGTCCCTACTGTCCCTACCCAATCCTACCCCTATGCCTCCACGTATGTCTTGAGTGCCCGAAGTGGGCATAGTAGCTCAGATGGCTCCTCTGCCCCCTTAGATGAACCCGGTGGATTAAATGCTGCCAACTTGATGGCTTGATTTACATGTGAGGAAGGCACTCTCTTTGGCAGGAAGGATGGATTCGATAGGAAAGTAACCCCTGAACCATCAGGATACCAATGCATGCACATGTGGCTCACTGATAGGGCATGGACTTCCCCCACTCATTTTGCTGATGTGATAGTGAGCAAAAATGCTGTTTTAGTAGACAACCACCTCAATTTCAGTCTGCCCCAGCAGCTCAAATGGGGGGAGACACAAGGACCTCAATACTAATTTCAAGTCCCATGATGGCACTACAGTGACTCTTGATGGTCTAAGCCTCTGTGTACCCTTTAAGAACTGACTAACCAGATAATGTGACCCCACTGTCTGGCTGTCCACTCTCACATGTCCTGCTGAAATGGCAGCGGCACACACTTTCAAGGTTGATGCACATCTGCTGATATCCAACAATGAGTGCCATGTGTTTTGTACCACTGGGAAAAAAGCCTCCACCGATTTGCATAGAGTGACCTAATGGAGGGAGTCTATGAACTTAACACTGAGGCCTCTAGTTTCACAGACCAGGCAAGGTGGAGGCACAGTGCACCTGCGCTTTGGCAACTGGGTGTGGCCAGGCGGATTTAGCAAGTTTGGCACACCGTGTGCGTTGGCGCAGCTACTCCTCTTTCCCACCTCTGTCCCTCCTACCTGCGCAAGTCGGAAAGAGGGAGGAGAGAAGGGGTGGAGTGGGTTTTACACAGCCGAGTCACATCATACCAATCAAATGAGCCCCTCTCCTTGCCCTTAAATGCGCCGCACAAAGGCGTAATGAGAGTTTACTCAATTTGCCATGGCAGAAGAGAGCAGCAGCGTCAGACGGCCAAACTTCTCCCAGGAGGAAACTGATGTTTTGATCTGGGAGGTCCAAGCTTGCAGTGTCCGAATATACGGAACTGCGAGCAGACCTCCACGGCTTGTAAATCAATGTTGCCCGGATACGCTAAGAACCCAGTGCAAAAAACGGTTCAATGATGTTGGAAGAAGGGCCAAACAAAAGCTCTCTGAGCACAGGAGGCAGACTGGGGCAGCCCCGCACCCTGCGCACAGCCAGACCAGACGGGCCCGGGTGCAGCCATGGGACCAGCCCTTCCTGGACCTTCAGGCGGGGGTGTTCAGGATGCTGGAGAGGGAGCTGGGCTCTCTAACCTCCCGGGTCCAGGGGTTAGAGGCCCAGCTCCAAGGAGTGGAAGACCAGCTCCGTGGCGTGTCTGACAGGCTGCTCCTCCTGAAAACACTGAACCAGTTCTTTGCTTGTTTGTCACAGCAGGAACCCAGACACTCTTCCTGCTCCACCAGCGAGCAATAACCTGCTTCAGCTGCAGCCACAAAAGGTCAGAGCCACCCTGCGCAGAGTCAACGCGAGGAAAGCGTCAGGCCCAGATGGCGTCCCTGGGTGTGTCCTCAAGACGTGCTCAGACCAGCTAGCAGAGGTATTTACAGCCATCTTCAACCTCTCGCTTCAACAGTCTGTGATTCCCACCTGCCTCAAATCAGCCACCATCGTTCCTGTACCCAAGAGGAAAACAGTGAACCGCCTGAACGACTACCACACACCTCCTATCAGGTGAGGAAGGCCCACCAGCGACTTTACTTCCTCAGGAAGTTAAAGCAGGCCCACCTCCCCCGCCCACTGCTGGTTAACTTTTACAAGGCCTCCATCGAGTCCATCCTGACCTACTGCTGCAGTGTGGTTCACCAGCTGCATCACAGAGGACAGGAAGGACCTACAGTGGGTGGTGAGGACCGCAGAAAATATAATCGGGACCACACTGCCCCCCCTCAAAAACACTTACACTGGCCGACTTTTCAGGAAGGCCAGAAACATCAGCACAGACCCCACACACCCCAGACATTCCCTATTCTCCCCCCTCTCCTCTGGAAAGAGATACTGCTCTCTTAAAGCCAGAACAGCCAGACTCATTAAGAGCTTCTTCTCCCAGGCCATCAAAGCCATCACCCCACTCATCCCACCCAAAGACTGACACTGGAACACATTAAAATACTGAGTGCAATGCCCCCACATCCCCTCCCCAACTTGCACAAACCCTTTGACTTTCCACAACCTCCTACACCTAATAATAATATCTGTAATACTGTTTCATTCTGTATATAGGTTATTTATATTGTTCATATTGTTTCTTTTGTATATATCCGGATTATATTGTTATAATGTTATTTTATTTCCCCATACTGTTAAAATGTTATTTTTATTTTTATTAATCTTTTTTTTATATTACTGCCAAATAGGAGCTGCTAAACAGATTTTCACAGTGATATTGTCTGACAATGTTAACGGTGACAATAAAGTATTCTTAATCTTCTTAAAAAATGTTTTTACAAAACATGAAAGAATTAGTAATGATTACTCAAAAGTTTAATTAGAAACAAAATCTGGGTTTACAGTGTGAAGCCATATGCATCCCTCCAGCTGAGACGGAAGGTCCAGTCTCCATGGAAGGTGCCAGGGCTACCCACTGAGTAGTGTCAGAACCTCTGGAAACCATGGTCTCCCCGGCCAGTTGGGGGCCACTCGAAGCAGTTCGTGTCCTCCATGTTGGACTCTGTCCAAGGTTTTCCAAATTAGCGGAATCGGAGGAAAGGCATACAACAGGCAGGTTGGCCAAATGTGAGCTAAGGCATCCTGCCCCAACGGACTGGTAGTCTCCCTTAGGGAGTACCAGAGGGGACAATGCGTTGACGTTCTTAACATCCATTTCTGCTCTGCCTTATCGGCTCTAAATCATTCCCACCACATGTGGGTGAAATCTCCAGTCTCCCTGTTTTGACCCTTGGAATGACAGCACATCTGCTGCACTGCTCTGCATGTCTGGTAAATGTACGGCTCAGGAAATGGGGAAATTACCATGTAAGGAGCTGCTGTGCCACTTGCAGACCCTCCCTGAGCCGAGTGCCCCCTGATGATTGACATGATATACTGCTGGGGTGCTGTCTGTCTGGATGAGAAGATGCTGGCCCTTAGTATTGGGAGAAAATGTTGCAGTGTCAGATATATTGCCCTGAGCTCGAGCACATTTATGTGTTCTAACTTCTGCCACACACTCCATCGGCCCTTGATGGTCCTGTGCTGCCAGATTGCACCCCAGTCCAATATCAATCAATCAATCAATTTTATTTATAAAGCCCAATATCACAAATCACAATTTGCCTCACAGGGCTTTACAGCATACGACATCCCTCTGTCCTTAAGACCCTCACAGCGGATAAGGAAAAACTCCCCAAAAAAAACCCTTTATCGGGAAAAAAAAAACGGTAGAATCCTCAGGAAGAGCAACTGAGGAGGGATCCCTCTTCCAGGACGGACAGATGTGCAATAGATGTGCAATAGAGAGGCATATGTCTCCACCACCTCTCGGCTGGCAGGAATTACCCCCAGAGGAACCCCCTTGGTCAAGTAACCCACTCTTCTCCAAGGCTTCAGAGCCTGGCAACATAAGCTGGACACCTTGACATACCTGGCCCTGTTCCACTTGGGGTCCAAGCGGAGCCCACTGACCCAGATTTGAAAAGGACATATGGACAGAAGACCCAGAGGAATCACCATGGATGCTGCTGTCAGCATGTCCAGCCTGAGAAGGAGGCCATACTTCATAAGCTTGCCTTTCTGGAAGCAACCTATAAGTTGCAGAATAGCCTCCACCCTCTTTTGGGAAAGAAAGGCTCTCATTAGCTGTGAGTTGAGTGTCATGCCAAGGTAATCCACCCTCTAATCCATTCTGACTGGGTGTAAACTTGCTCTTGTTGTAGTTCACTGTAAGGCCTAGCTGGCTCACATGGCCAAGCAGCATAGCTGTGTCTCTGCTTGCCTGCTCGGCTGTTGGGGAAATGATTAGCCAATTGTCCTGGTATGGTAAGACTGTCAACCCTCTGGAGAAAGGTGGCTGCCATGCACCTTGGGAATATGCGAGGGGCCAGTGAAAGACTGAATGGCAACACTGGGCTGCTAATTCCTGGCTGAGGGCCAGGGATTTTGCGGGGTCTTTGAGCACAGACATTCTGACCCGGCAGAAAGTGGGTGGCCAGCATCGGAACTGTAGTGTGTATTCCTTGGACAGTCTGGACACCACCCAAGAAGCTGGAACTTCATCCAGCCCCAGGCGTGCTAAAGCCATCCTGATAGCTGGCTTCATTGTGGCACGACCAACTTCAGATCCATGCAATGACCCAGCATCAGACCCTTGTGAAAAAGCCCCCGAGGTCATGGAGGCTATGTCTCTATTTACATCTTGAGCTTCCTCCTCCTGATCTGTAAACATGCTGCAGTAGATAGCACATCATCCTCTTGACAAGGCGAGTCTCTTGTGGTGGAGTGACCACTGGGAGCTGACCCCCTATTATCAGGCTGAAGATTGAGCAGGAGCTTTTTAATCTGGGTAAATTCAGATGAAAGAGTGCCAACCTAAAGAGCCAAAGTGTCAACCTTTCTTAGTTTTTTAGGAGGACCATGTGAGGGCGTGCTGGGTCTCTTTGATGCTGCCGGAATAGCCCTATTAGCAGATGGCAGGTCAATATCATCTTCTATCTCTGCAAGTATAGCCATCCGTATTGACAGTGGCATAAACCTACAGTTCATACAGGGGTTGTCTGACACGCCTGCCCTCAGGTGTTCAATCCTCAGGCAGGCAGGGCATTGATCATGGCCATCCTCCGTGATGAGGGGAGCCGTACAAGAGTTACAGACATACGAGCCCAACATGTCATGAAATGGGTTAACAACTAAGGAGAAAACAATGCACTGGCAATGATACCATGAATAGACTAATACAAAATTAGCACACAACTAATACTACGTTGTCACTAATGACAAAAAATGACAAAAAAAAGAGTTATACAATGCCTGTCGGACACCGCGAAAACACTGTGCTGTTGTCCTACAAACTTAACTTAGACTGGGCCGCGTCGAACACTCCCACGTCCAAACACTCAACACAAAAGCTATCTCACAGTAGCAGCGAACTCTAGCACTGATTAATCACCTTAACAAATAACTACCCATTAACCTTCCACCCAATGGTATACTTACTCACTGTTGCTGTTGGGTTCCTCTGAAAGCAGAGAGCTATCTATGCAGCAGATCATTCAACAATGAACCAGGAGAGCCTGGCAGGCAGCTGGTCGACTTGCCTGTTAAGCTGTAATTTAGTTCAGCACAAACCATAACAGTGAGATCACTGCTGTCCTACTGACTGTTATCTTTTCTCGAGAAAACAGGTTGCCGCAGCCTCTGGTGGACGAAAAAAACGAAGCACCAACCATCCAGTTACAAGGCCACAAGCAATGAGCCAAATTGATCTGCTAACAGCTTCTACAGTTGCGAGAAGATAGAAAGAGCAGATTGTGTGATGACGTGGGGGTTTTATACTGGGGTGAACACCCTACGTCATTGCATGGTCGCAGGTGACTTTATTGGTATAATGACTCGACCTGCACATACGCAAGATGGAGATATCCAGTGCTGAAGCACCGCCATCTGGCGGTCAGGAAGAATGAAATAGAACCCTTAAATGTGACACCAGCTGCAGTGTGAAGTGAGGCAGAGAAGGGGCGCTGCAGCATCTAACAGCAGCATCAATCTGTGGTCTTTGCGTCCTGCTTCTGCTCACTTTAATTTCAGAGTCTGGGTTAAAATAAGACTGTGTGTGTGAGTGTGAGTCATGCTATAGGTTCAGTTGAGGAGACACGAGCAGCTCTGCAGATCTGTCCTCAGATGGTACGTCTGTGTGTGTGTTTAGACTGATCAAAACAAGCTACCTTGATGTTCAAATGTAAATGCACACACACACACACACACACACATACACACACACAGTGGATAGAGCAGCATGTGAATGTGTACACTGTATTCCAGATATTTTGCTTGTGTGTTTGAAATAATTGGCTCCCAAAAGGAATAAAACAGGGAAAACAAATTGTACAGCAGCAGCAGCAGTGGTAGAGGCAGTGTGTATATGTGGACTGTATATACTTCTGTCTGCAGATGTAAATTCATATGCTGAATGTGTCTAAAAGACGGGGGGGGGGGGGGCAGTGCCAGTGTTTCAGTCTGTGGCCATTTGCATATCTGTGTGTATAACTGTGAGATAAATGCATTCAGAAGTGTGTGTTTTGGTGAGGATGTCTGCCTCAGTTAGTAATTCATCTGTTAATTACTACCATAGGCAGGCAGATGAAAATGTGTGCCTCTGGATTTCAACCGAACCCTTCAAACCTGGCAACCCACCGTCTGATGCAGATTTAAGGGTTTGGGTCTAAAATTAGATATTCATCGTTTTAGAGAAGGGATACCTGTGCGCAGAGGGATGACTGACAGCAAGAGATTTAATGAAGGACTTTGTTTGAAGATAGGACACACCCTAAATAAATAAATGAGAGGACTTTCACTAACGGGATCCTCCAGATCTTTTTTTAGAGATAAACTTCAGATAAATTCTAATATTTAGCAGTCAAGGTGTTTTATATTGAGGAGGCTTTGTATTTTCATTGGGTCATTTTTGAGCTTCAGGGTCAGAAATATGTTTTGTTTTTTTTGTAGCATCAAGAGACAAAACATGATAAAGTGTGACAGAACATAGAAACATGCTGATGCAGAAACTGAAAAAATGAAAGAGTTGAAGAATAAACTTTCAAACTTTTGAGCCAACATGGACGAGAAAAATGTAAATTCAAACCCTGTACAGATCCAACCTGGCAAACTCTAGATCCTGTGATACAATGGAGAGTTCTATCTCCAAATTTGGCAAAAATGTCCACTTGGACTCAACAATTAACTGATTAGATCTTGGTGTTCTTAGGTCAAAGGTCCACCTTACTGTGACCTTGCATTGGTCTTGTTCTTGTGAACCCGATATGTCAAGAAGGCTTTGAGGGAATTTCTTTAAATTTGGCCCAAATGTCAGCTTTGACTTTGTGGTGGCAAATAATAATGACAGGCCAATCAGTACATTTATTATGTATTCAATAATGGTACAATAATTGGAACAGTAGTTGGAATAGTAATTGGAACAAAGTACATATACCTGCAGGTTAAAGCATCAAAGATAATTGGCCTCCAGTGAGAGAAGACAATGAGCAGAGAAGAGCAGAGCAGAAGCGTGGGGGGAGTCTCTGACTGTGTATCTTATAACCCTTATTCGTCCCCCTATCTCGTAACTTCAGCAGAGACATTCCTTCCTAATTAGGCAATATTTGGTGGTCGAATCAAGCCCCCAATAGACAAGTATCACATTACACACATTACAACACTCTCTCTGCCTGTCAACCCTCAGGTCAGAGTGACCGGAAGGATGATGAGGAACAGACCCAATAGACACACACACACACACACACTCTTAGGAGCTGCTCTTGGGCAATATTAACCCAATAAGGACTGAGTAAATAAGAGTACAGATGCAGCCACTTTCCAAATTTCCCATGCCATCCGAAAGACTTCCGGATGCCTGCCAACTTCCAGCCAACTTCCAGCCAACTACCATTCCCCCCCACCTTTCTGGGGATTTGCCTAGATTCCACTGTAACACGCCCATTTATTCAATTACAAGGTGTCTCCATGAGATGGCGCTTCCCTCACAGAAACACAAAAACTAACAAAGGTTTAGAGGTGCTCGTACTTTATCTAGTAGTATTTCCATTCTATGCTACATTATTAATCTACTCCACTGTCTCAGATACGAATATTACACTTTTATTGCACTACTTTTATCTTAAAGATTTAGTTTGGCCAATTAGTTACAGTACTTTTGAACAATAATATACATTTGTTGCTGGGTTATATTATTACAGGTTACAATAAGCCACCCAGCAGTTCACAAACTGTCTGTTTGTGAACTGCAAAAACAAAATAAATTTTTTTTGACTCCCTGATGAAGTCTTGTATGCCGAAACGTGTTGGAGTTTTTAAAGGTTTAAGATGACCAAATGTCTAGTGTGATGATGTGAGTCAGGGCCGCCCCTCCCTAAATGCAGAACACGCACTGTGCGTAGGGCCTCATCTTCCATGGAGGGCCACATTTTGCGCGAGGGGACACATTTGCGCATGTGCATATGCGCTACCACGAGGCACACGTAGAATCAGCTCAAGGAAGGAGAGAAGAGACCTGGAATCTGGCCGCGCATGCATTGCTGCAATGATTGACAGCACTCAACATCTGACCAATCAGAGGGGTGCGCCGGCAGGCACTTGCAGAGCTGCAGCAGGTGAAGAGTTGTCGACATGTCGTCCAAAAGACATCACAAGTCAGGAGCGAGCAAGAGGAAAAAAAGGCAAAACAAGAGGAAGCTCGTGCTTCACTTGAAGGTGGGCATGTTGTTGAAATAAAACTTTGTGGCAATATATTATATATATTGGCTAAAGTTTATAGCTTATCAATTTATGTTGTTAATATAAGTTTTTGACAATTTTTATGGAGGTAAATGTCGCCATCGGTTAGTGAATTTAATTCATAACAGTCAGCTTTTGAGGAGACAGAGAAATACTGATTGAAGTGAGTGTGTAAGTGATGCATTTGTTGACAGAGGGAACTAAACTTGAATGTAAAGTTTGAAATAACAGTCTGTTTGATCCTGAATTAGTATGTTTTCTTAGGACTGTAGTCTGTACATAATAATAATAATAACAATAATAATAATGTTATAATAGATAGCAATAGTAGTAGTTTTTTGTTAATATTAGTAGAAGTAGTAGTAGTACTACCAGAGCAGTACGGTCATTTTGTACCCATGATAAATACATATGCCCTCCAAATAAAATTTCGCTTAGGGTCCCAGTTTGGTCAGGGGCAGCCCTGATATGAGTGACTGGGAAACCTATTCAGATGGAAACACTCACCCATTCAGAGGGAATGAAAAGGTTCATGGTAATGCTAATTATGTGTTGAGCTCTCTCACCTTCCAAGATAAACAGGACCACATTATGTTGCGTTAGTGAAAGTACTCCTTAAACTCTGCAGGCTACGTGCAGCTTGACCATCGTTGCGGCTGCATGTGAGTATGAAATGCCAATTTCAGTCTGTGATCTCTCACTGACTGACAGCCTCATGAAGTGACATTTTACAATTCTTCATATTTGCAACTAATGAAATTCCTTAGTTTAGTGACATTTTACAAATATTTAAGACTAATGAAATTCATTTCTGCACATGGTTACAATTCTCCTCTGCTCTCTGTATCACACACGGCAGAGTCGTGCTGGCAACCATGTGCCCAAGGGCGTAGGTTTCATTTTCACATTGGCAGGGACATAAAAGTGCTCCATGGCGGTGACCTGTACGTTGATGATTTTTTAATGCAATTTCTCGTCATGTGAAACTGATCACGTATCTACACTAAATACAAGAATGTCTTGGTTAATGTATTCTCTAATGTTATCAGTTACATGAATATACACTGATAACTTCACCACATCTGTCCATATCCGCTTCCCAGGGTAAACTATAATAATAACAATAACAGTATACTCCGAATAGGCGTAAATTCAGTACCAGCCTGCGGTCTGCAGTTGGGTTGGTAATAGTGATCCGAATTGATATTGATATCAGGTAAAAACATATATTATGAATGAATCAATATTTTTACTTACCCCTAGCCACAATGCTGAATCTCACTATCAACATATCCTTCATGATTCAATCTCACCTGTGAGGCTCCTGTCTCTCCTCTGTCTCCCTGTCTCTCTTCCATTTCCTTCTGTCTCTCTTCCTGCCTCTCCTCCTCCATCTCCTCCAGTCTCTCTACAACTTGTCATCTGACAAAAAATATATTTCTGCAAGACATGTGAACAGTGGGACATTTTGAGACAGTCATAGATTTTGTTTGTTGAAGCCTGAGGAAAACATACTGCACTCGTACTCGTACTCGTCGTCCTCCGCTTATCCAGGTACGACTCACGGGGGCAGCAGCATCAGCAAAGAAGCCCAGACAGTCCTCTCCCCAGCCACTTCCGTCAGCTCTTCCGCAGGAACCCTGAGGCGTTCCCAGGCCAGCCGGGTGATGTAGTCCCTCCAGTGTGTTCTGGGGCGGCCCCAAGGTCTCCTCCCGGTTGGACACGCCCGAAACACCCCCCAAGGGAGGCGTTCGGAAGGCATCCTTGCCAGATGCCCGAACCACCTCAACTGCCTCCTCTCGATGTGGAGGAGCAGCAGCTCTACTCTGAGTCCCTCCCGGATGTCTGAGCTCCTCACCCTATCTCTAAGGCTGAGCCCAGCCACCCTGCGGAGGAAACTTATTTCGGCCGCTTGTACTCGCGATCTCATTCTTTTGGTCACTACCCGGAGCTCGTGACCATAGGTGAGGGTTGGAACATAGATCGACCGGTAAATTGAGAGCTTTGCTTTCTGGCTAAGCTCCCTCTTCACCACAACGGACCGGTTAAGCGCCTGCATCACTGCTGACACCGCCCCAATCCGCCAGTCAATCTCCCGCTCCATCCTACCCTCACTTGTGAACAAGATCCCCCTGACCTGGAGTGGGCAATCCACCCTTTTCCGGCTGAGGACCATGGCCTCAGACTTGGAAGTGCTGATTCTCATCCCAGCCGCTTCACACTGGGCTGCGAACCGCCCCAGCGAGAGCTGGAGGTCACTGTTCGATGGAGCAAGGAGGACCATGTCATCCGCAAAAAGCAGGGACGAGATCCTCCCATCACCGAACCTGACACCCTCCACCACTCGGCTGCGCCTAGAAATTCTGTCCATAAAAGTTATGAACAGAACCAGTGACAAAGGGCAGCCCTGGCGGATTCCAACCCTCACCGGGAACAGGTCCGACTTACTACCAGCCACACGAACCAGACTCATGCTCCTTCAGTACAGGGACTGGATGGCCCTTAGCAAGGGGCCACCAACCCCATACTCCCAGAACACCCCCCACAGGATGCCCCTGGGGACACGGTCGTAAGCCTTCTCCAAATCCACAAAACACATGTGGACTGGTTGGGCAAACTCCCATGCCCCCTCCAGCACCCATACTGTACGTACATACTGTATGTTTCACAACTGTGTAATTCATTAAACAACATCTGAATGTATATAGGCTAAAGAACAACCATAATGTCATCACAAGTTAGTCAGCTTCATCATCTTAAACATAAATAAAATAAATCAACAAAAATGTAAATGCTCCAAAATCATTATAATACAACTGTGTACAAAATGTTGCACTTACACCCAATATCTATTACATAAATACGACTCAGTTTTCCTTTGACATTGCTTGTTTTATCGACATTTTGACTCTTACGAATAATTCGCACTGTCTACATGAGCATATGTGTCTTCATGTCATTTGTGTCGCCCATTTTTGATTTGCATCTATTTGCATCTTTGCATTGACTCCTATGCATCACATTTTGGGTGAACCACAGCATGTATAAATAATGGATGTAACTATCGTGACACCACCCATTGGTTTGTGGAATCCCATTTTTAAGCCTCAAGTTCTGTGGATCTGACTATCGCTCAAGGAGTGATAGTCTGTCCTGTCACTCAAAGAGGCCCAACCTTTAATTATGTGTAACTTTAAGCCTTAATAAAATGTAAACAGGTGAGTTATTTAAAATTCAGCCCCTGTACATAGATTATCACTATATATATGTATATATATAGTGATAATCATTAAATATGCTCTGTATGGGAAGCTCTCTCAGTAATAAGAGGTGCAGTAAACAGCTTCAGCTTCCACACTCACTGCTTCTCCTGGTGGATAGATAGACCATTGCAACTGGTTTCTACAAATTAAACTTAGGGGCATATTCTCTACATCATCATGGGGGATCTCATTAAAGCTATGAACCCGGCCAGGTGATGACAGGGACCTGTCACAGATCGGTCACGGCTCTCAACACTCAGCAACTCAACACAATACCTTACACAAGTCACAGATACATAGCCACGGAACATTCCATGTAGTGCTTTTGTTTCATTGACTTATCTCGGAGCCCTCTCCTTTTTTGTTTGAGTCTTACATGCTTTCATCCCAAGGTGTCACAAATAGCCACTTTGTCAGTGGTCTCTCATGTCTACATATTAAACGCTATGTATCCTCCTGCATCTGAACTGATTATCTGTACAAAACAAGATTTGAAGACAGAGCCAGTTTCACTCGATTGAGTATACTTTCAAGAGATGCTCACAACGACTTTATCTTCTTAGGAAACTGTGTGGCCTTGGTGTTAGTCAGCAGATTTTAGAATTAGTGTACAAAACTATGGTTGAGAGTGTTTTAACTTTTCACCTTTCTGCCTGGTACGGTCACCTTAACTATACATTTAAGAATAAAATCTGTAGGATTGTGATACTGGCAAGTAAAATAGTTGGCAGGCCACAAAAGCCCTTGACCCAACTCTTTACTGAAAGGATGAGAAAGAAATCAAGGAGTATCTTGGCAGATAGTTCTCACCCTCTCTTTGGCCGGTTTGAACTCTTGAGCTCTGGGAGGTGCTACAGAGTCCATCTGGCAGCCAAAAATGTATTTAAGAAGTCCTTCATCCTAAGTGCCACCCTTAAATCAACCAAGTGATTCAAATAAACACAAGAAGTTTGTGCTCTAGAATAGGATCAGCACTCAGTGAATAACCTCCTAAGCCCTATGATAAGCTATTATGGCAAGGCTAAACTATACAGACCAGTGAGCAGTGATAATTAACATGTCTTTGGGGTCATTGGGTGGGAACCTCCTTTCACCAGTGTTTCATCTAGTTGGTCCCACGACACCTCCAGGAGGCTAGACAGTGATCTCTGGTGTCCCAGAGACACTCCCCTAATGCCAGGTCTCACTGCTCCCCGCACCAACCCAATAACCTCCTTTACCTTACTTACACATGGCTTTCTCAGCCCAAACAGCACTGCCACCTTCAACCAAACCCAGGCTTCGTATATGCAAGCTCCAGGTAGAAGCAATGCTGATACTACCTTTCCTAGCACATTCACCATACTCTATTTCACACGCTACATAGCATAACTCCAATATAAGCTAAAGTTAAAGGAGACAGATAAACTCACAGGATCAGCAAACACACTCACCTTGCAGCATGGTCTCAAACAAAAGGGATTCAAATAGGCCACTCACACACTTAAACAACCTTCCTCTTCCTGGATTTCCTCCTGAGAGAAAGTGGATCTCTCCACCTGATCTCAAGGAGTTATGTACCCTGCTTAGTAGTTCCCCCTGCTGGCCCCCAACTGACATTATTTCTTCTCTTATAGATAAACTGGCTAGCTCTGGCTGCTTCATCTGACATTTCCCTTACTGTCTTTCTCAAACTCTGTCCCCGCACTCCGAGTTCCCACAGGAGCGAGACAGCTGATCTTGCTATGAATCCCCTACACCCCACTTCCACTGGACAAATCCTAGTTTGCCATCCTCGCTGCTCAGCCTCTGCTCCTAAGTCTGCATATCTAAGCTTTTTTCTAAATCTACTTGCATTTCCCAATCACAAGCACCTTCTAGGCGGCCACACCCTTGCCTCCTTACTAACTTATCCCTTCTGTATTTCTCTCCCTCACAGACAAACGGAATTGCTAAACTGCTATCCTTAACACCTTCTGAATTCACCTGTCTTCGTTTCCCTTCGAGGTCTGCAGCTAAACATTTCAACACCTGGTTGTGTCGCCATGTATATCGGCCTTGTGACAAGCTAACTTTACAGCCTGACGAAATATGCTTTAACGTTGCGGTACCTGAACACAATGGGCATGATGGGTCCTCATTTACCCACAGTTTTAGGTTCTGGGGGGTTGGTAACACATCGTATGTAGCTCCTACCAGGAATCTAAAATGATTCTCCTCCATACTCCACAGGTCCCTCCAACTAAGCTTCCTCTTCTCTACACTTTCCCAATTCAACCACTGTCCCTGTTTACCCTGGGCCACTACCTTTGCACCCCTTACTATCTCCTCCTGTCTACATATCTGTTCCACAACCAGCTTTCTTTTATCTTTGAGACCTGCTGTATTCTGTACCGGTTTGCCTGAGCCAAGCCCCAGGCCTCCCCAGCCAAACTGAACATTACCCACAATCTCTGCATATCTAAGAGCTGCCTCTGCCTCCTGAACTGCCGATCTTGGGTTCCACTTCCTCCCCTTGGTTGGATTTGGAACCACACTCCTAACTACCACGTCCTTACTCCCAGATAACAAGAGCTCTGTCCTGACCTTGGTACCTTTAAATTCCTCTGTTAAACTAGATACTGGCAGCTGAAGTATCACATCGCTATGGGTCGCATTTTGGGTGAACCATAGCATGTACAGTACAGGCCAAAAGTTTGGACACACCTTCTCATTCAATGCATTTTCTTTATTTTCATGACTATTTACACTGTAGATTCTCACTGAAGGCATCAAAACTATGAATGAACACATGTGGAGTTATGTACTTAACAAAGAAAGGTGAAATAACTGAAAACATGTTTTATATTCTAGTTTCTTCAAAATAGCCACCCTTTGCTCTGATTACTGCTTTGCACACTCTTGGCATTCTCTCGATGAGCTTCAAGAGGTAGTCACCTGAAATGGTTTTCCAACAGTCTTGAAGGAGTTCCCAGAGGTGTTTAGCACTTGCTGGCCCCTTTGCCTTCACTCTGCGGTCCAGCTCACCCCAAACCATCTCGATTGGGTTCAGGTCCGGTGACTGTGGAGGCCAGGTCATCTGCAGCAGCACTCCATCACTCTCCTTCTTGGTCAAATAGCCCTTACACAGCCTGGAGGTGTGTTTGGGCTCATTGTCCTGTTGAAAAATAAATGATCATCCAACTAAACGCAAACCGGATGGGATGGCATGTCGCTGCAGGATGCTGTGGTAGCCATGCTGGTTCAGTGTGCCTTCAATTTTGAATAAATCCCCAACAGTGTCACCATTCCTCTGTTAAACTAGATACTGGCAGCTGAAGTATCCCTTTTCCATACAATGCAACACTACTTAGGCACCTAGGAGCGCCCAACCACTTCCTAATATAGGAGCTAACCGACCTTTCAGTTCTCTCCACAGTGGATATTGGAATTTCATAAACTGACAATGGCCACATTAACCTTAATGAGTTTTAAACCACAGACAGAAAATGTGCTGATTTAATGTGTTTTGTAATGAATCTCTTTGCCTGTTTTAGGACTGTTTTTACAATGTTGTCTTTTGTGTTTGGTGAGCCGAAGACAAATTTCCACCCATGATGGGCAATAAAGACCTATTCTATTCTATTCTATTCTATTCTATTCTATTCTATTCTATTCTATTCTATTCTATTCTATTCTATTCTATTCTATTCTGTGGTTGACATACTGGGATGGCACAACCAATGCTGGGACGTCAACAAAAGCATGTAGTAAGGGTTTGTTTTTAACAAAAAAAAAAAAAAAAAAAAAACATCAGGTTTTGGCTCTACATTAAAACAGGAAGTGAACACTGGGCTCCTGGGTGAAAGTGTCAGGTTTGTTGGACCCAGCCACCTCCCCACCCACCTGCCCTGTAGGGACTTTCCAGCTCCCTTATATTATGTCGTTACCAGCAGTGTTTCAACCCGACACTGTCCAGCAGCAGATCATACGGTCAGGAAAGGTGCTGTCCGGCTGACCACTTTTGTAGAATACCACAGCAAATGGTTACATCTGACTGCATCACAGACTGACATTGCCCAGCAATGTATCATACCACTGCAAAAGGTGGCTTTTGGTGTCAGTATCTGACGTCAAAATTGCTGACAAAGTGGCGGTATTTGATGACCTCGAAATGAGAACAGGCTGAACAGCCGTTAATCCTCCATCACGATAAAGTCAGGAGAATCTCACCTAGATCTCAATGATGATAGGCTTTCATGACACAGTGTTGCAATTTTCTTGCTCAAGTTGAAAAATTACGAATACGAATTTTGCGTCTTCAAGTCATTTGTATTGCCCGGTGTGGATTTGCATCTATTTGCATCTTTGCATTGACTCCTATGCATCGCATTTTGGGTGAACCATAGCATGTACAGTACAGGCCAAAAGTTTGGACACACCTTCTCATTCAATGCATTTTCTTTATTTTCATGACTATTTACACTGTAGATTCTCACTGAAGGCATCAAAACTATGAATGAACACATGTGGAGTTATGTACTTAACAAAGAAAGGTGAAATAACTGAAAACATGTTTTATATTCTAGTTTCTTCAAAATAGCCACCCTTTGCTCTGATTACTGCTTTGCACACTCTTGGCATTCTCTCGATGAGCTTCAAGAGGTAGTCACCTGAAATGGTTTTCCAACAGTCTTGAAGGAGTTCCCAGAGGTGTTTAGCACTTGCTGGCCCCTTTGCCTTCACTCTGCGGTCCAGCTCACCCCAAACCATCTCGATTGGGTTCAGGTCCGGTGACTGTGGAGGCCAGGTCATCTGCAGCAGCACTCCATCACTCTCCTTCTTGGTCAAATAGCCCTTACACAGCCTGGAGGTGTGTTTGGGCTCATTGTCCTGTTGAAAAAGAAATGATCATCCAACTAAACGCAAACCGGATGGGATGGCATGTCGCTGCAGGATGCTGTGGTAGCCATGCTGGTTCAGTGTGCCTTCAATTTTGAATAAATCCCCAACAGTGTCACCAGCAAAACACCCCCACACCATCACACCTCCTCCTCCATGCTTCAGAGTGGGAACCAGGCATGTGGAATCCATCCGTTCACCTTTTCTGCGTCTCACAAAGACATGGCGGTTGGAACCAAAGATCTCAAATTTGGACTCATCAGACCAAAGCACAGATTTACACTGGTCTAATGTCCATTCCTTGTGTTTCTTGGCCCAAACAAATCTCTTCTGCTTGTTGCCTCTCCTTAGCAGTCGTTTCCTAGCAGCTATTTGACCATGAAGGCCTAATTCGCGCAGTCTCCTCTTAACAGTTGTTCTAGAGATGGGTCTGCTGCTAGAACTCTGTGTGGCATTCATCTGGTCTCTGATCTGAGCTGCTGTTAACTTGCCATTTCTGAGGCTGGTGACTCGGATGAACTTATCCTCAGAAGCAGAGGTGACTCTTGGTCTTCCTTTCCTGGGTCGGTCCTCATGTGTGCCAGTTTCGTTGTAGCGCTTGATGGTTTTTGCGACTCCACTTGGGGACACATTTAAAGTTTTTGCAATTTTCCGGACTGACTGACCTTCATTTCTTAAAGTAACGATGGCCACTCGTTTTTCTTTAGTTAGCTGATTGGTTCTTGCCATAATATGAATTTTAACAGTTGTCCAATAGGGCTGTCGGCTGTGTATTAACCTGACTTCTGCACAACACAACTGATGGTCCCAACCCCATTGATAAAGCAAGAAATTCCACTAATTAACCCTGATAAGGCACACCTGTGAAGTGGAAACCATTTCAGGTGACTACCTCTTGAAGCTCATTGAGAGAATGCCAAGAGTGTGCAAAGCAGTAATCAGAGCAAAGGGTGGCTATTTTGAAGAAACTAGAATATAAAACATGTTTTCAGTTATTTCACCTTTTTTTGTTAAGTACATAACTCCACATGTGTTCATTCATAGTTTTGATGCCTTCAGTGAGAATCTACAATGTAAATAGTCATGAAAATAAAGAAAACGCATTGAATGAGAAGGTGTGTCCAAACTTTTGGCCTGTACTGTATAAATAATGGATGTAACAATCGTGACATTACCCATTGGTTTGTGGAATCACATTTTTAAGCCTCAAGTTCTGTGGATCTGACTATCACTCAGAGAGTGATAGTCTGTCCTGTCACTCAAAGAGGCCCAACCTTTAATGCAGCTGTGCGGAACTTTTTACCAACTGTCTCTAGTTCGTATCACCCCCCCTTGAAGATCCGCATATTTATTTGGACCCAACAGCGACAAAAAGCCTTTCTCTATATGGCTGTTTAGCGTAGCCTGGCTCGGGTCGGACACACAGCGGAAGTCAGCAAACCAGAATACGGCACCCGAGGCGGAAGAGATTCTGCTCGCCCGCAGCGATTAAACCACAGAAGAAGGAGCCGTGTTTACAGTGTTCTTCAAGTAAGCAGTACGCAACGGGCATTGTTGAACACATAACACCTAACAGATTTACCAGAGACGTATCTATGAGGACTTGGTTGTACTTTTGATGTCATGGTGGATAACGAAGGAGCATCATCTAAAATTATCTGTGACTGTGACCATGAACACAAATATACAGCAGGCAGTTGTCCTCAGCTTATAAGAAATTCAGAGCTACACCAGAACATTTATGAGCAGGTCTTACTTTACTACTAATTTCTGCGTAACGTTAGTATGTTAGCATGTTTCCACTAATTACTTGGACTGACCTAACGTTAGTAGCGTTAGCTTTGCAAGCGAAGGCTGCAGGTAACAGCTTTGCTGTGTTAGGATTATGTTATGTCTTCACTGTGTATCTTCACATAAAAGAATACTCCGACAATTTGGGAGTTATGCCCTTTCTCTATCATTTTCATATTGAGACAACATGATCGATATCTTTTTTTGTGTCTGTACATCCAGTGGCTGGGTCTCAGCATTTAGCATGGCGTTCATAGGGGGTCAGTACGTCCTGTGCTGTGATTCGCGGAGGGATACACCGGTGAGCAGGCACAGACGTAGCTTGTAAACAAAACTCAGCTGTTTATTTAGCCTGGCGATATCTCCCGATTTTAGTAGCTACAATGGACGACTTTGAACATGATTTTGATGAGTTTCTTGTAGTGGACACAGACCCAGAGCCATACCTGTTTGAGCCGGAGTACACAGATGAGGAACTCCCATGTGTTGGATGCTGAGCAGGCGAGAAGAGAGGCTGAATCCTCCATCGTTGTGGAGATATATCATCAGGAGGAAAACCGCCGCAGAGAGTGCATCACAAGGAATGAAAACTTTGCAGCAATCACTAATCCTGGAGTGACTGAAACTTTTTTTCATGTTGCTAAGATGAACTGGAAAAAACACCCCAGGCCTGCAGGAGCTGATGGACAGCTTTCAGTCAGGTGAGTAATATTATCCGTGTCGTCTCTTTGTTTGCTTTTACCGCGGCTCACACTACTACGGTAGCCTTAGTAGCTCAAAATACACAACAGATTATATTAGATCAGAACAGAAACATGACAGGAGAATTTACTGAGTAATTTTGCTGTTTCCACTAATTACTTGGACTGACCTGACGTTAGTTAATCCTCTCGCTCTCCAAAACAAATGCATGCGGTAATTGCTGGCTGCAGTCGGAATTTTACGACACCAGGCTGTGGGTGTCATACCGCTTCGACTAAAGGGGCGCTATAATCAACGAAAACGAAAAGTTCCACACAGCTCCTGTAATTATGTGTAACTTTAAGCATTAATAAAATGTGAACAGGTGAGTTATTTAAAATTCAGCCCCTGTACAGTTGTCATGTATGTTGAAATTAGCTACAGAGACCAAAACTGTTTTTTGTACCAGGCTGTAGACATGTTTAAGCCTGCTGTAAAGCTGGACATTTTAACATGGGGTCTATGGGGATTGACTCGCTGTAGGAGCCAGCCTCAAGTGGACATTAGAGGAACTGCAGTTTGTGGCACTTAAGTGTTGCCACTTGGTGGGAACACACCATGACAAATCATCTCACTGTCTTTCTGCCTATGGCTTCTTGAACATTACTCATTATTTTGAATATTACTAATTATAAATACCATAAATAAGATGATCAAAAACATTTGAGAAATACAGAATGTTGGTGAAGAGTCATGCTGCCTTCTGATAACATCACGGTATTTGTCTTGTATTAGTTAAAGGTTTTTTTGGGGGAGTTTTTCCTTATCCGCTGTGAGGGTCCTAAGGACAGAGGGATGTCATATGCTGTAAAGCCCTGTGAGGAAAATTGTGATTTGTGATATTGGGCTTTATAAATAAGATTGATTGATTGATTGATTGATTGATTGATTGATTGATTGATTGATAGTTGGACTGCACGGGAACTTCTATACTTGACAGAGGTGTAAAATGTCAGAAGCAACAAAGGACATCCCTGGCGCCAACCTTTTTAAATTAGAGTCTTGCTGATTGGAAGAAACGACAGCTTCGCCATGAAGCATCTGAAACCTCGCTGGTGACAAAAGTGTGTCAGAGCCATTTGAGAGCACCAGCTCTCTGCCTATTAACTCTGACTGTCCCTGTGATTGACAAAGGGAGAGAGAGAGAGAGAGAGAGAGAGAGAGAGAGGAAACCTTGGTCAACAGCTGCCTCTCTCTTTATGCTCTGAATTTCACACCGACATGTGAGAGGAAGGTAAATGAGAGAAAAAGGAGGACGACAGTGAATAATGTTATCTCCTCTATCCTTCTGCTCTTTTTTCCTTCTCTCAAGGTCTTTTCAAGTGTCTCATACCAATGTCCATTTTTCCCTCTCTACATACCTCCTGGCTTAAATATAGAGGACTTGAGCATTTTTTTTGCATTTACTTCACCACAGCATTTAAATAGCAATTCATTATATGAGAAAGCAACCTGCAGCAGGTAGATGATGGCGTTGTCCACTCCCAGGTGAGGCTGGTAGGCAAACTGCAGAGGGTCCAGCAACGATTTCACCTGTGGTCTCATGTGGGCCAAGACCAGCCTCTCCAGCACCTTCATCATGTGAGATGTGAGGGCAACTGAATGAAAGAAGAAGGTTGTGTTCACTCCACCGATAGGAAACTTTCATAAAAATCTTATTTTGATGCTAAGAAGCTAAATGACAAGCAGCTTCTGCTGTTTTACTGTTCTGCATTTAACACATTAAGGCACAGCTCTAAAACTACATTTAACAAAAGTTAAATCATTGGGGCGTTGGTGGATTAGTGGTAGAGCAGGTGCCCCATGTACAAGGCTGTTGCCGCAGTGGCCCGGGCTCGACTCTAGCCTGTGGCCCTTTGCTGCATGTCTCGCCCTCTCTCTCTCCCCCCCTTTCACACTTCACTAGCCTATCAATTAAAGGCAAAAAATGCCCATAAAAATATCTTTAAAAAACAAAAATTAAATCATTTACCTTTTTTTTCTTTTAAGTATAACCTACATAGCTATTATTGTAGCTGAACTGTGCTGAGTACCAAAGACAAGTAACTCTGAAAATACTGTTTACATTTGTTCAAATTTTACAGTACAGTATTAGTAACAGTAATAACAGTATTAGAGAGTGCCAAAATGACCACAGTGCCCCACAAAAACCCCCTCAGTCCCCTAAAGGGTTAAGAAAAAAAAAAACAAAAAAAACAACACATTTATAGAATTATTTTTAAATCTGTCAATAGGGGGCACCACCAGCTCCAGACAAGTGCATTAGTCTTTTGCTGTCAGGAACTGGCCATCTCCTGTCTTCCCCTCTGTTTGTATTTTGGAGGCTGTTTACACGTAGACGGTGATTTTGATAAACGGAGACATCTTCCTTCGTTTGTGCCCTTCGTTGACACGCAAATGGAGATTTCTCCTCTGAAAACGAGTCTTTCTAAAAACTCTAAAAACCAGAGTGGAGATTTTGGAAAACTCCGGTTGCGCGTTTGCATGTAAACTGAGATAAACGGAGATAGACAGAGTTATTGGCAGCCCACGTCACAGTATGCACCGGAACCTGCGCCTGTGTCAAAAGTGCGACCTATGTTGCCATGGTGACAGTGGATACATGGAGGGCTTGAGCTTGTCATTACACTGCCACCTACAGGTTTGGCATGCTCTTGTCTATATATACACGGGTAAGTGTAAATGAAGATTTTTTTGAAAACGGAGACGATGAAATGTCCATTTATGAAAATAGCCGGCCACGTGTAAATGGCCTCTTGTTTTCCCCTCCCTCTTGTTCTGTGTTTGTGTGGTGTTTCCCTTTCTGCCATTCCCCAGGGCTGGGCGGGGCTACTGGACTCTCCTGCACTCTCTCTCACTCACACCTGCCAGTCATCAGCCTGATTGCCACTCACCTCTTCTGCAGCAGTATTTAGCCTGGCTTCACTCTCCACTCCCTGCCAGTTCGTTGTCAACCACTCGTGGTAACAGACCGGTCGACTCTCTTTCTTGAGATTTTTGTATCCTGTTTTTGCTATGAAGATTTCTTACTCTGCTGATTTTGTTTTCCAGCCCTTGACTCTTTGTCCCTGCCTGGAGATTTTTGAGGTTTTGTTTTTTTGTGAATAAATCATCAGTGTTTTGATCTGCATATTGGGGTCCAGACTTGTGTATAATCCTGACATTTGCAAAATTCAGCCATAAATTGATGACAGTTTGTCCAAACATCACCATACTTGGTGGATGTTTTTAATTAAGCCATTAAAGCATGTCCCCAAACTGGTTCTGTAATTGACCTTTAGAAAATGACAGTGTTGCCAAAGAAGAGCGTGGCCTGGTAGAGATTTGGATGTAAATGAATAAGCATCTGTCTGATCTTAATAAAATCTTGTTAATCGTTAAGAACTTCTAAACTTTCAAAGGCTTTGATCATACCCAGCTTTCAAGTTTTAAAGGGTTATGCTGGCTTGAATCCTGGGGCCTGTATCACGAAGCGAGATCAACCTTTCCTGGGTTACCCAGACCTATCCTGGTTTGACTAACCCTAACAATGGCAATCAGGATAATCAGTATCACAACGCTGGATATCAACTCGGTAACTCAACCCAGGGTTGCTTTGTCAAGAGCCGTGAACGCGCACGCAGCGGACCAATCACAATCATGAGAGAAGTGCAGCGTCACTGAGCGTCCTCACAGAGCGCCGTATGTGAGGGAAAAAAAGTATTTCTCGTGAGGATCAGAGATCAGTTTTACTAAAATATGAGGAGGAGAAAAGCAACATTACAGAAAAGGCCAACACCGTGCAGCTGCAGGAGGAGGAAACATGCGTGGCAATGCCGGAGTAGTTAGAAGCCACTAAAAGCTTATCAAAGAAATTCCCCTGTCAAAACAGCAATGAAATCACATAATAGAGAAGAAAAAAAATGGGTAAGGAAGGAAGAAATACAGGAGGAGAGAGGGAAAAATCAAGACCAAACAAGGCAGCACATAAAATTACGTGTAGGTTAAATTACTCATCACTGGTTCAAGTAGCTACAGTACCTGTACCTGTACATCTGACACTGATCACACACTTGAATCCCATGAAATCAATGCTGTGCAGATGAACTGTGTGTATTACAATTATCGTCTAACATCACTGCATCTGATAAATTGGTCTTCTTTGTCATAACGTTATATATGCTACAATAAAGCTTAAAGCTGACATCACAATGAAATCATATCAACACCAAAGTGATAGTCTGAATAAAACCATCCTGATATTGAGCTGTGTTAGAAATTAACAGCTGCGCAAAAATATACCTAGTCTCCCTCTTTAAAAAACAAAAAGGATAATCCCTCAAACACCATGAAGTGTAGACATGATAGGCTACTTTCCACACTTCCAGCAGCAAAGCTGTCAATTAGGCCCATTATCTTTAACAGGGATCATTTCCTCCAACAAAACAAAATGTTTGCACTAATTAATGGTGCTATTAAGTGTTCGCAAATTATCAGTTTCTTTCTTATGAAGGGGTGGGATGAAATTTCGACTTCTTTCCACTCCTTTTTGAACAATCTTTTCATTGTCTGTTGTTGTTGCTTTTTTTTTCTTTTTTAATGTTCAAAATAAACTTTCAAATCAAAATCAATGAAATGAATTAAACTTCCCGTCATGACTGGGCTGTATTTCTGTCAGCGGAGTCATTTTTTTCCGAACAGCTGATTGGCCAGTGGGTGGTGCATTTTATAGGATCAAATTCAACCCTGAACTTACCCTGCTCTGGAGCAGGATAGCCGTTTAGAGTAAGTTACCATGGTGATCTACCCCGATAAGAACTGAACCGGCTTCATGAGACCGAAAACCCAGGGTTAACCCTGAAGTTACCTCGCTAAGACATTAATCCTGCTTCGTGATACAGGCCCCTGGAATCACTGCTTGCAGCTTTATTTGTGTTTTTATTTTCATGCTTCAATTCTCTATCCCTTTTTGTGTCTGTGATTTTGTTTGTGTTGTTTATTAAGTTACTGGGTGCCTAAATTTCCCTTGGGATTAATAAAGTATCTATCTGTCTCTCTATCTGCCCACTTGGAATTTCCAAACTGCTCGACTTGGACTCGTCTCTGACTTGTCTTGGACTTGACTCAAGTGCTCCCAACTGGAAGATTTATAAGTCAGTTGTTGAGTGTGAATAGCACACCTCGTGTGTTTCTCTGCCGTCGTCCTCCTTCAGCGTGACATTCTGATCTTCAGCTGTCTGCTGTATTTGTTCCTATAGAGTCTATTAGACCTCAGCCCATGATGTTAAAGGCTAAATGAAGAAGAGTGAAAGAGAGAGGATATTCTGGATGCCTAGCAACAACCACACACATCCCTGAACTCTGTCCACAGAGGCAGAAACTTCTCAACAGCCCAGCCTGCAGCCTTTAGTATCCACTACTAATTCAGTCAATTAGGACCACCCATCAATTAAACCTTGTGTTCATTTGTCCAATTAAGTCTTATGCTAATTGATCATCTGGGGGGCAGGGTTAGGGGAGGTAGTGTCCGATTAGGTGGATGTCATCTGCCAAACTCTCACATTCATTTTAGCCTTTAAAAGAAGGGGTAATTCTTCCAGAGTAGGATGAGGTTAACTGAAACAGCTTGTTGAGGAATTAACTGATTAACACACACTGAAGTGACTGACAGCTGCACGAGGTGTGTATAACGTCCTAGAGTGCACAGCTGCAAGTGGTGATGTGATTGTGAGTGCCTTTAATTGAGGTTTTGCCTTTTGTTTTTGTTCATCCCCATGTAAAACTACGCATATCCTGACCTCAGGACTGTTTTCATGGTTGTCTGTAAGTACAGCCCACAGCAATATCTAAAGAACACTTTGAGAAAATTCCTTCAATTTCGGCACAATCGTCCCCTTCTACTAAAGAATGAACAGATTAGATTGTGGTAGTAAAAGGTCAAAGGTTAAGGTCACTGTGAACTTGCGTCTGTCTCATTCTCGTGAATGGGATCTCTTGAGAAGGCCTTGGGGGAATTTACTTAAATTTGGCACAAACGTCCACTTGTACTCAATGATGACCTGATTCAATTGTGGTGGTCAAAGGTTTGGGTCACTGTGAACTTGCGTCCGTCTCATTCTTGTGAATGCAATATCTCCACAACACCTCGATTGAATTTCAACAAATTTGGCACAAATGTCCACTTTGACCATCAAATTCTAATTCTAAATTAAATTCTAAGTTCATCATTGACTCAGAGGTAGAATATCAAGATCACTGCAACCTTGTCCATTTGTCCATCCCCCTATATGACTGTGATATCTCTACAACACCTTGAGGTAATATCCTCAAATTTGGCACAAATGTCCACTTGGACTCAAGTCCAAGGTCAAAGGTCAAGGTCGGTGTGACCTGGCAAAACATGTTTTGAATTCATATGCTTATTATGACAAAGTGTCACACAAATGTCTAATAGGATAAAATGACAAAATTATGATGTTTTGATCCAAAAGGTCAAAGGTCAACTTCACTGTGACATCAAAATGTTCTGTGAAAACACTTTTTCTGGCCATTACTCTAATCTTGAAACAGTGCTGATATAGATCCTCGTTAGACTTGGATGTAAACTGTAAGAGAAACTTCACTGGAAGCATACAACCGCAAGATGGTAATTCTACTTCTTCAGATGATATGGTTCTGTTGGCTTCATCAGATTGGAACCCTAAGCTTGGATGGTTTTTAGCTGTGTGTGAAGTGACGGGGATAAAATTCACATGTTTAAACTTTTTTTACAGGCTCCTGATCCTGCAATCTACGACTTTGGTTTTTGTACGATTTCTTATTGCAGTACAAATGAACTTCATTTATTACACAGAGCTTTAATTTCTTGCTGGCAGTCATCATGTCTTAGTAGGAGTCAGATTTGTCTTCACCCATTATAACGTGGTATTTATTTCAGCCTTTTGTTCCTTCCTTCTCTCCTGTTTTGTTTCCTTCTAGGTTCATAATCATTTTCATTTGAAAGCCTTGATGTATTTGTGAGTTAATTTGAGTGTAATTTTCTAATCAGATGTTCTTAATGTGCCTCAAGCAGACAGAGTGACAGGTGAAATGGGAGTTTTTACCTTGGCTGCACTTTGGATCAGATGTTTTAATCCCAAAACACTTTGGAGAAAAGCTCCATGTATTCTGCTTTGATTTTTCGACACAAGTGGTTCAACTGTTTGATTTTATTTTGCTACAAAATTGGCAACAAGGCTCACCAGTTCATGTTCATACACCAAATAAACATTACTGTCCTCAGTTCCACAATTTCTAGCAGCAAACCACTTGTTATTAATCACATGATTTACCATTTTCAACCACAAAGCATCCCATGAGTCATCCAAAGGGTCCCACAGAGGATATGACTTGGGTTTCCACCAAGCAGCAACCTCCAGGACTGAAAAATGAAACCAACGTGGAAGTGATAAAAACTGCAGTTCCACTAATGTCCACCTGAGGCTGGCTCCAAGAACAAGTCAATTCCCATAGACCCCCATGTAAAAATGTCCAGCTTTACAGCAAAAATAAACATGTTTACAGCCTGGTACAAAAACAGTTTTGGTCTCCACAGCTAATTTCAATATTCATAACCACTGTATCGGGGTGAATTTCTATATAACTCAGCCATTTAAATGTTATTAAGGCATAAAGTTATACATATTTAAAGGTGGGGCCTCTTTAACTGACAGGTGGGTGCTGTCAGCTGACAAGTTGCTACCATGGTGACAGCGTCTGTTACATAACCATGGTTTAACCCCAGATGCAGCTGTCGCTATTTCAGTGGGTTTTTTAGTCCATGATTGAAAATTATAATGTTTTGGTTGCCAAAAGAGTCTTGTTCAGCGTGTGGTTGTATTAAAAGATCCTCTAAGGAGTTGGATGTTTAGTTTTTCCAGTAAGTACTTTTTGTTTTAATCTTTTTTCCACCAGCAAAAATTAGCATTAACATTACCACAGTTAACCATAGCTGCACATGCCCCATGCTAACTAAACTGGCAGCTAGCAATAGGATCAGCTCTACACTTTTGTCCAAAAATGGTCACTTCTTGTTCTAGAAATCCAAGATGGCAACGGCAAAACTCAAGGCTTTAAAATGGGAGTCCACAAGCCAATGGGTGACATTGTGGTAACTACATTCATTATTTTAACCAGTCTGTGGTTTCGACATGAGTAGTAACAGCCAGAGATGTATGAAGGATGACCAGGATGAAAATGTTCTGTGGTTAAGGCTCTAAATGTCTGGCCAGCTATAGGGCACTGTTGAGGAACCCACTGATTTGTTAGTATGTAGAGCTAAGTGAGCAAGTCATGGGGCAAGTTGTCCAGACAAGGAGCAAGAAGCCCAGCCAACAGCACACCTCAGGAAACCCACCAGGACAAAAAAGGTATAACTTCTGCATGTACATAAGGTAAAGAGTGACATGGGAAATAACCAAACACCCCTCTACACAACCTAACAAGAAACCCTTGGCTCCTGAGACAAACAGAGCTACTGCACCCCCTAGCTGGCATCATGCAGCCTGACGAGACGATGATGATGAAATAATGATTACAAAAACCTTGATACCACAATGTTTTCATTTGTTTTCACTGCAGATGAGGCATTTAGGTGTAGATAGACAGATAGATTCTTCTGTCAATGCTGATGATGAGTGATGGCAGTGTCAGCAGCCGGAATTGGGCATGTTTATTTGGCCCTATTCTTGGGCTTCATTCATGCTGAGCCTCAGCCAAGTCAGGCAAACAGATGCGGCCTGACTTATTTCCTCCAGTGTGCCAAGTTTGGGCCAGTGCTGGGACAGGTCATTTTTGTCAATGATCCAGTGATAACAGTGTTGGCAGGTGTCATTCAGCTGAGTCCCTGCCGAGTGGGGCAACTCTACGCAGCCCAACATATTTCTTTCCAACATTTCCAACAACGGCCCAGTGATGGCAGTGTTGGCAGCCGCGACTGAGACAGTTAATTTGTCCAGATTCTGGGGCGTCATTCATGCTGAGTCTCAGCTGAGTCAGGCTAACTGACTCGGCCTGACTTATTTCTTCCTGCATGCCAAGTGTGGGCTGATGCTGGGCTGGGTCACTTCAGTCAATGGCCCAGTGATGGCAGTGTTGGCAGCCACAATTGGACAGTCTATGTGGCCTGTTTCCGGGGCATCATTCATGCTGAGTTTCAGCAAAATCAGGTAACTGGACGCTGTCCGATTGATTCCAGCTCGTCAAGTTTGAGCTGCACCAGTTCATTAGATTAGTACAAGATGGCGCCCCCCAGTGCGGACGCCTGTTACAGCAGCTCCTGTTCACTGCTGGGCTTTTTTTCTTTTTCATTTAACTTTCTTATTTGGAGTTTTTTTCAGTTAGCGAGCTAGCACTTATGTTCTGTTTTATTATGGAGACAAAGACCGCTCTTTTTAAAGCAGTCTTTCTCCTGTTTGTCCACAGAAATGATCTATGTGGGGACCCGGCGCCCAGCCGTGGCTCCATTGTTTACACCCGGGACCAGCTGTTAGTGCTGCGTCACACCATGGTGCTGCCTGAGGAGAGGCACGAAATTCCCCACGAGCTATGGAGAAGGAGACGGGGAAGTCGCGCCGGAGTGCAGCGCCGACACCAGAGGAGACGGTACAAACCCGTCGTCATGAGGAACGTAAGATCGCTCCTCAACAAGATGGATGAGCTGTCGGCACTGACTCGCCATCAGAGGGAGTACCGGCAGAGCAGCAAGCTGGTGTTTACAGAGACATAGCTGAACGCGGAAGTACCGGACATGATTGCCGCGCTGGACAGATTCCAGCTCATCAGACACGACAGGACAGCGGTAAGAGGAAAGGATGAGGGCTGGCTGTGTTTGTGAATGATAGATGGTGTAACTCTGGGCACTATCAAGGAACAGCATTGCTGCAGGGACATTGAGCTGGTGGCTGTTGGCATGAGACCCCGGGAGTTTTGTCATGTCATTATGGTAGCAGTGTATGGCCCCCCCATCTGCAAAGGCTGAGTCTGCTTGTGACATTCTCCACTGTGTTATAAGTAGGCTGCAGACACAGCACCCTCAGGCCCTCCTTCTGATCTCTGGGGACTTCAACCACGCCTGTCCATCCACCACCCTGCCCACCTTCACCCAGTATGTTTCCTGCCACACCAGAGACAATAAAACACTGGATTTATTTTATGTCAACACCAAGGAGGCATACCACTCACCCCCCCTGCCCCCCTGGGAAGAGCTGATCACAGCCTGGTTCATCTTCTGCCTGTCTACAGACCTCTGGTACAGAGAGAACCAGCAACCACCTGCACTCAGAAGAGGTGGTGTGATGAGGCCGAGGAGGCCCTGAAGGACTGCTTCGATACCACTGTGTGGGAGGTACTCAGCGATTCCCATGGGGAGGACATTGACAGTATGACATCATGTATTACGGACTACATAAACTTCTGTGTGGAAAGCGCTGTACCCACCAGGACTGTACGCTGCTTCTCCAACACCAAACCCTGGATTACTCCAGATATAAAAGCTCTCCCGAAGGAGAAGTGGAGAGTTTTTAACTCTGGAACCAAGGAGGAGCTGAAGGCCGTGCAGACAGAGCTATGGAGAAACATCAGGCGGGAAAAAGTAAGGATATAAAAAGAAGATGGAGGAACAGCTGCAGCAGAGTGACGTCAGTGGAGTCTGGAGAGGTCTGAAAACCATCTCAGGACACAAACAACCAGACTCCCATGCCAGAGGCGACCAGAAGTGGTTGAATGATCTAAATCTGTTCTTCAATAGACTTGATCAGTCTGCCCCTCCCCTGGCCCAGACATCACAGCTGAAACCCCCCTCATCCTCACCTGTCCTCAGTCCTGGATACTGGACTACCTCACGGACTGGCCGCAGTATGTCAGGACCCAGGATTGTGTATCGGACTTGGTTGTCTGCAGTACGAGGCCCCGCAGGGGATGGTGCTGGCACTGTTCCTCTTCACCCTCTACACTGCAGACTTTTCATACCACACCCCCACCTGTCATCTGCAGAAGTTCTCTGACAACTCTGCCACAGTCGGCTTCATCACAGATGGGAACGAACCACAGGGAGTACAGAGAACTGAACCAGGACTTCGTGGACTGGTGCCTGAGGAACCACCTTCAGATCAACGCAGGGAAAACCAAAGAGCAGATGGTGGATTTCCGCAGGCAGAGACTCCTCCCCCAACACCGGTGAACATCCAGGGAAAGGACATTGAAATGGTGAAATCTTATAAGTACCTGGGTGTTCATCTTAACAATAAACTAGACTGGACTAATCACATAACAGCACTATACAGGAAAGGCCAAAGCAGACTCTACCTGCTGAGGCGGCTCAGGTCTTTTGGAGTGCAGGGGGTGCTCCTGAAGACCTTCTTTGACGCTGTGGTGGTATCAGCCATCTTTGGTGGTCTGCTGGGGCAGCAGCATCTCGGCTGCAGATAGGAAGAGACTGGACAAGCTGATCAAGAAGGCCAGCTCTGTCCTGGGATGCTCTCTGGACTCTGTGCAGGTGGTGGGAGAAAGGAGGAGGACAGCCAAGCTGTCATCTCTGATGACTAATGACCAGACTGATTCACCCAAAGTGTGTGAAGGAACACTATTGCAGGTCCTTCCTGCCTGCTGCTGTCAGACTACATAACCAGCACTGCTTACAGTAAACTGCACCATGGACACTTTATGGACACTATGGACACTTTATAAACACCACAGGTGTTTGCTCTTTTTTTGCACATACAATCACTTGCACTAGATGTGTTCTCTTTAATCCACTGCTCATTTTTATTCACTGCTCATTATTATCCACTTCTCATTATTATTATGTATTATTATTACTATTATTATTATTGTTATTTCTCACCACTTCTTGTATTTTTTGTACTTTATTTTGCATGCCTAGTTTTTAAATTTTAAGTTTTTAAGTTTAAAATTTGAAATCTTTAATCTGACTCTTTTGCCTTGACTGCTGTAACACTGGAATTTCTCAATTGTGGGATCAATAAAGGTGTATCTTATCTTATCTTTATTTGGCCCAATTCTGGAGCGTCATTAATGCTGAGTGAGGCAAACAGATGCAGGACACTGTTGGATTTTGGCTCACTCTATCACTCAATGTTCATCTCATCTAATGAGGCCAACTACTTGTCAGCGTCGTTTGTTTTGTTTTTCAGGACCTCAATTGAAATAGAAAAAAATTACAATTCCCCCCCTCTCATTTAAATGAGACCGATCAAAACTGATCGTCTGCCTCTTGGTCACTGTCCACTTCACCCATCAGTGCGGCCGTCTCCATCTGTGCCAATTGATATGGTGGGGGGTGAGGATGTTTCTTTTCAGTTAGGGTCACAATGATTCTTTCACACAGTGATCTAATACAGGGGATACAGCAACAACCACACAAAGCTAAAACTGCGAGCATTCCCACCATACTTATCTGTGCAGGTGTTGGGTTGCCCTCGCGACGCCGAGCTTCCTCTGGTCTGATTTCGAGGTGGGCTGGTCTGTCTGTCTCTGGAGGAAGACTCATACCACAACAGAGGAATGATGATTATACAGGTTAACACAAAACCTCCACGCCAACACCACCTCTGGTGGCTTGGTGGCACCCCCACTAGGTTCATTCTCTACAAAATGTGAACCAAGTATATAAGAATAGCAAGAATCTGTAACTAGCAAGCAGTCTTTCACCATATCCTGATCTTGTCTTCTCAGATGTACTCTGGGCAAAGTGTTACTCCAGAGGGGCTTCTAACCTTCACACCAACTACAGGATACCTTCCCGCACTTATGCTAAAATAGGAAAACAAAAATAAATGTCTTTACAAGTGATTTTTTTTTTTACACCTTACTGTCTCCTATGTCCTGCAGTGTCCGACCAGGTGGATCTGCCGTTGCACACTGACTCCAATGATACCACGTGTCACCTTTCCCTTGCAGTTTCACTGCATGTGAGGTCCGTTCTGCAACCTTGTAGGGTCCCGTCCAACGTGGCTCCGACCACTTCCATTCGATCACCTTCAAGAGGACCCACTCCGATGTTGGGGGCCCTTTTCCCTCTGACTCCTCCTTCCTGGATCCCACCTGTTTGGAGAAAGCTGACACCAATGCTGTTAGTTGGTCATAGTATGGCTTATACCTTAAGGGGCTTTCTCCCTCCCCTGTGGTTTGCATGCCAGCCCCCGGTCCTGGGAACTGCTGCCCTGTTTTAAGTTTATACGGAGTGAACCCAGTCACTGAGTTCACCGAGCTTCTAATAGATAGCAGGGCTACTGGGAGGGCCTCATCCCAGTTCATTTTGGTTTGGGCGTAGGTTTTTCCTACTTTGGCTTTGATGGATTGGTTCATTCGTTCCACCTTGCCCTGTGATTGGGGGTGATACACAGTGCCAAATGCGTGTCTCAACCCGAGGGCCCTTTCTACCTCTTGTAGGTCTTTGTTTTTAAAGTGGGCTCCGTTATCTGATCGAATTCGTCTGGGAAACCCATGCATTGGAATGTATTGGTTAATCAGAAATTTCACAACTGTTTTTGCATCTTCTGATTATGCAGGAATAGCTTCTGGCCATCCGGTGTATGCATCCACTGCCACCAGAAGATACCTGTATCCATTCACTCTTTCCAACATATCTGTGTAATCAATGAGGATCTCTTGACCTGGGGTTTTAGGGAGAGGAAATCTCCCTTGGTGCGGTTTTACCGTGGGTCTGACATTATATTCTGTACATATCTCACACTCCCTTTTGTGATTCTCTATCATTACAGGCAAAAGGGGATGCCACCAGTGAGTGAGATGTCATTGCATCTGCATTTTCCCACAGTGTGTCAGCCCATGAGCTTCCTGCAATTCTGATGCCATCAGCCCAGGGGGCAGTACTGGTCTACCGTCCGGAGACCTCCACATGTCCCCCATCTTTGCGGCTTCTCTCTCTTTCCACACTGTAAGCTCCTGTGGAGAGGCCTTTTGCTGTTCAGCCATTAACATATTTACATCGCAGGATGGTAGCAGATCATATATGGTTTTCCCCGCTTGAACCATCATATATATACTGGGGATTGTATCCCGCTTTTTTCTTTGCTGCCTCATCTGCCGCTTCGTTACCCTTGGAGACCATTGATCCCGTGCGATCATGCCCCTTACATTTGATTACAGCGACTTCAGCGGGCTTCATCAGTGCTTCAACCAATCTTTTCATATCTTTTTCGTGTTTGAAGGGAGTTTTAGCCGCAGTTAAAAAGCCTGACCTTATCCACTGCATCATTTCTACATGGATTGCTCCTACCACACAGGCAGAGTCTGTGTAAATGTTCACTCTTTTGCCTTCCGCCCATTCTAATGCTGCGATCATTCCCTGTAGTTCAGCTAGCTGGGATGATTCTTTCCCTATCACATCTCCTGTGCTAACCTCCTTAAACCCTGTCTCCGTGTTCCTTACCACTGCATACGCTGCTTTCAACCCCTCAGTTGGATGCCTATAACAGCACCCATCCGTGAACAGTGTCTCTTCTGCTCCTACCAGTGGTTTTGCCTGTAGGTCCTCTCTTACCCTTGTGTCTTTCAGGACTCTCTCCTCACATCTGTGTGGGTCTCCTTCCCCCATATTGTCTGCCATGTTTATGCCCTCATGTGTGAACGCTGTTGAGTTTACATATGCCACGATGCTGTGTGTTGTCAGTACTGTTAGTGCGTGCCCCATTACTATGTGTGCTACTTTCTGCAAAATTTTTGCTACCCCTGCGGCGTGTCAAGTGCATGACGGTTGTCTGTCCTCTGTTGGATCCAATGTAATGCTTACATACATTGGTACCTGTCGCCCTCCCCCTTTTTTCTGAAAAAGCACATCATTCACTGTGTGTGCTCTTTCAGAAACATCTAAGAAAAACGGCAGCTTATAATCAGGAATGGCCAAAGCGGTGGCGCTGGACAGTGTCTGCTTGAGATTAATAAATGAATTTTCGGCTTCAGTGGTCCAGACGAGAGGAGCAGTGAGGTTTCTCATCCCCTGCTCATTCACCATGGCCCGTAGAGGGTGTGTCACTTCCCCATAGGAGGGGACAAACTGTCTGCTGTATCCTGTGAGACCAAGGAAGGATAGCATATCTTTCACGGTATGTGGTTTCGGGTGGTGAAGGATAGATGACCCACTTAAACCCAGTGTGGTGGAGGCGCAAAAGAATTGTATGTGTCTCTGCGAGGCAAGAGAGATGATCAGGAGCGGCCAAAAGAATGTCATTTACATACTGGATCACCACCACCCCCTTTGGAAGAGGTAGATCCGCGAGCTGCTGTTTAAGAACATGGTTAAACAGACCAGGGGACAGGATGAACCCCTGGGGTACCCGGGCATACCTGAGTTGTCGACCTTGGTATGTAAATGAAAAAATGTCACGCAGCTGCGGTGCCAAAGGTAAGCAAAAGAAGGTATTTGCCAGGTCAATACAGGAGAACCACTCATGTTCTGGTGTAATTCCTGACATAAGTGTATATGGGTTGGGCACTGGAACCGTGGGAGTGGAGACAATCGAGTTAATTTGCCTAAGATACTGTGCCATGCGGTATTTACCAGTGTTTTGTTTTTAAACCGGAAGAATAGGAGTATTCCAGCTGGATTGTGAGGGCTCCAGCACTCCAGCCTGCATGAGGCCTGCAATGGTATCTGCAATACCCGCCTCAGCCGCAGGTTTATGGTGATACTGTGTTTGCCAGATGGGTGTGTGATCAGTGAGTTCAAAAGTAATGGGTGTGACGGAACTGCAATGACCGACATCAGTGGGGCTGGAGGACCATAGAGCCTCAGGGAGTGTCTTCAGCATGTCATTGGCATCAGGATGATCTGTCTTCCCTGCCATGAAACCTCTCTATCTGTCTATGCTCCAGGATCACCCTATCCGTGGCGCCCGGTGTGATTTTTTATGCTTGCTCGGAGGGAGAGAAATCAACATTCGGAACTTGTGTGTGAACCCAATCGGTGAGTGAGGTCAGTCTTTTGCACATGGGGCCCAAATCTTTAGCTTGATGATTAGCATGTACTGCCAGTGTTATGTGTGGGGAGGCCTCTACAGCCGCCTCACACCACTGAAGTTGTTCGGGTCAACAGCCGCTGCCACCCCCTCGTTTCCCACTAAGATACATGATGAGCTAACCTCCCACAGTTTCCCTTCGAGTTCCTGATTAAAGGCTTGTTGATACATTTCATCCCCGTCCCTATCATAACAGAGCGTCACGTGGAGGGGGTCCGGGGGAGGAGTGTATGGGTGAAGTGATTGGACCCAAGGACGCCACAACTGATACAGGGTGTTGATGCCTGGTCTGTCCTTGGTCTCAGGCTCGAGAAGGCCCCAGCAAATATCAGCCCAGAGTCCCTCTGCTGTGGGGGATATGTCTGCTGATAACAGCATCTGGGAGGATGAATGCACTGTGGACAGAGAGCAATTCACTGTGTATCCATTCGGAAAGGTCACTATTAGTTAGGGCTGGGCGATAAATCGATTTTATCGATTAATTCAAATTTGTAGTTTAGGCTGATTTGTTTTTAGGCTGATTTGTTTTAATGAAAATCGCTTTTGTGTGCTCACCTGTGTCTGTGAGTGTGTGTGTATGCTCACCTGTGTCTGTGAGTGTGTGTGTGTGTGTGCGCATCAGGGCCAAACTCTGCCGTGCACGTCACAGAGAGCAGAGGAGGATTTTAGACGCGCACCATGTAGGGACAGAAATGACATGCCGTTGTGTAAATAAGATAAATAAGTGTTGACAACACCAAGCTGGCAGACCCCCGAACCGTAGTAGGCCTCCGAAGACCATTAGCTCCTTTAGCTTGTTGTGGCAACAACACATAAACAACGGGACTTCATCTGCGTTAAAGAACGGCACTTTATTTTCAGCACTGGGATGATGCACAGCCTCTCTCATCAGTGTCTGACTTTTACATAGAGGGAAATAACTCAAAAACAGCACGCAGAACTGTGTAGGCTTCTTCACTGTGGCTGCTCGATGTAAACAACATAACACATGCCTCACTTTCTTCCTGGGGCGCATCCGTCTGACGTCACACACCACACCCGGCGCACTAACATCTCATACCTCCAACATCAACTACACACATACACAGCTCCACACACACACAAGCCACACACATCAGGCTCAGCCTGTAACATGAGGCTATTTAGTTTGTTGAAAAAAAGGACAAGGTATAGACCTGTTCTATAGGAAAGGTAACATTAAATGACTTCTGTTGTGATCCAATATAATGGTAGGGGAAACACTGCCGTATGATAAGAAAGGGGTTTAGGGACACAAATTGTTGTCTTCCTTACAAATAACTTCTAAACAAGCTGAGTGCAATACCTCTGACACCATAATGATGCAATTTGTTCAACAGAATCTCAAAGTCGATAGTGTCAAACGCCTTTGTCAGGTCCAGAAAAATACCAATGCCGCATTCACCTTTTTCAATAGCATCATTTATACTTTCAATAAGATCACGAACTGCCATACAAGTAGTACTTTTTTTCCTGAAGCCATACTGAGATGGGACAAGAATATTTAAGTTGTCTAGATAACCACTTAATCTACTATACACATTTTTTTCTAATACCTTAGAGAGTGTGGGCAATATAGATATTGGTCGATAGTTGTTCATATCATTTTTATCACCAGACTTAAAGACTGGTACAATTCTTGCTATTTTTGCCATCTTTGGCACAACTCCAAGTAGTAATGAAAGATTAATACAGTAGACAAGTGGTTCTATTATTTCATTTACAATTGCTTTCAAAGTTTTGCTACAAATTCTATCTGCTCCAGCTGTATGTGAGCTTTTCATGTTCAAGATGATTTTTGAAACTTCATTTCCATCTGTTGGCTTTAAGAAAAAAGACTTAAGGTAATTTCCAGAAAAAAATGCCTAAAAGAGGCACCCTGAGGTTGGTTAATTTTGTTAGAAATATTTTCACCAATGGAAATAAAATGATTATTAAAGCAGTTTGCAAGATCACCATAGTTAATATCATTACAGGAGTCACTGGCCTTGTAATTCTTTATATCAGGGAGCACAGTAGGCTTATTGCCCCTACCAAGGACCTTATTTAACACCTTCCAGGACTTTTTAGAGTCTCCCTGTGATGCATCTATAGCATCTGCATAGTAACTTCTTTTGCTCTTTCGTATGATATGTGTTAATTTATTCCTATATGAATTATACTCTCTCTTATTTGCCTCACTTGGGTTATTGATGTAACGTCTGTAGAGTTTATTTTTATGGTTAATAGACTTTAGAATTCCTTTAGTAAGCCAAGGATTTTGATCTACAGTTCTGCATGTAACAATTTTTTCGGGTATGGTGCGGCAAAAGGATTCTGTGATCTCAGTGAGCAAGGTATTATATGCTGTATCAGGATCTCTACAATAATAGAGCGAATCCCATGTTTTCGCTTGCAAGCTTTCACGCAATTGCTGCAAAGTTCTTTCATTTAGAACTTTAGCTTTAGTTTTATGGCATGACAGTATAGATTTTCTAGCAAGATCAATGAATAGAACTACAGGAAAATGGTCAGATATATCAGTAAGCACAACACCTGATACAGAACAGGCATTTTGAATGTTTGTAATAATGTTGTCAATAATTGACTTACTATACTGCGTTACTCTGGTAAAAGTATTTATGGTAGGGAAAAAGGAAAATGAATGTAATGTGTTAATAAAATCTTTTTTAACAGTGTCATCTTTAGAGATATCAATATTGAAATCCCCAAGAATTACACAGTCTTTGTTGAAACTATTTATGGAAAATAAAAGTTCATCCAATTTAACCTGAAAAGTGCCTAAATCAGAGTCGGGGGGACGATAAATTACTCCAATTATAAGACTTTTACCCTTATTAATATTTATCTCAATAAAAAGAGAGTCAGATTTACCATCATCAATAACAAGATCGTCATGAACGATGATTGATTTTTAATGATTTACTGGATGTCTAGAGTTTACATACAGACATACACCACCACCTATTCTGCCAAGTCTGTTTTTGTTATAGAACCTGTAGCCATCTAGGTTTAGTGAAATTATATAAGAGCTGTCATTTATCCCAATTACATCAAAGCTACAACCTGTGGTGGTTAGGAAGGAGGCTAGTTCATCGTGATGTTTGTTCAGACTTCTTACATTCAGGTGTAGGAATGAGTAATTAGTATTACTGTTAACACGTTGCAACTGGTGTGGAGAATAATACTTACAATTTAGATTGCTACCGCTATCAATGCAATGTTGTTCATTATCTACATCATAACTTAAATCATCAAAGCCCATATAAATTCTGATGGGGACATAATGTTAAGTGGCTGATGAAGTTTACTGGGATTGTACTACAATACAAACGACAATAAAATAAACAAATAAACATCCCGTCCTGCACACTACAGGGCTGTAGCATGACAAAGAGCAACAGTCATGTCATCTCCACCCTCCATTTAGAAAAAAGGAATGAATGAAATTTGGACCATGTCTCAGTCAGCCACATCATTTAACAACTGCTTCACTACGCCTCACAAATAAATAAAGAGGAAGTTTAAATTTCCCATGATCATCATAAGACTATACAAAAATGAGAATAGAGGAGAGGAGAAAAAATAAAGAAGGAAACAGATCGATTTAAGTGAAATCATTCCTCATTAAATTAATTTCAGTCAATCTTAGAAGATTCATATCTTCAGTCTTACCATATCAGTAGCCACATTCATAATTCTACTGTCCCATCATGTGTTCGGAGACTTCAAAGGTACTACAAGCTTCAGACTTTCTCCAGAGATAGGATAAAGTCTTCTGCCTCTTTTGGATCCTGGAAAGTGTGGACTTCGCTTCCTCTGGAGAGCTTAATCATTGCAGGGTAGAGCAAAAATGCCTGGAATCCTTTGACACGAGCCTCATGCATCAATTTGTAACAGGGTTGTCGGCGTTTTGTGGTAGATTCGTTGTAATCAGCCACAAATTTCAGCTGGATGCCGTTGACCGATGGAGGACTCTTTCTGGCTTCACTTAGCACACGATCCCTGTCAGTGAGGCGAAGAAACTTAACAATCATTGGTCGGGAGCGCTGCTGTTTCCCGACAGGAACCCCTGGCAGACGCCCGAGGCGATGGCATCTCATCAACTCCGGCGGGGCTGACTCCAAACTGGTGAACCACTTCGGGATGCTGTCCATCAAATAAGTGAGAGCATTTTGGCCTTCTGTCCCCTCTTTTAGATTAAATATTAGCAGGTTATCCCTTCGTGCTCTGTCCTCCAGCTCAATCAGCTTTGTTTGAAAAGTTTGTAGGTCCCTCTGGCATCCCGCTGTTGATGTTTCCACGTTTGTAATGCGCTCGCGGAGGTTGGCTGTTTCAGAGCAAATAGCACGTATTTCTTCCGTGTGCCGTGCTAATATGGAGTTCATCTTATCTATTTGCTTTTCAAGCCTGTTAGCACGGACTTCAGCACGCTCATCAGCCTCCTTAAAATATCTTGCCATTACATCCTCCGACACCGCTGCCAGGGCCACGTGCTCCTCGGCCAGCTCCTTGCGTCTCTGAGCCATTGTATCTTGCTTAGCGGTAGTATGTCTTCTGGTTAATGGCATTCACTTGGGATATGTGCTACCAAGGTGAAATGGCACATAAAGAACAACTGCCTGCGGAGTCTAAAAGTTTTATGGAGTCTAAAAGTTTTATGGAGAGTGGACGCTGAGAGTAGTTATGCTGCCGCCCTCATGAACCGGAAGTGACATCAACCCTGACATGAGGCTGAAGAGGCATACTGATGTTTAAAAGTCTGTCCTGCCTGGGGAATGGTGGTTATTAGTGGCTTTGTGAATGGCAGATTTTCAGGGTTTCCCGAGAACCCAATGAGCTCAACAACAGAGGATGAGAGATTGCTCTTTGACACCGGCAAGTTAAGTGTAGAAAATCGTGCACCGGTGTCTAGTAGAAAAGGCAGTTCTTTGTTCATTACTCTCACTTGCAGATAAGGATCTGCCAACCCTCCCTGCTTTGGGGTCCCTGGGCCCTGTCAATACTCCTGGGATGTATCCCACTGATACTGTGGGTACTGCCCCTGAGGCGCCGCTGGAGTATTTGGAGCTTGGTGTTGCAGAGTGACCTGTGGGGGGCCCATATCGCCCTGGTATCCCACCCATGGTGGACCCTGGTACCCTCCCCTGGGTGGCCCATTCCAGCCTCCCCTGCCTTGATATTCATCTCTGGGCGGACCTCGCTGGGGACATTGATCTTTCCAGTGGTTGGGGTCCCCACACACGAAACACCCTGTATTCTGTGAGTTTTGCCTGGGCCCTCCACGACCCCTCCCCCTCCCCCTAAATCCTCCCGCTCCGCCCCTGGGACCGCTCCAATGTGGGAGGCGGGGATCCACCCATGGAGGGGTCTGGATGGGTCTGGATTCCCCGAGGGTGGTGTCAGCGGGGGCTGTTGCACCATCTGATTGGTTGACTTTTTCTCAGCCTTTTTGGCCTCGTTAACCTTGCGTCTAGCCTTGTCCAATTGTAGCTTTAGGAGTTGTACCTGAGCGGACTCTGTACTATCCTTATCCCCAGCCTGCTTTGTCCTGTGCTTTTTCATGTGGTGTGTGACGTGTTTCTCCCACTGCTCAGTAGAACAGCCTGGGATATCTGGGTTATTTTCTATGTGTTCTTTAATGCTGCTAGGCAGTCCATCAAGGACTGCTTTTCTAAACAGGGTGGTTTCTAACTCCCCGGAGCCCGGAATATACCCTGGCCACATCTACCCACGTATCCTTGCATCTATTCAAAAAGGTGGCGATGTTCTCGTTTGGTTTAATGGAGAATGTGAGTGTGTGCATGGCACCTACTGGAATGGGAAATTTCAGTCGCATTGCTGAGCCAATATCGGACGCATGGGGTGCAAAAGGTTTTGAGTCAGGTTCATTTTGTGTTTTTGTGCGAGTCTCCACTTCCAACACCTCCCAACTGGAGAGCTGTTTTCCGATTAGGGCTCGCCAGTTTGTGACCCAGTGTTGTTTACAAAAGCACTCCATCCACGGTCCGCCTCCCTCTATAGGAGGAGGCATCTTATCCAGGATGCAGTTTATGTCTCTGAAAGAGAAGGGTTGATACACCTCTCCAGCTTGTGGGCTCTTTTGGATCAAAGGAAAATTACCATGTATTGGTTGTGTTCTGTTCCTCATGTTATATCTTGACTGGGGGGCACGGCTAGATGGTATGGACGGGATCATTGACTTTTGTCCCCTTATCTCAACAGCATACTGCTCATCCTCCTCCCCAGCGATAGGAAACGCCTCAGCGCCCCCCTCCCCATTCATGTACTCTTCCTCTTCTCCTTCTTCTTCCTTATCTATCTCCTCTGTCCCTATTCTGCCTGCTTGTTGCCTATCAGCAATTATTTAAACATATTTTCCGGTATGCACTTCCCTGCGGGGGGTCCTCCACCCCTTGGGGTGCTGGACAATGCAGGCTTTCCTGTCTTACTCTGCCTTTTATGTGTACTGTGGTTGCTACCAGCCTCCAAGAGTGCTTCCACCTCCTCTAGCTCTTCTGTCCTCTGTGTGATGTCATGGTGTCTCTGACGTGCTCGTCCTAGAGTCTCCTCTGCGTCCTGTTCTAATTTCAGCAGCTCCTCCTGAATATCCCGTACCCTTTCCATCACTTTTCCCTTCATTTCATCTTAGTGTCCTCTCCCTGTTTCCTCTACATCCAACACTCCCTCTTTCACATGAAACACCGGCATCTGAGTCTGTGTTCCATGATACAGTGGGGGCGCTGACAATGTTTGTGTTTGTAGTTTGCTCAGGTCTGGATACAGTGGAGTTGACGGGGTTGGGTTCACTGATGTCCGTGCGGACCCCATTGGGGACGTGGGGGCATTTTTTTTGCTGGGTGTCTTTTTTGCTACTTTATCGGTTTGAGCTCGGAGCGCCATGACTGTTATTGCTATCTGATGAAGCAGGGCACGTTTACATTCCTTTAAATAACCCTCAGCTCTCCATTTACGCTTCACAAATCGCGACTCGTTTTCCTTTCTCCAATGCTCTGCAACCTCCTCATGGGCTCTAACCTCGGCCGTTTGTAGATGTTTCACCACACTTCCTTGAGTTTGCAGTTTTTTCCACAACTCGTCAAACTCTGTCCCTACCTCCACACGCTTAGAATCTACCACCCCCGATAACACTTGTCTCCTTATTTTTGCATATTGGTCTTTTGCTGTCATTGGTGGGCAGCCGCCCTGCTCTCTACATTCTCTGTCAAACTCGCCATCCATTGTTATAAGCGGTGCGTGTTCACTTCTAGTCTGCGTACTATTGTTCCACACCTCCCCGTACAACCCCTTACAATATCCTACTAATGCTGTTCCAGCGCTCCACAGAGTCGCCTTAAACAGTCTTACAGTTTCTCCCATCTTGCTGTGATCTCACTTCTTCTTTTTTTTTTTTTTTTTTTTTTTTTTTTTTTTTCTTTTTTTTTTTCTATTTCTTTTTTTAACTTGTCTGCATTGGTCTTCATAGCTTAGTGCCACAAAAGGGTGTAAGCTTCTTGTGAAGATTGATGCACTGTTAGTCTTGCAGTCAAGTATTTTATACCCATAATGCGTGGTTGTGACCATCACCCACCCTCCCTGGAGACTAGCCTAGCAGCCTTTATTGGAAAAACTTCCTAATATGAGCCAGAGAGGGCCGTGATACACCAAAGTGTGTCAAGGGGAAAGTAAGGAAACAAGCAAGGCGGAGGGGGCAGGTGCTTAAGTCCTAAGTTATATAGTGCCAGTGCATGCGGAGAAGAAGGAGGAAAAACAAACAAACAAACAAAACGGGAGAAACAGGCAGTGTAGCTGAAGTATTGTGGCCTTGACGTGGTTGTGCTCCATGCAGATTATCAAAAATAAACATATACATATCTACTATACTGTACTGAAAAACAAAGACATAAGAGTCTACTGAACACCAAAAATGTGAGAGTCTCGGTGGAGGGGGAAAGCCCGATTGTAGAGAAGAGTAGCCAGCATGATGTGGTGGTTTGCTTCTCCAGCTGCGGGTTAAACCACAGGTTTGAGAAGCAAGTGGGCCCCTTTGGAGTGATCCCATCGGTTCTTTGCGATGCGTCACGGAGCTGAAGTATCGAACATGCAGGTGTGTATTTGAACCCTCCCAATGTGTTTATGAAAACCATCACCAGGGTCCAGGGCCAGCCCTGCGGGGGAAGGGGGGCGGTATGGCACCCCAAGGCCGCAGGAGCGCACAGACCCCAAGACCAGGGAGCCGCAGAGGCCGCAGGACACCACGCAGGCCCAAGGACCCGGGGCGGCAATGGCCAGCACCCCCAGAGAGCCAGAGACACACCGCCGACAGGCGGGGCAGGAAGGCCCACCCACCGCCCAACGCGGACCGCCCCCAACCCCCCCCCCCCAACCACCACCCACCCCCCCACCACCCGCCCGCCCCCACCCCCACCCCCCACCCACGGACGCACCCAGGGACCGCCCCCGACCCAAGGAGCCAGGTGCAGGGGCCCGGCACCACCCCCGGGGGGAGAACCAGCACCGCACCAGATGGGCCCGCACCAGGTACCGGCCACCAGCAGATGCCAGACCGGAAGGCAGCGAGAGCCCACCCAGGCCCGGGCGGACAAGGGAGGCAAGGAGGCGGTGATGCTGCAAGGCATAAGTCTCCGGCGCATCGGGAACCAGGGGACCGCGGAAGGCCACCCGCCCGAACACCCGAGGACGGGCCCCCACCAACACACAGGAGAGAGCGGTCCGCCACAAGCAGTTAATCCCCCATCGGGACCAACTAGCAGGGGGCCCGAAAACCACAGCCGGTCACGAGGCAGAACGCCGGCAGGAACCCACAGAGCCCCCAGGGCGCCACCCGGTCCACCCGCCACAGGGCCACGGGACCCCCCAGACACCGGGACCTCAGCAACACCCCCATGATGTAAATGGGTTCCCTGGCTCCAACCCCCAGCCCAGGAGGGCCGGGCCCCACGAGCCATGCCATGCATATCTGTATTGTATGTAGAACCCACCACCCCCCCTTTACTATGATTCTCCGATCCCTGACGGAGAAACATTAACCCTACACCGTGAAATTGAGTGTGAGTGCCCATAAGTGTGATGTGGTGCATTAAAATTGAGGGACATAGGAGACAGGCGGGGGCAAGGCTGATGGCTACAGCACACTGTTGTCCTGCAGCCCGTGCAGCCACAGGCACCTGGAACCTGTTCCCATCTGTCCCACAAGATGTAGGTGTATGTGCTGCTTTAAAATTGGAGAACAGACAAGGATGGGCCGGGGGGCAGCATGGAGGGCTACCGGACACCACTGTCCCATAGCCTGCCCCATCATGAAGCCCCCCGATCCATCAGTGGTCTGCACCCCAAAAGGTGAGTGTATGTGGTGCATTAAAACTGAGGAATGTGTGGTGAGTGAGCTAAATGTGGTTTAGGAGGCCAGGCCAGTGTGGGCCCGGCCCGGGGGCTGGAGGGATGGATGGGAAGGGCTAGATGGTGGTGCCAACCAGATCCCGGCGCCGCGAGGCCCCAAGCGCCCACGGGCAGCGGGCCAGGCGGGCCCCAAGGAAATCCCACGGGCCCCAACCCACACCCGCCCCCCAAGCAACTGCAGTGTCAGGCCCCCGCAATGGTCCCGACCTAGGCCACACCGCTCGCAGCAAATCGTCCCCCTGCAGAAGGACGAGGCGCGCCACCAGGGTGCACGGACGACGGGCCCCACCCAGCCCCCCCGAAACCCGACACGCCGGACCACAGGCCAGCCCGCAACCCCGCCAGTGCCCCCCCAGACCGCTACAGACCCAAGGCCCGACCCACAGCCCCCCCGACCAGCCCCCCACCGCCGGCCACATACCAACAGGCAGGCCCACACTGCGCAGCACCAGAGCATCCCCCGCGGGCAGCCCCCAGCCCCCACACCAGGCCCCCCAGCCCGGGGGAGGACCCCAGGCCCACCCGAGGCCGGGAGAAAGGAGCAGGGAGGGACGGGGAGAGGGGGGCGGGAGGAGGGAGGGGGAAGGGCGGGAGCGGAGCGAAGGGGGGGGAGGAGCCCACCCACCCCGCACCACCGGGGGCGGAAACAGCCCCCCAGGGGAGACCGGCCACCCCGCCCCGGGCCCAGGGAGCACGAGGAGACCCCGCCCCCCCAGGCACACAGGGCGAGCAGTCCAGACGCACCCGCCCCCAGGGGAAACCGCCCGGCCCCGCGGTCCCCCACAGAGCCAGGGAGCAGGCCCGGATTCAAGGGGGAGAAGGTGCACCTAATACATGCTTAAGACCTTGAGTTCTGATGAACCGCTGTGGTATATTGTGGTGAGAGAGGTAGAGGGATTAGGGGTTACATCATTAACAGAAACATACACATACTACATATTACATTACACAACAGTCTTTCTTAAGTTGTAATATTTATATGTACAGGTGGCATATGCTCACAGGCTGAGTGGTACTATACAGACATGTTTAATGAGTGAATAAAAGGTGACCATTTTTCTGTAAAGTATATTAATTGGTTTCTGTGGCCAGCAGATATTTTTTCCAGCGAAATATGTTCTACAAGGAGATTCAGCCAATGGTTGATGTTGAGGGTCTGTTTATCTTTCCAATTGACTAGGATTGTTTTCTTGGCGATGGCGAGAGCTACAAGCAGAGAGTTGCAGTGGCTGTTTGGGAGGTCAATTGTCATCAAGTCACCAATTAAGCACAGGTTGGGAGATAATGGGATCCTGCAGTCCAAAATGGAGGAGAGTTTTTGAGTGACTGTTGACCAGAAGTGCTGGACAGGTGAACATAACCAGAGTGCATGAAAGTAGGTGTCTGCAGTGTTCTGAGTACACTGAGTGCATGTGTCAGATTGACTAAAGCCCATTCTGTTCATCTTTTGTTGGGTGATGTGTGTTCTATGGAGTACTTTAAATTGGATAAGTTGTATATTAGTGTGTCTCGTCATCTTAAATGTATTTTTGCATATTTGAGTCCAGAAGTCAGGGTCCGGTGATACACCTAGCTCGTTTTCCCATTTTAAAATTGGTAAATGTATAGAACTGGTCTTTGACAGTAATTTATAAATCTTAGAAAGGTTCTTCTTATTACTTGGAGAAAGCTTTGTAATATGTTTGGCAAATTCTGGTGGCTGCAAAGTGTCCTGAGGCGCTGGAATTCTTCTCTTGATTGTTTTTGTCAATTGTAAATATTGTAGAAAATTTCCGTTTCTTATTTCAAAAGTTTGAAATAAGTTTGTGTATGTCATAAGTATATTATCTTGGAAAAGGTGGTGGAGATGAGTTACTCCCTTCATCTCCCATGTGCTAAAATGGAGAGGTCTTTTGTTAATTTCCAAATCCGGGTTGTGCCAAATTGGAGAGAGCAAGCAAGGTTCTATCGGAGAGTTTGTGATTCCTAGTGTTTTCCACCAGGCTGATAAGGTGGAAGCAATCATTGGGTTCTTAAAACAGTTATGACGTCTGAGTGTAGTGGTGATAAACGGGAGGTCAGAGAGTTTTATATTGTTGCAGTCCGCCTGTTCTAGTTCAAGCCAGGAGTTGTAGTCTTCGTTAGGATATAACCATTTCAATAGGTATTGAAGCTGGTTAGCTAAATAGTAATGTTTAAAGTTAGGAGCGTCCAATCCCCCTTCCAATTTGTTTTTCTGAAGGGTGCTTAGGCTAATTTTTGCTGTTTTGTTCTTTGAGTAGAATTTTATAATTGCAGAATCTAATGACAGGAACCATTTCGATGTGGGTGTGAATGGAATCATGGAAAAAAAATAGTTAATTTGGGGTAGAATTTTCATTTTAACTGTGGCTATTCGACCCAGGAGGGAGATGGGAAGGTTATTCCAGCGCTTCAGGTCACCATGGATCTTATCTAGCAGCGGGCTAAAGTTCAGGTGGACCAGGTCTGATAGTTTGGGCGAAATATTTATGCCCAGATATCTTATGTTGCCCACAGGGAGAGAAAATTTTTGGTCTGCAGGATTCCAAGAGTTCTCCGTTATTGGCAGTATTGTCGATTTGGACCAGTTGATGGAGTAGTCCGAAAGTTTAGAAAAATTTGTTATGAGATTAAATACTTCATGTAATGACGATTTCGGTTCTTGTAGATAAAGTAAAATGTCGTCGGCATATAGATTAATTTTATGCTCTGAATTGGCGGAATGGATACCTATGATCCTGCTGTTCTGACGGACTGCTATAGCCAATGGTTCGATGAATATTGCAAACAGTAGAGGTGAGAGTGGGCACCCTTGTCTGGTTCCTCTCTGCAAAATGAAGCTTTTAGATGTGATCCCGTTGGTGGTGACTGTTGCCTTAGGGGAATTATATAAGGCTGATACCCACTGGATAAATGACTCTCCAAAGCCAAATCCACTCAGGGTGGCAAATAGGAAGGACCAATTGACCTTGTCAAAGGCTTTTTCTGCATCTAGTGACAGAATAATTGCTTTGGTATTAACGCGTTGTACTTTACTTATCAGATTAAGAACTCTTCTGACATTATTACTTGAGTGTCTGCCATTAATGAAGCCCGTTTGATCATTATGAATTATTGATGCGATTATTTTCTCCAGTCTAGAGGCAAGTGCCTTTGAGATAATTTTGATATCACTGTTGATTAGTGATAGAGGACGGTAGCTTGAAGGAAGTGTGGAGTCTTTGTCTGGCTTTAGTAATAATTTGATTGCTGCTGTATTCATGTGAGGTCTTATACCTCCGTTCTGTTTGATCTCTGTCACTGTCCTAATGAAAAGTGGTGCTAATATTGTCCAGAAATGTTTTATAAATTCGGCAGGAAAGCCGTCTGGACCTGGAGCCTTACCTGTTGGCATTTTGTTTAATGCACTCTGCAGGTCATTAATAGTCAGGGGGGCGTCTAACATATTTCTGTGTTCCGTGGATAACTGAGGTAAATTTAGGTTGTCGAGAAAAGCCTGAATATCTTCTGGGTTCGGATTGTTTACTGTTGAATATAAGTTATGGTAAAATGAATAGAAAATCTGATTGATCTCCTGAGGAGATTGTGTGTAATTTCCTGAAGGCCCCTGGATTGTTGGTATCAGAGATTTTTCTTTATTGCGTTGGAGCTGATTAGCCAAAAATTTTCCTGATTTGTTACTGTGTTCAAAATTATTATACCTTAGTTGCTGTATGATAAATTCAGTTTTCTTTGATAGAATATTGTCCAGTTGCGATTTTGTACACTGTAGATGGGTCCATACTTGATCACTTGGATTGTTTGCATATTCCTGTGTTAGTTGTTTAATTTTTTCCTCAATGTTTTTTTCCGCTTGCAATTCCTGTTTCTTCTTGTAGGAGGAGTATGATATAATTTTTCCTCTGATTACTGCCTTCCCAGTTTCCCATATTAAAGATGGAGATAACATTGGAGAGTCATTGTCTTCAAGGAAGTTTGCCCACTCTCGTCTCACCATTTTGTCAAAGTCTGGATCTTTAAGTAAAGAGACATTAAAGCGCCATGTTGGGGGCTGTTTATGGGTGGTTTCTATTTGCAGATTAAGTGATATTGGTGCATGGTCGCTGATAATGATCGGGTGTATTTTTGTGGTAATTTTTTGTGAGATGGAGTTATTTAAGAGAAAAAAGTCAATTCTTGAAAATGAGCGATGCACAGGGGAGAAGAAAGTATATTCCCTCTTCGATGGGTATTTGAGTCTCCAGCCATCGCCAAGCCCAAAATCATCCATATATTCCTGTACTACCTTGGCCGATTGTGATTGCTTTGTGTGTGCTGAGTTACTAGATCGGTCTAATGAGGCATTTAGGACTGTGTTAAAGTCTCCTCCAATTATAGTTATCGAGCTGTCTGATAGGTTAGATAGTAGAGAGAAGATTGTGTGGAAGAAGGCTGGGTCATCATTATTAGGGGCATACAGATTAACGATTGTATATGATTTGTTAAAGATTGTTGCCTGAATAATGATGTAGCGGCCTTCTGGGTCTGTTACCGTGCTGTTTACAGTAAATGGTAGTCTCTTGTGGACCATGATAGAGACACCTCTTTGTCTGTTGTTATAGCAGGATGAAAAAATTTGATTAAAATTTGGATCTTTAAGAGATTTTTCTTCTGACTTTAGCAAGTGGGTTTCTTGTAGGAGAAAAATATCTGTTTTCAGTTTTGTGACAAAGTCCATCACTTTAATTTTTTTCGCCTGTGAGCGGATGCCATGTACATTCCAGGAAACCAAATTTAGGTGTGACATTGACATAGTGAGGGTTTTATCATACTGTGTGTGGGTGTGGAGAATGATCTGTGTGTGTTTCTGTGTGTGTTTCTATCTGTGTGGATTTTGCATGAGTATATGTAATTGTTAAGTGTATGTATTACAGTCAACCGATGTGTCATGGTGAAGCATCGCAGAGTTGTGGAGCAGAGCATTAGAATATATACAAGCATGTTCAACAATCAGAAGCGCCTGCGCCTTGAGGTATTCCCAAACCTGAAAAACAAAGGGGTTACATGGGGTGTATTTGTGTGTGAGGTGAGTGAGGGGGATTGAGTGAGAGGGATAGGGGGAGGGAGTGGGGGGGGACATTAAGGAGGGAAAAAAATAGAGAAGGAAAGGGAGAATACTGGGTGGAGTATGTGAAGTGTACATTCACACCCTGTGAGATTTTTTTTTTTTTTTTTTTTTCCTTTTCACTAAGTCAGTGTTGTGTTCATTATATATACATATATATCCATATATCAACATGTACATACATATACATCTGCATATATACATACATATATACCAGGGCTGCACGATTACTTGCATTGCAATCGCAGGAATGTGTCAGAGTACCATTTTGAATGAAATATACATACAAATATTTATTTATTTCAAGAATAGTGCAGCCCCAATATATATATATATATATATATACAAACATGCATACACACATCTTTTGGTCTTTGATCTAGGCTATGGTTCTACTTTGTTATGTGGTTTTAGGTGCACTTATCTCACTTAGAAGAGCCATGGGGTGGTGGTAGAGTGGCGGAACAGCTGCCCATCTATGTATAATTTGTCGACCACAAGAGTGGTCCTATTTCCCTTCTGCCTGTGCTCTTTTAAAATGGGATATAACACTTTCCGCCTCTCGTTGATTTCCCTGGGGAACTGATCGTTCATACCGTACGAGGTGCCTTTTAGCTCTCGTCCTTTACTCTTAACGAGCATTTTCTGCTGATAATGTTCGAATTTGGCGATGATCGGACGAGGACGCTGACCTCCTCGGGGTCCGAGCCTGTGGACGCGGTGAAAGGTGATGTTGTTGACAGTCTCCGTCGGGATCTTGAGGGCCGTCACCATGAACTTTTTTACCTGGACCTCTGGGTTGTCTGGTGTGCTCTCCGGGATGCCAGAAATGATTAAATTGTCTCTCATGCTTCTGGACTGCACGTCGAGGACAGTTTCCTTCAGGAGTTTATTTTCCTTTTTGAGGAGATCTACATCTGAAGTGACCGCCGCTAAGGTGGAGCGGAGTTCAGCGTTGTTTTGCTGCAGGTCGCTAATCTGCTGGTAAGTGAACTCCAGGCTTACCTTCAGGTCTTTTATCTCCTGGTGAAGCATACCGAGCACTTCTAGCTTCTTGTTGATGGATTCCAAGACGCTAAATTCGGAGGATAATAAGTCTTGTGTGTCGGTGGCTGAGTCGGTCTTCTTCCTCTTATTGGGGTTGTCGGCAGGACCCTCCATGACGCACTCGTAGTAGTAGTGATCGATAAACTTTTCTAGGTCCTCCACTCTGGCTGATGGTGCAGGCTGGAGTTGTCACCCGTTAGGTAATTATTTTTGTTTGGCTAGTTTGTTGATATCTAATCTAGCAGCTAGGCGCCGCCATGTTGAATCTCAAAATCTCACAGTGGTCTCGCGGTCTCACGCTGCCATCCGGTCTCCTCGGAAGTGTGATCTCACTTCTTAAGTTTCACCAGCTGCAAGCTGGCACACCCAAGCTTCTACACCAACCTCCTGGAGCGGTGTAGGGTGCCTATGGCCCGGCGGCAGATGGCTTCTATCTTAAGGTGAAATTGCACAGCCTCCTCTTTTGCTTCCCCACAGAGCACGACCAGGCACAGAGAGCAGGAATTCGAGTCAGCTCTACTCGACTCTACACCACTCTCCAGTACCGTAAAAACAGCTGGTGTCGGCAAGCCACCCTTAAATACAACAATAATCTTATCACATTCCCCGGCGCTGCACAGCACCTCTGCATAACACACACTTCTTCTTTTTTGCAAAATCCCTATATAACATTACTTTATGCAAACCCCGTACTTGTATATGATTCCAGAAACCAATGAATACGTTCTTTTGATTCAAAAAATATCATTCATTGTTGAGGATCCCAACTACACGTCGCTCCTCCATCTCTAGACTCATTACACCCGCTGATCGTTTTCCTTTTCTGGCGACTATGTTTTGTGTTTGAGAGCTAAATTTATGATTAACTCTCGGGCCTCTCATCCGACTATGTTTCGTGTTCTGGGATTTTAGATTTAAAATCTAAACCCAGGGCCTTTCACCCATTCACTCTTGACTATGTTTCATATTTAGGAATTAAGTTTAAGACTTAAATCCAGGGCCTTTCACCTGCCCGTCAGGGCACACTGCTTCAGTCTTTCAAAACTTTATTCCTTTACTCTATTCTAGGAGACTTTAGTAAAATGACAACATACAGTTTTTAGATTCTCCAATTGCAGAACTTTGATTAAACAGGCGTCTGCTTACCTTTTATTCAGGCCGGCCTTTTGATGTTGTCACCATACTGCAGTTCTCCGCTGTTGTTTTCCAATGTCCGTCACTTCTCCATCTTCATCTTCACCAAATTGTTGGACTCTGGCTCACTCTATCACTCAATGTTGACTATGTGAGAGCCTGGTCCTGCGCGTTCTTTAATGAAGAGAATAGAGAAGATACTTGGTCTCAATCAGTAGGTTTATTAAGCAGTAAAGGAATAAAGTTACAGAGCTCTGGGTCTGATCTACACGTTCCTGACCAACAACAAAGGTGTGTCAGTTCACAAAGTCTGACCTCCTGTCCCTCCCTGACCCAGTATATTTTGGCGTAACAGAGTGTCATTGTGCACGTGCGTGGTTCAGTCTTCTCATTGGTTGCTCGCTGCCTGCTTCCTCATTCTCTTACACAGCTGCCTCGTGTTGATCTGACTCGTTGGGGCTGATTATTCCTGTTTTGAGAAGACAACAGCAACACTTCCCCACCCCCAATGTACAGAATTATCTGAATACAACAAGCTCTGTTCTTTCTGCCATACATGATCATAATTATCTATTCTAGCTGCATGTGATTATGTGAGCTCATCCATTACATCACTATACTTCTCCTTCTGTACTTCTCCACTCTATAAAGCAAGCACATTTCAATCAGTTAAATCATCACAGAAGTTTTCCATTATATATGTCACACAGTTCATGTCTTAAATGTATAAGCAACACACCTATATTCCATTACCATCTTATTTCTTCTAGCGGGCCATGTGATTTTTCAGCTGAGTCGGGCAACTGGACTCGTGCCTCTGGCGTGCTGAGTTTAGGCTGGTGCTGGGCCAGGTCATTTTGGCTACCTGGGTGAAAAGGTGAACAGGATAGTTACGTATGACAATCAACATCTCTGAGCTATTGTCAGCATGCCGAGCTGCTTTTGTTTGTTTGATTGTTTGGTTAAACTTTACTTATAATGTACAACAAAAATTAACATTGAAATAAATCTTGCTGCACACTGGCCTGGCCTGTCTGTATGGCACCCCAGGTTGTTGTGGCTCCCACTTCAGGAACCACATGCTTAGATAGAGTGAAGTTTGATGATCTTCTTAATGCTTTATTCAACAAGTTCAAGTCAGTAGTGGCGACAGACATCTAAAGATGAAGAGAATGGATACTCAAACTGAATACTGATTTATGTGCTGCATCTCCTGAACTTTTAAGGACATTTCTGCCCTGAAGATGCATCTACATGTCACTCAACATGACCTTTAAAGTTTTTAGACGATTGGCGTTTAGCTGCTACTCTCGACGTCTACTACGGAGGTCTTTGGATGGTGCTAACCTTAACCCTCTATAACCCAAAGCATTTTCATTGGCAGAGCTGGTTGGAGGCGGCAACCAGCTGTCTAGGAGTCAGAGTTCAGGACAAAATAGTTCATGTTCCATCCACTGTGGTAAGAAATTATCAGACTTTCTTTCACCCTTTGGGGTGTTTTCATAAAAAGGGCACAGAAATTGTAAGAAAAATGAGGAAAGTAGCACCATAATGAGCAAAATAAAGAAAAATAAGGCAAAAGGAAAATTGGTTTTGAAAGTTAGAGTGGCATTTATCACAGTATTATCAGCTGTTCAGAAAATTTTAACAATCTGTGATCTCAGTTTCTTGCCTCCTGCATTTACCATTTCATGGTCATTCTTTGGTCTTTGTTTTCTCTCTGTCCCTGTCCTTCCTCCCACCCTGCACTGACAGATAATCAAATGCCACATCAAACTTTTATGCCATTAACAAACAGAGGAAATGGTGTATTAATATTTATATAATATAATAACAATAATAATTTATATTGTATATTCTTGATAATTGTGTATATATGTCTCTTTGTTTTTACTTATTTTATCTTTATATTCATAAGCCTGGGCAACTGGAGGACTGCTCCAACAGAATTTCATTGTTTGTGCAATGACAATAAAGATTATTCTATTCTATTCTATTCTATTCTATTCTATTCTATTCTATTCTATTCTATTCTATTCTATTCTATACTAAATATGACAAGCTAGGTATTGTGCTGCCTTCTTTTTGGACATCCAGGGACATCATTTCAGTTTATGCTTGTCACATGAACTGTGTCTTTTCAAAATACACTTCTGTTTTCACAGAAAATAAAAAATTTATGCTTGTATGCATACAATCTTTTTCAAAATAAATGCACAACTGGGGCTGGGCTATATGGACAAAAAATAATATTGTAATGTATATTTAGGCCATATTACAATGTACAATATATAACGCGATATTTTGAAATATTCTTAAAAGTACTGTAGACTACTAAATTCCAAAATTGTTACATGAGCTATGGTTACAGTAAAGTTGCATCAAGTAGCTTCTGTCATAATAAGGTTAAATAATGTACTGTTATAATTAAGTCAAAAAATACTACTGTAATAAAGCTAAATAAAGTACTATTATATTAAAAATATTGTTAGAATTAAATAAACCAAAACTGAACTACTGGTGCACAGTTCTTCACTGTGTATATTAATAGAATTTTCAAGTCACAACAGTGCTCCATGGTCACAAAATATGACTAAATAGTCACGGTCTGGAGCCCCACAGATACAAAGACTCCAGCTTCCTCTGCTCACGCTATCAGTAATCTCATTAAGTTAGACTGTTACCGTGGCACCATTCAAGGCCCTATTTAGATGGTCTAAAGCGGACGGCAGACGCATAATCCATGTCGCAAGTGTCACTGCTATTTAGATGAAGGTGCAGTTGTCATTTTCACGCCCTGCACCCTGGTCGTCTAACTAGCAAATGAGCTTAAGCTTCTCTGGGTGTGTTGGTCTAAAAATGAGGAGTGGTCAGGAGTGGTCAGGCGCAGTCATGGCGCGTTGCAACAAGTTAATAATATGCGTCTCTCGGCGGGCACCTGTGATCGGGCCCTCGCTCTCCCGCACCACCGCAGGGGGCCAGCAGCACGCATTCAGTGGAATGAAACACTCTTGCAAGGCCACTGGAGCTCCATCCACCTGACAGACGTGTAGATTATTTCTAACACTTGTCATTTTCTTAGATAAAGCAGACATACTATCACTGTTATGTAAATATCATGGTTAAATTAAAGATCAAATACCACATGATGAACTACTCGTCTCTGTGATGAACCAGAGTCATGCTTTTGTTCAGAGTGGTTCCTCTGTAATGACAAAAAAAAAAAAAAATGTGGATCAATTCACAACTTTATTTTTATTTCATGAAACATATTTACAAAGTTCAGTCTCTTACCTTCCTGCCCAACTGTACAGACGTCCACTCAGGAGCAGGGGCCCATGGAACTACAACCTCCCCCACCACAATCACATGTGGAACCACCTTTGGCAGAGGCTTGGGAGACACCGGGCGTGACACCTGTGGCTTAGGTGCTGGTATCTCCAGGTGCTGTTTGGTGGCAGCCAACAGCGACTCCACGAAGATAGGCATCCCCATGTCGTCACTGGGGTGCACCTACAAACACAAAACAATGTCCAAAAAAAAAAAAAAATTGAATATTATTTTGAAAAATGTGACTTTTACTGTCAAACATACTGTGTTGAATAATTTCCTATTTATGATATGAAAATAATATATTCTACTTACACCATCACAGCACCACTGCTTGTGGTTGTTCAGGGGGAAACGGTCAGCGTGGTGAAAATATTTCACACCTTAAAAAAAAAGGAACAAGAAAAGAAACACAGATTTTGAAAAACACATTTTAAAAAGTCAATGTCAACTTTCTTATTAGAAAACCATAATGGGTATAATATTATAATTATATGTAAAATATATAATTCTCATAAGCCTTCATAAAACTGTTTAGAACCATGTGTCATTATTTTCAAACATACCGAGACGTGTTGACACGCGGTGAAATTCCTGCCGGAAAAACTCTTGGATATCCCCCGGGACTGTCAAACGTGGACCAAGGTCCCAGCGAAGACCTAAACAAAATAATAATGGTCAATGACAAAATCATATTGATCTGTACACATCAGCCTCATTAAAAAGAATACATGAATAACCTACCTGTGCAGTCGGCCAGACGCTGCAGACAGTGGCCAGGTATTGGCCAAAAGCTATGCCTCCTTGCTTAGGCGTCTTGCTGGCCGTCAGGTTGTTGCTAGAGGCCATGACACAGACAGCATCAGAGATCCGAAGAACAACAGCATGTTCAACCTCAGTCCTGAGCTGGTCAGCGCAAGCCCCTGGAGTGGACATGATGCCAAAGGTGTAGCAATCCTCTGGCATCAGCACAATCCCATCTGCAAGGGAGCGCAGATGGGACACCCCTACAAGAAGAACAAGCTGGAACAAAAGACAGGATTTCTTTTAGGCTGAAAACACACAACTAAAACTTCTAATCATCAGTGAAATCTTTATGAATTGTACATACTGTATTGCCTGGAACCTCAACTGGAATGACCAATTTATGCTGGTGCCCAGTGTGCTCAGAAATTGACCGTTTGTGCACTTTGTGGCGCCACCCTGTGCCACAAGCTGTTGCTGATGTTTTTTTCAAAAAGGAGACCAAATTCAAAGTTCAAGCACTTCAACACAATATGCAAACTTTTAAATACTATAAAAACACACAAAGTTAGGAGTTTAACTCAGTCATACAGCAAGGATATACATGAAAAGTTGATTTCAAGAAGGCACGCCACATACATGCACCAGCGTCACTGGAGGCCAACTGTCGCTCCGCCATTCTCCACTTAGCCGCCTCAGAGCGGCTAAGTGGAGGAGACCAATGAAATGTGAAGTGAGTTTGGTGACACTACACTGCATCATATTGAAATTATTGATTAATATTCCTAATAAAAATTCTCAGAAATTATGTAAAATGCCTTTCTTTCAAACCAAATGTTGTAGTGGAGTCTGTAGGAGACCAATGAAGTGTGGAGTGAGTTTGGTGACACTACACTGCATCATATTGAAATTATTGATTAATATTCCTAATAAAAATTCCCAGAAATTATGTAAAATGAAGAAGCAGACATAGTAGCAGAACGGATCCAAAGACGAAAGTAAGACCTCTCGGTACAAATATGTGGGCAAACAAGTCCAAAAGTGGTCCGAACAACTCTAACTCATCATGTTATATTAGCCTGAGTCTGTATTAACATAGCTGGAAGCTCAACATGTGCAGAGACATTAACTCACGCTGTTAGTAGTGTTAACTGCAGCGTGAGTCCCGTAGCAGCTCACCCTCGTTAATCAATTACAGCGGCTGCACCGGTAACGGGAGCGGCGCGTCAACCACCATCTGTCTCGCGACAACTCTCTATTTTACAAGGCTCTTCTATTTTTGGAGCACTACGCTCCCCTACGCGATCCTCCAGCAGATAAAAACTACATGAAATTGTGTGCTAAATGAGCACAATGTGTTTTTAAATGAATAAACCATTATCAGAGGTGATATGTGATGATTTTTTTTCATGCATTTACCCATGTTTATCCGTGACATTGTGTAAATGTCCGTGGCGGACATTTGAAAGTGAGTAGATGACAAACAGTAGGCCTATAGTAACCTTGTAGATAACTCAAATATATGTAATAACTTAGGTGGGAAATGCTTTAACATTTCATGCAGCCTACATGCAGCCTCTTGGCTCGACAAACGGTAAACAACCCCGCTGGCTTCTCTACGTGTCGCTTCCGTACGCAGTCAGTAGAGCCCAAATGAATAGATTGTGCCAGGGCTGACGTCAAAACCCTGAAGTGTAGCATCGCGCTGGTTCCCGGAAGAGAAAGTGAATGTGATTTTTGCATTGTGTTTTGGATTGTGTCAGAAAATAAGCTCTGTGGCTAACACAAGTTTATGATACTTACAGGTTTTGTTCAGCGAGATAATCTTCACATATGAACACCTTTCATACTGCATTTGAAGCTTAAATGCGATCGCCAGAAGTAAAAAGCTAACATTAGGCTTTAATGGACTACATGACTACTCCACGGTCGCATGACTATTGACGTCACCGCCACTAAGCTTGCAACTGATTTCGGCTGCTTTATTTTGAAAATATTGTATAATAGGGAAATCGGACTGTTTAAGCAAAATAAGAAGCTGTAATGGCAGACTGCCAGCACTCTCACCTGTTCGGGGTTGATGACGTTTAATGTCCCCGACAGGGTTTGTAGTCGTATTGAGCAACTTGTTAGCAACCGTCATTTTCGCGAAACGTAAAAGCTTCAAAATTCACAAGTAGGGTATTTACTGACGTGTTTTATGTCGTAGAACAAAACCTGAAACTTGCTTAAGCTTTTGTTAACCACAGACCTTATTTGAGGCATTTTTCCAAAACCCCATTCAAAAAACGTATTGACTTTTAGACGAGAGAACCGGAAGTGCTAAAAGTGCTAACGGAGTTCTGGGTTTACTGGCACACTCTATACGCCGTGATGCTACACTGACGTGACGCTTACGTTTGCAGCCAGTGGAGTCCGGCCCTAAGGTTCTGCTTGTTAGTAATTAACTCTGACACTGGATGTTCACTCCTTCACACAGATGAGTATTGAAAAATATTTTCAAATCCCCCCCCCCCCCCCCCCCCCCCCCCCCGGACCACACCACCACAAATAGATTCCTGTCCTGTGGGAAACACTGTTAATGTTACCCATAATGTTGCAGCAAATTAGAAACACAGACATGGAAAGGGAGTTGTTGACAAAAAGACACTAAAAAATAAATGACCACTGACTGTTGTTTTTGTATCTGCAGAGTTCGTTAAATTACAAGGTGTGGAAATCACAAAATCGACAGCAAAAGAAAAGAAAAGTTTGAATCAAAATGGCCAACTTCCTGTTTGGAGTAGAGCATTGGTGGCAGAGACTTTTTTGTGCGTCTAGGCAACTTACACATATGTACACATTTTCATCTTCCTACTCTAAAAAAACCCCTATGGGGAGTTTTTTTTTTTTTTTGAAAATTTCAAGGGGGCGTTATAGAGGCATTTTGTCCCCCCCATGGGTGACGCCCCTATCAGATGCAAGAGCTCGGCATTCTTGACCTGTGTATTAATTTTCATGAGGATATGAGGCCACTGAAGCCATCAAAAAGCCAAGCGTATTTGATGGCGAGGGCGGCACCATAGTGGCCATGCCCCTTGACATAGAGAAAAGCTTTTAATAACTTTAACTTTTTTGTGCGTCTTGGCATGTTCTATGAGCCCACCAATTTTCATGCGTGTAGGTGAAACTCACAGGCTGGGCTCGAGGTACGAAATTGTAATATTCTCGGAATAATAATAATGATTAAAGCTGCAAGCAGCTGTGCTCGGGCCCTCACTCCCCCATGCAACTGTGGGGGTCTGAGGCATGTGGGAGCTGTGGTGCAAAGTGAGAAGGGAGAAAAAACCTGGCAGGAGCGAAAAAACGCAATGTCACTGTGGAGATTCATCAACTTGATTGTCATGTGGCCACAAATGTAGCTGATCAGGTCAGGAGCTTGACATTGGTGTTTGTCAGTGTAAAAGATGGCATTTTCTAATTCCACAAGGGGCGCCATGAGCAAGATTGCCTATGAGTATATGGAGGCGTTGAGGGCGGGGCTCTTATCATGTACAGAAATTTTGAAGCAGTTTGGATGAATTATGTGAGAGAGAGAGCTGCTTGAATATGTATGATGATGGATCAAAAATGTCAGCACCATAGCAGCCACGCCCTTTGACCTACAGACATGCAGAGCACAACTTTTTATCAGCATGGTGTCTGGATGATCTGTAAAAAATATGAAGTCGATTGGATGAAATCCCTAGGACGAGTTCGTTAAAATACAACATGTGGACATCGCAGCAAAATGACAAGTCAAAATCAAAATGGCTGACTTCCTGTTTGGAGTAGACCATTGGTGCCAGAGACTTTTTTGTGTGTCTGGGCAACTTACACATATGTACCAATATTCATCTTCCTACTCCAAAAAAAACCCTATTTTTGAAAATTTCAAGGGGGCGCTATAGAGGCATTTTGTCCCCCCCATGGACGATGCCCCTATCAGATGCAAGAGCTCGCCATTCTTGACCTGTGTATCAATTTTCATAAGGATATGAGGTCGATGAAGGGGGGTGCTATGAGTAAGGTGGGATATTAACATATTGGGGAAATTCAGGGCGGAGCCATCATCATGTCCAGCAAGTTTGAAGCTGCTGAGATCAAGTATGTGGGCGTGAGATCCATTCGAAATTCAGTGGCGAGAAAATGAAACGTCGCCAAAATTTGTCACGCCCTACCAGCCACGGCCTTTGACCTACAGACATGCAGAGCACAACTTTTGATCAGCATGGTCTCTGGATAATCTGTAGCCAATTTGAAGTCAACCGGGCAAAATCCATAGGACAAGTTCGTTCAAATATAAGTTGTTGAAATCGCCGTAATGAAAAAATTTAAAACAAAATGGCCAACTTCCTGTTGGGATTTTACCATGACGTCAAGAGACTTTTTTGTGTGTCTGGGTATGATACATGTGTGTACCAAATTTTGTTTGCCTATGAAAAACTAACCCCAATGGGGAGGTTATTTTGAAAATTTGAAGGGCACGCTATTTTGGCATTTCGCACAGACCATGCGCAACCGCCCAAAAATATCGAATTTCGGATGTGGCCGGATGAATGTGGAAAGTTAGAAGCATTTTGAAAATTGGGAAAGGGGCGAAATTGGGACATGAAATTTTGGAATAATAATAATAATTAAAGCTGCAAGCAGCTGTGATCTGGCCCTCGTTCCCCCATGTAACCGCGGGGGCCTGAGGCACATGGGGGCTGCGGTGCGAAGCGAGAAGGGAGAAAACACCTGGCAGGAGCGAAAAAAACGCAATGTTTCATTCATCCACCAGGTGGCGCTACGAGCATAACCAGATGTGGCCAGGTCAGGGGTGGACCGTCATCACACGTGAAGTTTCGAGCAAATCTGACAATGTCAATGTATAATAGGGCATTTCCTGTTTCCACAAGGGGGCGGCATGAGCGAAACCAGATGTGGGCAGGTGCATTCAGGGGTGGACCGTCATCACGCATGTGAAGTTTCGAGCAAATCTGACAATGCATGAAGGATTGCCATCAAAATGCCAAACATATTTAGTGGCGAAGGATCGATAGTTGCCACGCCGCCACATGGACACCATTAGACATAGCTTCACAGCGTTCATAAGGTAGCATCACCAACTTGTTTTGCATGCATTAGAAGTGGAATGAAGTTGATGCGGTCAAGTTTGTGGCATTAGTACATGTTAAAGTAAAAACTGGTCACTTCCTGTTACCACCGGGGGGAGCTATGAGTAAGGTGGGATATTAACATATCAGAGCATTTGGATCGGAGCCATCATCATGTCCAGCAAGTTTGAAGCTGCTGAGATCAAGTATGTGGGTGTGAGGTCCATTCAAAATTCGATGGAAGAAAACGAAAAGTCGCCAACATTTGTCATGCCCTAGCGGCCATGTCCCTTGACATAGAGAAAAGCTTTTAATAACTGTTGATCAGCATGTTGTCAGGATGATCTGTAGCCAATTTGAAATCAATCGGACTAAATCTCTAGAAGCAGTTTGTTCAAATTTAAAGCAGCTGTGCCGAACTTTTTACCATTAATAAAACTGTCTCTAGTTCGTATCACCCCCCCTTGAAGATCCGCATATTTATTTGAAACCAACAGCGACAAAAAGCCTTTCTCTATATGGCTATTTAGTGTAGCCTCACTCGGGTCGGACACACAGCGGAAGTCAGCAAACCTGAATATGGCACCCGAGGCGGAAGAGATTCTGCTCGCCTGCAGTGATTAAACCACAGAAGAAGGAGCCGTGTTTACAGTGTTCTTCAAGTAAGCAGTACGCAACGGGTATTGCTGAACACATAACACCTAACAGTTTTACCAGAGATGTATCTATGAGGACTTGGTTGTACTTTTGATGTCATGGTGGATAACGAAGGAGCATCATCTAAAATTATCTGTGACATGTGACCATGAACACAAATATACCGCAGGCAGTTTTCCTCAGCTTATAAGAAATTCAGAGCTACACCAGAACATTTATGAACAGGTCTTACTTTACTACTAATTTGTGTGTAACGTTAGTATGTTAGCATGTTTCCACTAATTACTTGGACTGACCTAACGTTAGTAGCGTTAGCTTTGCAAGCGAAGGCTGCAGGTAACAGCTTTGCTGTGTTAGGATTATGTTATGTCTTCACTGTATATCTTCACATAAAAGAATACTCCGACGATTTGGGAGTTATGCCCTTTCTCTATCATTTTCATATTGAGACAACATGATCGATATCTTTTTTGTGTCTGTACGTCCAGTGGCTGGGTCTCAGCGTTTAGCATGGCGTTCATAGGGGGTCAGTACGTCCTGTGCTGTGATTCGCAGAGGGATACACCGGTGAGCAGGCACAGACGTAGCTTGTAAACAAAACTCAGCTGTTTATTTAGCCTAGCGATATCTCCGGATTTTAGTAGCTACAATGGACGACTTTGAACGCGATTTTGATGAGTTTCTTGTAGTGGACACAGACCCAGAGCCATACCTGTTTGAGCTGGAGTACACAGATGAGGAACTCCCATGTGATGGATGCTGAGCAGGCGAGAAGAGAGGCTGAATCCTCCGCTCCCACGGTGCTACCATTGTTGTGGAGATATATCATCAGGAGGAAAACCGCCGCAGAGAATGCATCACAAGGACTGAAAACTTTGCAGCAATCACTAATCCTGGCGTGATTGAAACTTTTTTTCATGTTCCTAAAATGAACTGGAAAAAACGCCCCAGGCCTGCAGGAGCTGATGGACAGCTTTCAGTCAGGTGAGTAATATTATCCATGTCGTCTCTTTGTTTGCTTTTACCAGTGACCTAGCGTACCTGTCCCAGAGCCAGCTGCAGCTGTTGCTCACCGGTGTATCCCTCCGCGCAAGATGTACTGACTCTCTACAAGTGCCATGCTAACCGCTGTCTCAATATGAAAATGATAGAGAAAGGGCAAATCGTCGGAGTATTCTTTTCACATAATAATGCGGACTCAGCAGATGACTTGTTAACTGTTTATTCCTCCTTACACCGAACGTACACGGCTGCTTCTCATTGTTTCCAGTAGCACAATGGTTACCACATTACCCAGAATAACTTGAGGCTCACACTACTACAGTAGCCTTAGTAGCTCAAAATACACAACAGATTAGATCAGAACAGAAACACAACAGGAGATTTTAATTTTGCTGTTTCCACTAATTACTTGGACTGACCTGATGTTAGTTAATCCTCTCGCTCTCCAAAACAAATGCATGCAGTAATTGCCGGCTGCAGTCAGAATTTTACGACACCAGGCTGTGGGTGTCATACCGCTTTGATCAAAGGGGCGCTATAATCAACGAAAATGAAAAGTTTCGCACAGCTGCTTTAAGTAAAAGTAAAAAGTACCTGGTTAATAATTTACTCAAGTACAAGTTACTTTCCTTTTGAATATACGACATCCCTCTGTCCTTAGGACCCTCACAGCGGATAAGGAAAAACTCCCCCAAAAAAAACTTTAACGGGGAAAAAACGGTAGAAACCTCAGGAAGAGAAACTGAGGAGGGATCCCTCTTCCAGGATGGACAGACGTGCAATCGATGTCTGTCCGTCATCTACAGCTGTAAGACCTAACATATATATTTCGATTGCTTCTCCCCAATTTCTCTTCAAGAATTGACCGCAGTGATTTCTTCATGTAAATCATCAACGTGTCTCTTAGACCCCATCCCAACTAGGCTACTTAAGGAGGTCTTACCTTTAGTTAACACTCATACATAGATATGATCAATATATCCTTATTAACAGGCTATGTACCACAGTCTTTTAGGGTAGCTTTAATCAAACCTCTACTAAAAAAGCCACCCTGGATCCAGAGGTGTTAGCCAACTATAGACCAATATCTAATCTTCCCTTTCTTTCAAAGATCCTTGAGAAAGTAGTCGCAGACCAGATGTGTGATTTTCTCCATAATAATAATTTATTTGAGGAATTTCAGTCAGGATTTAGAGTGCATCATAGCACTGAGACAGCACTAGTTAAAATTACAAATGACCTTCTGATTGCTTCAAACAAAGGACTCGTCTCTGTCCTTGTTTTATTAGATCTTAATGCGGCGTTTGACACTATTGACCATCAAATTCTGCTGCAGAGGCTGGAACACTTAATTGGCTAAAAGGTCCTGCACTAAGCTGGTTTAAATCTTATTCATCTGATCGTTTTCAGTTTGTTGTACTAAAGTTTGTTTTGGAGTTCCGCAATGTTCTGTGCTCGGACCAATCCTATCTACTCTTTGCTTCCTTTAGGTAACATCATTAGAAACCACTCTGTAAATTTCCATTGTTATGCGGATGATACACAGTTGTATTTATCTGTGAAGCCTCATGAATTCTCATTTAAAACAAACCTCAGGGACTGCATTTTTTCATCTGCATAATATTGCGAAAATTAGGCCTATTCTGACCCGAAAAGGTGCAGAAAAATTGGTCCACACTTTTGTTACCTCAAGGCTGGATTACTGTAACTCTCTATTATCAGGTAGCTCTAGTAAGTACTTAAAAACTCTCCAGCTAAGTTAGAATGCAGCAGCACATGTACTAACAGGAACGGAGAAACAAGATCATATTTCTCCAGTTTTAGCTTCTCTGCACTGGCTCCCTGTAAAATCCAGAATTGAATTTAAAATCCAACTGTTAACTTATAAAGCTCTAAATGGTCAAGCTCCGCCATATCTTAGAGAGCTCATAGTGCCTTATTATCCCACCAGAACACTGTGCTCTGAGAACGCAGGGTTACTCGTGGTCCCTAAAATCTCCAAAAGTAGATCAGGAGCCAGAGCCTTCAGCTATCAGGCTCCTCTCCTTTGGAATCATCTTCCTGTTATGGTCCGGGAGGCAGACACCATCTCCACATTTAAGACTAGACTTAAGACTTTCCTCTTTGATAAAGCTTATAGTTAGGGCCGGCTCAGGCTTGCCCTGTACCAGCCCCTAGTTAGGCTGACTTAGGCCTAGTCTGCCAGAGGACCCCCCTTAATACACCGGGCACCTTCTCTCCTTCTCTCTCTCGTAACCTATTACTGCATCTTGCTAACTCGGCCATTCTCCGGCTTCTCCGGAGCCTTTGTGCTCCACTGTCTCTCAGGTTAACTCAAATCACAGCAGTGCCTGGATAGCGTGACGTGTGTGGTTGTGCTGCTGCCATGGTCCTGCCAGACGCCTCCTGCTGCTGCTGCTGCCATCATTAGTCATTAGTCATACTTCTACTGTTATTATACACATATGATTATTATCACATATGTATACTGCCAGATACTAATATATACTTTCAACATATTGTACCACAGTAGCCAGAACTATAATGATATTATTACTTTCATTAATGTTGTTGTAAGCTACTGCCATTACCGTCTGTCCTGCATCTCTCTTTCTCTCTCTCTTTCTCTCTTTCTGTCTCATTGTGTCATACAGATTACTGTTAATTTATTATGCTGGAAGAGGGATCGCTCCTCAGTTGCTCTTCTTGAGGTTTCTACTGTTTTTTTTCCCCCGTTAAAGGGTTTTTTTGGGGGGGAGTTTTTCCTTATCCGCTGTGAGGCTCCAAAGGACAGTATGTATGCTGTAAAGCCCTGTGAGGCAAATTGTGATTTGTGATATTGGGCTTTATGAATAAAAATGATTGATTGATTGATTGATATGATTATTGTCACATATGTTGATGAAGCGAAAATCAGTGCCTGGAATTGGGCCAAATGGCTCCCAACCTCGTCCTCACCTTCTCTTCAAATCGTCCTCTGTGTCAGTTTAATATCTTAGGTTTGGTTGGCTGGTACTCAGAGAAACACTGGAGACCAATAGAATCTGGTACAATCGAGTTTAATGTGTTCACAAGCTTCAACACATACAACTCATGAGTCAGGCTCCGGAGCAAGACTGAAGCTTCACTTTCTGAGCTCTCCCTTTTATGCTGGTGAAGGTTCGAGAGAATCTCCATCCTCTTCCTTTTAGCCCTTCCTACCTGAGCCCAAACCTTTTGGTGGCACGCCTTTCAGCCTTTCTCCAGACATGTCCGATCATGCCCGGACATGTCTTAATGGTGTAATCTTTTCCCTTGGCCTGGAAATCCCCAAACTCTCCCACCATTAGGTTTGAACTTGGTTTCACGCTGTTTTTTAAAAAACATATGGAACTTGGGGACTATTTCTATAAGGTCCCCTGTGCCTTCATGCAATATAAAACTTTAGAGTGTGTGTGTTTATTATTACATACATGGTATGGTATGTGTGTGTGTTCTCAATATATGAATACATAAACTTGTGTAAAAGTGTTTTGCCACACATGGATACATAAAAAACATTATTATATGAACCATAAACCATTTACCTGATTAATGATTAAATCTTACACTACAATGTATACTATCAGATATTAATATATACTTTCAACATATTGTATCACAGTAGCCAGAACTATAATTATAATATTATTACTTTCATTAATGTTGTTATAAGCTACTGTCATTACCGTTTGTCCTGCATCTCTCTCTGTCTCTGTCTCTGTCACTCTCTTTCTGTCTCATTGTGTCATACGGACTACTGTTAATTTATTATGCTGATCTGCTCTGTACGACATCTATTGCACATCTGTCCGTCCTGGAAGAGGGATCCCTCATCAGTTGCTCTTCTTTATAAATAAAATTGATTGATTGATTGATTGATGTTGTACAGAACAGATTAACATGATAAATTAACAGTAATCTGTATGTCACAATGAGACAGAGACAGAGAGAGAGAGAGATGCAGGACAGACGGTAATGACAGTAGCTTACAACAACATTAATGAAAGTAATAATATTATAATTATAATTCTGGCTGTTGTGGTACAATATGTTGAAAGTATATATTAATATCTGATAGTGTACTTATGTGACAATAATCATATGTGTATAATAACAATAGAAGTATGAATAATGATAACAGCAGCAGCAGGGGGCATCTGGCAATTATATGTGCATAAATCTCTAACATGCTAACTTAGTTGGCTCTTTTCAAACAAAAAGATCATTTTGTTTTTAATGTAAAATATCCTCTGCAATACGATGTCCCATGAATGCTGAAAAATGCTCCTAAATTTTGCAAGGGCAAAACAGCTCCCTGGGATGCCTTGAATCACACTTGATGAACTTTTTGTTGAGCTTCAACAGAAGCTGGTTTTCAAAGTTTTTGTTCCCCAGTCTTGCTCTTCTGCTTGTGAAGATGAGCCCGGCACAACTGAACAATTGCTCTCAAGCTGCAGATGCTGGTAGTGCAGTGTTTGTCTTGATGGAGAGTTTCTTGAGCACAGGAAAGGAGTGTAGAAGATCCATTTTCTCTGAGGAGCATGCCAGGCAGCCATCCAGTTCATGTGAGTTTTTGGGCTTCATGGTCGAAAAGAAGTCTTCATCAGAGGCAGAACTGGTATCCATGGTAAATTCACCTTCTTCCACCTCAGTGTGATCTCTGATGTAGACCATCCCTGTAAAACAGTCAAAAATATATTTACTATTACATATTAATGTGGGGCCTGGAAGAACCAGTGGGGCCTGGAAGAATCAGTGGGATGTCAAATTATTGTCACTGGGCCAAAACAGTTTTTTTTTTTTTTGAGTATTCTGATTCAGAAGAGCATCTTTAGAAACTTTTTTTTAACTTTGTACTTTTAGACACATGGAGAATTTAACTGGATCTGAGAAAGATATTGCTATCATTAAAAAATATATTAGAAGAGTGATCCTAGTTTTCAGAAACATAAAAAACACCACGCATTTTAAAACATGTTACAATCATAATTTAATACACTGCCAGAATACTTATCCAGCTGTATGATGTTTTCGTTATGTGTCCACTTGGTTTTGAACTTCAGCATCAGGATGGCTGCAGCAATGAGCTCGGGATCCTTCTTCATTTCCCCAAATCGCTTGTTGAGGCCATGCTGGAGAGATTGTAGTAGTGGGAGGCACACTCTGACTGAAGTCTCCAACTTTGCCAAATTGTCCTCCAGAAGACAGATGGTGGGGAGAAGCCATCCCATGTGAGAGTTTGCTTCTGCCTGGAGAATGTTGAGAGCTGCTGCCAGAGGCTTCATCACTGCCATGTACTCCTCCAGAAATGACAGTTCTGCTGCGCTGAACCTAAAATTTAAGAAATGAGTAGAGCAGAGCAGAGACAAAAGTGTACGTACATACACATACATGTACAATACATTTTTACACTTTTGTACCTTTTCAGGTAATCATAATATTAGGAAAGACTACAAAACATAAAACATGTCCATCAATTAATATAATGATAAGAAGTAACAGAAATAAATGAACAAAAGTGGTGTGTGTGTGTGTGTGTGTGTGTGTATACGTACTCAATACATATAATGATACTAATGATAGTAACCATATGATACAATGATTACTGTGTGCTCCCCAAAGACCCTAAAAGCTTTGAGGAATTGGAACCACTGTCAGTTGTTGTCTTGACAACCTTGTCTTGGATTTGGTATTCAGAGTGGATGTCTTCCAAAGCAGCAGCTGGGACTTCAGATATATGTGAACCCCTCAGAGGTCTGCACGAAAGAGCAGCAGAGCGTCTTTGGAGACTGTCTTCATCAATCCAGTGGCATGTGACTCCTCGGAAGCTTTGCTGCCGTGCAGTCCAGCAGTCAGTGGTGGTTGCCACAAACTTGACAGCACTCAACTCCTTCTTCACTGACGATTTCATGGCCTCAGCTGCTGCATCTATCTTGGCTCGTAGAGTTTTTCTGGTCATCAATGAGATTTTTGGACTGAGTGTTGCCACGAGATCTTTGAAAGCAGGTATCTCAACAATTGAAAATGGAAGTAAATCATCACACACAATGTCAATAATGAGCTGATCAACTTTCACCTGGGAGACTTACTTGGCAGAGTCCGGGCACACCAGTCAGTTTGGTTTGGACAGTTGTGCTTTGATGTTTGTCCTTGACAGAGGATTTGGTCACAGACTCTTTATACATCCTAAGCTTGTCTGGATGTTTCCTCTATAAGGCAGTAGCCCAGATTCTTATGTATTTATTTAACCATATCAGTATGAGGTGGGATCTTTTCACATTAGTTTGATCTATAGATAGGCAAATAAGCTATTTGGACCTTTCTTATCCCCTTAAGTCTGCCTAACTCTAGTATTTACAGACATTATTGAAGTAACTTGTTACAGCCCCAAAAGTGGATACAAATACAAAACAATTAATTAAAACTCAGATTTTCTGTTCTGTAGTACTCGTACTCGTCGTCCTCCGCTTATCCAGGTCCGGGTCGCGGGGGCAGCAGCCCCAGCAAAGAAGCCCAGACAGTCCTCTCCCCAGCCACTTCTGTCAGCTCCTCCGCGGGGAACCCCGAGGCGTTCCCAGGCCAGCCGGGTGATGTAGTCCCTCTAGCTTGTTCTGGGGTGGCCCCGAGGTCTCCTCCCGGTTGGACATGCCCGAAACACCTCCCAAGGGAGGCGTCCGGAAGGCATCCTTGCCAGATACCCGAACCACCTCAACTGCCTCTTCTCGATGTGGAGGAGCAGCGGCTCTACTCTGAGTCCCTCCCGGATGTCTGAGCTCCTCAGCGCCTGCATCACTGCTGACACCGCCCCAATCCGCCTGTCAATCTCCTGCTCCATCCTACCCTCACTTGTGAACAAGACCCCGAGATACTTAAACTCCTCCACCTGAGGAAGGACCTCCCCCCTGACCTGGAGTGGGCAATCCACCCTTTTCCGGCTGAGGACCATGGCCTCAGACTTGGAGGTGCTGATTCTCATCCCAGCCGCTTCACACTTGGCAGCGAACCGCCCCAGCAAGAGCTGGAGGTCACTGTTCAATGGAGTTAGGAGGACCACGTTCTGTAGTATAACTTCCTATACCAAGACGTCAACTAGAGAATGAAAACTTCTCTCCATTCACATTTTCATTTGGGTTTACCCATTTTTATTTGGATTATGGATTGGTTCTTGACATGTAGGCTATCCTACAGTAACATTACTGTTGATTTGCTTAACAATAATGCTTACAGCATGTGTTAACAGGTTAGACAAAAGGCATCAAGGGTTAAGGGTACAATAAACCGTTAACGTTACCCACTAAGTTGCCACACATCTAACGTTAAATCTTCCATGATACCTAATCCATAATCAACACAGTGAGCCATAGCTGTATGTTATCTTTTAACCATAACACAAAACAGGCGGGAAGCAATGATTACTAACGTTACTGCAATTATGAAAGTAAGTTAACAGTTAATGTTAACGTTGAATGTAACTTAGCCTACATTAGCTTAACTGCTTCCTAAAACACACCAATTTATAAGTCCAACAGACCACAAGCTACAAGGTAAATTAACGTCATTATCATAATATCAAAGATTAACATTACAGGTGCAATATGAACTTATCAAGCGTTAGCTAGATATATTTTCACCTATATAGCAGGCTATGTGCTTACTTACTTCAACATGCTTGCAGAGATTCGACAATGAGTTTTTGAAAGCAAGGATCTCCTGGTTTTTTGGCAGTCACAGGAGACACTTCATCGAGTAACTGTTCTTTTTCATAGATTTTGGCACAAAAAATGTGGCGAGATGTGGCCAGGGATGGTTGATGGCAGCTCCCACTTGCTCTTTGTTTCGACCTGGCTCCAACATGATCTTCGCGTCGGGGGTCAGATCAGGAGTGGAGGACTGGTGCTTGCTTGTTCAGCGTGGTGATTGTTTTTCTTCTGTTGGCAACTTGCCATTTGCAGTAGAGACGTGCCTCGCGCACCACCTAATGTTCAACTTAAATCCTTGCATTTCAAGCAGACTAGTTGTAATGAAGGTAAATGGCAAATGTAGTGAAGTAAAAAGTAGATTACTGGCTCAAATATACTTGATTAAGAGTAGAAGTACAGTTTTAAAAAAGGAACTTAAAAAGTACTCGTTCTTCAAAAAAACTACTTTTTTACTCAAGTGCGTTACTTGTAATGTGTTACTACCCACCCCTGTACTGTACTAAACTACAAGTTTTGAGTAGCCTAGAAATCCAGTCTCAAATCTAGAAAGATTTTGAGTCTGGCCCTCACCAATACACCCTTCCTACCCGGGGGGCGGCACTAACTGAGGCATTTCAAATGCCGCTGCAGGCAATTGGATAGCACAATGGCCAATCAGAGCAAAAAAACAAGGTGATGTATTCATTGCACTAAGCCCCACTTGTTTGCCGAACAGTGGGGCTAACTGATAGATTATGCTTTTGCCATATCCCGTCAGCAAAACAGCAAAAACGTCCTTCCTGGAAACGAAGGCTTCTAGGGCAGTCTTCTGTTCCTCTCTCAAGAAAAGATAAGTGTAGTTGGCTTAGTGTTTCTTCCAAAGATAAACTGAATGGACGCGGTCCTTTGGCAGCTGCCATATTGGCTGTTTACTTTTCGACTCCTATGGTGCAGCGCTGTTGTCATCATGTTACACCCGCCCAGAGCCCACCTCTGTCAGATAGACTGATCTGATTGGTCTGATTGGTGATTCAGCGGGCTCTGCTCGTCGGGGGCCAGATTCCTGTGCAGTGCAAATTCGAATCGCTAGGGATGGGGCATCTGGATTTCCAGGTTAAGTTTTGAGTGCAAGCGTTTTAAAAAAATTATGAGTGAGCACACTGGAGTTACCATTGCAGACAAGGACCTGCTCCCTATGTAGCTATAAGCGTGATTGTAAGGTAACAAAAACATAACGATTCTTATTTCCAGGTGATTATACACCAAAGAAAACATACTGATTATATTCCATTTCTGACAGTAGACACTGGACCTTTAAAAGAAAACTTAGGTATTTTTCAACCTTGACCCAATTTTTCATGTTTTTGTGTCTGAGAGACTGATGGAGACAGTCTTTGAAATGGGTCCAGTATTGAGAGACCAGTAGCAGTGACAGGCTTCAATCTAATCCCTACTGTCAATTGTGCGCTGTTTTTGCCAGTGACAGGCCCACATTTTTATTATATGAGACAAAATTTTTCCTCAAGTGAGACTTTTTTTCCTGTTGGGATCTTTCTATATTGTTGTCAGAATAACAGTCTAAGCCTGTCAGTAGCAAAAGCCAACACCTTTAGTGGATGTACGTTGGCGGTGCTCAATTGCCTGTGGGGATTACATTGCGACTGTTTTGCTATTGATGCTGCGGCTGCAGCACTCTCACTTAATACTGGACCGATATTAAAATTGTTGTCTCTGTTGGTCACTTAGAAAGACCTTTTAGGCAGAATGAGACGGATAGCATCTAGGGCTAGGCAATAAATCGATTTGTTTTAATGAAAATCGAGTTTCTATTTAAAATCCGCCACCGCCACTCCACGCTGGGCTCCAGTAGTTCTGAGTGGGCGCACCCCTCCCCCCGCACGCTTGATACACAAACATGGCAGCAAGCGCTGAAGAACTCGTTCTCAAGAAAGGGAATGAGTTCTTCAGCGCTTTTGTGTGCACACCTGTGTCTGTGCTCATGTGTGTGTGTGTGTGTGTGTGCGCATCAGGGCCGAACTCCGCCATGCGCAACACAGAGAGCAAAGGAGAATTTTAGACGCGCACCGTGTAGGGACAAAAATGACATGCCGTTGAGTGAATAAGATAAATAAGTGTTACCAACGCCAAGCTGGCAGACTCCCGAACCGTAGTAAAGGGACCTCCGAAGACCGTTAGCTCCTTTAGCTTGTGTTAGCTCGTTGTGGCAACAACACATAAACAATGGGACTTCGTCTGCGTTAAAGAATGACACTTTATTTTCAGCACTGCAGGGATGATGCACAGCCTCTCTCATCAGTGTCTGACTTTTACATAGAGGGAAATAACTCAAAAACAGCATGCAGAACTGTGTAGGCTTCTTCACTGTGGCTGCTCGATGGCAGGAAGGGTGGTGGATGGGTCCAGCAAACCCCTGACTTTTACCCAGGTACCAAGCTGTTTGCTTCTAGTTTGAATGTAGAGCCAAACCATGATGTTTTTGTCTAAACCTGACCACATGCTGTTGCTGATATCCCAGCATTGGTTGTGGCATCCCAAAACATCAAAAGTAAATGGAGGAGGATACCTAGCGTGTAGTATGTAGACATGAAAGACGACTGACAAAGCGGCAATACGTGACAACTTTGAGAGAACGTGCTGATAATACTAACACAACAGGAGAACCTTTCAGGGGGTTTGTGGGGATACAGATGGCATTTGAGGACAACTGGTAACCCCCGCCCACTCTCTCTCTCACACACACACACATACACGGCAGCAGCAGCTCTCTTGGGTGTGTCATCTAAGGACAGCTCAGAGCCCCCCTTTTCCTCCTCCGCACCGCTGTAAATGCTATAGGCTGAACACACACACATGCAGACACATGCGTGTGACTGGGTCTCTGCAGTGCCTGCCTCCTCGTGTGAACCCATTCTCTTCTGCTGCATTTCACACACACACACACACACACACACACACACACACACAGAGCAGCCAACCTTTATCAACCTCAGGTCTATAATTTGATGACATCACTGGGTATAATGACAGAAGTATAGCAGAGGGAGTCAGAGAGAGGGATTCTGAAGGATCACAACAGAGAAGACACGTGGAGAGAGGCAAGAGGAGGAGATAAAGAGAGAAAAAATAGTGAGAGAGGGACAAGACAGAGGGAAGATGTGAAAAGGGAAAGAGACAAAAGTCAAGTTTCATTCAAATTTGAACTGAACTATCAGTAGGGTTCCCACCACAGACTGTAATAGTAATGGACATAGCTACCATGAGGTCACTAATAGGTTCTTGGACTCATGTTTTGAAGCCTCAAGTTCGGCATTTCAGCCATCACCATCTTGGTTTTTTAAAGCCAGTGGTGACTATATTTGGGCAAGAGGGTGGAGCTGTGGAAGAGCGAGGGGTATCTGATTTAGAGGGTGACACGGGAGTTGATTTTCAGTCCTTGTTATAAAAATTATGATTACACTGTGTGTGTGCTACTATTTTACACAAGTCATAATGAATTGTTCCTGTTTTGTACTGCAACACTGCAACATCAGCAGACTCATCAGCTAAGGTTAAAGGAAGTTTAGCACTATATTTCTGTCTGGCAGGGGGTTTAGAGGAACTGAAATGCCTGAACTCCAACGCCCACTTATGCTGTTTAAAAACTTGTAGTAGATGCTCCTCAGGGAGCCTTTTCTCTGTAACCTCATCTTGTGCGTTGCACTGTGAAATGCTCCTTCTTGTACAAGAAAATAAATTCTGTTAAACTTTGATATTTCGGCTCCGGTCTCTGTTGTTTTAATGGTCTTTATGAAGTAATTCTTCTGACATTTTGGCGCCCGAACAGGGACCCCAATAACTGCTCTCCTCAAAAGGCAACAGACCTGTTAAAGGCCTTGCAAGAACACAACCAAAGACCTCCACCGCGGAGTTCTTAAAACCCCGTTTTGGCAGAGAGGGCCAGGACCGGCTGGGAGAGGAGACAGTGACGGGGTCAACCAAAGAGAGATACAGACCGAAGGACCCAGTTAAAGGGTAGGCTTTGATTAATTTTAATCATTGAAGAATTAAACCTAAGTCAGGGACTTAGAAGCTAATGTCTTTGAAAGGACAATTGTAAAAACTTATCCCGCAGGCCTGAGTTAACAAAAAGACATCAAGAGAAGTCTGGGACTTCGCAGGATAGTGTTATTTGTAAGTCAGGGATTTGACAAATGGGGAGTCTGGGACTCCGATAAAATCATAACTTATTATTTGTGTGATTGTTTTATGTGATTATTTTAAAGTTTTGTTAAATGTGGTAGTTATTAATAGTGTCTCAGTGAAATGAACAGTGTCTCAGTGAAATAAAAACCAGACAAGGGTACCCTCACTGTGTCAACAAATTGTCTGGGGACTAGAAACCTAATGGTGTAAACGAAAAGTCCATATATTTCACTGAACGGACCAGTTGCTCGGGTGAACTCCATACAAACTGGTTGGCTGTTAAGGGGAGAAAAAGAAAATTGAATAAATGAAATAGCCTTACTATACTAATCCTATTATAATACACTACATATAAATATAAGAATAATAAACTTTGAAAAAAAAATTAAAATAAATAAATAATACACTACATATAAATATAAGGACACTAAACTTTGACCTACGATGGGTAACTGTTGTAGTTGTAAGAGACCACGAGTAGAGCAATATGGTGGAGGCGCCAAATGCATGAAAATGTTACATCCTGATAATATTAAATATCTCAAGATATGACAAAAAGGTATGACTTTGCAGGGAAACTAGACGTAGAAGCTTGTAAAAATTTAGTGAAGGCAATTTCAGAAGGTAAACAGGGAAAGTTAAAAGAAGATGGCCTACTACAGGCCAAGTCATGGCTGGTAGAGGCAAGAGCCAGACAAGCTGGCATTGAGAGAAGAAAAAGGGAAAAAGAAGAAAGGGTTGCTAGGTGACAAGAAGACGTAGATAGCTCTCTGCACACTGCTGCTGGTGGTTGTGCAATGCCTGGCTCTGGAAAAGCCGCTGGCCCCTCTCCGCCTGCGGCTACTGGTGCTTCGCCCTCGGGCTCAGGTGGCTCCACATCTGGGGTAATGTTAGCTAGTCCTACACCTGCGGCTGATGGCGTCCCCGCAGCTTCCCGCTCCAACGGCCCGGCGGTCTCTGGTGCCTTGGCGGTTGCTGGGGCGCCGTCTCCCCACTTCAGCTGCCCTGCCTCTGGGATCATCGTGGCTGGCTCCACACTGGCAGCTGGCGGTGTACCCACGGCTCGCCGCCCCTGTGGCCCGGCGCCAATGGGTGACGTGGAGCCCTCCTCCCCGCCAGCACCCGCCGGTACCCAGAGTGGCTCTGCTGCGGTCTCGGATCACCAGCTCTCCTCCCGGACAGCTACCTCTGCTTCACATCGTAAATTCCTGAAGGAAGCCGTCCTCAGACGCTCCGGAGGCCTCCTCCACCCCACGCTCCTGGCAGACTCTCCTCCTCCTAGGGCCGTAACGGCCAATCCACCGCCACACCTGTCCGGCCATGCCCAGTCATCGATCCCACGGCCAGCTGACGGCCCGGACGCTGGCTCGCCACCATCCAACCCGGCAAAAACCCTTCCTCGCCCGCTCTTCCCTCCAACCACACTGATCATCAGAGACTCCATCACAAGGAATATCCGCTACTTCAATGCCACCACCTGTTGTTTCCCCAGAGCCACAGTCCCGGTAATCCTGGGAAAACTCCCTGGGCTGCTGCAGTCACTCCCTTCCTCCATTACCCACATCGTGGTGCACGTAGGGACCAACGACCTGGCTCGGGACGCCACTCAGCTGACCAAAAGTGCTTTCACCTCCCTCCTGGACTTCATACGCACTTGTGAAAAGTCCGTTTTTATCTCTGGTCCCATTCCCAGACTTGGTCACGGGGACCGTCCCTCTTTCATCCAACACGATGGCATTCACCCTACCTACCCCTGGGAAGCCACACGCTTGCAGCCAATATTCAGCATGCCATACATCACCGCCACGTGCATGACTATTTACATCACACGCCCCCTCCACCGACACACTTCCTCACCCCGTTCCAACTGCAGCACAGAGCACGGCCCCGCTCACCAGTGCCCCCGTCCGACCATATCAAACATTAATCTTCCCATCTGAGACATTCCCCATACAGTCCATCATAAAGCACAGACCACCCGCCCTTACTGCACTAAGACTGTGAATTACAAAAACTTATCCCCCATCTTCTGCACTCCTGCCACCCCATGCTACTCAAACCCAACAACACGTGAAACTGGCTCTACTCAACACCCGCTCACTGACCAACAAAAGTGCCATCCTACATGAATTCATCACTGACAATAAACTGGACTTCCTCTGCCTCACCGAAACCTGGCACAAACCCCTGGATTACTTCTCCCTAAACCAGACCACACCCAATGACTACACCTACACCGACAAGCCCCGCCCAGTCGGACAGGGTGGTGGCATTGTTGCCATCTACAAGAAATGCTTTAAAATATCCACAATCTCCTGCTCAGTCCTTCGAACAAGTCCCCCTCAAACTGTCTGGTCCCACTTCCCTGGTCATCACCCAGCTATCTGCTGTATCCCCCTCAATTCTCCTGGTGGGGGACTTCAATATCCACATTGATGATCCAAACTACAAAAGTGCAATAGACCTCCTGGAACTGCTCCACTGCCTTCATTTCACCCAGCATGTCAACTTCCCCACCCACTGTCGCGGCCACATCCTGGACCTAGTCTGCTCCACCGGTCTCACCCTTAGCCAACTCTCCAGTACCAACCTCCACATCTCAGATCACCTGGCCATCACTGTGGACTTCAAGACCCCACTCCCTCCCCCAAAACTCAAACGCATTATATCCTTCAGAAATATCAATTCTCTGACTCACTGGCAAATACTCTGTCCACATGCATCACCCCGCTGACCCCAAACCCCTCTGACCTGGTCACCCTCTACAACGACACACTTCCCCTCTGCCTCGACAAACGGGCTCCCTGAAAAACCAATACTGTCTCAGCTTGAAAGACTTTACAAGAAAACCAGTCTCAGAGTCCATCTCCATGCCTATACAGACCACTTTTCAAACTACAAAGACACCCTCACTACCGCCCGGTCCAACTACTACTCTCAACTCATTCACTCTGGCTCCTATAACCCCAAGACTCTCTTCTCCACCGTCAATAAACTCCTCAAACCCTGTGACAACACCCTCTCCTCCATCACAACTGACACATGCAACTCCTTCCTGGCATTTTTTCAATCAAAGATCAAAACCATCTACTCTCAACTCAGCAACCCCCCCATCTCAGTCTCTCCGGCGCTCACCGCCTCCACTTCCATTCAACCAATGTCACACTTCACCCCTGTCTCCCTCCTGGAACTCCTCCCCATCATCTCCAAGATGAAAAGCTCCACTTCCATCCTGGACCCCATACCATCCTCCATCGTCAAGTCTGCCTCCCAACTATCTCCCCACTCATCAGTACCATCATTAACTCCTCCCTCACCTCTGGCTCTATCCCTAAATCGCTGAAACTGGCCGCTGTCACCCCCATCCTCAAAAAACCCGGCCTGGACCCTGATGTCATCTCACATTTCTGTCCCATCTCAAACCTCCCCTTTCTGTCAAAATTTCTGGAACGTGTTGTCGCCTCCCAAATCAAAGCCCACCTCCGCTCTCATGAACTATATGAACCATTTCAATCCGGAGTTCACCCTCAACACAGTACCGAAACCGCCCTCCTAAAAATCACTAACGACCTCCTCCTCTCTGCTGACTCTGGCCACCTCAACATACTCATCCTCCTCAACCTCACTGCTGCCTTTGACACCATCAACCACACCACTCTGCTATCCTGCCTACAAACTTCTCTCAACATGCTTCTGCTCTCTCCTGGCTCAAATCATACCTCACCAACACACATCAGTTCATCCATGTCAACAACTGCACCTCCTCCACCATCCCCCTGCTTCAAGGTGTCCCTCAGGGCTCAGTGCTTGGTCCTCTCCTCTTCATCATCTACCTACTCCTCCTTGGTTCCATCATCCATCGTCATGGTCTCCATTTCCACGGCTACGCTGACGACATCCAAATCTACATCTCCACAAAATCCATCACCCCGGCCACCCGCTCTACCCTCACCAACTGTCTGACTGAACTCCAATCATGGCTGCAAGCCCACTTCCCCAAACTCAACTGTGACAAATCTGAAATAATACTCATTGGCCCAAAATCCTTCTCTACAGCAACACAAAACTTCACCCTCAGCATTGACAACAACACCCTCTCTCCCTCCCCATTAATCCGCAACCTTGGTATCATCTACGACAATAACCTTTCACCGTAGAAATATTGCCTCTGTCCATTACTCTCCTTCTCTGCCTCTGAAACTCTCATCCATGCTTTCATCACCTCAAGACTGGACTACTGCAACAGCATCCTCTACGGCTCATCATCCAAAGTCCTCAACAAACTTCAGTACATCCAAAACTCTGCTGCCCGCCTCCTCACCCACACCAGCTCCCGTGAACATATAACCCCTGTCCTGCAAAACCTACACTGGCTCCCTGTCCCATACAGAATCAATTTCAAGATCCTCCTCCTCACCCACAAAGCCCTCCCCAGCCAGGCCCCCTCCTACCTCACGGACATGCTCCACCACCACACTCCCTCCCCCAACCTTCGATCATCCGACAAAAACCTCCTCTCACCTCCACACAGGACCAAGCACCGAACCTGGGGCGACAGAGCCTTCTCCATAGCCGCCCCTTCCCTCTGGAACACCCTCCATATACACATCCGTGACTGTCCAAATCCATCCACCTTCAAATCACTCCTCAAAACCCACCTTTTCAAATCCGCTTTTAACCTTTAACATTAGCTTTTCGTTCTCGGTTCCTAATGTGCCCTCCTTTTCTTTGTTTTGCACTATGCTTTTGCACTTTGTTGTTTTATATTGTCCTTGTCTTCTGTTTATCTCTTGCACTTACATGTATGTACTTCTTTTCTTTGGTTTTAAATGTAAAGCGTCTTTGAGAGCTGTAAAAGCGCTGTATAAATAAAATGTAGTATTATTATTATTATTATTATTATTATTATTATAAGCAACAGGAACCTCAACAGAATAGAGAAAAGAGTAATAACATATATCATGTCTTGTATTCTGCACGAGACCGACAGGGTGATGACAGCTACGTGCTATGTGGGTTCCATCCGGATCCTCTGCCCTACCCCAAACCTCTGCCATGTCCTCCTCCTCTTTCTTCAGCACCACCGACTGCTCCACCTCTCGCCTCCCCCTCCCCTCACAACCCCTTCACATTGGGTAACATCATCCCGCAGAAGGAAGAGACTCCTCAAGATCCTCAGTCTCCTTGGAGGACACGACGCGGTACGATATACAGTAACACACACACTACACACATGAATGACAAAATGAGCCGCAAACAGATAGATCTAGATGATGAAACATATGGTGTAGTTCTCCTCGCACCTATGATTGAACTTCCAAACCCTAGAGCAGGTGTGGCACAACCACTTACAGTAAAGGTATTTAGAGCATGGACAGATCAGGATGTAAGAGATGCAACCAAAACCATAACTCGCCCTGAAGAAGACGGGGAAGCCTTTACTGAAGAGATGAATCAACTCTTCAAGAGTTTTGAGCTAAACTCAATAGAAGTAGAAAGAGCAGTCAGAACAGTAGTGCCAAAACTATGGGGCCAAATAAAAGGGAACTGGGATCCCCTTGATAATGACAACCCCATCTCTTATGGTCATGCGCAGTATGCTGTACGGGTAGATCCACTGCTAGCAAGAGTAGTTGCACATTACAGAGGACAGGCAAACTACTCAAGAGTGTCAGAATGCAAACAGACATCTACAGAGACTGTGCCACTCTTTGTCGGGAGAATGAGAAAAGTGTTCCGCATACACAGTGGCGTACCAGTAGACGGTGCTGATAACAGTCCATACAGCATGCAATTGAAAAATGCACTCCTGATAGGATTTAGGCCAGAAATTAGCCAATTTGTGGTCAAACATTTGATTGGCTGGAAAAATGAGGGGTTGCAGAGAACCACTAATTATGCAACCCACGTAGAAGAGACAATTGAAGCAAAAAAAAAAGAAAAGAAAAGTTGCAGATACATTCTTGCATGATAATGATGACACTAATGAAATTTTCTTCCGAGGCAACGACAACCAGAACAACCACGGAGGAGGAAGAGGAGCAGGTATGAGGGCAGTGGAACAGATGTGTGCTACAATTGTGGCATGCCTAGACACTATGCGAGAGACTGCAAAAGGAGGGAGGGAGAGGAGGGAGACGGGATAAACGGGAGAGCTGAGGAGCGGAACCCAGACAAGAAGAGCAGGAAAGAAACCCCTCTGACTAGCTTTAGAATCAGGTCATGCACCCACACCTACACTCACACATATATCGGCAGATAGTGAGACAGAAGTAGGCAAGGCAAGGCAAGGCCAGTTTATTTGTAGAGCACAATTCGTACACAAAGTAATTCAAAGTGCTTCACAGAACAAGAAAATGCATTAAAATCACAAAGCAAAATAAAAACAGAAATAATCATTATAAAATGAATAAAGAGAAGAGTGCAGATAAGATTCTTTCAGTCATATGCACAGTGAAATAGAGCTGTTTTGAGCCTAGATTTGAACATTGTCAGAGTAGAGGCCGGTCTCACATCTTCAGAAAGACTGTTCCAGATTTTAGCTACAAAAAACTGGAATCCTGATTCCCCATGTTTAGTCCTGACCCTGGGCACCAGCAGGAGGCCGGTCCCTGAGGTCCTCAGAGTCTGAGATGGTTCATATGGCACTAACATGTCAGAGATGTACTTTCATGCTAGGCCGTGGAGAGACTTGTACACAAGCAGAGCTGCTTTAAAGTCTATTCTCTGAGCCACAGAAAGCCAGTGTAGAGACCTGAGCACAGGACTAATGTGCTCATACTTCCTGGTTCTGGTCAGGACCCAAGCAGCAGCATTCTGGATGTACTGCAGCTGTCTTACGGCCCGTTTGGAGAGGCCAGTGAGCAGGCCGTTACAGTAGTCTAACCTATTAGAGACAAATGCATGGATAAGTCTCTCCAAGTCAGGTTTAGACACTATACCTTTGATTTTGGCAATGTTTTTTAGATGGTAAAAAGCTGCTGATGTTACTGATTTGATGTGGCTGTTAAAGTTCAAGTCTGAGTCCATTATTACCCCGAGATTTCTAACCTGATTTGTAGGTTTTAGAGAGAGAGAATGGAGGTGACTGCTGACACCTTCTCTTTGTTTCTGTGGACCAAATACGATGACTTTAGTCTTGTCTGAATTTAGCTGGAGAAAGTTGTTTTGCATCCACACACTGACCTGTTGGATGCAGTGACAGAGTGAATCCACTGGTCCATATTCACCTGTTATCAGTGTGACATAGATCTGAGTGTCGTCTGCACAATTGTGGTAGGACTCATTATTACTTTGTATTAACTGGCCTAAAGGCAGCATGTAGAGATTGCAGCACGTAGAGATGGAACAGAAGTAGATGAAATCCTATTATTACAAACTGCAGAAATCTTACTATCATAAGAAGGGTCTAAACCATGGATAGTGCCAAAGGAGCAGGGAAGAGAGTGACTGTCTATACTGATAGCGCATATGCCTTTAACATCTTACATATTTTCGCACAACATTGGAAAAATAGAGGTATGATCACATCCACAGGAAAGTCGATTTTGCACACTGACTTGATCTTAGCCTTATTAGAAGCTATACAACTGCCACTGCAGACAGCAGTATGTAAATGTGCTGCTCACACTTCCAGAAATGATCCAATCTCACACGGAAACCGGAAGGCAGATGAAGAAGCGAAAGCGGCTGCAGCCCAACAAGACTACCAAGACATATAGACAGTTGAGCAAATTACACACATTGATCATGATATTTTAAAAGACATGCAACAAAACTCGCCCGACTCAGAAAAACAGTTCTGGGCAAAGAAAGGGGCGACATTATCTGAAAATGAATTGTAAAAATGACCAGAAGGAAAGTACATTCTTCCAAAAAACTGATTTTGATTTGCAGCAGTATTGACGCATGGATTAACCCATACGTCAACAGAAAGGATGTATGAACTAATAAACAAAATATATACAACCTATGGATTCCAAAATGATGCAAAAAGTTTTTGTGCATCATGTCTGGTGTGTGGGAAAACAGAATGTTCAAGGTAGATTCAGACCAAGACCAGGCAGGATGCCAAATGCACAATACTCATTTCATATTATATGCAAGGATTTCATTGAATTGAATAAATGTGAAAACAAAAAATACTGCTTAGTAATCATAGACTTATATTCAAAACGGATTGAAGTCATTCCAACAGTAAGAAATGATGCGATAAGAGTAGCTAAAGCCTTAGAAACACGTATTGCACCAAGATTTGAGTTTCCAGAAATCATATACAGTGATAATGGACCTCATTTCAGGAATGAGGTAATTGCTAAACTGAGTGAACTATTTTCCATTAAAATGAAATATCATTGTTCTTATCATCCACAGTCAGCAGGTCTAGTGGAAAGAGCAAATGGTACAATCAAAGCTAAACTCAGAAAAGCTGTGGATAGCAAAATCCGAGACCTGCAGAGGAACGTGACCACCACTGTTAGATAGGCTCACCATTTTTAAACCTGCTCACCAACCAGGGTGCGGTAAAGGAGACTGTAATCCCTTGATAATAACTGTAAAGGATCCTTGTCCTGAGGATTCATTGACTTTCGTACTAGCAGCATATGATAAAGGAGATGACCCTATGGGACACTTAGGTTTAGAGGTCATAGATTCAGGGACAACTTCTCCACCTCTTCCTGCAGGGCCAGATGATCGCCTTCATGACATGACTATGACTACCACACTGCCACCCATATAGTATATAAAGGTTGATGACTTACAGGACGTACTAGAATTAGAGACAGGTAATAAGAACAATAATGCATGGCTACAATGGATTTCTTTCACCACTAAGAGTTCCAGACTAGCCACTGACTGCATAGCCTGCGCAGGAGCAAGGCCATCATTGGGAACAGTTTCCTTTCCACTTAATCCTCACAATGATCCTGAAGGGTTCAAGTGTATGCTCACTCTGTATAAAACATTCCCCTAAGAATAACTGTACCGCTCTCAAGTATCTGTTTCCAGCTGTCCCCACTAAGGTTATTCCACCATGGTTTGTACCGTAGAAGGGGAATTATACCTGCCTGTCCAGACCACGGAGGAACGGAGGACAAGAAGTGGGAACCCTGACCAGTTGTAACACTACAATTGCGGTGAGGAAGAAACCCTATGGGATTACGTACTGATGACCTGGTAAATAATCATGAATATGCACATTCAGATACATGGTGGTACTGTGGAGGAGATAAGTTAAGACCCAAGTTACCTAAACTCTGGTATGGTACCTGTGCACTAATTCACTTAATGACGACTACATACTTGCTTCCAATGAGTCCACAGTTTCCCAAACTGACGCCAGAAGAAATGCACAGAGAAACGCAACTTGGCAATACCTACTTCATTTGATTCTAGAGTCTATCTGGATTCAACTGGCATTCCCTGGGGTGTCCCAGATGAGTTCAAGGCCAGGAATCAGGTAACAGTGAGATTTGAATCACTCTTTGCTTGGTGGGTGACAGTAAATAAAAATGTAGATTGGATGAATTACGTCTATTACAACCAACAACGCTTCATTAATCACTCTCGTGATGGACTTAAAGGCGTCCACGAGCAATTGGACAAAACTAGTTTGATGACCTGGCAGAACAGAATAGCTTTAGATATGCTATTAGCTAACAAAGGAGGAGTATGTAGGATGTTAGGAAATTGCACGTTCATTCCCAACAACACTGCTCCTGACGGAAGCATCACGAAGGCGTTGGAGGGACTGACGTCACTGGCGGAAGAGTTGGCAGAAAATTCAGGTATCACAGATCCTTTCACAAGTTGGCTGGAAAGCACGTTTGGGAAATGGGCACACACCATTAAGGCCATGAAACTGTCAGTGGGAATCATGCTTGCTATTCTAGTCACTTGTTGTTGTTGTTGTTGCATTCCATGCCTGAGAGAATTGATGCAAAGATTGATTACCACTACCCTAACAAAGCAACAGCTGTTTTTTCAGCCTGTCCCCACAGATAATGACTACGAGATCCATGTACTGGTCGGAGGACATGTCGTAGTTAGACGCAGAGATGAAGAGGGCTATGGAGAGTATGTTCCGCTCAACGTAAGAGAGGAGACCATCTACGAGCACATTGGAAATGAGACACCGGCTGGTGATGTGACAACTGTTTAATCTTTATTCCATAACATAATGACGAACCTATAGAAAATCCGAGAGGAAGTTATAGGGTTCTGATGTAAGTAGCTAACAGTACATTGTAAATACATTTATAGTTTTTTCCATTTTCTTTCATGCCTCAGGAAGAGGATCCTCATGCAGGGAAAGGTCCATATATCGGGTCCAATGAGTTGATCAGCCTGACAAGGAGGACAAGTTCTTTTTAGTTTTTTAGAATGCATAAGAAATGTTCATATACAATGATTATTGTCAGAATCGATGTTTATAAAGTTATGAAATGTGATTAAGCATACAAATGTGATTGAAACACTGCTTGACACTGATTAATGGCCGCCGGGGCAGCGGGGCCCTGAGGAAAATTTTCCTGTCCGAAAGAAACAAAATGAAATGACAAGAATGATGAAGAACTGCCACACAGGTTTTTCGCTCCCACATCGGTTGTCAAGAGAATCATGCAACTATGAAATTTTTATTATTGTATCTTTTGTATTTTTTGAGTACAAACAGGGCGGAAATGTTATAAAAATTATGATTACACTGTGTGTGTGTGCTACTATTTTACACAACTCATGATGAATTGTTCCTGTTTTGTACTGCAACACTGCGACATCAGCAGACTCATCAGCTAAGGTTAAAGGAAGTTTAGCACTATATTTGTAAGAGGAAGACAGAGAAACCAAGGGTCGGAGACAGGTCGAGAGCATGTCATCTGGGGGTCAGTCTGGCAGGGGGTTTAGAGGAACTGAAACGCCTGAACTCCAATGCCCACTTATGCTGTATAAAAACTTGCAGTAGATGCTCCTCAGGGAGCCTTTTCTCTGTAACCTCATCTTGTGTGTTGCACTGTGAAACGCTCCTTCTTGTACAAGGAAATAAATTCTGTTAAACTTTGATATTTCGGCTCTGGTCTCTGTTGTTTTAAGGGTCATTATGAAGTAATTCTTTTGACAGTCCTGTCCCATCCCACTCCCACAAAAATAATCCCATCCCGTCCCAATCCCATGAAAACGAAAAAAAAAAAAAAAAATCCCGTCGTGTCCCAGTCCCATGACTCCTGTCCCATCCCGCTCCCGTGTTGTGTTTCGATAAAAAATAAATAAATAAAAAATACAGTACATGGATTACACAATGCTTAGTTGAATATAAACCTAAATATGACATCTAATGTTGTGTTTTGATTTTTATTGCCTAATTATTTTTACATTTTTACATTCTGGAACTGGTTCCATCACATTTGCCGTAACGGTTCCTGCAAACGATTCCTAGATTGTAAAAAAAAAAAAAAAAACGTCACGTGCATTTCCATTAGAGTGCAGCACGGGCGCATATTTCTGTCCAAACCCGACCGAGCCCGACATTATCTAATCACTAGAGCACTGAGTTTGTGTCACACAGTTGTCATGGTTACAGGCTATTTAACAGGGCGGGCGTGCACCGGGTGCTCAGCGGAGAGGGAGACCTCCGTGTTTGAGACAGGAGCGTGCAGTGGGAGGTCCAACGCTTCCAGCGAGGGGAGCGGTAGAAATATAACAAAATAAGATAAATAGGAGACACCTGTCTCCCTCTTTTATTTAATTTTCAGCGTTTAATCAAGGTGGAGGCTGGCGGCGGGAGGTCCGCTTCCAGCGAGGGGAGAGATAGAAACAAACAGCAAATGTGTGTGTGTGTTCTGTTCAGGTGTTGTCACGTAACAGTGTCCAAGCATGAATGCATATAAGAATTTTTTATTACATTGTTGTGGTTAATTTGAGGTAATAGTGTTACTGTAGAAATCAGAGAATCACTTTTTGTTGTTATATATTCTCAGAGAGATGATACAAGCTCTAAATCTGAAATACACACCACACACAAATGTGTTTTTTCATCTAATTGTACTGCACAACAGTTAGAATAAAGTTTTTGTATTTGTAAGATTGCATTTGTGTTTACTTGTTTAAGTATAGCAAGTATAATGAATAAAATGTAGGAGGAATCGGTAAGGAATCGGACTGTTAAGAAGGAATCGGTAAAGTCCTAACGAGTCCCAACCCTAGCCGCAATGCAGTTTTCCAACATGATAATGGCCCAAAACACACCTAGCAGATGACAACTGCCTTGCTGAGGAAGCTGAAGGTAAAGGTGATGGACTGGCCAAGTATGTATCCAGCCCTAAACTCACCTTTGCACCTGTGGGCTATCCTCAAGCTGAAGGTGGGGTAGCGCAAGGTGTCTTCACATCCATCTGCTCCATGATGTCATCATGGAGGAGTGGGAGAGGATTCCTGAAGCAACCTGTGAGCTCTGGTGAATTCCATGCCCAAAAGGATTAAGGCAGTGCTAGATAATAATGGTTGGCACACAAAATATTGACACTTAAGGTACAATTTGGACATGTTCACTGTGGGGTGTACTCACTTATGTTACCAGCTGTTTAGACGTTGATGGCTGTGTAATTTTCAGAGGAAGGTAAATCTATACTACTATACAAGCTGTACACTGACTACTTCAAGTTATATCAAAGTGTCATTTCTATAGTGTTGTCCCATGAAAAGATGTAATGAAATATTTGCAAAAATGGGAGGGGTGTACTCACTTGCACGAGATACTGTACTCCTGTTGTGTGAATAGGCGAGAGTGGGGTTAGGAAAGACATTTTCTCTATCAACATGAAATAACCCTTTCTTATTCATAGACTCAGGGCTGCTGCTGGCCATTTAAGTGTCCTAAGCATATTGCTCTTTGCATATGATATCATACATCAGTGCCCTGTCCAACTATAGACTATAGACTGTATATAAAGCTAGACACTTCCTTAAAAGAGAAGCCGAAACATCTTGATTGCCCCCTTGTGTCTGGCTGCAGTATAGGTCATAAACACTGCCCCCTTCATGTTAGCAGGTAAGATATGGGCCAAACAAAACACTCAAAGTACATGTCAAACAAATTTTTCCCCAAAATGTTATTTGGGATATACTGGCTTCAGTTTTGTACAGTGGGGGTAAGTGGAGAATTGTTGTCCATTTTTATATACAGTCTATGCTACTGACACTGAACAAATGCCTATGATTTTTGTTGTTTACACCTGTTCCAATCGATTAAACTGAAAAAAAAAAAAAAATCAAAGAATGATTCAAGAACTGAAAATTGTAGAAGACCTTAGTCTTCAGTCTGAAAAAGCAGAGTCAACTAATGCTAAACATTAAAGCGCTGTGTTAACCAGGGTTGCCAACTCTCACAAAACCCACATCTGGTGTGACTGTTACTCTTTCACCATCAATGTCACTCTCTCACGCCAGCCCATCATGTGGCTTGACCGGACCGCATACTATTCTCAGAAAACAAGTTTAGGTCTTGTGGGGCTACCCTGAACTTCATGCTACTTCGTTCTTCCCCAATTCTCCTACACTGGTTGCCTATTGGCTTACAAAGTAAATAGAGTGGAAGTCGCTTGTCGTCGATACATTGCTGGTCGGAATTGTACCAACGTAAGCAAATTGCCAACAAATTTACATTTTACTGTGTTATGAAACCATGTGCCCTGCCTGAATAACTAAAACACACTTATGATGAAAAATACTACCATCAGACTGATGAAATTGACCTTGATCTGCACTGTAAAACAAATATTGAGCATCTAGATGTATGTGAGGCTTAGGCCTATAGATATGAATATGTTAACCTACACTCATTTCCTCTGTTTGCCACATGTGCATATTAACTCTTTTAAGGTAAAAAAAAAAAAAGTGCCGCTGTGTGTGTGTGTGTGTGTGTGTGTGTGTGTCTGTCTGTCTGTCTGTCTGTGTTTGTGCGTGTCATACTTCTACTTATTATTATTATTATTGTCACATATGTATACTATCAGATATTAAAATATACTTTCAACATATTGTACCACAATAGCCAGAATTATAATTATAATTATAATATTATTACTTTCATTAATGTTGTTGTAAGCTATTAAAATTACCGTCTGTCTTGCATCTCTCTCTGTCTCCCTTTCTGTCTCATTGGGTCCTGAGGACAGAGGGATGTTGCATGCTGTAAAGCCCTGTGAGGCAAATTGTGATTTGTGAGATTGATTGATTGATTGATTGATGTCCTTGTCAGTAGTTTGGTTTTCAGAAGCCATTAAAGTTCTACTCCCAAGTCATGGGTTCATTGCCAAAAATGACCTTGCGTTCTATTGACATTGCTTGTTTTATCGACCTTCTGACTCTTATGAATAGGCTAATTCACACCGTCTACGTGAGCTGGAGGCTGACAGCGAGGGTCCGAGGTCCTGCCCAACACTGCTTGCAGCTTTAATTCATTGTATTATTACATTTGTGGGAAGTTATTACAAGATTTTAACTTCCCCACAAACATAATAAATCCCTGCAAACGTAATAGTTACTACATTTGTGGGAAATCGTGTGTTATGTTTGTAGTCGGTAGTGGCTATGTTACTGGTGTAAAAGCATATAAGTACAATCAGGAAAATGTTCTTTAAAGCAGCTGTGCGGAACTTTTCGTTTTCGTTGATTATAGCGCCCCTTTGGTCGAAGCGGTATGACACCCACAGCCTGATGTCGTAAAATTCCGACTGCAGCCGGCAATTACCGCACGCATTTGTTTTGGAGAGCGAGAGGATTAACTAACGTCAGGTCAGTCCAAGTAATTAGTGGAAACAGCAAAATTACTCAGTAAATTCTCCTGTCGTGTTTCTGTTCTGATCTAATCTAATCTGTTGTGTATTTTGAGCTACTAAGGCTACCATAGTAGTGTGAGCCTCAAGTTATTCTGGGTAATGTAGTAACCGTTGTGCTACTGGAAACAATGAGAAGCAGCCGTGTACGTTTGGTGTAAGGAGGAATAAACAGTTAACAAGTCATCTGCTGAGTCCGCATTATTATGTGAATACTCCGACGATTTGCCCTTTCTCTATCATATTCATATTGAGACAGCGGTTAGCATGGCACTTGTAGAGAGTCAGTACATCTTGCGCGGAGGGATACACCGGTGAGCAACAGCTGCAGCTGGCTCTGGGACAGGTACGCTAGGTCATTTGGTAAAAGCAAACAAAGAGACGACACGGATAATATTACTCACCTGACTGAAAGCTGTCCATCAGCTCCTGCAGGCCTGGGGCGTTTTTTCCAGTTCATCTTAGGAACATGAAAAAAAGTTTCAATCATGCCAGGATTAGTGATTGCTGCAATAGTATGTCTCTGCAGACCTGGACACTGCAGATTCAGACCCGCAATTCTGGACTCGCAGTTCTAGACGTCTCACCCAAACACCACTGTTTGAAAGAAGTTGGACTTTTAATGCTTTATTACAATTTCCAATTTTAAAATTTTATGAAACCCGAATAAAAATACCAAGATTCAATTGTTGATTTATGCCTGGGTGCTATTCTGCAACATTATTGTTTGCTGGTTGTTCTGTATGGTGTGATCCAACTATTTTAGTTATTTATTTCGTAATATTCATCAGACTGCTCTGACTAGCACGCCAAAAACTTGCATGCATTGATCAAACCTGCTACAACATATAATGTCTGGTCTTGGGTGTCCAGTCCTCACTTTTGTTGTGGGAATTTGAAACAAAGGCTGTGAAATACTGAAATGGTTTGAAATGTTTTATTGTGTGCAGTGGTTACATCACACATCAGGGAAACATATCACAAAATTGAAAACAGAAACAGAAAAAATTAAATACCTATCACAGTCTACACTGAAATACTGAAGATTCTGGAGCATAGCAAATACATTATTATATCGACATATTAACAATAGTGCCCCTTCCTTTCTCATCTGCCTTTCGATCCTCCACAAAACTCCTCCACTTCACTGTGGTTTCCCCTTTCTGGATTGTTATGTGCACCTTAAAAAGAGAGTCCCTAATTATTCAAAGTTAAGATTTTTCAACCGTTTTACACACATAAACAAGGCCAAAACCTAATAATAGACAAAAATACATTTCTGATCATCTGCGCTGGATGAGCTTAATTTCTATCCACAAAATCTCTAAATATATGCTATAGAGTAATATCAATGTAGTGATATAAACACACATGATATATAATATTATGAATAATAAAGGAAAAAATATGTTTAAAAAATAAAGGTGTATTACATGATATAAATGAATACAAAATTAACTTTTAGCATAAAGTACACTAATTGCCAATATGTAAACAGTTTCATGCTTGTATGAAAATGTAAGCCTATACACGTTTTTCTTATATCATCCACTTCATTGCTTTAATCATTTATTCATGTTTAATTTAAAGCATATGCTAAAATTATTCATCATCGTGCTTCGGTTTCATGAAACAAAATGTGCAGGTCAAACAGTTTATTGCTAACAAGCTAAACTATTACCTACTACTTTAACCCATATTTGACGGGCCTTTCAGACTGTCGTGGTAAAGACAGTCATATCATTTTAAACGTATCACTGTAAAACATGAAGTTTGCTCTCTAATTCAAGTCAACAAAATAGTTTAAACAAATAATATGATTCACATTTGGATCGTCGTTGGCCATATTCAATAGTTGTAATAGTATGTTGGCTTCCAATGAAATAGAGGGCGCTGACGCAAAATACAAGGTGTCCAGAACTGCGGGTCCAGATCTGCAGGTCTCAATCTGCAGTCTCTAGGTCTGCAGACACACCCTCCTCAATTGCTGCAAAGTTTTTATTCCTTGTGAGGCACTCTCTGCAGCGGTTTGTCTCCTGATGATATATCTCCACAACGATGGTAGCACCGAGAGAGTGGAGGATACAGCCTCTCTTCTCGCCTGCTCAGCATCCAACACATGGGAGTTCCTCATCTGTGTACTCCGGCTCAAACAGGTATGGCTCTGGGTCTGTGTCCGCTACAAGAAACTCTTCAAAATCGCGTTCAAAGTCGTCCATTGTAGCTACTAAAATCCGGAGATATCGCTAGGCTAAATAAACAGCTGAGTTTTGTTTACAAGCTACGTCTGTGCCTGCTCACCGGTGTATCCCTCTGCGGATCACAGCACAGGATGTGCTGACCCCCCCAAGTGCCATGCTAAACGCTGAGACCCAGCCACTGGACGTACAGACACAAAAAAGATATCGATCATGTTGTCTCAATATGAAAATGATAGAGAAAGGGCATAACTCCCAAATCGTCGGAGTATTCTTTTATGTGAAGATACACAGTGAAGACATAACATAATCCTAACACAGCTGTCACCTGCAGCCTTCGCTTGCAAAGCTAACGCTACTAACGTTAGGTCAGTCCAAGTAACTAGTGGAAACATGCTAACATACTAACGTTACACACAAATTAGTAGTAAAGTAAGACCTGTTCATAAATGTTCTGGTGTAGCTCTGAATTTCTTATAAACTGAGGACAACTACCTGCTGTATATTTGTGTTCATGGTCACAGTCACAGATAAATTTAGATGATGCTCCTTCGTTATCCACCATGACATCAAAAGTACAACCAAGTCCTCATAGATACATCTCTGGTAAAACTGTTAGGTGTTATGTGTTCAGCAATGCCCGTTCCGTACTGCTTACTCGAAGAACACTGTAAACACGGCTCCTTCTTCTGTGTTTTAATCGCTGCAGGCGAGCAGAATCTTTTCCGCCTCGGGCGCCGTATTCTGGTTTGCTGACTTCCGCTGTGTGTCCGACCCGAGTGAGGCTGCGCTAAATAGCCATATAGAGAAAGGCTTTTTTGTCACTGTTGGGTTCAAATAAATATGCGGATCTTCAAGGGGGGGTGATACGAACTAGAGACAGTTTTATTAATGGTAAAAAGTTCCGCACAGCTGCTTTAAGTATTACATTTATTAAAAGTACTGTAAAAATGTCCCCTGTGACTGTTGTAGTCCACGACTATATATGATCACATTAGATGATTCTGACTCATGCATTACTGTAATGTAAAAGCGTGATTTTACTGTTGTAGTTGGTTGAGGTGGAGCTGATTTTGAACTACAAACTAATGATTATTTTCATCATGGGTTAATCTACTGATTATTTTCTCCATTAATCAAATGATTGTTTGGTTTGTAAAAATTCTGGAAATAGTGAGAGATAGCATCACAGTTTATATTATCTTTATGAGTTTGTGAGTATGACTTGAGTTGTGACTTGCTTGACCTGGCCCATGACTTGACTCGACTTGCTTGACTTATAGCAAGGACTCGATCTGACTTGCTTAATTTTCACCTCAGTGACTTGGGACTTGCTTGAGACTTGAAGGTTATGACTTGCACACGTGTGACTTACTCCCACCTCTTCTCAACAGTATTTCCTCCAATAGAGTGTGAGTTACAGTATTTGTAACCAAAGTGGCGTTCATGAGGTCATTTAGTTTATTGAAAATTAGACCTAACAAAAACAACATTTAGATTACATCATGGTTTTGTCAGGACACCAGTTTGTGTAACACAACACTAACATTACCCAAAACTGGAAGTTGAAGGAATTGATCCAAAATCTAACTCGTGAAATTAGCCTCTTTTTTTCCTGGAACGAATCCATTATAAAATGCCTAAACAGCAATTAAAAAAAAAAGTTAACTTTAATTTGATCAACAACAGTGATTGCAGGAATTATTTTAAAGGCCTGGCTTGACAAATAAACTACACAAAAATGCGTAATACTCGCCTGTGAAAATTCCACATGCCGCTGCGCCAACACATGTAAGAAGGGGAAGTTGGTCTTTGTGGTATTTGTCCCGCCCCTCCTCCATTATGATTGGACCTCTGGGTAGTGACAGTGACAACTGCTGCCTTTAACCTGAAGTTGATCGTTTTTCAACTCTCAGTGCTCAGGAAAAAAAATGCCAAACATGCAGCGCTCAGCAAAGAATAGACACTCAGCTCCTCATTACTAAGTTCCAGTGCTCCAATTGCAAGAATTTAAAAAAAATACATTTGCTTCAGGAAAAAGGGCTCTGGTGAATACAGCCCATTACATGTTTTGTTTAGCAAGACAATCTTCACAAATGAACACCACTTTTATGATTATTGAAACCTAAATGCAATCCCCAGAAGAACAAAGCTAACGTTAGGCTATAGACAAACTACACCAGTCACAGGACTTAACCACCACAACGAGGCTGTAAGGCTGCGTTCAGCACGATGGCATTCTTTAGTCTATTGTAGCAACTTGTTAGGTAAGTCACATAGAAGCTCCTAAATTCACGGTGGGGTATTTACTGACTCATTTTATGTCATAGAACAAAACATGAACATCTCTTCAGCTTGTGTTAACCACAGATCGTATTTCAGCCATCCAACCAAAAACATATTCAAAAAACTTACTGACATTGTGATGAGGGAACTGGGAGTCCGCACAAGGCTAACTAATTTCCGGGTTTTGGGACTCCTTCCTGCAGAATATATATATACTAGTCCATACCCATTGAGTGCACAGTTGCCCATGTACAGTTTCACATGGTGTATGTTTGGGATACAGGTCATAGGAAATTGCAGATTAAATAGTCAACTGAACCAATTAAGAAGAGCAATGTATTCAGACAGAGTTTTTGTGAATTTGATAGTACGATTGCTTTATTGAAAGTACAGTAGTAGTACCATTGCCAATAGTGCAATAGTGTTTATATGTTGTATTGACTTAAAAGTAGGGCGCCCTGGTAGAATGACAGAATGACACACTGACAGTTTCCGTGATTATGTACAGCATACCATACCATGACTTAGTCATACCAAAAATTAGAAAAAACAAACAAACATTCAGCCACAAGGGGAGCCACAGGGATCAGTTGCATTTTTGCCATTTTTAAGCAGAGTTAAATTTGTCCAGTCACCTTGAGGCATCCTGTTCTACATATCTACCAAGTTTAGTAAAAATCAATTGATAAGGTTCATACTGTCTTCTTATTTAGAATATTTGAAGGTTTTCTCATATTCAGACAGAACAGGATGTAAGGAGATGTGTTTTACTTGCTTGACAGTTTCGACTGAGACTCCAGTCTTCCTCAGAAGCGTCATCCGACATGCTGCTGTTTCAGGCAGATCGGTCAAACTTCCTTGGAAGAGATCAACTTTTTTTTTTTTTACATTTATTTTTAAATTCAAAATGACGGAAAATCTATATAACCGGAAGTTATGGGTTCTTGAGGCAATTTGTTCCTCATGTGCAAAGTTTCATGTCTCTATGACATACAAGGCATGAGGTATTCCCATTTAAAGTTTGCAATTTCAATCGGTTGTTATAGCGCCCCCCTTTGGTCAACTGATGTAATATTGCTTGATAAGCATTCTCCCATTACCCTCTACCACTGTGCCAAATTTCACATGGATTGACCAAGTCAGTGAGGAGAAAAACGTGGAATAGACACACCCACAGACAGACAGAGTTTTCGTCATTATATAGTAAGATATAATTTAAGGCGGAGCTGAGGGAGGGGGTGAGACAGGCGAGCGGCTGAGGAAGGGGGCAGAGTTAAGATTGTCCCTCGCTGTGGGGAGAGAGGTCCCTCTCCTCCGCTCCACACTTCAACTTATTTTCGATGCCGATGGTGGCTTGGAAAACCGCCCCTAACTGTATCACATGGGTAGAAGGCAAGGCGGCCGGTTCTATTTTTCCCTCTCTGGGAGCCTGGGCTCAGAGCAGCAGCCCACCGCATCCATCCACCCCTCCCTCCCTCACAGCTCGGCTCTCTCTGCGGACAGAATGGTTTTATAGTAAGGGGAGGAGTAAAGGGAGGAGGGCAGGCTTTAGCGTGGACAGTTAGTGACATCATTCACCTCGAAAAAGAATCATTCGCCTCCAATGTAATGTAATGTAAATTCAAATGTAGTAACCAGGTTTCAAGCTGTAGAGGGCACTCCATACCACAGTTTTAAAATAGAATGTAGATTTTCAACAGTTTGCACTAAACTGTCAAGATATTGAGCAGGATCAGTCAGTAACACTACAACCAGAAACAATGATTATCAGCTGAAAAAAATGGTTTTAGGGTTTAGTTACTCTTTGAAATTCACTGCCATCAATTAGTTATTTTTGATTGACTAGCAGTACTAATCACTTATCAAATTCAGGTTTCCAAATTTGTTTTCATCTGTATTCACAATCAAGTGTTTCTTGTTGTTGTTTTTAAAAAAGAAGTTTTTATTATCTTCATCAAAGGGCGCACACTTCTTCAACGACACTGACTGGTGGCTGTAGCTTAGGGGCAGGTCTCCTGCAGGACTTTCTCCTCCAATCGGGCGAAGCGCTTCAGCATGTGATCATACACCTGCAGCAGACACACAGAAAGAGTTGGAGAGGTACAGCAGACAGTGGTGGCAGAAGCACTCATTAGTCTTAAATCACAGTACTAAAAGTACCAGTACCACAATATAAAGCTCTTTAATTTTCCTCGCAGAGGCAGCTTTTACAGACTGAGTTTACAAAGCAAAGCTAAAGACATGTGACACCTCCATGAGAAACATCACACAACTGAACATGTTGCCCACTTTCTGTCCTGCTCTATTTCATATTTAATATTCTGCTGTACAGCAAGCACAGAGAGAATATTCATTCAACATCTAACGTGTGTGTGTGTGTGTGTGTGTGTGTGGACTAGGTGTTATAGCAAGGCTTGTTACTTATTCATGAGCTGTGCTGTTTAATTATGGAGGACGAACATGAGAGAACATCACTTCAGTAAACATTCAGCTACATTAGAATAACATGGAACCCTGGCGTTTGTGTGTGTGGCTGTGTGTGTGATGAGGGTAAGATCACTGCTTTGGTAAATATGGAACTCTGTTTGTGTGCATGAGACATACTGTAATTAACATAAGAGAAGAAGAAAACCAGTGGTGGAAAGTATATAGTTAAGTATATTTACTCAAGTCCTGTAGTTAAGTACTATTTTGAGGTACTTGTACTTGAGTATTTCAATTTTCTACCACTTTTTCCTTCTCCAGTACATGTAAGAGGTAAATACTATATGTTTTACAGTTTTAGTTATTTCAATACAAAATATTATTAATAAAAAAATGATGATGTATTATTGTCATTCATTAAAACAAACTCACCAGTGAAAGTAAAAGTAAAAGCCAACCCCAGGTGTTTAGGCCTATATTTGCGTTTTTTTGGCAGTATGTCTTGCATGCTGCTTTGTATGAGCACTGTGGAGAGTACACGCCAATAAATGAATGTAAGATCGCTCCCCAACAAGATGGACAAGCTGTCGGCGCTGACACACCATCAGAGGGAGTACCGGCAGAGCAGCGTGCTGGTGGTTACTGAGACATGGCTGAACACGGAAGTACTGGACACGATTGCTGCGCTGGACGGATTCCAGCTCATCAGACATGACAGGACAGCGGACAGTGGTAAGAGAAAGGAGGGGGGCTGGCTGTGTTTGTGAATTGATGGTGTAACTCTGGGCACATCACTATCAAGGAACAGCATTGCTACAGGGACACTGAGCTGCTGGCTGTTGGCATGAGACCATATTATCTACCCAGGGAGTTTTCTCATGTCATTATGGTAGCAGTGTATGTACCCCCGTCTGCAAAGGCTGAGTCTGGTTGTGACATTCTCCACTCTGTTACAAGTAGGCTGCAAACTCAGCACCCTAAGGCCCTCCTTCTGATCTCTGGGGACTTCAATCATGCCTGTCCATCCACCAACCTGCCCACCTTCATCCAGTATGTTTCCTGCCACACCAGAGACAATAAAACACTGGATTTATTTTATGCCAACACCAAGGAGGCATACCGCTCATCCCCCCTGCCCCCCCTGGGAAAAGCTGATCACAACCTGGTTCATCTTCTGCCTGTCTACAAACCTCTGGTGCAGAGAGAACCAGCAACCACCCGCACCGTGAAAAGATGGTCTGAGGAGGCTGAGGAGGCCCGGAAAGACTGCTTCGAGGCCACTGTGTGGGAGGTACTCAGCGATTCCCATGGGGAGGACATTGACAGTATGACATCATCCATTACGCACTACATAAACTTCGGTGTGGAAAGCACCATACCCACCAGGACTGTACTCTGCTTCTCCAACACCAAACCCTGGATTACTCCAGAGTTAAAAGCTCTCCTTGCTGTTTCTTTTATTTTTGTACTCTTTTTGCATGCCTAGTTTGTTTTACGTTTTTAAATTTTGAAATCTTTAATCTGACTCTTTCCCCGTGACTGCTGTAACACTGGAATTTCTCAATTGTGGGTTCAATAAAGGTGTATCTTATCTTATCTTATCTTATCTTATCTTATCTTATAAACCACCAAATACAGCCACTTTGTTAGTGGAATTAAACGTCAAACTATGACGCTCTAGGTATCCAATGTTAGAGACGGCGGGTCAGTTTACGCTCAAGAATTGTGTCTTTTTTAAAATACACTTCCATTTTCACAGGAAAAGTACAGTTTCCAATTCACCCTTCGCTAAGGCCTGCCCCCCTTAGTTACTGTTGCTAAGTCCGACAAACTTTCGGTTTCAGAGCTAGACTGGCATGGCACTCCCACTGTCGCTAACTGTACTCCCTGGAGAAATACTCTAAAATTTTTGGAAAAACAAAAAAGCGATTTCAGACAGAAGCAGACAGAAGGGTCTACAATATGCATTTGAAGGATATATTCAGGATGTCAGACTGACATAGCAACAAAATAAAGATTGAAGCTAAAGCCTACAGATCACAGAGTAGAAGTGAACCATCACATCACTGTTGATCGCCACAGAAGACAATGAATATAAAGGGAAACTTTGCTGATATTGAACCAGCTGTATGGCATCACAGTGTGTTCAGATGAACAGTGTTTAGCTTCACCCCCGTGCCACTCCCATCACCCAGACTGGCAGCTGGACTGTCGTGGGGGCTGCTGAAGAAGTCAAACAACGTTCATCTGCACACAATGCGTTGACACACAGCTGGTTGAATATCAGCAAAGTTTCCCTGCTTCCCTTCACTGGCTCCTGTACAGCAGGGTTGGTCTTTTTTCACTGTTAAAATCATTAAAAGCGAAAGCAGCATGTGTATACATTCAGTAGGCTGTATCTTCAGTAGCTAGCTAGCTAACCCTACACTTTTCAGCGTTTGATTTTGGTTTTGGAACAGGGAAGAAACATGTATTTTTTTCCCAGCCTCTCCATGTAACGAGTATCATTAATACACAACGTGCCCCAGGCACAACATTTAGCTAGAAAAAACCCCACAAAACCAGCCTGAAAATGAAGGAAATCTGAAACGACTGCATTAGAGTCAATGGAGCACAGCCGTGTTGTTGTCGGACCCTGGTCGGAGCCATCCTGATGCTACATTATGATTGGATAAGGCTGTGTCTGGGGGCGGGACTTAGCGAAAGATCATTTGTTACATGTATACAGTCTCTTTTCAAAATAAACTTAAAACGTAGGAAAACCACTTTGTTCTTAGGTTTACTTCTTTAAATGTAGCCAACAAAAGCATGTGGTTGGGTTTAGAAAAAAAAAACCCATCATGGTTTTGCTAAAAATAAGTAAGTTTGTTACGAATGTAACAATTTTAAATATTACTAATTTAATATTTAGGGCTCTCCACTGTTCAGTGTTTGAATTTGCTGCCATCTTGGGGACAAAAAAATGCAGTGTTAGCTAATCTGTGGACCACAATGCCAAATGTGTTATGGCTAAAATTCCTCTGCAAAATTTACCAAAATCAAAGTTAACTTGACAGATTCTGCCAGGAAAGTGCTGCCAACTGAACTAAAAACAGAGCTTAATCTTGTGGCCATTTATGGGCTGGAGCTGGAGGAGCTATATTCTTCAAAATAAAAGCCCATATAAGATTTTACAGGGATTTATAGTAACCTGGAAACAGAGATGACTAGCTGCTCTGTACACTCAAACACAGAATCAGAATCTGTCAGGGGCTCTTGGAAAATGGAGGGAAAACAGGAGGGCAATGCAGGCTCTCCAAAATAAAAGAAAAAATTATCAGGATGAATATTACAAAGCTTTTATTGAAAAATCATGAAAAGAGCCAACATATTTAGACCACTGTAGATCTTTGTCATGGCTTAAAGCTGATGATACATACTTTTTATATTTCAGAGTGCCTCGATTGCCTTCCTGTTTATAATAACCAGTTCATAATGTAGCACCACAGCATCACACTGCCACATTTGTCCCCATTTGAAGCTCAACGCTTTGAATTTTTATATGACTCATTTGCATATTTTTGTGTGCTCCTCCTGCATTTTATGGTGATGACACAAGCAGATAATTTAGCGTTAAACTGCAGACGGTTGGGAGGGTGCAGAGGAGTAGACGGGTCTGGCTGTCAAACATTTTAGAGTAATTAAAGTGAACAGGTTGAAACGAACAGTGTGCCTCAGGCCCTCCTCTCTCTCCTGGGAGGCTGAGAATTGACTGACAGAACAAAATAAATAAATAAATAAAACCCTATCACCGGTCGCCCTCTGACCCTCACCTCCTTCATCCTCCCATTTCTCCTCCTTCCCTTCACCCCCCTCCTTTCTTTCTTCATCACCTCACTGCACTTCGTCCCTGACTGTCACTGACAGCTTTTGAACCACACTCTCCCTTATGTGTTTTCTTCATTATCAGCTCTGTTTTTCACTTTTGTTTTGTGGAATTGTTTTTCTCCTCTTATCTTTGAAGAGAATGGCTGCTTTTCTACCCAGAGACAGAAAAAAAAGAGGCACACGCACACTGATATGAAAATGTGAAATTGTGATGAAGAAAATGTCCAAATGAAATGAGACTGCAGACTCGGTGAAGTGAAGGAGGCCAAAATTAGACTTTTTGTTTGAGATCTGATGAAACAAACATGATCTGAATGTAAATATTAGTTTCCTAACGTGAGCCAAGAACGTCCTCACAGTTCAGTGTTGGCCTGTACTTTAAACAATCATGCTGTTTTCTGTCTTATGTTGGACTGCTCTGCTGATACATATCAATAAAGATTATTTCAAATGATAGTCAGCTAAGAGAGAGGGGAGGATTAATTTGTTCAAATATTGATTAAGTGCTCTTTTATATATTTCATAGACTTTAGATTCTGTTTTGTCCCTACCAATTATGTTTGTTTCCATGAAAAAATGAAATTAGATTCAGGGAAGAAGAGATGGAGAAACATGAAGACAGAGGGAGAAACTACCACCTGAAAACCAGATGAATCTGCAGCTCATGTTGCTCACAATGCTTAGGGAAAGAGCCAGGACAATGACCCCTCCTCCAAGTCCAGACACTCCCCCAGAAGCAGAAAATGACCCAGTGCCAGGGCCCTCAAGGTTAGAAGAGAGTTGATGGTTGTGAGTGAGTGGGTGAGTGAGTGAGTGAATGAGTGAGTGAGTGAGAGAGTGAGTAATCTCTCAAGACAGATTCTGCAATTTACATTGTAGAATCTGTTGGCAACCCTGTGTGAAAGACGACTAGAGAGGGGGGGAGGGCGCGGCTTTGAAATGTGAAATGTGTACCTACAGAAACAGCAAGCTCCACGTCCATAGTGACTGCTCCACCGAAAACGCTGTCTTGTCAACGTGAATTTTTTTTTTTTTTCCAGCGGATGTTTTAGTTACAACATGATTTAGCTAACTGGAGTAGTTTAATGTTGTATCCGGCAACGGGGGGGGGGGCTTTTAACAGATGACGTCCTGATGTTAGCTTTCCTAACTGTCCCTGCCAGCTGCAGCCACTGATGCTTTCTAGACATTGTGATTTCCCATAACTGAATAAATACTACACACAGCAACACAAAACTGCTTTGCTAGCTCAATCATGTTGTCACTAAGATATCCGCTGGAAAACAATATTTTATTCACGGACCGTTTATTGAGTTATTACCTTATTTTTATACAGTGTGTGGTAATTACAGACACCACTAACGGCTAACGTTAACAGCTAACGGTTAGCCCAGCTAATCTACAATAACCATGTTAGTTACAAAACGTGCACACAGAAATAGTAATGTTTGTTCAATCATTGTGTTTACAGACTTAACAAAGATTAGTCTACACGGTGATACAGTGACATGAAAAATGTGACATATAGCTCAACTCTGCTGGTTTTCTACTCGAAGTATTTGTAAACAACATGGCGATTCCCTGGGGGCACCAGCGGGAGTGAAGGACGTGAGCGATCGCTGAGGCCCCTGCACTTCCGTTAGTCAAAAAACTCCGGGCTGTGCCTCCAGAGGTAAAGGAAGAAAAAGAATTTTTTTTTTTTTTTTTTTACCAGTGGATTTCCAGATTGGTGAGTGAATGAGTGAGTGAGTGAGTGAATTCGTTTGCAGTCACATTGTGTAAATAAATATATAAATAGGGGAGTTTAGGGAGTTAATAAAGGGATGGTCTTACAACCACAAGTATAAAGCACAACTCACTTTAATGTGATAATTAACTAATGTTTATAATTTTAATGTTCAGGTAAATGTTGAATACATTTACTGTCATTAATGAAATGTGTTGTCCACTGATATGAGGTCCACCCTGTTACTCTTCTGTCCACCCTGTTACCTGTGTGTTTTTTGATAATAATTAAATAAAAATAACAAATACTAAGCATTCCTTTGTGTTTGCTTGCAGTGTATGAACTGGCAAAATGAAATCATTTGCAAATAAAAGCTAATTCCATTTCAATTCCCTTTAATTCGAAAAGAAATGTGTTGAAATTATATTGTGACTTAATATAGAGCAAGACTTTTTGTAAATATACTTGTTTGTGAATATTTGTTTGTGAATATTTGTCAAAATAAATATTTAAAGGGTAAATCAAGGGACATTTTAACTCTTAGAAAATGGAACTATTACAATCCTTGATACTTTAGATTTTATTGGAGTGGGGATGTATGAGGTCCTATGCATGGTCAGTGTATTGCCTACAGTAGATGGCAGTCAGCTCACCCCCAGTTTGGAGAAGCAGACAGAAGCACCACCACGGAAACTAATCAATGTATTGTCAGAAAGTGATTTCCAATGGGGAACTGAAGCTGTTATATCGTTCTCTTCAAAGCCATACTCCACTGAGAAAAAAATGCAATTTAACATCTCTGAACACAGGAGCTGCAGGTCTACTGCTGCCTCAGTTAGTTAGTTTGTATTATTGTGTGACTTTGGTGTTTTAAAGGGTTACTTTAGATGAACCAAAATCACACAATAACACAAAATAACTAACTGATTGTGGCAGCAGTAGACCAGAAGCTCCTGTGTTCAGTGAGCTAAAATTACAGTTGTTCTCGGTGGAGCCTAATGACTTTGAAGAGAGCATAGATGGGGAACTGAAGCCGTTAACAGCTTCACCATCAAAACAGATTGTCTGATGTAAAGGAGAGGTGGTGAGAATATTCTAAATATAGCATACACTTAATATATACTTATTTTTTGGGTGGCTCAAATTCTGTTGCCGACCCCGTTCACAGCATGACATTGTTTGGATTCCATGTCAGATTGCTGCTTCTCCAAACTAGGGGCGAAGTGACTGACATCTATTGTAAGGAGCTGGCATGGGATAGCAACCCATGGTAGCAGCCTTACTATAACCAAAATTAGCTACAGCCAACATAGGTAAAATACCCCAAGAGTCAGCAAGAGCTGGGGTGTAAAAGTAGCACAGTTGAGAAAAAGATGCTTCAGGTTTGTCTTTGCAGCTGGCAGAAAGTAACATCAATAAAAGGCCTCAGAACTCATCAAGGAAAGACGAAGTATGTGGCAAAGAAAGGGCAGTGTAGCTGCATTGATCAGTACTTCCTAAGAAGTCAGTCAAGTCAGTCGAGTCAGTCGGATGAAGTCCAGCAGCACGTAGAAAACCACAGTTCGCAGGATATCAGTAACACTGCCACTGAGGGGGGGGGGGGGGGGGGGGGGGGGGGGGGGGGGGGGGGGGGGGGGGGGGGGGGGGGGGGGGGGGGGGGGGGTAGTAAGAGAGGATGCAGGTGACACTGAGGTCAGTATGCCAGTCAGAGAGAGAACCATGGAGCAAAAGGTTAGACCGTGGTGGACACGCAGATTCCCTGATTCAATTATGTCACGTCAACCTCGTTTTCCTCAATGATATCTTTAACATTCCTGTATACACACAAAAACGCGGAAGTGTCCTTGATAACTCAACAATATGGCAGGTTAATGTCAAGGCCATAAAATAAAATAAATGTATTTTGCCAGCATTTGATAGCGTAGAGCTTTAAGAGCATTGTGCTGTGGGCGGATGGGGCGCGTTCCACTACTGTTTTGTAGCTACTGTCTGCCGTCTGTGGGCTTCATTCCATTTCAGATTGCCGTCTGTCTGCCGTAACTGAATCCAAACGCCACTAATAAATAAATAAATAAATAAGAAGAGAAAATTAAGGCTGAGCATGGAAGAACCAGAGAGGAAACACCATCACATGGAGCCGTCTGCCCCTGGCAACCCGGCCACCCTCCACTCCACCAGGGGAGAGCGGACCCCAAGCCAGCGCCACAGAACCAGCGGTTGCCCCGCTGGTTATACCTCCGACTGTGGCAGCTGTCACACAAACCGCTGCTGAAAATTATACATTTTGATACAGATAGGCTATATACATATTGCAAAACTCTGTAAAAGTACACCAAAGCATATTTTCGTTTCAAAATATTTATTTGAAAACGAAACCATTCATACTGTCAATAAAAAACATTCTGTTAGTAATAAAAAACAAATGTAATCTCAATGTGACCTTGCCAGCTGGCGGGACTGTGGCTTAACCACTTCCAATGTTCATTCATTCATTCATTCATTCATTCATTCATTCAATCGCGTGTTCAATGTGTGTGAGTATCAATAAAAAATAAAGTTTCCAGTAATTATTTCGGTGTTTATTTCTTTTATTCTTCTGTTTTTTTTTTTTTTTATTAAAATGTGTAATATAGCCAACAATATTATAGACCAAATGTTAATCTAATTATTATTGTAGAATGTATTTAGCAAGTCACCACTCTCAACTGGAGACAGCAGCAAAAAAAAAAAAAGCCATTATAAAAGCCAACAAATAGTGTTAATTAACTGACATGAGACATTGGAGAGGTTGTCTCCTATTCTATAGTCTGTAATATTTTTATTATTTTATCATAACTTCTCAGAAATTACTCAAAAGTAGAACATGCTAAAAGTAAATACAATAATAGGCTAAATAGTACTAAACAGTATCTAAGCAATAATTAAGTGTCTAAACAATAATAAATATTATCTAAGTTATCTACTGTATTAGCCTGCCATTCCACTCTAAATAGATTTTAAAATTTCAATATAATTTTAATATTATTTTTGCTTATTTCATTATTGTTATTATTGGTTTTACTTTTTAGTAGTATTGTATTATCTTAGGATGACTCATTTTAGTAACTATCTACAGTAAAAAAGATTTAAAAAAAAACAAGCAAAGAAACAAACAAAACTCATTTTATACACTGGGCCTTCAAAGTGCTCTCTGAAACTACACCTGGCATGGCTTGTGTCCAAAAAATGAAAAAAATCTAAACTTTGTCGTAGAGGTAAACCAAATACATCATTGGAAAGGTCTCAACCTGGAGAGTGACATATGTCAGTATGAAGATTCTACATGGCTCCTGCTTTCAGCCATTGACCTTTGAACCTTGATGTCAGTGCATTTTTGAGGCCGTATAACTCAGCAACAAAAGGGGGTACAAACCTAGGACCAACTGTTATAAAGAGCTCTTGACCTCAACTATCATGTGAGTGTAGTCAACAAATGGGGGTGCTGTCAGACATGGGTAAAATAAGGATAAAATTAATTTCCACCCATTTAGAAATTAGATATTTAAAGTCTGCTTACACAAGTGTGTTTACCATCCCCTTAAAGTCCACAGTGTACTCTCAATTCAGTGTTTACAACTTCCAAATCTAGGAAAAACACTTAGATTTTTTAAAAACTACAATTCCCTGGGACCGCACCATGCAGCTTGATACATATCAGCAACATAGCTGTGGTTCTTCTGATTTGTAAAGTAGGGCTCTAAATAGAGTTGTAAAAAGATATATCAACTGAATACATCTAATATCTAGTAAACACACTGCATCTAGATGAACTATGTTAAGAAAAAATAAAGATGTCGGCTAATTTTCGATATTTTAGCTAATACGCTAGAAACGGCGTATTTGGGACAGTAGGTTTGTTTTCGGCTTGCTGTAAAATAGGGTCATAAATAGATAGATCTACTGAATATATCTAATATCTAGTAAAGCCGAACTAGTTATTACACTGCAACTAGATGAACTATGTTAAGAAAAAAAGCAAGGATGTTGGCTAATCATAGTTATTTTAGTTATTTTAGATAGTACTCTAAAAATGGCGTTTTTGGGACAGTAGGTTTTTAGCAGCTTGTTGTAAAATAGAGTCGTAAAAAGATACATCTACTGAATATATCAAATATCTACTAAAGCTGAACTAGTAATGACACTGCACCTAGATGAAATATGTTAAGAAAAAGTAGGCATGATGGTTAATTTCAGATATTTTAGCAAGTTCTCTAGAAACAGCATTTTGGGACGGAATATTTGAATAGGCTATAACAAATATCTAGAACAGCTGAACTATCACGATATTATCATTCTTATTATTATTGGTGGGAAATTATAACAGAGGAATATATTTGCTGTTTTAATATCAAGAACACTTCCGCATTTTGTGTTTATACAGGAATGTTAAAGATATTATTGAGGAAAACGAGGATGACGTGAATCAGGGAATCTCTACCACAGGAGAGGACCCTAACTGACTTTACATTGGCATTGTTTTCGTGGTGGCAGCACGTAATTTCAACCCATTACGTGCTGCCACCACGGAATGCAGTGTTAAGAGGTCGTGGTCATTTCACGTATTTCTGAGATCAGGTTGGGTGCATGAGAGAAAGAGGGGTGAGAGGGTACAGTCAGGTAAGTCTAGGCGGCAAAGAGAAACAGAGAAGTTAGTTAAGGGAAGGAGACAGTTAAGAAAGCAGTGGAAAAAGGCTACAGAAGAAGAAAGGGAGGGAATTAATGTGGTGCAAGAGGAGTTGAGAGGCAGGCTAGCAGTTCTTAGAAGGGCAAAGCATCTCAGGAAAATGAGGAGGAAGAAGGAACATGTCAGGACAGGTTTTTTCAGGGACCGTTTCAAATTTGTTAGTGCTTTTGGTGAAGCAGCACCCAGAATTATGTGACCAACCTTTAAAAGCCTACCGTGATGCTTCCAAGAAGGCGTACATATGGGACGCGATTAGCGCAGAACTGGGTGGAATACCAGGTATGTAATATGAGACGTAACGTTATGAATTGCTTTAGCTTAGCGAGCTATCTGGCTCAATCTGCTGTAAAAACATTGCCATAGCAACAATCACGTGTCACAAGTAACGTGTGTCCCTCTTCAGGAAATAAAATTATAACAACATCTGAGCCATAAAAATTAGTTTTAATTAACGTTAAACTTCTTTTTTCTTTTTTTCTTTTTAAAGAAGACGGTTTTACCTTATTAAGGCTCATTTATGCTCCCTTTACGTACGAAAATGTATATGTCCGTTTCAAACGATGTTACCGTCACTGCCCACATACTTCCATGCGTCCTTTACGTTGGCATGGATGTTAACCAATATATTCACCAGGAGGCAGCCCAGCATCAAAAGTTTATGACAAAAACAAACATGGCGACTGTGGAGGAGATATTGATAATGTACCTCTTGCATAAAAGACAAAAACAGAGGCAGCATTGTAGGAAGCGGTGGTCGGTGAGGCCGTTAAATACATCGTGACTGGAGGACAGAGAATTCTTTTCTCTAGTACTGCCGATGAGAGAAATTGAATTGTTATTTCTTCTTCGTGTATCACTAGAGCTACGTATCGGGTAGTGACAGCAACACTGCCCCCACGGTTCCCGGTTGTACTGCTCCGTTTGGCCCGTATCCGTAAGCTTTATGGAAACGTGCAGAAATACGGACAAATGAATGCAGAGCACGGACAGAAGGCTCCGTCCGTATCCGGATCCGTATTTAATGTTGAGCATAAATGAGCCCTTACAGTGTGGGCTGTAACTATACATAACAATATGGCGGCTTGTTCACTGGCTGGCTATGATGTCCGTCAAAAATCTTTAGCTACGTAGCGCCATCTTGTGGGTCAAATTACCTATGTCAGCATTTACCTTGGTCTATAGGTTGCACCGGTCTATAACCCGCACCCAACTTTTCAGATGAAAAAAAAAAGGGAAAAAAAGTGTGACTTATACACTGAATTTTACGGTATTTGAATTCAGAATGTAGGGGACACACTGACTGTGGATAAGCACCTGGTGGACTGTTGCACAATGTTTCTGTAAGTCATTAATAACTAGGAACTTAGAACACTGCTTTGCCACTTAATGATCCGCCTGAAACCTGCCATATTTTCTAACAAGCTTACCCAAACCGCCTGACCCATGCATCACTATTGCATGCTTTAGTCTGTTTGAATTTGTCTGATGCTCAGCATTATGTCACATGTTTCCTTGCTCTGGGTGGCTGTAATTCCATCTAAATGTGTCCAGAGGCATTCTGATCTACTTGTTGGAAATCCAAAATTAACTGAGAGGTTCAAGACTAACTTTGGCAGTTTAGCGTGGTGATGTCAGACAAGTGAGACCATTGAAATGAATCGGTATGCAAAGTATCCATCATGCACTGAGGTGACAGCTGAGCAGAGATGGTGTCTACATGGGGGTGATGCTGTTAGGGTACGGTCACACATAAGTGACCACAGATGAGTGACCATCACCAGTCTTGATGACTGGGGACTGCAACTGATGTGACATACACAGAAAGCTAGCCTACTAGCTAATGTTAGCAAGCTTGCTAATAAATATAGCAAAATATGATGTTGTTGGTACATTTTCAATGATCCACACCTGTCTCCTGACTCTCTGTGACCAGGCAGCATCTCTCATGTGGGACAGTTTGTATTTTTAATGGCCACTATCAACCAAAATTGCCTGGGTGGACACGGCAATAGTCAATGGGTGCATTTCATTATGCTAACGTTTCTCCTCACTTGCGTCTTTGCTTTACGTCTTAGTCCCACCCATGGGAGATGTGAGCAGAGGAGGTGAGGAAGAGACGCGAGGAAGAGATGCGAGAAAAGTGAAGCTGAAGCTGCCACATGAGAAGTCCTTGGTTCCATAGCATCAGCCTCAAGCTGCGTCAGTTATATATGACATGCTGCACAACTGTGTAAACTGTCAAACTGACTGGTACAGATGTTCACAAAACCCCTTATTCAAGAACAATTTCAAAACCTTAGGATAGACAGAATATTTTTTATAGTCCCACATATCATCATACGCATCATAGTGTCAGGTATAAATATTGTCCTCTGCAAATATGGAGGCCTAAAGCCATGACCTAACAGCAAGCATGTGTCAAATATGCACCTCTGAAACATCATGTTAACCAACCACTAGGGCTGCAATTCAACATAAAAAATCTTGGTCGACTGAAATTCTATTTGCTCTTCAAACAATCGATTGGATGGGATTGCATTTTATTGCTACATTAACTAAATTGCCACAGAGCACTGAGTGAGTATTGAGTGTAATGACCAACTAATCAGAAGTTTAGAGCCCTACAAACCAAGCAAGATATCAGCTGTGCACTCAAGATCATACTTTGTACGTTACCACTTAAAAGATGGGTGAGTAGCCCACCTACTGTCTTCCTATATTTGTAGCCTACTCTAAAGCAGAAAACTCACATTTCATATTGTAATATTTACTGGAAATTACATACAGTATAGCTGGCAGCAAGTAGGTTGGTATTACCAGAAACTTTCAGCTCCAGGTTGTGGTTCAGATTTGGGTCATTGATTAAGGCATATTTTTACAGGCAGGCATAGAGGATTGGTTCTCATAATGGGTTGGGTTCATGCAGGTTCTAAGTAAGTAAGTAAATAAGTAAAATTTATTCATGTAGTGCTTTTCGCAGACATAGATCACAAAGTGCTTCACAGGGGCAATCTACAACAAGAAAGAAATCATAGAGACAAAGTGACTACATAAGCCACGTCGTGAAAAGTGCACAACTAGCAAAACTATTTGCACACACACACAAAAAGAACTCACAACACACAACAATAATATACAAAATATAAATTAAATACAGCTCTGACATGCAAGTTACCCAAACGCCTGTCTAAACAGGTGTGTCTTTAGCTGGCTTTTAAAAGAAACTACAGAGTCAGTAGACTGTAAGAGAGCAGGCAGAGCATTACCACGTTTAGGTGCTACGGCCACAAAAGCTTGATCACCTGCCCCTGTATTAAGGCAAGTGCAAGGGACTGACAAAAATTTAGCGTATTTGATCAAAGAAAGCGAGCTGAAGAACATGAGTGAAGTAGTTCAGCTGCATAAGAGGGAGCAGGGCTGTGTAGTGCTGTGTAAGTAAGAATGACAATTTTGAACGGGATCCTATACTCAACAGGGATTGCTTGATGTCGAGAAAGAGCAGACATATTCAGTGAGATGAAAAGTGCATTACAGTAGTCAATGTGAGATGAGATAAAGGCATGTAATCATTTTCAGTTCAGCAGCTGAAACAAAAAACTAAGTTTACTGATATTTGTCAAGTGGAAAAAAACAAGATTTGGTCAGGTGCTTCACATGGGTATCAAATTACATTGCATTACATTACATTACATTACAAATATTACCCCTTAATTATGCAGGTTTGAGTGAGCAGCAGAAAAAAAGAGGCCTAATACTTAGCATAATGAGTACTTTGCATTAAAAACCCCAGCCCCTGCATCACTACTGTGCATGTATTGTTAAAGAAAAAAATGCTGCTTTGTCTTATGCCACTTAACAATTAATTTATCCTATATATTCTAAAGGGTTACATTTATCACACATTGTGCATTATGTTGCATCTCATCATGTAACTGTGTTCTATTATATTATTTGTATAGCCCTTCACATGACACTACAAAGTCTGCAATTTGAAAATAAACTGTGTAAACAAATAATCATGAGGAGGTCACAGAATGCGGAGAACAAAAATCTCCATGACCCTTGGCGACGTCTTTCACTAAATGAAAGACGTCTGTGCAGGATACACCGGTGTTTCCTCACTCTGAGCTCCTCCAGAAGCCTCCTCCCGTGATGGTGGAGAGGAAATGATTTCTGGGTCACCGGATAAGATAGGAGGCGAGGAAGTATAAGTTAGCGTAATGAAAAGGACCTAATGTCTCCTCCACACATACTTCTTTGCTATTGGTTGAGGCTGCGACTTTGCTGGTAGGAGTTCACCAAAGTTGAACCCTACATGATGCGATAATGCAAATGTCAATTTGGTGTATGTATGACTGTGCTCTTATTCTAATGACTTCTACTCATATTCAGCTGCAATGATGAAGGTCTCTCTCTCTAAATCTGTCTTTCCCCCTTTACTTCCTGCAGCAGTTTTGTCCCCGTGTGTGTGTGTGTGTGTGTGTGTGTGTGTGTGACAGGTCCGTTGTGTAATTTTCTTCACTGCTGCTCCGTAAGAGCTCCGTTTAATGAAGAGGCAGTGAGTCATGAAAGTAAGACAGTGTGTGTGTGTGTGTGTGTGTGTGTGTGTGTGTGTGTGTGTGTGTGTGTGTGTGTGTGTGTGTGTGTGTGTGTGTGTGTGTTATACTCTCTTTTCAGATTAGCCTGACCTGTTTCCTCCTCACACTGACACAGGGCACTTACACACTGCGTCAGGGTTGATGGTTTAGTGGTGTCGTACAGTTCTACTGCACATGCTTTAACAGTAGTATAAAGCCATCCAGAGGGAGCTGTGTGAAGTCTGATCAATGTCCTTAAGTGATGTCACTTGAGTCAGAATTGGTTGATGACTAAATGTTAAAAAAGTAAAACTAGAATTACCACCTTAAGGTTGTATACCTCCTCAAACCAGATGCAAATCAAGTTGCAGATACAGTTCATATCCATGCCTGTCCAGATTAATATGCAGCCATGACAGTAGACAATGCTACAAATATGAGAAGATCTATACAATCAGCACAAGTTCAAGATGAGTCAGATACTGGGTCATCAATTCAGTATCTGACCAAATGTCCTTCCTGAGATATCCAGCTATCCATCCATTTTCATCCACTTATCCAAGGCAGGGGTTTGAGAGCAGCAGGCCCAGCAAAGCACCCCAGACCTTCCTCTCCATAACAAAGCTTTCCAGCTCCTCCTGGGGGACCCCAAGGCATTCCCAGGCCAGACGAAATAAGTAATTCCACCAGCTTGTCGTGGTTCTGCCCCAGGGCCTCCTACCAGCTGCACATGCCTGGAGGTGCAGGAGGTGCCCAGGGGGCATCCTAATCAAATGCCTGGACCACCTCAACTGACCCCTTTCAATGTGAGGGAGCAGCAGCTCTATTCTGAGCTCCCTCCAGATGTCTGTGCTCCTCACCCTTTCTCTATGGCTGAGCCCAGCTACTCCAGGCAGGGAACTCATTTTGGCTGCTTGTTCTGCAATCCTTTTTTTTCCAACATTGTGTTTATTGAGTTTTTCGTGTTACAAATATTTGGGTAATACAACAGTGTGAACACAATCTGTTAACCCAAACCCCCCTCCCACACTCTCCCCTTTCCCCCCATTACTGGTACACATGTTTATAGAAATAAATTTAGATATTTACTTACTTAACTAAAGCAGTCTCATGGAAACCTGAAAAATATACCTCAATATAAATATAAGATGTATAATAAGTAAATGAATAAATAAATAAATAAATAAAATAAAATTAAGAAAAAATAGATAACCAAAACGAATAACCTAAAAAATAAGAAATTCATGGTAAGAATGCATAGATACATTGGTAGAAAGGGAAAGGAAGGAGAGAAAAAAAAAAAAATAAATAAAGAAATACAAATAGCAATTGGATTTCTCTAGTCAGCAACTGGTATGACTCTTCAATCTTCTATGTCTGCTGTTTTCAGATGTTCAATCAGATTACCCCATATTCCCTCGAATTTATCCGGCCTTTTTTTTAGATTATATATATTATATATATATATCTCACTGGGAGTACAAGAGATTAGTTCACTAAGCCAGAGAGAGGGTGGAGGTGAATGTTCATTCTTCCATTTAAGAGCTATGCGCTTATTGGCTATTGTCAAAGCTATTCTTATGAATCTGATTTTGTTGCCCCTCACAGGTAGCATAGACACATCTCCTAACAGAGTTAAGCTTGGTTCAAATGGAATATTTATTTCTGTTAATTTGGATATGGTTCTAAGTATTGTTTCCCAGTAGTTGGACAGCTGTGAACATGACCAGAACATATGAATGAGAAAGCCGACTTCAGATTTACATTTTGGACAATATTGAGAGATTGTCTGATTTATGTTATGTAGCCTTTCCAGGGTGAGATAGGTTCTATGTATCAAATTGTATTGAGATAAAAGCACTGGGCCTTTTCACATAATTCGGTCCAGTCAGCATCATCAAAGTTGTGAGATAAGTCAGCCTCCCATTTTACCCTAGCCTTAAGCCCCTCTTTTTCTAACAGACTGTTAATACCAGTGTACATGTGAGATATAAACCCTTTGATTTGTTTTTTACTCCTCAATATATTATCTAAGGGTTGTTCTTTAACAGGTAGAAATCTGCCTCCCTGTTCTGTTTGGATATAATGACTAAGTTGCAGGAACTTGAAGAAGTGTCTCTTGTTAAGGCTGTACTTGGTCGTAAGATCTTCAAATGACTCTAAGACCCCATCTTTGTATAGGTCCCCAAATGTCCTGATGCCCTTTGTGAACCATACTTGGGTGATGCCATCTCTTAGGACCTTTGGTAAAAGAGGGATTGCATGGAAGGGAGTAAGGTGATATAAGGGTTGACTACTTTGGGTCTTTTTACGTAGTTCAGACCATATTTTATTGGTGTGTTTTATAAATGGGTTTGTTATCAGCATTTGGAGTTGTTTCAGTGAAGGAACATATGGAATTGATGAAAGACGCGTAGAATTAATATTGTGCTGCTCCATCTGTAGCCAAGAGGGGGGTTGCTCTAAATTTGCTTTCCATGCCCAAACTGCCTGACATTGTGCTGCCCAATAATACATTTCAAAGTTAGGAAGTTTCAGTCCCGCTTCCTTAGGTGTTCCTTGAAGGACTCTTAACTTTATTCTGGGAGTTTTGACCTTCCATATGAACCACTGAATGCAGCTGTTTAAAAAAGTATTTGGGTATTGTAGTGGGTAGCATTTGAAACAAAAATAGAAATCTCGGTAAGACATTCATTTTGATGCAATTGATTCAACCTATCAAAGACAAGGGAAGGCTCAGCCACCTGTTGAACTCTTCTTCAGTTTTCTTTAATAGGGGTAAATAGTTCACAGAGAAAGCTTTCGAATGTACATTGGGAACCTGTTAATGTTAACATGTTAATATCTCAGGGTTCCACTGAAAGGATATATTACATCTTGACATTTTAGTCCCCACTGTGTTCAGTGGCATGACACTTTTATTTAGATTTATCTTATATCCAGAGATTGGACTATATTCTGTTAAAGTTTCTAATAATGCAGGTATTGACGACCCCGGATCCGTTAAGAAAATTAAGGCATCCTCAGCGTATTATGAAATTTGCTGAGTGGTCTCCCCTATCTGCTTCCCCTTAATTAATGAATGGGATCTTATTGCCACCGCTAGCGGTTCCTTCACCAGTGCGAATATCAGGGGCGAGAGACCGCAGCCTTGTCTTGTAGAGTGTGAGAGGGTAATTTTAGAAGAAATATCATTATTTGTTTGGATTTGAGCCATTGGGCATCTATATAACATTGTAACCAGTTTACAAAAAGTGGGACCAAAATTCATTCTATTCATTACTTCAAAAAGATAGTGCCATTCTACACAATCGAAAGCTTTCTCCGAGTCTAAAGACACAGCGATTGTTGGAGAGCTATCTGTTTCCGAGGCATGTATAATGTTAAAAAACCTTCTGACATTATCAAATGGGGAGCGATTCTGAATAAATCCAGTTTGGTCTAAGTTAATTAGATCCGGAATATGTTTTTCCCACTCGTAGCATGAGTATTTTAGAAAATATTTTATGCTCTGTTGATAAAAGTGAAATCGGTCTGTATGAGCTACATAATTTCAGGTCCTTCCCTGGTTTAGGTAAAACCATAATTAGTGCCAATTCCAGAGATTCTGGCAGTTTTCCAGTTTTAATCGCATGGTTATACATCAGCAGTAAGCAGTTTAGGGAGAAAAGTTTTAATAAATTCAACAGGGAAGCCATCTGGGCCGGGGGACTTCCCTGACTTGATTTTGGAGATGGCTTCTGATATTTCTCTTTCTGTAATAGCTCCCTCCAAACTTTCCCCAGTTCCTTCATTAAGCTTTTTAAGGTCATATTTATCTAAAAAAGTTTTGTTTTTGTTTTTTTTTCCAGGAAAATTACCTTGGGTGGAATAAAGTACCTCATAAAATTTTTTAAACATGCTGTTTATTTCTTTTGGGTTAGTAATTGTATTATAGCCTGATTTTAAGATATGAATTTCTCTCTGGGCTTCCTCCCGACGAATCTGCCAGGCGAGAAGTTTGCCAGCTCTGTCTCCCTACTCATAAAATCTTTGCTTTGTCCTTCTCATCGCATTCTCTGTTTTCTGGGTGGTTAAAGTGTTGTATTCTAATTGTTTTGACCTTGTCTGACTGCTTTGTTTTGTGATGATAGATGTTCCTTTTCGAGTTGTTTTATTTCTTTTTCTAGAGCTTCTACTTTTGATCTGTATTTTTTGCACTTACCAGAGGTGTATGATATGGTTTGTCCTTTTATGTAGGCCTTCATTGGTTCCCAAATGACATCGGGTGAGGCAAAATTCTGATTCGTCTCAAAGAAGAGATCGAATTGTTTATTTCTTTATAATTATGTTAAATCCAGTAAACTCAGGATCATTGAGTAGGTAGGAGTTGAAACACCACCTTTTGAGAGATCCAGAAGGCTCAGTGGAGGGGACTGTGATCAGAAGCCCTGAGTGATCAGAAATAGTTCTCGCTAAATATTTACATGGGGGAATTACATGAGTTTTAGCCAAAGGAACCAGGAAAAGGTCAATTCTTGAATAGCTGTTGTGGACTGGAGAGTAGAAAGAGTATTCCCGTACTGATTGATTCTGCATACATCATATGTTACAGAGAGTTTCGGAGCACTGTTTTTTATGCTTTCGCTGCTTATGTTAGAGTTACTTGCTTGGCTGAGGACCTGTCTAACATAGGATCAAGTACCAGATTGAAGTCTCCTCCAATATAGATTTCACCAGGGGTCTTGGAAAGTTAAAGAAAATGTCCTGGAAGAACTGGGGATCATCGTAGTTGGGTGCGTATATGTTTACTAGGGTAATGGATTGAGAGAAAATGGAGCTCTGAATAATAACCCATCTCCCTCCCTTGTCCTTATGGGCAGACGTCAGACGGAATGGAGTTTTTTTTGTTGATTAGTATGGCTACTCCTCTAGCTCGCGAGGTAAAAGAGGAGAAGAACACCTGGTTATAGCCCCCTTGTTGTAATTTAGCATGCTCAACATCATTCAGATGAGTTTCCTGCAGTAGAGCTATATCAATCTGGAGTTGCTTTAAGTAGTTTATTATACGCTTTCTTTTTATGCAGTGGTTAATACCTTTAACATTGAAGGTTAAACATCTGTATTGTGTGGGTGTATTTGTCATCATTTAAGTAATACTAATATGGGAACAGGGTCGGCCGGATCCATGTACATCAAAGGCTGCATACCAGGTTGTTGCAAGTAAGAGCGACATGAGTAATAACAAAAAAAATTAATAAAAATAAATTTAAAAAAAGTAAATAAAATAAAGAGAGAAAGATATATAATTGAGTAAGCAAAAATAAATAAAGAAAACTTTTGAGTAAACCAGTAGCGACTAACCCCTATCGCTCTGACCTCATTTCCCCCCGAGGTCTTACAACTACAATGAACTTGTACGGTGATGGAAACATCATGAACATAGCTAGATTGTCATCAGTCCTCCAATACTAAGTGTGTAGGTCTCTGAGTAGATCCTGACAATTAAAGGGAAATTTCAGTGTATTTCAACACGTCTGCTATCGTCCTAAATTTGTTTCAAGTCACTAGTGACATAGAAGTAATAGTTAGCATGTTAGCCGTTAGCCTAGATACAGCTGTAGCGTCAGACTAGCCTAGATACAGCTGTAGCGTCAGACCTGTTAAAACGTATTTGAATGGGCATCCTTTCAAGTGCAAAGTTAGTCCACTAAACAAGCTTTTTCTCCACAAAGACCGCCTTATATCGTTAGGATAAATGCCAGAGAACATATAGAAAACGACATGTAAACGTGTTGTCTTACCTTACCGGTGTGGTGCCATGTTTGTTGTTTACCATTTAGCTAAGGCTGCAACCGGTCCCATTCCTTGCAACAGAGGTATTCCTCTTCTGTGGGCATTGGGGTACAGCATTCACAGGTAACGTTACACCACCAATCTCCAGAGCTAAAGCCTTCCAGCAGCCATTCCTCCTCTGTTGTCCTCTACCTGTTGCGCCTCTCTCTCTCTCTCCTCCTCCGTTCTTCAATTTCATGAAGCTCTTCGTCAGTGTATTCTGGCTCAAATAAATAAGGGCGGCCTAAATACCATGACTGTCCGGTTTAATGTGATGAAAATATCTCCAGGTACTCTCTCTGCAGGAATGAGGAGGCTGGCTCCGTTGAGTCAAATGACTTGGTTCCTCCTGATCGCGTATCCACTCTGTGTGTGGCTGGGTACATCATCCCGTACTTCATTCCAGCCTGTCGGAACTGTTTTTTCAAGGGAGTAAAAGCCATCCTCTTTTGGTGTAGCATGGGTGAGAAGGCGGGGAATATCATGATCTTGGAGTTATCATACCGCAGTTGTCCCTTCTTGCGAGCGGCGTCTAGTATCCGGGTCACACATCTGTAGCGGAGAAGTTTGAGAACGAAGGCTCTGCTCGCTTGGGCACCTCTGTAGTACGCGGTGGGCTCTCTCTATCTCTATCGGGCCGGAGAGTCCCAAGATCTCCGGCCGCCATTTTTCCAGAAAATCCATGGCACTGGCCCCTTCTACTCCCAGTGGACATCCCGCAATACTCAGGTTCTTGCGGCGCTGTCTATTCTCATAATCATCCAGTTTGTCTCTCAGCTCCATCACATCTTTCTGGTGTTTCTGCTCCCTTGGCGTAGATCTATAACGGCGGCTTCATACTCGGAGCCCTTAGCTTCAAGCGCGATAACTTTAATGTTTGTCGAGTGTATGGCTTCACTCATCTTTTCCAGTGTGCATCTACTTGGTGTAGCTGGGTCGTGATGGAAGTTTGAATCGTTGCCGCAAACTTTTGTATTTCGGCGGTTAACCACGCGGGTGGCTCCAATGTTTGTAGCATGTCGTTAGCAGCCATTGTTAGCTCAGGCTCGTTGTTAGCCGGGGCTGGCACTTTAGAGTCCTTTGGGTTGTTGGTCAGCTTCTTTTGCTGGTTTCCTTGTCCACGGGCTCCCCGTGTCGCCACCATGTTCACTTGTGTTTCACTAGAGCTAGGCCTTACTGAATTGACCCGACCGTTCACTAAGCCTCCATAACCAGAAGTTCCTGTTCTGCAATCTTATTCTTTCAGTCACTACCCAAAGCTCATGACCATAGGTGAGAGTTGGACGTAGATGGACCAGTAAATTGAAAGCTTCACCTTCAGGCTCAGCCCTCTCTCCACCACAACAATGTGGCGCAGCGCCTGCATCACTGCAGATGCCGCACCAAACTGTCAATCTATCTCATGCTCCATTCTATCATCACTTGCAAACAAGCCCCTGAGACTCCTTTGCTCCCTCCCTCCAGTCCAACTGGTCATGGCACATGCTCTGCTGCAACAGCACGGCCTGTACTCAGTTTGACGTGTCTGTGAGTGTTTGTGTTCATGTTCATTTTTGTGCTACTTATGTGTTGAATGTTAAGTTACAATCGGCTGGATGAACAATGATCCATCGTTACAAGGCAATCATTATTGCTGTAATCCTAATGGCGTGGCTGATCTGAACCTCGCACATCTGACAGACCCCGGTGACAGGTTACTCACTTATAGCCGCGATGAGCTCCTACTACACCGGTCCTCGTTGCTAGGTAACGTCAAGCCTGATGTGGTGCTACCACCAGAGCTTCAGCCGAGGAAAATAGGAAGACATGGAGGTATTCGCAGCAGAATCTGAAAATGTCAGTTTAAACCTCCTCTCCCTTCCATCATCCTAGGAAATGTCCGTTCACTCCACAATAAAATGGATTTACTACACGCTGACTGCAAAGAGCCTTCAGGGACACTTGTATCATCGCCCTGTCAGAGGTTGGACCAGTCAGTGTCGGACACAGAAGTCAACCTGGACAACTTCACCATAATCAGGTCAGAACAGAACCATGTTTGTACATCAACAACAGGTGGTGCAACAACATGAAAGTACATCAAAAGTTGTGCATACCTGACCTGGAGATAGTGACTGTGTCCCTCCATCCCTACTATCTTCCCTGGGAGTTCCCTGCTGTTGTGGTCAGCTGTGTTTACATAGCACCCAGCGCTAACATCAACACGGCGGCTGAGCTGATAGCTGAGGATGCTAATGACATGCTAGGCAGGTATCCCGGTGCTCTGCTGTTCATTCTGGAGGACTTTAACAGCTGCAGGCTGGACTGTGTTTTACCATCATTCCAACAGTATCTGGACATCCCCACCTGAGGGGCAAACATCTTGGACATGTGCTATGGCAACACTGCCAATGCTTTTCGTGCCCGTTCGTATCCACCGCTTGGAGCTGCTGACCATAACATCATCTCCATACTTCTACTGTACAGACAACAACTGAAATAACATAAGCCACAATGCCACAGCACCCCACAGTGGTCAAGGGATGCTATCACCTGCCACCAAGGCTTCTCGGCTTGCACTGACTGGGACATTTTTGATAGTAATTTGAATGACAGAGCTTTGGTGATGATGGACTACGTAAACTTTTGTATCAGTACGTGCATCCCTGTCAAAACAATAAGGAAATTTCCCAAATCTAAACCATGGATCACCCCCAAATAAAACAGTGCCTTAGAGAAAAACACAAAGCCTTCAGAGAAAAAATTGGGTTAACCTGAAATTAGCAAACCGCAATATCAAAAACGAGGTACTCAGGGCAAAACTGAAATATTAGGACAGACTGGAAAACGGGTTCTCTAACATGAACACAAAACATGCATTTCAGAAAGTACGGACAATAACAGGATATGAATCCAAAGCCACCACATGTGCAATAACAGACCCGGTACTATTTGTTAGAGAACTCAATGCATTCTACGCCTGTTTTGACAAGCAGGACTTTTCAGAGGAATGTGTCAAACTTTTGAGAGCCCTCCCCCACCAGACCCAGATAAATCGTCCACCTTCACTGTGGAAGACGTGAGGTGTCAGCTCAGCAGGTCCCGGGTCCCGACGGCATCTCAGCAAGGGTGCTGAAGAACTGTGCTCAAGAACTTTCAACCATTCTTCATTCACTCCTCAACAAAGCCTACCTCACTGCCACCATACCCTCCATCTGGGAAATGGCTACCATAATCCCTGTCCCCAAGAAGCCACAGCCCACTAAACTCAACCAATACCAACCTGTTGCCCTAACATCCATAATCATGAAATGCCTGAAGTAGCTGCTGCTGCTGAACACCATCCTGCCAGCTGTCAACCCGCAACTGGACCCCCTCCAATTCGCCTACAAGGCTAAGAGGGGCACTGAGGATGCTGTAGCCTGCCTGCTGCACCTCCTCCTGCAGCACCTGGATTCCCCAGGCCACACTACCCGGATACTCTTCGTGGACTTCAGCTCTGCTTTTAACTGCATCTAGAGGCACCTGATGATCCAGAAGCTGCACCACCTCAACATCCCCACCCAACTGACTCATCAACAGGTAACAAGTAGTGCAGGTGGCTTAAACCACATCTCCTCACCTCACCATCAACACCGGAGCACCGCAGGGCTGCATGCTAAGTCCTTTCCTGTACACATAATACAGAAATGACAGCATCAGCCCATCACCCACCACAAAATACTCAAAATACTCCGACGACACAGCCATCCTCGCCCTACTCACAGACAACAACTCCATCTTTGAGTACCACACCATAGTCACACACTTCACTCAGTGGTGTGAGGACAACTACCTGAGTTGATAGTCAGTCCCCCTTCACCACAGCACCCTATTGTTGTCCATAACCAAACAGTTGAAACAGTGGACAGTTTTAAATACCTTGGAGTAACATTAGACAACACACTCACCTTTGATCAGCACATCATGGACTAGGGATCGACCAATATGGTTTTTTCAGAGCCGATGCTGATACCGATTATTATGAAACAGAAATACCGATAGCTGATATTTACAACCGATATATGTCTGCTGTAAAAATTATAGTTGACGCAGAATTAAAAAAATAAACACTGACAAAGCACTACATTCAAATGCAATTAATAAGCATACATTTGTTCTGAGAACTTTTCCAATCAAACAGTACAGGGAGCTGCCAGCAGCACTTTGAGAAAAAACTTTGACAAGTAAAAAAATGAATGGAAAAATATAAAAGTACTCCTTGAGGTTTAAAGTACTGTAATAAGTAAGACAGTAAATGAGTACAACAATGAACAGCAGATGAAAATGAAAAGTACAGGGAGTTGCCCATGGCATTTTTTAAAAGTTCAAAAAAAAATAATAAAATTTACATACAGTGGTGGAAAAAAATTTTTGGACACCCTTAAAATTTTACACAATCTCAAATATTATCATGAAATATTTGTGGAAAAATCTTTTTTTGTGTTTCAAAAGGTGTGGCTGCATTAGAAAGATACAAACAAATACAAATTATATTTTTTTTGTTTATTGTTTACAAGAAAAACTAACAAAACTAAATTCTTGACAGTTTCAATGTCAGTTCTCAACATTGTCGGTATCAAAGTCAACAAAAAACAGAGAATGTGTTCAAAACTGAACAAAAAATAAATAAACCATCACATCATCAAATTAATATTTAGTAGTCCTGCCACTGGCACGTAGTAGAGCTCTAATCCTGGCTGGCATGTTCCCCACGAGCCTTTCACACTGTTGAGGGGTAATCTTGTTCCATTCTTCTTGAATTACTGCTTTTAATTCTTCTAAATTCTTTGGTTTATGCTTTGAAACAGACCTTTTGATAATCCACCACAGATTTTCAATGGGGCTCATGTCCAGGGATTGAGCTGGCCACTCTAAGACCTGGATACTGTGCTCCTGCAGCCAAGTTCTACTGGCCTTGGATGTGTGGCAAGGGGCATTATCTTGTTGAAACATCCAGTTTTTACCTCGACGGAACAGTGCACGCTCAGAAGGGAGCATGTGGGTTTCGAGAATGGTACAATACTTGGTAGAGTTCAATGTGCCATCACAGACAGTGAGATGACCAACAGCAGCAGCACTCATGCATCCCCAAACCATGATACTGCCTCCACCATGCTTGACAGTAGGTACTGTACATGGTGGAGATAATGCTTCGCCTGGCCTTCCGCGTACCCTCACATTAGTAGGAGGAAGATAAAGCTGAAAACTGGACTCATCTGACCACAAAATCTTCTTCCAATTCCTGGCTGTCCAGTTCTTGTGTGCCTGGGCCCAACGACGCCGGGCTAACCTCTGTCTCTCATTGATCAGGGGCTTCTTGATAGCCTTGTAGGACCTTAAGCCATGATCTAAAAGTCGGCCACGTACAGTGGGGTGGAACACTGGACACCAGTTTGGTTTGACTACTGCTGCTGAAGCTCCTGTGATGTCATTCAGCGGTTTTGCCTGCACATGCGGATCAGGATGCGGTCATTTCTTGCTGAAGAAACCCTTGGACGCTCAGATCTTGGTTTGTCTTCCAAGCTGTTGGTTCGTCTGTATTTCTGCAGAGTGTATCCAACTGCTGAAGGACTGCATCTGCACTTCCTGGCTATCTGGCAGCAGCTATACCCTTCCTGGCTGAGAATCTTTATCTTCAGGCGTGTTTCCTGCGTTAGGTTCCTTGTTTTAGCCATTTTTGTGTCTGAAGAACTTTCAAATGTGCTGGCTTTATGTAGACACTTGGCAACAAAAATTGTGTCTTTTAATAAAAAGAACGACCTTCATCACTTGTACCAAAATGACCCAATACTCAAAATTTCTTATGTATTTTTATGGAACCAATCAATTTTAAGTTTTTAATGGCTTTTTTAGGATTTATTTAGTATTTTGGCTGTGACTGTACTAAAAGAAATTGCACTTGAAGACCTAAGAGTGATTCAATATTTCACAAATGCATGGGGTGTCCGAAAACTTTTTTCCACCACTGTATATATATATATATATATATATATGTGTGTGTACACACATTAATAATTACTGTGCCGCCTTTCTTGATGCAGCTGCACCACCACACCACTAGGTGGTGCACGAGTTGACTTACAGTAGTGCACAATGACACGGTTAAAGTTTAATAGTGTCAGGACCCGTTCCAGCTCTTAGGTCAACTTATTGTTTTGTTTTCATGCACTTCCTGTTTTATTTTGATACTCACCTGTTCTGTCTCATTTCAGGACCCTTCACATCCTGTCTTTGTCTTCCTTTCTGCCACTGTGATTACTGGCCCCTCCCCTAATGTGTTGCACCTGTGTCTGATTGGCTCTCCTCCCCCTAGTGTATATAATGCCACATTTGTTTGGCAATCCAGGCCGGTCATTCCTTGTCGGATTTATATGACCGTATGACACGTCTGATCTGAAAGTGTTTCATTGCAACAGTCCGGAAAACATGGCGGCGCATCGTAAGTTTGTTTTTGTTTGCATGGTTGCTGAGCAATGGAGACTTCGCTGGTTAAACGACTTTAGGATACAACGGGCTCGCACAGACTTTTTTCCCCAACACAAATCAACAGTGGAAATAGAAATGCCATTGCAAAGTACTTGTATGATTGTTACAACACAAACGCTTAATTAAACAACATATACGAGGACAAATTGAGGACAAATAACTTTGTTTACCATTCACAATGTGCGCAGCCATCTTTGTTGTAACGTCAGTTCTACTGACTCGGTCTACCAGGACCTTGCCCGAGTTTGATGACGAGACCTCCAGGTAGAACGGGTGTTCTTTTGTACTTTTCCGGACCGGAAACCGTATCAATCGCGGTTCCGGCTACCAATACAATGCAGCATAAGCTCACCTCCCTCATGTGTCTGTGCCAGTTCGTCTTGTTCCCCAGTGACAGCGTTCCAGCCTTTGATCCCTCGTGTTCTGACTGTTTACCCTTTTGACTTTGCCTTAGCCCCTTTGACTTGGATACCTTAGCTCTATCTTCTGACTTTTGCTTGTTTTTTGGACTTTGGAGTTTGCCTTACATTTTGGACACCTCTGCCTGCTAGTTATTGAAATAAACCTTCTTTGGCTGAACTCTTCCATGCTATTGAGTTTGCTTTTGGGTTCTCACTCAGTTCGGGTCTTGACAAATAGAGCACAGGAAACATATGTCTGTCAGAGCAAATGTATTGCTCTGAGTTTATTTGCTTATGTTATGTAGAGTTGCTCACTTGCACCTTATTGTTTGTCATTGTAATGCCATTGCGGTGCCATTGCTAATTTCTGTTGGCGTGTCTATGAAGATTTCCATTATATGTTAGCATTATGCTAGCGGACCACGCGCTAATTATTTTTCCACATTTGTGGCACTAATGCCAGCTATATTTTGAGTTAACTTCTGTCTTCTTTTTATTAAGTAAAGGAACTCCAGGTCATGTTCACTTGATGACAATTAGCCTACTTCTTTGAATGGGCTTGACACAGGAATGGGCTTGACACAGGGTTACAGTGACCTTTGACCACCAAAATCTAATTAGTTCATTGTTTGTGCCAAATTTGAAGAAATTCCCTCATGGTATTCTGCAGATAATCAGTTCACTAGAATGAGATGGACAGACAAATTGAAAACATAACGCCTCTGGGCAGGGCTATCACCAGTGTGGAGGCACAAAACGCCACTGAATTCAAGACAAGGGAACCGGGGGTGGTAAAATGCGACATTATTCCAGCACCACTTTATAGAAGACGCTCAAATTTACATCTTACAGAGAAGCTTGAACTTTCAGTCTCAGCTGTTGAAGCCAACATGGACAAGAAGTCCATAAAGTGCTCATAGTATGGAAAAATTCATGACAGATGGCCAATCCTTTGTTTTGTTTTATCTAAAAACAGACACACAGCACTGTTGTGATTTCAGGTTTATACCTTTTAAAGGGATAGTGCACCCAAAAATGAAAATTCAGCCATTATCTACTCACCCATATGCCGATGGAGGCCCTGGTCAAGTTTTAGAATCCTCACATCCCTTGCGGAGATCAGCGGGGGGGAGCAGCTAGTACACGTAATGGCTGACGGCGCCCCAGACTAATGTCCAAGAACAGAAAATTGAAACCACAGAATATCTCCAACATGCTCATCCATAGTGATCCAAGTGTCATGAAGCCCCGACATATAAAGTTGTTTCGAAAAATGTCATTTCAACTTTGTTTTTAGCCTCATTGTAGCCTGTTGCTTGGACTGCTTCTCTGTGCTCCACGCTCATGTGTGCGTGCTCAGGGTGATCGGTGATGCACGGTCTCATCAGTACTGCTGTCCAGATTCTCAAGTGCAGGCATCACCGATTCCCCGTCTGAGCAGCAAAGACTTTCCTCATCCGTTGGCACTGCTTTGCATTTGAAACAACTACACCACCAGGTTTCCAGTGCTCGACTCTGCGGCAGATTAATCGTAATAAAATTGTGATCTCGATTCATATGCATATGCGATCTAATTTTTCAATGACGGCGATTCTGCCGGCCCCGCCCATGCCCGGAGTCGGGATATCATCTGCATGAAAACAAGCGCTCCCAACGACGCAGCATTATACCACGTGATGCAGAGCGACAGCCAGCTGGCAGTTTGGAAAGCAGCGAGACAAGGGGGAAACACACTGCTAACTGTAGCCTCAGTTTGTGCCTCATACAGATCTGCTGGTAAAGTTAACTTAGCGTTAGCAAGCGTGATAAAAGATGGCAGAGAGGCGACATTGTGCAAATAAACCAAATTATTTTTCTGTAGCAGTAAACACATGGGCTGATAACAAATGTGTTAACTAACTATGCTAAAGCACACACACACACACACACACATACAGATGCAGCGGCCTCGAATTTCCCCTAATCTCGTGTTGGGGCCCTGACCGGTCCCTGCTCTGCAGTAGGCGGGTTCGTGACTGTAATGAGATCCCCCGCGATGACGTCATCGGCACGGGGCCGACTTGTAACGCCCCTAAGCTCCATTTGCGGAAACTACCTGCACTCGTTTATCAGTCCACCAGGAGGAGCAGTCATTATAATTGGTTACCGTGTCTGAAAACAGCGGCTCTACGTACTGTCACATGCCTACAGTATTTTATGTGTACAAGGGAGTGCGCTTCCCACACAAAGCATCTTTTATTGAGTTATTAGGGTCATCAACCATTATCATGCTGCGGCTTTGCTGAGTCTTCTTTGTTGTTCATTAGATCTACACATAGCCTACACTGCTGTAAGAAAAACTGCTTGTCTAGTAGAGCACCCTGTGCAGTTTTTTTTAAATATAATTATGCTTAATCATCCACACTATTGTAGTGCTCGTTCACAAACTTCTTGGATCTGCTCATCCTGCCTTTTCCTCCACATCTCTCTCCACCTTTGGAGAGCGCTCCCAGCGCATCTCCGCGTGCCGAGTGATTTGTGCCCAGGAAATTAATCATGAATAACAGAAGTTGTGCGTCGCGTTTTTCTAGCATTTTGAACTGCTTAACAGTTAAATGTTTAATACTCTGCCTGATTCGTGGAGCCACTCTGCTTTTCAGTTGGTGGATTTCCTGTTTGTAGCGCATTTTAGATTTGCGGGTCGCTATTTGATGCGGCGACCAGCAATACGCAGAGTCCTGTATGTGTGTGTAGGCCTACTGTATATTACTGGACAGAAATAGTCATTTACAGTGCGCTGAAGAGGGAGGGACGGGAGGATGAAATGCCAATTTCAGCCTGTAATTTGTTAATGTCTGACTGAACAGCCTCATGGAAGTGATATTTTACAGTTCTACATATTTTAATCTAACGAAATTCGTTAAAACAAGTCACTTGGTGCTTTCAAAGTTATGTTATTGAGCTGAAAGGTTCCAGATTTCGTTCGCCTTCACAGGCGGCTGCGGAGCGCAGCAGGCGGCTCGCACTGGGATGTTCAACATCTTAGGCAGTTAATTATCACACATGATTCACACTTAAAAAAGCAAACACAGTTTTGCATCACAGAAGTTTACATTTCAGCTGTCAGTGCCAAATCTCTTGTTAACTTATTAAGCTCTTCCGCACAGTGTGACATCTATTTTAATTATTAGAGAGCTGCTTTACAGTAGGTCATTGCCGTATGGCCACTGATAGACAGTCCATCCTATTCTATAAACTGCTGGTGGTTTGTGAACGTCACTGCATTTGTGCATTTGAAGCGATTAACTCCCGGCACATTTCAGAGCTGTAAACCTGTAGTTTCACTGACACATCGCGCATCATCACCACGGGCGTCATGATGTTCTCCTGTCTGTCACTCTGTCAGGCATGTGTAGTGTCGAGCCGGCCGCGTTGTTGGCTGAAAAGTCATTATTTGCATTACAGTGTATCCTTTGTTCTAACTCAATGAGTGGTCGCCAGCCAAACAGGCTCCCAGCCTCCACTGCCCCACAGACTAGCTATGGCCAGTAAAATAGGTGCAGGGCTGAGGGGAGCGTGTACCTCCAGTAATTAAAAATCAGTTTGTGCCACAGATATTAATATTGTGTTGCTGGCTACTTTATAGACTTCACTAAATGTTTTCATTACACTTAATTACATTTATGGATAAGCCAACTTTCCCACCTCCCTCATGCATCAAAATGTATATTATCAGTCCGACCAGGAAATCTTGCGATTGCAAAAATGAGCGCATATTCAACCAATACTAATATGATTGTCTACTGGCCGCTTCCTGGTCTATTTTTGCCGAGAGCCGCGCGCCTGTTGCGGAAAACATAGGCGAGCCCTGGAATCTCCAGATGACGCGTGGCAGCAGCCAGGCAGGACTGGCGCAACTCTCCCACTGCTCATGCTGGTGTGAGCATGAAGCGGCCAATAGACAGTCAAATCAGTATCATATGAGTATTTCACAGCGATTATAATGTCTGTATCTGCATATGTGACACATATGATGAGTATCTCTGCTCCTGCAGCTCATTCTCTGTTCCAGCACATGTAAAGTAAAATTACGTCATCATTTTTGTTGATAATTATCAAAAGCAAACTCTATGTAAACAGATGGAGCCTGTTTATTCTTAGAGTCACAGGCTGTTTTGTAAAGCTACATCACTTTTATGACTTAGGAATGATTTTGTAACATTTTTTTTTCGAAGTTATGTTTTGGGCTTTTTGGCCTTTACTGTATAGGACAGCTGAGGAGCAGCCATAAAAGTGGTTCAGGAGAGGGAAGATGACATAAAGCAAAGGGCTGAAGGTGGGAATCGAACCCGTTGCCGCTGCAGAGAACTTCATACATGGGGCGGACGCGCTACCAACTGTGCCAAATCTCCACCACATGATTTCGTAACTTTGAGCTGATGAATGTAGAGGAGTAAAAATCTTTGCCCCTGAGATGTGTTCCTGTGAGAGACACACCATCTCCTGGTGACACCCTGCAATTTAATTGAAGAGGCGTGTTTATAGTGGATTCTGGGCAAACCCCCAAGAGGAGGGGGGGGGACGCCCTGTGGCTGGTAGCTGACTGGGAGCTGGCTGGCAGCCAACTGGGAACTGGATGGCCTCTGGCTGGGAGGGGAAATTCGAGGCTGCTGCATCTGTACCGGACAGCCTCTCAGTCCTTAGCCGCTAAAGTTAGCTCATGTACAACACAGGTACCACACAGAAACTTTTACAGAGGGTCATAATGTGCTTCTAGTGACTGTCAAATCGCCAGCGAAAGTTGTTTACACTGCGGACACAGAGAGCAGCTGCGTGCCTGCTCTCATGGGACAAAGATCCTCTGAGAAGAAAGACGGTTCACTCTGCTCTGCCGCCAGGAACAAACTGGGAGGCAAAGATCCTCTCTGAGAAAGAGGGTTTTTTTTTTTTTTTTTTTAAATAAATTGAACACACATTAAAGAACATACAAGATCCTGTAGAGAATTAATACATATAATACAATACAATAAACATTGTCAAGGATTTATTTTAAAGGCAAATAAAATATTGGGAATTTATATAAAAATATACATAGAGACATGTAAATAATTATATGATTAAATATATGTAGGCTATGTTAGGTGTATACTCCTGTCAAATGCATGGTGTTGAAAAGTTTAATTTTGATCTTCCTTAGTTCATTTAGACTTTATTTTATCATAACAATAACAATGAATATTATGAATTGTTCACGTTTTAATTTAATTTTAATAACATTTATCACACAGCATTTTGTGGAAAAGTCAAATGTTCAGTTTACAGTTTTAATAAACTCAGTACTGTTTTTCAACACATATATTGTTTTGTCTTCATTCAGTGTAATTAGCACATACTGTTACTGCGCCATTGGTTTTGGCCTTTGGTGCCCCACATTTTGGCCGTGATGCCCCAATAAATTTGTATTTATGAAAGGCCAAAGTGGCCTTGCCCTAAAAATGACTTAATTCCAGGCCTGGAATACCTACCTCAGAAAAATGTTGTTCAACATTGATATTATTGTTAAAATAAGAGACTAAAGTGTATTGTTTTTACGGTCAGTGTCAAGCTGTCAGCTGTTGCATTTAAGCTAAAAACAGTTCCCTCTCTGCTGACCAGAGTTTATGTGCCTTGTGTCTCTTGTATCAGGCACAATCATAGGTTTTGTTATTTAATGATATTTTTTTTTATTATTTATTTATAATTTTTGTTACTTTTCCTTTTGTATCAGGAAATAAGCACAATAAATCTTTATGTTGAAAAAAATCGTGAGAGAATCGTGATCTCAATTATGAGCCAAAAAATTGTGATTCTCATTTTTTCCAGAATCGTGCAGCCCTAGTAGATAATGGCTGAATTTTCATTTCTGGGTGCACTATCCCTTTAATGTTTATCCTGATTAAGCAGCTGACATTTTCTGCAAAGTTAGACTGATTCTTTCCTGCTTCTTGTGAATGCTAGTCACAATTGACCCTTCCATGTTCGTTAAAAGTTTTAAATTAAAACTTTAAGTTATTTTACTGTTAAATAAAACTAGAGTTAGGGTGATTTGAATGAGGGCAGAGTTAATACCCACATGTCTCTCTCATTACCACTTTTATATAGAGGCTTAAAGGCCTGCAGATCATCTCCGCCCACACACTATACTTCATAACCTCTCGAGTGATGAGCCAATCAAAATGCCAAAACATGACACTGTGTGTGTGTGTGTGTGTGTGTGTGTGTGTGTGTGTGTGTGTGTGGAGGACACACCGCGGGGAAATATGAAGCTCCATAAACCAAGAAAACCCAGATGCACATTGTGACTAATATAATAAATGCTAATTACACTGCTAAGGAACAGCAGCAGTGTGTGTGTTTGTGTGTGTGTGTGTGTGTGTGTGTGTACCTCCTGTGCAGTAGGATGTGGGGTGGCGACCAGTTGTGGTTCCGGTGCTCTCTTCACCACATCAAAGAAGGAAACTCCAGATTCTGCAACAAGGCCTGAAAACACAAGACCAATGAGATAATTTGGTTTCTGCATTCTTAACCAATCAGATGGCAAAGCGTCAATAAGCAATCAGAGGTTTTAGATTTTTTATATTTTATAAAATAAATAAATAAATAAAACACACTGATTCAAAAGATTTTTGAATAATGATACATAAACAAAATCTATCTTAACATTCCATAAGTTATTGAAACTATTCATGTTATTTCCCTTTTAGGAAATGCCCATTTTTGTGAGCAGAGTGCAAAGGTGCAGTAATGGATTTATAATCCATTCCTCTGGTGCCACCGCATGTTTTTGTATGGCTTTGCACCACACATAATATAGCATGATGACGTCAATGCAAGGGTACAACGTGATGACACGGAAGATAGTAGCCTCAGCGTTCTGCTACAAAGATTGATATATTGATATTAGATGATATATCCAGGATTATGCAGACAATGGTCTCCCACAGCCATTACAGGGAAATTCCAGCATAATTACTGCAAAATGCTACTTTTTCACCATACCTAAGGTAAGGTAAGGTAAGATTAGGTAACAACGTAATGACAGGGAAGACAGAAGCCTTAGCTTTCTGCTGCAAAAAAATGAATGCTCTAGATTTATTAAAGCAGGCTCAAGCAAAACAACAAACTCCTGTGGCCGTCCATGGAACGTCTGTTTTTAAAGAATTAAACTATTGGTTCTGTCTCCACCATTAAACAAGAAGTGCAGCTGTGTTGTTATCAATGAGGTGAGAGTGTCATTAACCAATTAGAGGTTTAGGTTTAGTTATTGCAACACTAACCAGTCACCACCAGTGGGGTTGGTAGCAGGGTCATTAACCTATCAGAGGTGTATTTTTTGCATTGTTAACCAATTAGTGGTTGGTAACTGGGTCATTAACCAATCAGAGGCTTACTTTTTACATTATTGGGTAATTAACCAATCAGGTTAGCAGTCACCTGTTTAGGTTTAGTTCTTGCATCATTTATCAGTAAGACCTTACTTGTTAACCACACAGAAGGTTCCTTTCTGCACCAATGGGGGCAAAGGGTTAGGTCCTGTATCATTAAACCAATCTTCAGGTGGTTAAGCAATCTGTCAGGACATTGCTCCTCCTGGTTGTTACCCAATCAATCAGTAGTTCCACTGCCATTAACACATCAGCAGGTGAGTTACAAGATAAATGTTATTGATTATCAGTAACTAAAATGTTTCTAGGTTGTAATTAGTAAGTCAGTGTCATTATCCAATCAGAGGATTATTTTCTGCATTGTTAACCAGTCAGTGGTACCTTCTGAGTTTTTTTAGCTCATAAGCTAATCAGAGGATTAGTCAAGACACTTCGGCATCACAATATGAAAAGCAAAGGTGTAAATGATAAAGTAGCAGATGGCTGAATTCCATTTAGTTGCTTTAGATTTAGTGTCCTTGTATTGCACGTTGGCACATGAAATATTGAAATATTATATATTTAATTACATATTTGATAAATATTTTCCACTTGTTCAAATAAAAGGGAAATGTAAGCCTAAAATACCCTGGATCATGCCAGGTCTATAATGATCTTCAATTAAAGAGAATAAATTATATACAAAAAATGTGTTGTTAGCCCCATCCCATTTAATAGTGATTTTTATAAAAAATCTAAGAATTATTTCACAAAATTAATGAAAAAAAAAATACTATTAAGAAGAAAATTGAATAATCCCGTAATTATATAAAAAAAACACATGGAACCTCATTAATGAATTACTGTATAAGAAAAAAGCCTCCACTACTATCCCATCTCAATTATCTGATGGGGTGAGAAATTTTACTAATATTTTTGACATAACAAATGGTTTCAATGATTTCTTTGTAAATATCGGTCCTTCCTTAGCTAAAAATATAGAGAGTGCAAATGAATCCCTCTTGGTGAATATCAGTGAGCAGTATCCCCCACCTCTAAAGAGGTACATGATATTATATTGGATATGAAAAATTCTGCTGCAGGACATGATGAAATAAAATCTAATCTTGTAAAGAAGGTACTTTTGTCTATTGTGTAGCCCCTCACCCATGTTTTAAGTTTATCCCTAAAATCAGGTGTTTTACCAAGGGACCTTAAATCAACTGAAGTCATTCCACTATTTAAATCAGATGATAGCATATTTACAAATTATCGTCCCATATCTGTCTTAGCCACCTTTTCGAAAGTTTTAGAGAAACTAGAATATTCAAGAATTAAAAAACGTTTCGATGAGAGCAACATATACTGTACAATGAGAAACAATGTCTGCACACAAAAAAGCTCCAAAAGAGTAAGTATTTATTTCAGCATGACATTTCCAGCCAAATGGCTCTTCCTCAGATGCTTACAATACCAACATACTGTACAGCCATCAGTATGGTTTTCGGGGAAAAAAAAGTCAACAGAAATGGCCCTTTTACAGCTCTATGGCCTATCTACAGCTTTAGACAATAAAAAAAACTCTCTGTATTTTCTTAGACTTGTCAAAAGCCTTTTACACAGTCAACCACAATATCCTTATTGCTTAACTTCAAAAATATTGTTTTCATAATGTCCCTCTTAAATGGTTGATTGCTTATTTAAAGGACAAGGAACAATATGTATCTCTAAATATGCAATATTCAAAAAGAGCTAAGCTTCTTTGTGGGGTACCTCAAGGTTCCATCCTTGGACCTCTCTTGTTTTTGATATATATGAATGATTTACCCAGGGTCTGCAATAATGTACTGCCTCTTTTATGTGCTGATGACACGTGTCTTATTGCTGAGAAATTTAGCACACTGATTCAAGAAGCAAATGAAGAGCTATCATCAATGTCTAAATGGTTTCAGATGAACAAACTCTCTCAATGTAAATAAATCTAATTTTATAATATTGTGTAACAAAAATAAAAAGTTTACCAAAGAAGAAGCCAAAGTATTCATAGACAATATTAGAATTAGAATATTAAATTTCTAGTCATAGTAGATGAAAAATTAACATGGAAATGACATTCTGAATTTGTCTGTAACTTAAAGTGAATTGGAATATTGAGTAGAGTTCATCCACTGATAAATCATTCTTGTATTTTGACTTTTTATTATAGGTTAATTTATCCGTATATCATGTACTGTAACACCGTGTGGGGTTCCACATGTCCCACTTGTCTCAATACAATTTTGTTGATTGACAAGAAAATTTTGAGAATGATGAGCTTTGCTAAGTAAATACAAGCTGCTATCAATTTTCAATTTGAACATACCAGACTTCTGTGTTTATGTGTACCTAAGTCATCAATTGTCGAGCACTTTTCAGAATTTTTTAAAAGTTTTCTTCAGACATTCATTCTTATTGTACAAGATGCTCAAAGGACTTCCATCTTCCATATTGTCGAACTTCCCTGAATCAATATTCACTGAAATACAGAGGACCATCTCTTAATCAACATTGACATTATCACTGTTCAAAAAACCATTGACATTAAAAAGTTTTTAATGGGAAAAGATTTTTTAAAATTTTTATTATGGTTTTTTGGACCTCATTGTAATGCATCACACCTTGTATACAGTAATTTCTGTATATCAGTTTTATATTACTACTTAGCTTTGACACCTTGAAGTTTGTTCATTGTTAGCTTTCTAGGGGAGGTATTCTTCATAAGTCTTTTTGGCTTCCATCCTCTCCTGCGCAATGTAACTAAACTAAACTAAACTAAACTAAACTAAACTAAACTAAACTAGACACACACACACATACACACATACACACACATGCACATGAATGAGAAGATGCCCATTATAAAAGCATTTGAAGGGTGATTGTTCAGGGTTGTTTCGCTGTTTCCATCTGTTTTGCTGTGTAGACTAGTATACTGTTGTATGGTAAAGTTCTGCGATTAAAGTAACCCCGTTGGCTGTAATTTTTCTCTGTGGTTCTCTGAGTCTCTTCATTTCAGTGTTTGCTGAAGTTGAGCATTTTCCTTACATAATTGGCATCACGAACAGGATTACATGGACAGTTCAAAGGATGAGGAGGAACTGTGAGAGAGAATAATGAACAATGGCTGATACTCTCTCCTGAAAGAGAGGAGGTGGAATATATACACCACAACCACATATATCACATATATCATATATCTCATCACATAAATATCATTATGATAACGTTCTTTTAGTCTTTATTCTCTGTAATCATTTTTTAAAATTTTTGTGCCTTTACAAGAGGAAAATGTAATCTGATTCAAGTTATGCATACTATCCAAAATAATTTCTGTGATTCCATTATAATCCAATAAGTAAGTTGCATTCTATTGTGTGATGTATTTGGTCAGTCTGTTTAAGATTCATCTGTTAAGGCCGCCTAACGGGAAGGGGCCGATGGGGGACGTTTCCTGGATTTAACAGCTGGCAGGTTTTTTGCCTCCATCAGTTGAATGTTGACACATGATAAAATATGTTCAGTGTTTGATGTAATATCATATACTCGTGTTGAGTTCATATATCACCGTATCGTATGTTTTCTTATGCATCATCATATTCAAGATCAAGAGTTTCGTACACAACCATATATTCACGTTAGTAAGAAACACTGGTTATAGTTACAGTGCCATATATCCTACTCATATTCATGCAAGCATAGGCGTTCATTTACCATACATTATCTCTGTGAGTAATTTATGATAAAATCATAAAGAGGAGGGACTATGTAGAGGCAGATAATGTATCATTTTATACCAAAGGTGAAAAATAAGGCCAGTTACACTAGGTTTAGGAAGCAGCTGGTCAAATATCAGGTTTGGCAGTAAAAAGGACCCATAAGAGGTGTTTTGATAATTTGAGTATTTGTGCGTACGTCAAGCCTTGGGAGGTCAAATGAAGGAGAACATTCTGGGTTAGGGTTACCTGACCGTTGGAACAGATGTGCCAAGTTTCGCAATAGGAACGGTTGTTTATGCCAGAGAGACAAAGGAGACAGGAAATATTGACGCATGGAGTCCAGCTCTAGGAATAAGTAGGAAATCAGGAGAACTTTAGATTTCCAGGAAATATGACCCAAGCATGTTCACACACACATACACACACATGCACATGAATGAGAAGACGCCCATTATAAAAGCATTTGAAGGGTGATTGTTCAGGGCTGTTTCGCTGTTTCCATCTGTTTTGATGTGTAGTCTAGTATACTGTTGTATGTTAAAGTTCTGCGATTAAAGTAACCCCGTTGGCTGTAACTTTTCTTCGTGGTTCTCCGAGTCTCTTCATTTCAGTGTTTGCTGAAGTTGAGCATTTTCCTTACATTCACCACAGTAGAGACAGATTCCCCCCCCATCCGTCGTTGGCGCTCTTCAGCAGTCAACCTGGTGCGGCCGGCCTGCATGGGCTCCTCCGGGGCCACAGGGGGAGCCGATGAGACAGACAAGGGGGGGGAGAAACAGGAGAAACAGCCACCACCAGAGAGCGAACCTGGTGGAGTGGAGGAGGATGTTGGAAACGGGTTCTGGATCTCTCGCTCTCTCGATCAGAAAGGTGCTTATCAATCTTAATAGTCAGTTCAATGAGGGAATCCAGGTCGGGAGGGAGATCCAGTGGAGCCAGCTGGTCCTTGAGAGACTCAGATAGACCCTCAAGGAAGGTGTTGAACAGTCCAAGAGGGTTCCAGGAGCTCTCGGCCGCCAGGGTGCGGAACTCAATGGCATAATCAATAACTCCTAACATCTGGAGGAAGTTGTGACAGTTGCTGTTTCCTCTGTATGACATCTGTGTCTGCTCACGGCCCTGCAGTATCATGCCCTTTTATGGGCATTGATGGGCAGTTACCTATGCTAATCCTATGTTAATTAGGCTCACCTGGCACGTGCTCTCAGTTTAGGGGAGATTAGGGGATGACATCATCCAACCAAAAGGTCTATTTGAATACTTTTGGTGTCATGGTAAAGAGAATACTTGTGAGATTTGTTAAGATGTGTAAATATCAGTATATGTGTTATATGTGAAGAGTAAATGAAGTTGGCACACAGCACAATAGAAATATTTTGAGGTTCGCTAAAATAAAAGGCATTTTTAGGATGAGTATCCCTTTGGAATGATGCAGCAGCAGCTCTAAACCTCTATCACATCATAGTACAATATGTGAACATTAACTCTGCAAAGGTTGATTCTGATAAAGTGAAGCAGAACAATATAAGAGAGGTTTTAGTACAGAAAATTCAGGCGAGCTCTCCAAAATTGTACCAGGTTTGCATGTGATATTTGTCATGTACATTCTTATATCTTTCATTTTTTGTTTCTGTAAATCCTTACTGATATTTAGGGTATAATAATAATAATAATACATTTTATTTATACAACACTTTTACAGCTCTCAAAAATGCTTTACATTTAAAACCAAAGAAAAGAAGTACATACATGTAAGTGCAAAGACATAAACAGAAGACAAGGACAATATAAAACAACAAAGTGCAAAAGCATAGTGCAAAACAAAGAAAAGGAGGGCACATTAGGGACCGAGAACGAAAAGCTAATGTTAAAGGTTAAAGGCGGATTTGAAAAGGTGGGTTTTGAGGAGTGATTTGAAGGTGGATGGATTTGGACAGTCACGGATGTGTATATGGAGGGTGTTCCAGAGGGAGGGGGCGGCTATGGAGAAGGCTCTGTCGCCCCAGGTTCTGTGCTTGGTCCTGTGTGTCGGATGATCGAAGGTTGTGGGAGGGAGTGTGGTGGTGGAACATGTCCGTGAGGTAGGAGGGGGCCTGGCTGGGGAGGGCTTTGTGGGTGAGGAGGAGGATCTTGAAATTGATTCTGTATGGGACAGGGAGCCAGTGTAGGTTTTGCAGGACAGGGGTTATATGTTCACGGGAGCTGGTGTGGGTGAGGAGGCGGGCAGCAGAGTGTTGGATGTACTGAAGTTTGTTGAGGACTTTGGATGATGAGCCTTAGAGGATGCTGTTGCAGTAGTCCAGTCTTGAGGTGATGAAAGCATGGATGAGAGTTTCAGCGACAGAGAAGGAGAGCAATGGGCGGAGACGGGCAATGTTTCTAAGGTGAAAGAAGGCAGTTTGGGCGAGGCGGCTAATGAGAGGTTATTGTCGAAGATGATACGAAGGTTGTGGATGAATGGGGAGGGAGAGATGGTAGTGTTGTCAATGCTGAGGGTGAAGTTTTGTTTTGCTGTAGAGAAGGATTCTGGGCCGATGAGTATTATTTCAGATTTGTCACAGCTGAGTTTGAGGAAGTTGGCTTGCAGCCATGATTGGAGTTCAGTCAGGCAGTTGGTGAGGGTAGAGCGGGTGGCCGGGGTGATGGCTTTTGTGGAGATGTAGATTTGGATGTTGTCAGCGTAGCAGTGGAAATGGAGACCATGACGACGGATGATGGAACCAAGGAGGAGGCGACAACACGTTCCAGAATTTTTGACAGAAAGGGAGGGTTTGAGATGGGACGGAAATTTGAGATGATGTCAGGGTCCAGGCCGGGTTTTTTGAGGATGGGGGTGACAGTGGCCAGTTTCAGGGATTTCGGGATAGAGCCAGAGCCTGAGTTGAGTGTTGATGGTTTCGATCTTTGATTGAAAAAATGCCAGGAAGGAGTTGCATTTGTCAGTTGTGATGGAGGAGAGGGTGTTGTCGCAGGGTTTGAGGAGTTTATTGATAGTGGAAAAGAGAGTTTTCTTGTAAAGTCTTTCAAGGTGGCACTTACGGGTTTTCATATGACGGAGTTCAGGAGTGTACCAGGGAGATGAGTGAGTAAATGAGACAGTTTTGGTTTTTTAGGGAGCCAGTTTGTCGAGACAGAGGGGCAGTCTGTTGTTGTAGAGGGTGACCAGGTCAGAGGGGTTTGGGGTCAGCGGGGTGATGAATGTGGACAGAGTATTTGCCAGTGAGTCAGAGAAAGCAGAGGGGGAGATGGACTTGATATTTCTGAAGGATACAATGCATTTGAGTTTTGGGGGAGGGAGGGGGGTCTTGAAGTCCACAGTGATGGCCAGGTGATCTGAGATGTGGAGGTTTCTACTGGAGAGTTGGTGGAGGGTGAGACCGGTGGAGCAGACTAGGTCTAGGATGTGGCCGCGACAGTGGGTGGGGAAGTTGACATGCTGGGTGAAGCGAAGGCAGAGGAGCAGTTCCAGGAGGTCTATTGCACTTTTGTAGTTTGGATCATCAATGTGGATATTGAAGTCCCCCAGCAGGAGAATTGAGGGGGATATGGTGGATAGCTGGGTGAGGAATTTGGCGAGGTCTGAGAGGAAGAAGGAGTTGTTTGGTTTGGGAGGGCAGTAGATGACGGTGATGACCAGGGAAGTGGGACAAAACAGTTTGAGGGTGACTTGTTCGAAGGACTGAGCAGGAGGTATGGAGATTGTGGATATTTTAAAGCGTTTCTTGTAGATGGCAGCAATGTCACCACCCCATCCGTCTGGGCGGGGTTTGTAGGTGTAGGTGTAGTCAGTGGGTGTGGTCTGGTTTAGGGAGAAGTAATCCAGGGGTTTGTGCCAGGTTTCGGTGAGGCAGAGGAAGTCCAGTTTATTGTCAGTGATGAATTCATGTAGGATGGCACTTTTGTTGGTCAGTGAGCGGGTGTTGAGTAGAGCCAGTTTCAGGTGTTGTAGGGTTTGAGTAGTACAGGGGGTAGCAGGAGTGCAGAAGATGGGGGATAGGTTTTTGTAATTCACAGTCTTAGTGAAGTAAGGACAGGGTGGTCTGTGCTTTATGATGGACTGTATGGGGAATGTCTCAGGTGGGAGGGTTAATGTTTGATATAGTCGGACGGGGGCGCTGGTGAGTGGGGCTGGGCTCTGAGCTGCAGTTGGTACAGGGTCAGGAAGTTTGTCGGTGGAGGGGGCGCGTGCCGTAAATAGTCATGCACGTGGCACATGATGTACAGCATGCTGAATATTGGCTGCCAACGTGCGGCTTCCCAGGGAGGTAGGGTGAATGCCATCGTGTTGGAAGAAAGAGGGACAGTTCCAGAAAAGATTAAAATTGTCGGTGAAGTTGAAGCCTCGAGCGTAGCAGGCAGGCCTGAGCCAGGTATTCAGCAGGAGCAGCCTGGAGAAGCAAGCGTCCCCGCGACTAAGTGTGGGAATGGGACCGGAGATAAAAACGGACTTTCCACAAGTGCGTAGGAAGTCCAGGAGGGAGGTGAAAGCACTTTTGGTCAGCTCAGAGGCACCCCGAGCCAGGTCGTTGGTCCCTACATGCACCACGATGCGGGTGATGGAGGAAGGGAGTGACTGCAGCAGCCCAGGGAGTTTTCCCAGGATTACCGGGACTGTGGCTCTGGGGAAACAACAGGTGGTGGCATTGAAGAAGCAGATATTCCTTGTGATAGAGTCTCCGATGATCAGTGTGGTTGGAGGGAAGAGCGGGCGAGGAAGGGTTTTTGCCGGGTTGGATGGTGGCCCAGGATGTCTGGAGGCTGGGTGTGGAGGAGGATGAAGGCCGCGGACCGGTGGAGGTATCCCATGAGATGGTGTCCTGGAGGGCCACTTTGAGGGAGACAATGTGCAAGGACTGTTCGTGAGCCAGGTCCAGGCAGGAGGTCAGCATGGCCTGTTTATCTTGCAGTTCCTGGGAGAATCGGCGGATGTCTTCCTTAAGGTCTGCTTTTGTGAGCATGATGTTGTCACAGCCCATGGATGTAGCACGTTGGCTAGCTTGGGCTAAGCTATGGATGTAGCACGTTGGCTAGCTTGAGCTAAGCTAACGGCTAGGTGGTGCCGGTAGTCAAGGCATGGGTAAATGCAGAAATAGGACAACAGCCAGTGACGTTAGAGTCAGCAGGGTTGTGATAAGGAGGCAGGGGTGTATAGGTGCCACTTGAGGGAGAATAGCTTCTTGGATCAGCAACATGTCAGGCGTGGAGAGCATGCTGCTGTGCTGCTATGCTATATCTCGTTGTTCTTTGAGTCTTCAGCCTTTGACCTGCAAAGCATGTCAGGAAAAACTCCCTAAAAAACCCTTATTTGGTAAAAAAGGAAGAAACCTTCAGGAAGGCCAAGTCCTTGCAGGATCCCCTACCAGGACGGCTGACCGTTCAGGACTCTCAGACTCTCAGAAATGACCGCATAGTAAATGTGGAGTTCGTATACACATAGAACTGTCTGTTTCGTTTATTTACTGTTTCCCACTCCAAACTGACCAATATGCACCTACTACATTTGAACCTGAGTTTCTATTCTGAGCTTTGGAGGCCCGTATCTCCGTGATGGCTTGGCCGATTTGAATGAATGACACCTTGTTTGATTCGTTAGAGCCAATAGAATGACGCTAAACCCATCAAAATTAGATTGGCAGCACTGTAAGCCAATCAGAGTCAGCAGAACGCGTTGTGGGGAGATGTCGGCTGCTGTGAGTAGTTGTTTTTGTTCCCCCGGAACCTTTTTTTCCGCCCAGATTCATTTGAATGACGGACAACTTCCGGTAGTGCATGAATGGAGCATGAATGAACAGCAGAATGCACATTTTACGGCGAAACTAATATGGTAAGAGCCATATTACAAATATATTTTGGCAAAGAGATTTCTGTTGTTCTTTGGGCTGTAGCTCTGTGATGGTTAAAGGGAGAGTGATTTATACATGTGGAAAGAGTGGAGTCTCAGCTTTCATTTGAGATGAATGGCGTGTGTTTTGAATAACGTGTGGTCAATTTAGAGCCCGAAATATACCGAGTGGGCCGGGATATCAGTGCTGTTTGGAGTTGGAGTTTGTTGTTGTTGTTGTTTATTTAGTTGATGTTAAAACTGGGCAACATCACTATATTCTTCTGATCAGTTTATTGATACACACCAGGCCTTTATTAGCAGCTCTAGAAGTTCAACAGGCTGTGACCACTTATATACGGTCAGAGACTCTGTCATTCACAGATGAAAGAGATGCAAACATCATATTATCGCACTCATTATTCCAAGAGGTGGAATCGCCAGAGCCAAGTATTCCCTCTCTCACTAGAGACCTTGAAGATTTGAAAAAAAAGAGACACTGGACTCCTCTGGCATTCAGTCACCCGCTCTGAATATTGGAGAGAAAAGTGAATCCCTCTGGGGCTTCGTTTGAATAAAGCACGGTCTTTTAGTCTAGATGACGCAGACTTCATGCACAAATGGGAACAGATTCTCAACAAATGCTCTCTGTACCTGATGCTGCTGATAATTGAAAAGACCAAAATGGAAAAAGAATCAAAGCACAAGTTGATATAGAGATGTTCAACACCATCACTAATAAGATGACAATCTCCCTGAAATCCTTTCAAAAAGAGCTACAAAGTTACAAAATGAAGAAGTATGAAAGAGATACTAAAGACTACGCGGAAGGGAAAATCTATGAATGGAAAGAGGGGAGGAGCAAGTTTCGAAAAACCCACCCTGCCCAACAACCACATACGAGAGAAAGGCTTTCCACCTCTGCCAGCAAATGGGATTCTTTGCAGACAAGTGACACTGACAGCCACTGCAGCCACCACCAGGCCTTTTTTGGCCAACGCCAGGTCTTGTCCTCAAGGGCAACGAGGAGGGGGACGAGGGGACAGAGGAGGACACCCTCCAGAACTGCTGCGTCACTCCAAGCTCAACTGAAGCAGACAGCAATTATCTCTGGAATAAATCTGAGTACTGAAGAGACTGGAGTTCTGAGTAAGGGTTTGTCTTTTTGCCCCACTAATCATGTTGACCCATTTAAATTAAAAGTCGACTAAGGCAAGTTCTTCTGATCTCTTCAACTTCAGCATTTTTTTCCTCCCCTAGACATAATGTATTAACTGATGCTGAGGTCATTTTGAGAAACTCCAATACAGAAGCAACAAGTCTGCCTGTTAGAAAGGCTACACCCTTTAGAAAGAAATCACAGTTTGTTCCTTACTCCAAATTTAATTCTTCCATTATTACTTACAGCCACCTGGTAGAGAATGATCTAAAGTTTGCAAAAAGATAAATAATAAAAATACTAAAACAAATCCATCCAATGCTGAAGTGAAATGTCTGAATGAATTGGAAAAGAGAAAAGATAGTATTTTTCGCTCTGCTGATAAATCAATCAATCAATCAATCTTTATTTATAAAGCACTTTTCATACATAAATGTAGCACAAAGTGCTTTACAAGGTTAAAGAAATGTCCCTCCCACCCCGTCTGCACTGGGAGCTGATCACAGCCCGTGGCCACCAGGATACAGACACGGAGTCAAACTCAACATAGGCAGATAGAGGGGCCCACACCACCGCCGTGAAGGCAGAGTGCAGACCCCCCCAACCCACCCGAAGCAACCCACGAGGCAGCGTCAGCGCAGCCAGGGCCAATCACAGCCCCCAGTGCAGAGGGCCCCCACTGAGGAAACACTGGAGTTAAAAACTAAAAATGAGAGTAAAATATAATGTTGAATGCTAAACAATAGATGGAAGAAATAACAATTAAGACTACAACAAAAAAACAATAAGAATAACATAAAACATCAATAAAAGACTAAGAATCATTAAAACCTCTGTAAAAGACTAAAAATGACATTAAAACATCAGTAAAAGACTAAGAGTGATGTTAAAACCTAACTAAAAGTGTTAATGACAGTAAAACATCAGTAAACTAAGAAAAATATTAGTTAAAAGCCTGATTAAATAGGCTGCTCTGAAAGGTGGCTCCATGGTAGTGATGAGTTTTGACCAGTATGATAACAGCATCAAGTCCCAGCTCAGAGACAATAACTGCTACACCCCTTTAATTCTTAACCCTATGGTTGAATATACAGCTGAGATAGATCAGGTTTTGGAGTCAGGGTTCTCATGAGGTTGGATTACAGAAAAAGAAAAGGAGTTTTTAACTGTACAACATCCTATTGGTCTCGTGTTTTATGGGCTTCCTAAAATCCATAAATCACTGAATAATCCCCCTCTCAGACCCATTGTATCCAATATAGGTTGTCTAACTGAACCCTTATCACAATATCTGGATTTTTTTCTGAAAAAATATGTGGTCCAGCTTCCCTCCTACCTAGGAGACACAACAGATATTTTGAAACTTGTTGATTCTTTTGAGAGTGAAAATAATTTAATTCTGGTAACATCATCACGTCATATGAGTGTTTAGTGATGGGATGCTGGGAAGATAAATTTATTTTTAATTCAGCTAACAACCCATTCATTTTCAAGATCCTATTATGGAAAAGGTACATCAATGATATTTTGTTCCTCTGGACTGGCGCCACTGATGAGTTAAATGACTTTTTGGATTATGTCAACTCAGTCATGACATTCCTACGCTTTACATTTGAACAATCTGGACAAAAAGTAAACTTCCTAGATCTGACAATCCGCAAAAATGAACATGGGGGTTTGGACAATACCATCTATCGCAAACCATTAAGCAGAAATACCATCCTAAGAGCGGACAGCCATCATCCTAAACAATTCATCAAAAACATTCCAACTGGACAATTCCTGAGACTAAAAAGAAATTGCAGCACAGTTGATGAGTTTGAGTGAAAAGCAGTGGAAATGACTGAACACTTTTGGGTGAGAGGCTACGCTGAGAATGACATTCTGGCAGCGTATTAAAGGGTGGTGCGCACTGACAGAGCCCGCCTCTTGGACAAATCCAAGCGCTCCTCTGCACCATGCCTCTGCTTCTCCACTGAATTCTCTCCTATTGCTGGAGAAATTCAGAACATTGTTAAGAAACATTGGTATGTCCTGCAAAATGACCCTGCTCTAAAAGACACTTGTGCTGTCCCTGCATGGGGCCCACCGAGCCGATCGGGCCCCATGGCCTAAGGCCTGGCCACCAGACGTTCGCTGGCAAGCTATTCCCCCCCCCCCCCCCCCCCCCCCCCCCCAAGTCTGGCTCCAAGGGTGTCACAGGCAAGGTGCTCAAGGTCCGAAAAGTCTGTTTCATCAAGGTCTTGAATAGCTTTTTGTCTGATCCCTCCCCTGGGACAACTTTGCCTTGGGAGACCCTGCCAGGGGCTATTAGCCCCGGACAACACAGCTCCCTGATTCACAGGGACACGCAAACCCTTCCACTATGTTAAGGTGGGAATTCTTGGAGGACGGGGGTGACTGGGGTGTGACTTTTTTTTTTTTTTTGACGCTCCCCAAAGCTAAAAAATATTTTACCTTGAGCCTCCCTGAGCGACTGGCAGAAAATACAATGCTCTCCCTCCATCATAAACTCTGATGTTTGAAAGCTGAAATCTGAAGAAATTCTGGAGTTAGAAAAACCTCTGTTTTTCACTCTTGTTGTGCAAGCTGGTTAATACGTGCACATGGTTTATTTTTGGCCAACTTTGAAAAGAGATCTAGATATTGATGAAAGGACCGTCGAAAATTTATAAATCCAACGAGAATTTCAATTTTTACAGTTTCTGGCTATGAGAAAACACGCCTTCCAAATCCGCCCATGGCGGCCAGAAATGGCCAAAATGTATTTCCAGAAATTATCATCAAAATTTTAAAGGCAAATTGCTAAAAGTTGGAAGACATGTATTCTTTAAAAATCATCTAAATATATCACCATTGAAATTTGCATGCCCCCATCCATAGCCAAAATAAAAAACACAAGTCCCTCCCCAGTGCTTACAAAAATTATTTGACATGCTTCCTCTTTTTGCACCACTCCCTCTCCCCTCATAAATAACGAGCAGTCCCTAAGGCTAAGAGGCTAGTAAATGCATTATGTCAATGACAGTCCTCACAAGGAAGGAAGCACAAGCGTGTGTGTCATATTTTCTGGAAATCTAAAGTTCTCCTGATTTCCTACTTATTCCTAGAGCTGGACTTCGTGCGTCAATATTTCCTGTCTCCTTTGTCTCTCTGGCATAAACAACCGTTCCTATTTCGAAACTTGGCACATCTGTTCCAACGGTCAGGTAACCCTAACCCAGAACGTTCTACTTCATTTGATCTCCCAAGGCTTGACGTACGCACAAATACTAATATTATCAAAACACATCTTATGGGACCTTTTCACTGCCAAATCTGATATTTGACCAGCTGCTTCCTAAGCCTAGTATAACTGGCCTTATTTTTCACCTTTGGTATAAAATGATACATTATCTGCCTCTACATGAACAGGGTCACCGAATTGCTTCGTGTCCATTAAAAGCTCAGGCTCACCAGTGAGAGAGAGGGCACTGGTGAGCTGCATTGTGACTGTTTCTAATCCTTCTAGTTACGTTGTCCTCCCCCTCTGTTTCTCTCCAGCAACCCATGTTTGTCGACTTAGGGTCTAACGCTAACCTTATTGACTCCTCCCTAGCCAAGAGGGTGGGTCTCCGCCTGCCTGCGCTCTCGATGAAAGGGTCATCTGCTGAGTTACCCACCGGACTCAATCATTCACTCTCAGGTTCCCTGATCAGCATACAGAACTTTTAACCTTTTATGTGTATCACTCCCCTATGCATCCACTCATCCTGGGCCACCCGTGGCTCATTCTGCACAACCCTCATGTGGACTGGGAAACAGGACGGATCCTAGCCTGGGGTCCTTGTTGCTCCGGGGCCTGTGGGGTGGTTTTCCTGCTTTAGTCATCGCTGCCCGAAGTCTCCTCGCTGGTGCCTCCTGGTGAACCTGTGGACCTGGAAAAGGATTTCCCTGCGCTCAATAAGGTACCCTCTTGTTATCATGACCTATAATAAGTTTTCAATAAGTCTCGGGCTACTGCTCTCCCCCCTCATAGACCCTATGACTGCGCCATCGACCTACACCCCGGGACTCCCCCTCCCAAGGGGAAGCTATACTCTCTCTCAGGACCCGAAACCACCGCCATGTCCAAGTACATCGAGGAGTCCCTGGCTGCTGGTCTCATTCGTCCCTCTTCTTCACCTGCTGGCGCTGGTTTCTTTTTTGTGAACAAGAAGGACAACTCTCTACGTCCGTGTATTGATTACCGAGGTCTCAACGACACCACCATCCGCAGACCAACGGCCAGATGGAGAGGTTAAACCAAGAGTTGGAAACCAGTCTCCGATGTTTGGCTACCCAGAACCCGTCCTCGTGGTGCTGCCAGCTTGACTCTGAGCCACACACTCACGTACCGTCACAACTTCCTCCAGACGTTAGTGTTTTGTGTTTGTCTTGTCATTTCCTGTTTTATTTTGGTATTATCCCTCCTGTGCCATGTCTGGTGTCTTGACTTCCTCCTGTGTGATTGCCTCCCTCCTCCCTAATGTGTTTCACCTGTGTCTCGTTAACCTGCCTCCCTGCAGTATATATGCTCGTTGTTCCGCTGTCTCCGTTGCCAGTTTATTATCGATTCCAGAGAGAGATACTTACCAGCATTTTCTGCCTGTCTTCCTGTGAGAGATCTGTTTGTGACCTGTTTCCTGAGACCTGCCTGTTCCCTGTTGGTACCATCGCCAGTTCCCTGTTCATCCTGTGTATGATCCTGCCTGCTCTCACTGTAACCCTGTTTCATCTGCTCCTCATCTGTACCTCTGCCAAAATTACTGCCCAGCCTGTGTTCTGACCCTGCCTGCCTCGTTAACCGTCCTCTGCCTGTCTCTAGTCTGTACCTCTGCATTACTCTCTGGATTCCTGGTTCTGACTCTGCCTGCCTGACCAACGGCTCTCTTCTGACCCCTCCCGCTGGATCCCCAACCCGTTTCCTTCGGGCCTGCCAGCTCCCCAGGAACCCCTATTCAGTATTTTTGAAGTGTTAAATAAACTGTCTTTGTTAACTTCGAACATGTATATCTGGTTGTGCTTTTGGGTCCAACCTCCTGTGCTCAGTTCTGACAGCAACAACAAAATGCCCAAAGCAAAAAGTAAATCAATTGGAGCGCAGCAGGTAAAGAGAGAGAGATAGAGAAGAAAGGAAGAAGAAGAAGGAAAAAAAAAAAACATTGGTAGTTCAGAGGTGGAGGTACTGCTGCAGGAAATCAGCCGCAGGAAAAAAAATCACTCAGGCACTCTCAGGTATGCTATGGGAAAAACAGGATGTGACAGGATGCAGAAGCGGGGGAAGCACGGATGGGTAGCTCTATGCTAACAGCTAACCCCATCAAATCAGCTGTTCCCAGCAGCCTTCTGGCGAACGTCCACTCGCTGGACACGAAATGGATTACATCCGACAATGGAGATCCACTCACTGAAGAGTGAGGGACTGCTGTGTCCTTGTGTTCACTGAGACATGGATGAATGGTAACAAGACGCCAGTGTTGAGCTAAGGAGGCTAACACTACATAGAGGAGACTGGGAGACTGCATCATCTGATAAGCTTTGTGGTGTATACACAAACAATTCATGGTGCTGTGATGTGAAGAGGATCTCCCAGCTCTGCTCTCAGTATATGGAGTTTCTGACTGTGAAATGTCGACCCTTTTCATCTTACTGTTGCACTATATGTTCTTTCTTGTATGTTACACAAATTGTTTTTAAACATAATGGAGGAGGGAGGAGTAGGCCTTTGGAGGGAGGTGGAGTTGCAGGAGGAGGAGGATGGGACTTTGGAGTGAGGGGGGGAGTTGTGGATGTTCAAATTTTTTCTGTGTGCTGTGTGAAATGCAAGAAAGGTAAGAGTTGCTTTAATTAATAGTATAATTTCCCCACCCTACTTTTTAGGACTACCATTGACTGAGTGACTGGATATAGACCTGGGCCCCGAGGCAATGCTTTCATCCCCTCCCTGTGTGGCTGCTACTCCAGAGGAATCGGAAGTTTGTTTTTTTTTTTTTTTTAAATAATACCTTTATTGAAAACCTGTGTCCTAAAGGCAAGAGCTTACCATAATGTGTGTGTAAGATCAAAATACGTCTTAGTATTAGACCAAGAGTCGCAACAATATGGTTTGATTTATCATTTATTCACAGATGAAGTCCTGCAGAGCCAACCTGCAACAGAACCGGAACCCTCCTGCAGCAGTACCTCCACGCGCACTCGGTCCCATGCCACTCCAAGCCTGATCTCAGAAGCGGTGTTGGACAATCAAGAAAAGATAGCTGACATGCTCCATAAGATTGCCTCAACACTTGCAACCATGTCCAGTACACTTAAAGAAATTAATGAGAATTTTAAAAAATAAAGATGTGCACTGAAACTGGTCTATCCTCATTTTTTGAAGTGATACACTTAGTTTAAAAAAAATCTGACTGTTAGATTCAAATTGTAATATTAATGCAACTTTATTCACAAACGGGCAATTAATTGCACCCGAACTTGAACAGCGAGCCTGCAGTCTGGTCCCATCATTGCGTCAGGATGCACATCCTCCGTACGGCACGAGCAGCAATCTCTCACAGCAACAATATATATGCTATTGTTTTTGCAGGCCTTGGATGGAGAAATGCCACATATAAATAGGCTGGGATTACTAACTGATGGCATGGTTTCCAATTTACTTTGTTGATGTTAAAGTGTTGGTATTGAATTTATTTTTGAAATAAAAAATGCTCTGTAAATTACCAAAATATAAAATAAATAAATATCACTGTAATATTGTATTTTAATGAACTGCACAAAAGAAGACAACACAACCAATGTGCCAACATGTCGGCACTGAAATGTGCATAAGAGTACTCCTGAGTGTTCATAGGATTTGTTTTACCTAAGAACAAATTCTGTCTTAACCATCAAACAGGTCTACAAAGAAGTCAGGACTATCCAAAATATCCTCACACTTATGTATCATGTACAAAAAATACATACACACTCACACATTCGCACACACACACACACACACACACACAGTCATTGTCTTGGAGTTCTGTCAACAAATCCATATTCATGTCCTTTGAATTTACATTGACTCTGAGCCACACACTCACACCTCTGGATTAAGGTGTGTGTTATTTTTACTGATCCTTTGCAGAATGACAGAGCAGTACAACGACACAACAACACTAAAAGTGTGAAAGTGTGGAGCTCCGTCAGCGGCGCTGTGAAGCTATAATGCTCATTACACACCAGAGACTAAAACTGCTGGATTGATTTAGAAAAATACTCAAGCCAAAATTTTACTATTCTCAGATCTTTACCACCAGTGATGCCAAACGTTTGTCCTGAGGGCAGCAGACACAGGAAGGGACAACTCAAATTAAGTGTCAGGCTCAGTCAAAGGCACTGACTTGGGTTTAACAACTCCAACATTAACTTCATCTATCCAAATTTGGGGTATAAAGTGACATAAAATATATTTTTGTAGTGTTCTCTGTGTATCTGGAGGCTACTTCAAAATCTGCTGTTCTCCCATGAATCGCTGATGTCAGTGGTACTCGAAAGAACTACAGGCTATTTCACTTGTATTTCTAGTCTCGATCTCCAGGTATCCAGGGGGTGTGCATGCATCCAAAAACAAATCCTCTTTCTTGTCATGCTTTGCAAACTGCATGTTCACTAAAATGGCATCATTTATTATGAGTGCAGAGGACTATGGATGAGGATGGATGAAGGGTTTTTGGGGGGGAATTTTTCCTTATCCGCTCTAAGGGTCCAAGGACAGAGGGATGTCCTAAGCTGTTGTGATACGTGATATTGGGCTTTAAAAATAAAATTGAAACTGAAAATTGAAATCACCATTTTGTTGTCATTTTATTTTGCTTCTGCCTCTGAAGACTGACTGAGAGCTGCTGCTCTGCCATCAGCTGAGAAACAGCAGGGAAATACAGCAGATAGATCCATCATTTCACATCTTACCTAGCAAATTAAGGATTTATTTTAACCAAACTAGAGCTGGTAATTTTTGCAATAGTGGACTAACCAACCATGGCAGTTTGAGTGAGTTTTACTGTGTTTCTGTTGAATTTGAATAAAGTGTGTGAATTTATCAGCAATCACTGGTTATTAGGGGTGTAACAATCCATTGATCTGGATCGATATATCGATTTACTAATCAACAATCCAATCACATCAAAGCAAAGTGAAAACATCGATCCATGTCGTCATCTTTAGGGTAGGCTTAATTTTCTTTCTAAAGTGTGCGTCACCGGCAAACAGCAGCAGGCAGATGGCAAGCAGCCAGGAGTAAGACCATGAGGATAACATTATTTACTCAGGAATAGATCAGCAGAAAATACAGGAAAGAGCTCATGGCATATGTAAACAATGCTGTTATGAGATAAAACACGACGTAACGTTACCTGCCTGGACAAGCATCTCACTCTGCTAACTTCTTGCTTTAGCAACATTAGCTTCTCTGTTTTAACAATGTTTGGCTGAAAAACTGTACATGCAGGCTGAAATTCAACCATGCTGTTCTGTCAGGAGATGCAGCGACTTAAACCACCGGTGAGTAAGAGAAATAATAATGCTGCATGTAATCTGTTTAGCTATGAGAAGAGGAAAAATATCCGCTAGCCGCTAGGTTAATTTATGCAATGAAACATGCTTAAAACTCTTTGGGCCCTGGGCCTTTTGGGGTATTTTTACTGCCTTTACTTTTAAGCTCATATCACAATCATTATAAAGGCTGCATACACATGCTGTATCTTCTTTTTTCAGGACAATCTGGGCTATCCAGGTTTGCCATCATTACAGGTCCTTCTATGTGCCTGTTATTTAGGGCCCGAGCAACGATGAAGTCATCTGTGAGGACCCTATTGTAATCGTGCTGTTTATTATCAGGGCCTGACTGACGACGAAGTCGTCCGTGTAGGACCCTATTGTAATTGCGTTGTTTATTACTATTAGGGCCCGAGCGACGACCCTATTGAAATCGCGCTGTTTATTAGGGCTCGAGCAGGTCACAGATCTGCGAGGTCCCTATTGTTTTTCTCCTGATTATTTATTAGGGCCCGAGCGATGATGAAGTCGTCCGAGGACCCTATTGAAATCGCGCTGTTTATTATTAGGGCCCGAGCAGGTCATAGACCTGCGAGGTCCCTATTGTTTTTCTCCCGATTATTTATAAATATATATATATGTATATATATATACACACACACACACACATATATATATATATATATATATATATATATATATATATATATTTTTTTTTTTTTCTTTTTTCTTCCGCCCATATGATCGCATTTTTCACTGTCTGAACATACCCCAAAACTCACCAAACTTGGAATATAAGTCACACCTGGCGAAAAATTTTATAATCTATTGTTGTCCTGAATTTCCACCACTAGGTGGTGCTATTACTACAGAAAGTGCGTTTTGGGTCATAACTCCCATATACTTTGTCGCACATTCAAAAACCATTTCTGCCTACCATTTTTTCCCGCAAATTCGCAAAATGTTGCAAACATACTTTTTCGAACTCCTCCCAGGCAATTTCACCGATTGGCATGAAACTTTGCACACAGCATCTGTGGACCCTCCAGACAAAAAGTTTTTAAAAGAATTTTGATATTCCAAACAATACTCAAGTTATTACATAGCAACTTCCTGCAGATTTCGTTCTAAACAGGAAGTTCTGCATATCTCCACATTGGTGTATCCGAATGACATGAAACTCAGCTTACCACTTCCCCATGAGCCCCTGAGGCTCTGTGCAAATTTCGGGTGATGACCACAAGGTGGCGCTCTTTAAATTGAAGTATTTTATATCTCAACATCAGTTGGGCGGATTAACATGAAACTTGGTATAATTATTGTCAATGCCCTCCTGAGGATATCTGACGAAGGACTTACTGATCCACCACTAGGTGGCGCTCTGTTGGCCGTCTAATTTAATACTTGGCACTGTGCTAACACCATAACACTCATGGAAATAAAACTGACAGGGGTGGTATAGACTGGCCCCTGTAACTCACACACCAAAAATGACCAGCAGGTGGTGCTATTTTCAATATAAAAGCGTTTTTGGCTAATAACTCCCACATAATATGTCGCACATTGTTAAACCTTCTATTTACGTGTTCTCTGAATTCAGCTGAATTGTGTGGTGTAAGCCACGCCCACTTTCGCAGTAACTTTCCATTCGCTAAATCGCGACAAATGAAAAACACACTTTTTCGAACTCCTCCTAGGTGATTTGACCGATTTGCACCAAACTTTGCATGTTGCATCTGTGGACGCTTCTGACAAAAAGTTATTAAAAGAATTTTGTCCACCAAAAAAACGTCCAAAATATAAAACAACAAATTTCTGCACATTGTTTTCAAAACAGACAGTTTTTCATATCAAATACGATTACCAATTACCACAACGCTTTTGCTAATTGTGTTCCATGGCCCGATGAGGGTTTGTGCCAAATACGATGCAGATCGGCCGATAGGTGGTGCTCTGGTGGCAGTCTAATTAGTGTGAATGGAAGTAAATTGGAAAATCTTCAAAATCCTCTTCAAAACTCAATGACTTTCAACCTCTTCTTGTCCCTCATACTTTGAGCTAGAGACACCATGTCAACTTTTAAAGAGTCAGAAGACCTTGAACGCATTAACTGTACATAATTATCTATCTTTATCTTTATTTCGGCCATGACCAATATTCTTTTGTTTATGAACACTTGTAGATAACTATCTTGCCATCAGATGGTCTTTGGCTGCTCCTGACGCTACCGTCATAAAAACAAGAGACCGCACATGCGCAGTTGCGCACTCTCGGCTGATTGTAAACAGATAAGATGGCGACAAGACGCAACTTCATTGTTCATTTGAAGCTAGACGCTTTGAAATATTCCAGACAAATGTTGGGGGAATACACTGCGGGGCTTATGACGCCTGGTATGCAGAGGACGGCAACAAGACCTTCACAAAAGGAGGGAACATGAGAGCAGCTGACAAACGCAAGGTAACAGCTTACCGTCTCCAGGTCCAGTAATTTCCTCTTTGGTTGGTGTCATGACTGCCCAGTACCTGGACAACTGAGCCGTGGCGGCACGCAGGTATGTGGCGTGTCAGAGGAGAAACGAGCTGTTAACATTTCTCTTTGTGTTAGGTAACGTTAACGGCATTAGGCTGACCAAACGTCCTCTTTTGCCCGGACGGGACTTGAAAAGTGGACATGTCCAGTGCGTCTGGGTTTTTTTTATAAACTGATAATGTTTTTCCATGTGTTGGTGTGTGTGTGTTAGAGTGCGGCACAGCTGCATATTTCTGTTCGAACCCGAACCGAGCCCGACATTATTTATAACCAAAGCACTGAGTTTGTGCCACACAGTTGTAACGGGTGAATTATTAATACATGGTTGTGTGTTGACGTTCACCACGGTATCCCGACGTGCTTTAGGTAACTTAAAATTTGTGGTTTATTAGCGTTATAAGCGTTCAGCCTCTAATGTGTGTATAGGGCATCTCACTCGGTTCGCACTCAGCTAACTCCCGGGAGAATTCTCAGTGGTCGATGTTAGCCGAGACATGCCGGTGGTTGAACACTCGCTGAGCTAATGTGGACTAATGTTTGACTCCGTGGTCTGTTGTAGAGCATTGTGTTGTGTTTTGTGCACGTGCAGGTGTACGGGAGTTGCCGTGTGTTTGAATATCTGTCATTGTTCAATAAACACGCGTTTTATCTCGGGATGTCCTGAAATTTTCTTCACCCCTTCTTCTTCCTGCAATGAATGAGTGCACCGCCTTTCTACCGCGCCACAGCGCCACTTTAGCGGTTGGGAGGTGTATTGGTAGTAAGTGTGAAATCTGTGACTATGCGGTTAGTACATTACATGTTTGATTTGAATGTTTATGGAGACATGAATCGGTCGAGACCGGGAACCCCCAAACGAAAAACGGGGTTTGTTTTCAAGACGTTTATGCAATGAATGTATTAGTCCAAGGCTAGTGCAGTATGCAAACACAGACCGTGTCTTCACATGTCCGCTGCTGTCTAGAGACTGCTTCGCGCATGCTCCCAGAGCGCTGGGCTTTCTGGGAGATGTAGTCAATGTGGTTGCTTTGGGTCTTTTGTGTTGTGTTTGACATTGTTAAATATGTACATAATGTGTAGGTAGATTCATATTACAAAACCCAAAACCAGTGAAGTTGGCACGTTGTGTAAATCGTAAATAAAAACAGAATACAATGATTTGCAAATCCTTTTCAACCTATATTCAATTGAATACACTGCAAAGACAAGTTACTTAATGTTCGAACAGGTAAACTTTGTAATTTTTTGCAAATATTAGCTCATTTGGAATTTGATGCCTGCAACATGTTTCAAAAAAGCTGGCACAAGTGGCAAAAAAGACTGAGAAAGTTGAGGAATGCTCATCAAACACTTATTTGGAACATCCCACAGGTGAACGGGCTAATTGGGAACAGGTGGATGCCATGATTAGGTATAAAAGCAGCTTCCCTGAAATGTTCAGTCATTCACAAACAAGGATGGGGCGAGGGTCACCACTTAGTGAACAAATGCGTGAGCTGATTGTCGAACAGTTTAAGAACAACATTCCTCAATGAGCTATTGAAAGAAATTTAGGGATTTCATCATCTACGGTCCGTCATATCGTCAAAAGGTTCAGAGAATCTGGAGAAATCAATGCACGTAAGCGACAAGGCCCATGACCTTCGATCCCTCAGGCGGTACTGCATCAAAAACCAACGTCAGTGTGTAAAGGACATCACCACATGGGCACAGGAACAAAACCACTGTCAGTAACTACAGTTCGTCGCTACATCTGCAAGTGCAAGTTAAAACTCTACAATGCAAAGCGAAAGCCATTTATCAACAGCACCCAGAAACGCTGCCGGCTTCGTTGGGCCCGAGCTCATCTAAGATGGACTGATGCAAAGTGGAAAAGTGTTCTGTGGTCTGACGAGTCCACATTTCAAATTGTTTTTGGAAACTGTGGACGTCGTGTCCTCCGGACCAAAGAGGAAAAGAACCATCTGGATTGTTATAGGCGCAAAGTTCAAATGCCAGCATCTGTGATGGTATGGGGGTGTATTAGTGCCCAAGGCATGGGCAACTTACACATATGTGAAGGCACCATTAATGCTGAAAGGTACATACAGGTTTTGGAGCAACGTATGTTGCCATCCAAGCAACGTCTTTTTCATGGACGCCCCTGCTTATTTCAGCAAGACAATGCCAAGCCACATTCTGCACGTGTTACAACAGCATGGCTCCATAGTAAAAGAGTGCGGGTACTAGACTGGCCTGCCTGTAGTCCAGACCTGTCTCCCATTGAAAATGTGTGGCGCATTATGAAGCGTAAAATATGACAACGGAGACCCCGGACTGTTGAACAACTTAAGCTGTACATCAAGCAAGAATGGGAAAGAGTGCCACCTGAAAAGCTTCAAAAATTGGTCTCCTCAGTTCCCAAACGTTAAAAGGAAAGGCGATGTAACACAGTGGTAAAAAGGCCCCTGTGCCAACTTTTTTGCAATGTGTTGCTGCCTTTAAATTCTAAGTTAATGATTATTTGCAAAAAAAAAATAAAGTTTCTCAGTTTGAACATTAAACATCTTGTCTTTGCAGTGTATTCAATTGAATATGAGTTGAAAAGGATTTGTAAATCATTGTATTCTGTTTTTATCTACGATTTACATAACGTGCCAACTTCACTGGTTTTGGGTTTTGTATATGTATGGCAACAGTCTTCTTTAGAATGATAGCTGATCAAGAAAACATTAACCAGCTTAAAGACTTCTGTTCTATTTGTATTGTTTGGCAAGTGGAAACAGCTGGCATATGGCGCCTGCTTTGGGTGTGTAACCATCTTATCTATGGAAGCCCATTTTTGCCAGTAATGGAGAAAAAAGAAATTGCTATTCCTAATCAAAATTGTGAGAGAAAAAGTCATTATTACGAATGTAGCCTAGTTTTAAAATTAATTTGTGGCATGGTGTCTTGTAAGGTGTGTGGCATCACGGTGGCTGCAGATGGGACAGAGGATGAGATGATTCGCTGTTTCAAGGCAGGACAACTAGTACAATGTGGTGTAGTCAATAGTAAATATTGGTGATTTACAAAAACTAAAAAAAAAACTATTTTAACTGTTAATGTAAACATTGTTACTATAAATAATACAGTACTTTCTTTGTAATACTACATAGAAAATATTAATTTTTACTGTAAAGACAGGTGTACATAAATATTTCTGCTGTTTAAATAAAAAAAAAATACAGTATTTGTATTTTCAAATTTGGCTGTGATTTTTTTTTCTTTTTTTTTGTTTTTAATTGAAAGCCTCCTTCAAACAGTAGTCTGCCCCTATTTGTAGCCTGTTCCCAAACTATTATTTTGTTAATAGTAGCCCCAGCTACTATTTGAGGAAATCTGTATGTATGTAACATACAGTCACTGGCCACTTTGTGTACACCTGTCTAATCTAATGCAATCCAGTAAAACGACTATACCATGATTTTTTCCCTGAAGCGTATAAATTTTCGGTTATTGTTGACATCGTCTAGAAAGTGGTGATTCTACTTTGTTTATCATTGAGGTCATAGTGAATTGTGGTGGTGTACTGAGGTGGCCTCCTAATTTTGTCTAATTGAGGAGGACAAAATAATAGGAACACTTTTAAATATATTGCACTCCAGTACACCAACACCACCCACTACGATCTCAATAATAAAGTAGAATAATCACCTTTCTGACAAAAGCTGAAAAAGTAAAAGCTTTGTAAACGTAGAATGTGTGGCAGAGCTGTTGTATTGACTTGTATTAGATTGCACAAGTGTACCTAATAAAGTGGCCAGTAAGCCCCACATTTACACCACCAATTCATGCCTGCTCTGGGTCTCCCCGCAGCCCCTGGTTGCTCAACAGCCTCAGCCCCTGAGACCATGCTGATCAAATGTTATTAAAAGCTTTTCTCTATGTCAAGGGGTGTGGCTACTATGACGTTGCCCTCGCCACCAAATATGTTTGGCTTTTTGATGGCTTCAGCGACATCATAATCACATGAAATTGATACACAGATCAAAAATGGCGAGCTCTTACATCTGATAGGGGCGTTGCCCATGGGGGGTGACAAAATGCCTCTATATCACCCCCTTGAAATTTTCAACAAACCCTTTCGATAGGGAAGATGAAATGGGGAAATGGGGAGATGGGGAGGGAAATTTCTTCAGAGTTAACTTACTCTGAGTTTGCACAAAACCGCTTCAGTGATGTGTGCTGCTGGCCCCCCGCGTTGACGCGGGAGAGCGAGGGCCCGGTCACAGCTGCTTGCAGCTTTAATTTTTTTTATTTTTATATCAATGAGAAAAAAAACTCTGTGTTACTTAATTCTTACATTTTTACATGTATCTCACCATAGCAAGTTGGAAGTAGACATATTCTATATGAAGAGGGAAGACTCTGGAATCTGGTAACATAAGAACCATGATGGTGGGACCTTCTGTCACTTCACAGTTGTCCAAAACATGTGGTTTGTGCCAGGCCAATTATGCAATATGTACTTTCCAGTATTTTTTCATTATTGCAAGAAATTCCATTGACTCATTCACAAGTCAAAAACTGGTTTTATTTGAAAAAAACATGCAATATTTACATCTAATAATATCATTCCTCACTATATGAAGTGACTGATAACAAGATCTGTATAATGAATTGTAAAGATATTTGTCAGGTTTTTATTTTGTAGACAATTGATCTGTATTTAGAGCGTAATGGGATGACAGCACAATGATGTGTTTGGTATCATCTATCAAAGTCCTGCACATGAAAGTGCAGGACTTTGATCGATGATAGGTGTGCGTGGCATATCTGTGTGACCCTGCATTCACGAGTGATCCATCCAAGAGTAATGTGTGTGCAAAGTTGTATGAAAGCTTTGTTATACATAATTTTAGTGTAAGTTTATCATTGTTTTTCTTTGTGAAAACACTGGACTACCGACAAGTGTTTGGTCTTGTTGGAAAGCTGCAGTTCTGCTGTTTCACGTGACATGGCCTCTCGCTATGACGCACAGTTGCGGAGAAAATCCATAGAGAAGAACAGGTGTGAATTTGGAGGCACTTTGCATCGTTCGGGCCCATAGGGTTAAGCTAAAAATGGGTGACTAGCAAAAAACATTTTTTTCCATGAACCTTGACAGTTATTACTGATCTGAATGTGATACTTTTTTTGAATGGTCTTGTTATTAATCTGTGTTTTATGGCTGTTTGGATAAGTTTTCCTTCAGGGCTTTAAGCCAGATATTTCTGAAGTTTTATGAAACAGACAGGGATATAGCCATCATTTCAGAAGTGAGAGGGACAAATTGTTCAGAGGACTATTGAGTGATTTATCATCCTATCGCATTCAATTGCACCTCTCCTTGGCGGCTAAAGAACCACATAACCACAAACAGCCACAGTACAGCACCAGGGGACTGACTTTCTTTAAAATTATATACTATCAAAATCTAAAGTTGTATTTTACATTTTAGTCAAATATGACAGCACAGATATGCAAAATTAATCAAATATTTTAAGCCTTCTCCCTGTGCTACCTATTGCAATGCAGACAAAAAACATTTTAGAGCATAAATAAGAGTGGTTCTGGAATAGCTGTGAAAATTAATCTTAATTAATTTCCTTAGCCAATTATAATTTCTCCTTACCTGTGAAGCCTTGGGCTGATAATTGGTGATGCTGTCAGGTTCCTGTCCTGATACCTGCCTGGTTTCTCCCTGTCCCTCTTCTATCTATTGCAATAATATAGATAATAAATGTGTAAAGCAAAATTCATAAATAGAATTAGGAATAGTAGTGGTTACATAGCTGTGGAAATTAACCTCAAAGTCACTTTTATGCTATAGGTATTTTCTCTCAGCCAGTTATATTCTCTTCTCACCTGTGAAGGCCCTGCATAATCATCCTTGCTGGCCTGTGATCCACTGTCTCCTCCTTGACCATGCTCTTTCTATTGTGGCAATAATGATTAAAAAAAATATGTGGAAAGCAAAATTCTGAAATAGAATTAGGAATAGTAGTAGTGAAATTGCTGTGGAAATTAACCTTAAAGTCACTTTTATGCTATAGATATTTTCTCTCAGCTAGTTATAATCTCTCCTCACCTGTGAAGATCCTGCATGATCATCCTTGCTGGCCTGTGGTCCACTGTCTCCTCCCTGACCCTGCTCTTTCTATTGTGGCAATAAAAATAAAAAAAAAAAAATATGTGCAAAGCAATAGTGAGCACAAGTTCTGCACAGAGATTAAGGAGGAGTGGGTTTATTCCTAGCATGAACCTAGCTAGCAAGCGATTTAACTTTGCAAACTTTGCAAGGTCTTTTGCTTCTTGCTGGCTGGTTTGCTGCACTGCCCAGCAGCACACGTTTTGTCTGTGTGATTAGTTCAGATCACAACATGACAGCATGTTGGCATGACGGCTCGGAAAAACACGTTACCACATGTTAAAAACAAATTTAACGGTTGTAAAGTCTGTCAAAAGAGCGGGGGACAGAAGGCACAGATACAGGAAATGCGGGGGACATGTCCCACGCGTACCCCGCGTCCGCTATGCCCATGAAAACAGGTGACGGTTTGGGTTAAAATGAAAAGATTTCTGCCAGAAAGGTCTCTCTGTCAGAAAGTATGGAGGGTTAACTTATCCCAATTGCTGTTTAGTGTTAGTTGAGTTAGCTTAAAGTGAACTTCACTGTACTTATAATGTGTCGTTTATATGTTTTATGGCCAAAAGTAAAAAAGAAAGGGATGGCAGCATCTTCTATAACATATAGACTGTGTTAAATGGGTATTTAATATTGCATAATATATATATATATATGTATATATATATATATATATATATAGACACCTGAATTGTATTGAATCGAAATCATACCAGACTTTGTAATACCAGAAAATATCATATCGTTGTCCAAAGAATCGATATAATATCGTATTGTGATGAAACTGTTGATTTACACCCTACTGGTTATTGGGTTAACCAGTTGTGGCCAGTTGTTGGGCTATTTGTGGCAGGTTGTTGGGCTAACTGTGGCTAGTTGCTGAGTTAGTTGTGGCCAGTTGTTGGGATAACTGTGGCCAGTTGTTGGGCTAATTGTGACAGGTTGTTGGGCTATCTGTGTCCAGTTGTTGGGCTAACCGTGGCAGTTTGTTGCGTTAACTATGGCTGGTTGTTGGGTCAACTATGGCTGGTTGTTGGGCTAACTGTGGCCACTTGTTAGGTTATCTATGGCTGGTTGTTGGGATAACAGTGGCCAGTTGTTGGGTTAACTGTGGCAGGTTGTTGCGTTAACTATGGCAGGTTGTTGGGATAACTGTGGCTGGTTGTTGGGCTATCTGTGGCCAGTTATTGGGCTAACTGTGGCAGGTTGTTGGGTTAACTATGGATGGTCATTGGGCTATCTGTGGCCAGTTGCTGGGCTAACTGTGGCAGGTTGTTAGGTCAACTGTGGCTGGTTGTTGAGCTAACTGTGGCAGGTTGTTGGGTTAACAATGGCTGGTTGTTGGGCTAACTGTGGCTGATTGCTTGGTTAACTGTGGCTGGTTGTTGGGCTAACTGTGGCTGGTTGTTGGGCTAACTGTGGCAGGTTGTTGGATGAACTGTAGCCGGTTGTTGGGCTATCTGTGGCAGGTTTTTGGGTTTTAACTGTGGCTGGTTGTTGGGCTAATTGTGGCCAGTTGGAAAATCACTAGAGATCTTCTTTGGGAACGTGAAGATCAATGACAACGAGCAAAAAATGTGGGTGACTTCTGATGACGTCATGTCATGATAAGACTGCAGGCTCTTACTTGTTATAACCACGATAACAGCTTTTCTTTTTAACATGTAAATATTGAAACTTGTGTTTGGTGTGCCTTACTGTAGGAAATTCATCATTACTGTAACATTTTTCACTTTTCATTCTTTCAGTACTTCAATATTTTAGGGCAAACAACCGACACGTGTCTGCTATCAAAAACCACAACCAAGTTTTTCGAAAAGGAACAGTGTGTCAGATTAAAGGGATTTAGTGCCGTCGAATGGTGGGGACTGCAGATTGCAACCACCTAAAACTTCTCCTGGGTAGAATTCCTTCAGTGTTCTTTGCTCAGGAGTTTTTTTTACAGGCGCTGAATTATCCACAGAGGTCTCTTCCTCTCCAAAACAAACAGACCAGCTTATGAATGAAACACTGAATAAAGCTGTTATGTAAAAAAAATCACTGCTTTTTCCAACGCTCTTGTCACTGGGAGCCACTAACTACAGTGGCCCCTTAGTGACGAATAACACAAAAATGTGAAAATATGGATGTCCCTATCTAAAGCCAGTGTTTGGTTTGTCCATTCTGGGCTAATGTAGAAACATGACGGTGCAGCATGGTGATCTCTGTAGACAAGGACCCACTCCTCCTTGTGTAGATATAAACAACTTATTCAAGGTAACAAAAATGATTCTTATTTTCAGGTGATTATACATGGAAGAAAACATACTGATCATATTTTATTCCATTTTTGCTGATATATCCCTCTAAATCCTACACACTGGACCTTTAACTTAACTCAGTCTCATAATATGTCCACACAGAAGAAAAAGAGAGCACTTCTTTCAGGAAAATTAATCTTCAACTAATTTTTTTGTTTATCTGCTTTTTGCTCTTTGTGTCCATACACCAGGGCCCGTATTCACAAAGAATCCTAAGACTAAAAGTAGCTCTTAATGACGTCATTCTAAGAAAAATCTTAGAATTCCTCGAATTCTAAGATTTTTCTCAGAATTTTCCCTTGGTAAGATAAAAGTTATTCACAAAGTATCTTAGGTCTTAAGAGAGCTCCTAAGGTGAAAAACTGTTAAGACGAGGGAGGAGGACTTTTAAGAAGCCTAAGAATGTCTTAAACAGAGAAGATGGCGGAAAGACAGAGAGAAAGGAGAGATATTCTCCGTATATTGAACGACAGTGATTTAATACGACGCTACCGGCTTGATCGTGCAGGGATAATGGTTGTGGTTGACCTCATCAGGGATGAGCTTACTTTTCCCACCCAGCGTAGCAACGCAATAATGCTCGCTTTGGATTGCAGCACGCACCAGCGCTTCTCACACTTATTGCTTGTGTGTAAAAGGAGAGGGAACGACGCATTGATTTGTCGGGCAATGTGCTCCCAAGTCTGCCTCTTCCCTTGTGCCGTAATCCCGGGACCGAATTTCCCTCTTAAAACTCCTTTGTTCTCCTCCACGAGCTGTGCCAACAGCAGGCACTGCTCTTCTGTCCAGTTCGGCTTTCTCGTTCTTTTTTCTCCCTTTCATTTGTTGTTTTGGTCATTCTGCCAAATCAAACTGCTTTTTACAAGGAGACCAGCAATCACAGTAATTGCTGACAGCTGAGTCTGCATCCACCATTTATCAAATAGATTAAGTAGTAAAATTACCAGCATGGCGAGTAAACATAACTGTAGCGGCAATCTTTCATCCATCCAGTAGGCCTACTCCACATTACCACCACTATTAAGCAGTCCGTTGGCAATAAGCTTGACACGAAATCAATCTTCCAATTAAAAAAAAAAAAAAACAAAGTTACGAGATTCAGTCTTAATTGGCTCAACTAGGCTCACCGTCAAAAAACTGTCTTGCTCCTTTGGCTGCTTAACCATCTCTGAGGGCTGTTTGGCTGTGACATCATCAGAGGCATGCCTTAAAGGAGCATTTCCACATCTTTAAAGTAAAACTACCATACGATTCTCACCAATATCAATATGGCTCTTACATTTCCAGCCCCTAATTGCTTATGCTAGATGCAGAACAATTATCAAAAATTATCAAACATGAGAGCCATGTAACATTCAACAACATATCTACAATATTGCTACATGTACATCATAATACACAAACATAAAACTTTATACATGAACTCTTAATGATGTTCGCAGATTGCTCACGTTGCATGTTTCAGCAGGCACAGTTTATTTATAGGTCTGTCCAGTATGTTAGTCTTATTCCACCACCACATTCCACCATTCCTGGTGGAATGTTGGGTTGTGTTTTCATAAGCAACAGGTGATTAGTCATCAAGGCCTCAACGTCATTGGGATCATCTGATGCATGTGTTATCGGCCTGAGCATAAATTTTTTACTTGTCCTCTTCTGCATATAAAGCGACGTATGGCCTTGATGCAGGAGTCAGTATCCAGACTGTGAGCTATCTCAAGGTGAACGGCTCGCACAGTGAGACAAGTGAAAATCGCACCATATCGCTTGACGAGACACCTCCCACGTTTGACCTCAAACGGTCCAAAGAAGTCAACCCCCACATTAGTAAAGGGTGGCTGATCAGGTAGCAGCATGTCGTCAGGCAGGTCTGCCATTTTTTGCCTTCCACCTCTAGCATTGAGTCTTCTGCACATGGTGCACTTTGAGACAATCCTCCTTATAGCTGAATTAGCTTGAGGGATCCAATACCTTTGTCGCAGCATTGCCAGCATATAGTTGCGACCACAATGTCCAACATCTTGGTGAATGTGCTGCAGTATGAGGTTGGCTATAGGTGAACTTTTAGAGAGGATGGCTGGGTGTTTAGCCTCTTGTGGCATTGCAGCTTTATTAAGCCTGCCTCCAACTCTTAGTATACCCTCCTGCAATATGGGGTCAAGTTTATAGATCGGGCTTTTTTTCTTGATTAGAGCATTTTCTTGCAGAGCACAGATTTCTTTGGTGTAGTCCTGTAACTGACTTAGACGTAAGAGCTCTGTTTCTGCTTCGACCAGCTCTTCCAGTGACAATGGGTGTTATTGCATTGTTGATCTGAATTTCTTCATGTTCTGTGCGATGAGCTTTTTCTGCTTTTCAGGGTTGTGTTTAGACTGACTGAGTAGTTTTGAGCCCCTTTCTCTTGTCTTTTAGTAGCATTAGTGTCTCTTTCAGTCGGAGAAACCATGCGACTGCCTTCTTTAGTCGTTGCCATGTCGAGTAGTAAGCGACAAGCTTGTTGACAGAGTCAAACCTCTGCTGGGTGATGGTCATGACTCCAGCACATGTTTTGACTTCCGGGTCTCCTTCTGTCGTGAAATCCTTTTCATCTGGTGGTTTTGGCCACTCACTTTCGGGTTTCAGCAGGAAAGCTGGGCTGTGTATCCAGACTTTGTTCTGCATGAACTTTTCCACTTTGACCCCTCGAGAGGCCTGATCTGCGGGATTTAGCGCCAAGTTGACGTAGTGCCATTGGGTAGGATGAGAATGATCCTTTATAGTGGTGACTCTGTTCGCTACAAAGGTTTTGAAGCGAGCACTTTAATTTGAAAGGTATCTGAGCACCGTAGTGCTATCAGTCCAGAAGACAGATTCCTGTAATGGGACCGTAAGCTTTTGTCTGAGCATTCTGTCCATTTTGACAATGACGACTGCTGCTGTCAGTTCCAGTCTTGGTATTGTGACATGTTTTAAGGGTGTCACTCTTGATTTCCCTATTAGGAGGGAACAGTGTCTTTTGTTTTCATGGCTGATAAGCAAGATGTAGGAAGCAGTAGCATATCCATCCTCACTAGCATCAGCAAAATGATGCAGTTACGCTGATTGTGTGGATCCAAACTCTTCTGATGCACCTGGGTATGCTGAATTCTGCCAGACTCTTCAAGTCTGACAACCATTCATGCCATCTTTTTGCATGTCCACCTTCAATCTCTTCATCCTAACCATGTTTGTTTTTGCACAAGTCGCGCAAGATAAGTTTTGCTGGTAATAGTGGCGCCAGAAAGCCGAGGGGGTCAAAGACAGAACTTACTGTGGACAAGATGCCACGTCTGGTTACAGACTTGCTTTGCATGTTTATCTGAAATTTGAATCTGTCAGTCTCTGTGCACCACTGCACGCCGAGTGCACGTTCCATAGGGAGCGTGCTGTGGCTCAAGTCCAGGTCTTTAACTTCAGGTGCTCTTTCATAGTCTGGAATAGACAACAAGACCGTCTTGCTGTTGCTCACCCACTTAGTCAGATGGAAACCTCCTCTGGCGCATAAGGCTGTAAGTTCTTGTACCAGCCCGACAGCCTCTTCACTTGTTTCCACTGCTTTTAGGCAATCATCAACGTAAAAGTTTCTTAGCACAGTGTCAACTGCCTCTGCACTCTGAATCCCTTTTACGTCTTCCGTTGTCCTTCTCAGAGCATAGGAGGCACAACTGGATGAAGATGTAGCACCAAAAAGGTGTACTTTCATCATTCTGAACTCTTCCACATTGCTGTTTAGATCACCCTCCGGCCACCACAGAAACCGTAGTAGATCCATGTCTTCCTCTGGGACCCTCACTTGATAAAACATGGACTCCACGTCCGCTATCAGTGCCACTGGATGCTCTCTGAACCTTAGGACACCAACGAGGTTGTTAGTGAGATCTGGTCCTTGGAGCAACTGCTCATTTAGTGAGACACCTTGATATGTAGCCGTGCAATCAAAGACTACTCTTAACTTCTTTTTCCTGGGGTGGTACACCCCGTGGTGAGGGATGTACCACACGCGGCCGTCACTGCGACTGAGGTGCTCAGTTGGTATCTTTTCAGCGTAGCCTTTTTCAATGATGTCTTTCATGAATGATGTGTAATCTTTATGGAAGTCTGGGTTTCTCTTCAATCTTCTCTTGAGATTGTCAACCCGCTGCTGAGCCATGCAGTGATTGTTTGGCATCATGATGTTTTCGTTTCTCAGGGGCAACCCCAGGCTGTAATGTCCATCAACTAACTTTGTTGAACCTGTAACCAGTTGCATAAACCTGTCATCATCCTGTGACATTTATTCTTTTTCCTCACAGTTTCGTTCTGGGAAATCTGTGTTGTACTGTTTCACTAACAGTTCTTCTATTTCCCTCACCAGAATATGATTAGCTGTGTAGCTCTGCAGTTCACCATTGTCTGTTTTTAGGCCATCGTCTTTTCTGAGAGGTCCATTGATCACCCACCCCAGGTTTTCACTGCATATGGCCCTTTCCCTTCACTTTTTACGACTTGCCACGGCTCAATGGCTTTTGCGACGTTGGCACCAATGAGCATTCCCACTTCTGCTTTAATACGTGGCAGGCGTACTTCTTTCAGATAGTGCCACTGTGCAATATCTTCCTGCCGTGGTATGTTTTCTTCTTTCACTGGGATGTGGCTATGTGTAAACACCTTTGGCAGTTCAATGTATGTGTTTTCTTCAAGACCACACACCTCAAGATCTGAGAGAACAACTCTCTTCATTAACTTGTGACTATCAGAGTTGTCTTGAGCCATTGTGTCAAGTAGATACTGGGTGCTCTTTCCTTTGAGATTTAGTTTTCTCTGAATGTCTTCAGTGCAAAATGTTGCTGTGCTGCCAGGGTCTACAAAGGCATATGTTTCCACATATCTCTCACTCTTCTTGGACTTAAGTTTCACTGGCACGACAGCAAGCACACATTCTTCTTCTCCAGCCCCAGTGTTTCCACTTGACTCTTGACCTAGGCACTAGAAACTTGTTCTCAGTGTTGTTTTCTTCCACCATTTCTGAAGCACTGTTCTCCTCTGTCTTCACATGTAGTATGTCTGTATGCGACTGAGAACAAATCTTACACTTCAGTCTTTTCTTGCGATTTTTACTTAGATGCCCAAAGGTAAGACATCCAAAACACAGACCCTTAGATTTCAGGAAGTCTATCCTGGCTGTGTTTGTCAGCTCATTAACTTTGTTGCAGACAGCAAGAGCATGATTCTTCTGGCAAAATAGGCAGGGTTTCTGAAAGGCTGTTACAACAACTTTTACAGGGCTGCTTTTCTTTGCATTTACCTCTGTGGTTGTGTCCTGTACACCTGTAGCGAGTGTTCTCTTTGTCCGGTTTTCCTGACGTTTCTTTCTTTTGTAGCATTTTCTTTTCCTTTGTTGGTTTGTGGACTCTCTATAAACGTCTCCAAAAAGAGGATCCAGAGCTACTTTGGCTTGCCGATCGATGAAGTTGACTAGGTGAGAAAACCTTGCTCGTCCTGTTCCTTTCTCATGGATCTCATATGCAGTTGTTCTCCACCTCTCTCTGATCTTATAAGGCAGTTTTGAAATAACAACTCGCATATTAGTAGGATTATTCATTTCTTCCATGAATTCAATATCATCCATTGTGTTCCTACATCCAATCAGGAAGAGAGCATAAGCACTTAATGCTTTACCATCTTCTGATTTGATCTGAGGCCATCTCAAAGCCTTATCCATGTATGCATTTGTGATTTTCAGTTCGTCTCCATATTGCCTCTGCAGTAACTTTCTGGCCTCAAGGTAGCCTCTGTCAGATGACATATGTTCACAGCTACGAACGAGTTCTTGCGGCTCCCCGCTGGTATACTGTTCCAAGTAGTATAACTTGTCCTGATAACTGTCGGTTTTGCTATCCACAGCATGCTCAAAGGCTCTGATGAAGGATTTGTAAGTGAGAGGGTCACCTTTAAAAACTGGAGTGTCTTTAGAAGGGAGACAAAACCTTGTCTGTTGCTTTACAAGCATCTCAGTGATTGCATTTTGCTTCTGCATGACTTCATACAGTCCTCTTTAATTGTTTGCTGCCTGTGGGTAGCTGTTGCCATGAGGTTCGCTCTGTTGTGTGACTGGTGAAGACTGCACCAACATGCCGGTAACCGCTGCAGGAGGACAAGCAGCAGTACTTGAGGTTATCCTAGCATCTCTTCTTTCTTCTCTCGGTTTACTTTGTGAACGTCTCCTTGATACGTTACTGGCAGTACTTCTTTTCATACTGCCATATTCCTCGATCACCTTGAGTTTTGCATGAGACTCTGCAATAGCTGTATCAAGTGCAAGCTGTTCCATTTTAGCTTCCAGGTGTAACCTTTCAATGTCCAGCGCTTGTTTTCTTTTCAGTGCTGCTGAACGTGTCATCAGGGCTGCATGCTCTGCTTCTTCCTTCATGCGTGCTGAGGACTCAGTAGTGGTTGATGAAGCAACAGAGGATTTCTTTTTACTATGACGACAGCTTGTAACAGCTTGAGATACGCCGTCCTCTGCCTTGATGTCATCCTGACCAATCACATATCCTGGATTTTCGTTTGCAACTGCAACTTCACTTGCCTCATTTTTATCTGTAAATTTCCTCTTCATTGCAGCACACCAGTTTTCTGTATTTTCAACAAAGTCTCTTAAGGGTGCTGATCTTGGTTCATACCAGTTATGCTGATCTGCTTGTCCATCTTCTTCATCCAATAAAGCCACAATTTGTGCATTTATATCCTCAAATTCTGTAAATGCTTTGCAGAACATGTCATGAAGCACCTCTTCCACTTCATCCACATTTGTGCCATCAAGTTTTAAGTCTTCAATATTTCTCATCATGCCTGGAAGTTGAGATAATTTACCTCTTCTTGATCCAATAAGCCTGCTTAGTTTATCTTCCATTGCTCTTTCTGTGGGCTTTGGCGCCCTCTTGTGGTCAAATTCTTCCATGGCCACTGCACAAACCACTTGATTTAGCTTCAGCTTAAAACAGTCCGTTTTCTACAGAAAAACTGATGTCCGGCAGTGTCTTGTCATGTACATCACTTTTCATCAAACAGCTGATATCCAAATCCACTTCAATGACCTGTGCTCTCTATAACGCGCTCTCTATAATGCGCAGCACAGCTCCAACAGGCTCAGGCATGCAAGCACTTAACGAGGTAATTAACGTCAAGTGGCTCACTCCAGAACGTTAGCTTTCCAGGAGTTTGACTACTTAGCAGTTGAAAACTTGTGTCCACAGACTTACTTTATTCCAGTATGAGGGTTTGGGTTGCCTCCTCATCCATGCAGAAACGGCTTATATCCACGTTAGTCCATCCTTCTTTCCATCGAGAGCGGAGTTTTTTGACTCACATGTAGCGGCAATCTTTTATCCATCCAGTAGGCCTACTCCACATTACCACCACTATTAAGCAGTCCGTTGGCAATAAGCTTGACACAAAATCAATCTTCCAAGGCAGTGACTCCGTTTGAAAACTTTAATTAAAAAACAACGTTACAAGATTAAGTCTTAATTGGCTCAACTAGGCACACCGTCAAAAAACTGTCTTGCTCCTTTGGCTGCCTAACCATCTCTGAGGGCTGTTTGGCTGTGACATCATCAAAGGCATGCCTTAAAGGAGCATTTCCACATCTTTAAAGTAAAACTACCATACGATTCTCACCAATATCAATATGGCTCTTACAATAACAATAAGCAAATCAATATAATAATCGGCATGTGAATGAGGTACGTTCAAACATTTTGAAGCTCTGTAACAATTAATTTAATTTTTCTGAGTTTCATCATCATGACATAAAAATATTTTCATGATTACACATTTCTTAATAGCCTACAGTCTAGTTCTATGATCAGTTGATTTCACTGTCCATTCATTACTAGGAGCATTTCTGTTTTTTTTTTGGAACAACCAATTACAGCTTTTAGAAGACTGCGTCATACCTATCAACGGGGTCAACCACACCTCCTTACTAAGATAAAAGTTTCTGTCCCCTCCTTGCTCAGAGTTGCTCTCATAAACTTCCTGAATCACTCTTAAGCTAAGATTCCTTGCTAGGAATTTTTAGGCTAAGTTAGGAGCTCTCTGAGAGGAGTCTGAGAATCTTTGTGAATACGGGCCCAGAAGTGTTAGCATGTTAATATCCATCTCAAAGTGGATTTGTTTTTTCCTCCTGATGCTAGAGATTCAAACCACAGACACACTAAGGTGACTTTCTCTCGGCTGTGAAGACAGAACAAATTCACTCATATGTGTCCTCTCCATGTCTCTCTGACACCACAGAATATGTCTCATTATATTCAGAGAGGATGCACAGCTCCCCTCTCTCTCTGCAGTCTCCTGCTGCTGTGACTCTTTGAACCTGTTCAGTATCAAAGGACGGAGATTTTCACTCCTGATTCTTCATGTTTTTCATCACGTGTTTATCAAAGGGGTAAATTAGTGGACATGCAGGGACACGTATCCAGACCAGGAGGCCTTCTGTTTACAGTGAAGGGAGAGTCCTGGAGTCTGGATCATAATGTGAGGCAGCCATCTTAATCTTATGGCATCTTAACACTTAAGACTGGGTTAAGGCAGTGTTGTTAGACCATGTCTAAATAATAAAGTGTTTTGAATATCCACAAAATCCTGCTGCCAATGAGGACCGTATGTCTCGCTGAGATGAAGGACAGTAATGAGCGGATTATGAGATAATGGGTCCCTAGGCAATGATATCCAAAAGGTCTCCCTGCCTCTCCTATTTAGGAGCAGGACACAGACTTTGTGGTTGTTTTGCATCTTTTTGTCAGTTTCATGCATCTTTTTGTGGTTTTGTCTTTTTGAAGGAATTCTCGTTGTGGTTGTTGTTGCATCATTTTGTGTCTCCTTATGATAATATTGTGACTTTGTAATCATTGTGTATCTCTTCCTGGTTGCTCCACTTTAATTTGAGTGACATTTTGCAGGTGAAGGCCAGGAGGATCCCTGACACTTTGGACCCCTGGGCCTGTGCCCAGAGGGGCGCATTATAAACGTGCATAAATTGGAAACCCTCAAGTGCAAGTACTTTCAATTTGTACTTTAGTGCAGTACTTGAGTGTATGTACTCAGTTACATTCCCCAGCTGCAGGCTCTGTAACGCTGAGGAAAGGATTGCAACTCTAATGCAAGATGAATGCATTTGGAGGATGTGGAGGATCCATCCAGCCCCCCTGGGGCCGCTGCCCCCTCCATGAATCAGCAGTACTTATTACAATCAGGAGGACTGCATTATGTCTTTTCAAGCCCATGCAATTGACGTTGGATATTGAAGCATGGCTCTGGATAAAAGCAAACAGAGACGGTGGCTCATATTAAAGACCTGTCTGTCTCCCCAACACCTCCTGCATACATATTTGATGGCTGTCATCACACATGGAATCATCAACGGCGAAGGATGTTCACTATCTCGCCACTCGCCCAGTCTCTTTCATGTGGAGAATCTTTTTCATCTGGTTTTATGAAGACATGCTATGCGCTCCCCTTGCCAACATTAAAAAGAGCACGGTGCCAATGAATAAATTCCCAGAGAGAAGATGGACGTTTATCTTGTACATTGGATTTTAATGGCTTCAAGTATGATAAGAGCATCCGCGTCCTGCTGCTCAAACACCCGACAGCTTTATTCACTGCATGCTCTGAATATACTCATCATTCATCAGCTGATTTTTACCTGAGCAGCTGACTGGAAGGCTCGACGACCACAAAGACAAATGTGAAAAGGTCTTTAAATGTTTCAGTCACATGACCTTCATCAGGAGACAAGACGATAAAACATTTATACTATATACACTCTACTTTACACTTTTAATACTTCCTTTTTTTCTTTTTTATCTCCTGTGTTCTTTACTTCCTTTCCCTCCTACTCTCCTTCCAGTTATTCCTGCCCTGCCCACTTTTCTAATGTTTTTCTCCTGTGTTCTTTACTTCCTTTCCTTTCCTTCCTACTCTCCTTCCATAGTTATTCCTGCCCTGCCCACTTTGCTAATGTTTTTCTCCTGTGTTCTTTACTTTCTTTGAGTATATCTTTGAGTATCTTACTTTCTGAGTATACATATACACACAGTACAGGCCAAAAGTTTGGACACACCTTCTCATTCAATGCGTTTTCTTTATTTTCATGACTATTTACATTGTAGATTCTCACTGAAGGCATCAAAACTATGAATGAACACATGTGGAGTTATGTACTTAACAAAAAAAGGTGAAATAACTGAAAACATGTTTTATATTCTAGTTTCTTCAAAATAGCCACCCTTTGCTCTGATTACTGCTTTGCACACTCTTGGCATTCTCTCGATGAGCTTCAAGACGTAGTCACCTGAAATGGTTTCCACTTCACAGGTATGCCTTATCAGGGTTAATTAGTGGAATTTCTTGCTTTATCAATGGGGTTGGGACCATCAGTTGTGTTGTGCAGAAGTCAGGTTAATACACAGCCGACAGCCCTATTGGACAACTGTTAAAATTCATATTATGGCAAGAACCAATCAGCTAACTAAAGAAAAACAAGTGGCCATCATTACTTTAAGAAATGAAGGTCAGTCAGTCCGGAAAATTGAAAAACTTTAAATGTGTCCCCAAGTGGAGTTGCAAAAACCATCAAGCGCTACAACGAAACTGGCACACATGAGGACCGACCCAGGAAAGGAAGACCAAGAGTCACCTCTGCTTCTGAGGATAAGTTCATCCGAGTCACCAGCCTCAGAAATCGCACGTTAACAGCAGCTCAGATCAGAGACCAGATGAATGCCACACAGAGTTCTAGCAGCAGACCCATCTCTAGACCAACTGTTAAGAGGAGACTGCGCGAATCAGGCCTTCATGGTCAAATAGCTGCTAGGAAACCACTGCTAAGGAGAGGCAACAAGCAGAAGAGATTTGTTTGGGCCAAGAAACACAAGGAATGGACATTAGACCAGTGGAAATCTGTGCTTTGGTCTGATGAGTCCAAATTTGAGATCTTTGGTTCCAACCGCCGTGTCTTTGTGAGATGCAGAAAAGGTGAACGGATGGATTCCACATGCCTGGTTCCCACTGTGAAGCATGGAGGAGGAGGTGTGATGGTGTGGGGGTGTTTTGCTGGTGACACTGTTGGGGATTTATTCAAAATTGAAGGCACACTGAACCAGCATGGCTACCACAGCATTCTGCAGTGACATGCCATCCCATCCGGTTTGCATTTAGTTGGACGATCATTTATTTTTCAACCGGACAATGACCCCAAACACACCTCCAGGCTGTGTAAGGGCTATTTGACCAAGAAGGAGAGTGATGGAGTGCTGCTGCAGATGACCTGGCCTCCACAGTCACCGGACCTGAACCCAATCGAGATGGTTTGGGGTGAGCTGGACCGCAGAGTGAAGGCAAAGGGGCCAACAAGTGCTAAACACCTCTGGGAACCCCTTCAAGACTGTTGGAAAACCATTTCAGGTGACTACCTCTTGAAGCTCATCGAGAGAATGCCAAGAGTGTGCAAAGCAGTAATCAGAGCAAAGGGTGGCTATTTTGAAGAAACTAGAATATAAAACATGTTTTCAGTTATTTCACCTTTTTTTGTTACGTACATAACTCCACCTGTGTTCATTCATAGTTTTGATGCCTTCAGTGAGAATCTACAATGTAAATAGTCATGAAAATAAAGAAAACACATTGAATGAGAAGGTGTGTCCAAACTTTTGGCCTGTACTGTATATATAAAATATATATATATATATAAAATTATTAAATTAAATATTTCAATAAATGTAGTTTTAATCTCTGGTGTGTAATGAGCATTGTAGCCTCACAGCGCCGCTGACACAGCTCCACACTTTCACACTTTTAGTGTTGTTGTGTCATACTGCTCTGTCACTCTGTAAAGGATCAATAAAATTAATCTCATCTTGTCCTCAGGTTATAACAGTCCAGTGGGAACAGGTTAAACCACACACACACACATGTACACGCGCACACACATACACCTTAATCCAGAGGTGTGAGTGTGTGGCTCAGAGTCAATGTAAATTCAAAGGACATGAATATGGATTTGTTGACAGAACTGCAAGACAGTGACTGTGTGTGTGTGTGTGTGTGTGTGTGTGTGTGTGTGTGTGTGTGTGTGTGTGTGTGTGTGTGTGTGTGTGTTACCGTGCAGAGCTCTGTAGGCCGACCCCAGGCAGGCAGAGTCGGACAGGTCAATGGTGTAAACCGGAGCATTAAACACATCAGATAAAACCTGACAGACAGAAATGAGAATGAGTTTTTGTTCTTCTCTCTATATCCGGTCCACACTCACACTTATTGCCTCCATTCATTAAGCAGACAAAACACAGCGCGGTGGGAACATTTAAAAATTAAAAAAGAGAATCATTAGCAGCTCCTCGTTTGTATCCAGTAAATGAAGAGCCCACAGATGATACCCTGAGTACAGTGATGAATTCTACTTTCATATCTTTATCTGTTTTAACTGTTTGGTGCTTTGTGAGTCTTTAAACTTTTTATAGACAGTCATTTAAATATCGCAGGACTGCTCAAAGGCTTTAAGGTACTAAACATAAATCATTACATTATTAATCCACTTTACATTAAACTTATTACATATGAATTATTTTTATATTTATCTAACATGTCCTGATTCTCACACTTCCCTCTGTGTGCCAAACCTCATTCAAAAAAGGCTAAATGTGATTTTTTTCTACAGTAAAATACATGAAAAGTAATTCTTTTCATGTATTTTGATGTGAAAAAAAAGTTTCCATAGTAACTGACTGATGAATTAGTTAGAGATACTTTAATTGTTAGTTTGAAGATAGTATGAATAAAACCAGGTAACAGTGCAAGCACATACAGAGAACAGAAGCTACCAAAATAAAAATAAAAATAAATTAATAATTAAAAGACTTGATAAATTAAAATGCCATTACATTAATAAATAAATAGGAGTGAGGGCTCATTTATTTGTGTAAATAATACACAAATAAATGAAATGAAAAATATATGAATAAATTTGGAAAGAAATTAAAAGTAATTGAAAAACAAATCCAAAACCTAATCTATTAATAAATTGATAAATACACAAATAAATCAAAATGGATTGGAAATTTAAAAAAGATTTAAAGTACATATAAAAAAAATGCATGAATAAATTACTTAACTAAAAAAATTAATAACAATAAATACATTAATTAATATGTCATTTAACAAATGACTAAATAGGGGAAAATGCAAAGAAAAAACAAATATGCAAATAAATTTAAAGCCCCTACAAGGAACTTTCATTTTGAGTTGATTTTGGTGACCCTGTGGACAAAAGCGGTAGTGTTTTGATGGAATGAAGCCTACCTTTCTCATGAGCTCTTGCGCGTATTGTCGTAAAGATGCTTACCTGGCTCAAGCATGTGTTTGTTTTAAGGGTTGAATGGAACAACAAGATGAGAAAACTTAGCGCCACTGCCGCCAGGGTAAACGCAGTGGTTGGCTGGTAAGGCTGAAGGCCTGTTTGGCGAGCACTTCCACGGCTTCTTGGACTGAGTATGGAGCGGTGCCTCACCTCTTTATTTCTCGGCACTTGCTGGACCCTGTCGACGCCTGGCTGGTACCTGTCGTCGGCATGGATGAGGTGTTCCAGCCCCGCGGCCCCTGCTCTTCTCATCCACGCTGGCGCAGGGTTAATCTGCGCAACCTGCGGCCTCTGTGTGTGGCTCCCCAGACAGCTAACGCTGTGGACCTGCCGGCTCCTGCCAGGATTGGGCTGGTAAATGCTAGCTCGCTAGTGAATAAAACGTTTATCCTGAAGGATTTCCTGACTTCCCGAGGATTGGATTTTCTCTGTGTGACTGGGACATGGCTGACTGTTGGTGAGTCCAGTGCTTTCACAGAACTTTTACCCGATGATTGCTGCTATTTTAACTCCCCGCGGACGTCAGGTCGAGGAGGAGTAGTCTCGCCACCAGACAATCAGAGATCTCCGCCTACTGATAGTCTGGGGACACTCCTTTCTAAAGTGTGTTTAACACACCAGTGAAAACAGCCGACAACAAAGCAACGCCTCTTGCATTTTTGAAAAGGACACGCCTTCTTGGAAATGTGCGCTCCCCCTTTTCTCGTCCGCAAGCAAACAAACACACACAGAGCTTGAAAATGGATGCCAAGAGATTTAACTCCATTTTATCAAACGTGTGCTCATCCGTGAATTAAATATTTTTTAGTCCCTAGTGGGACTATGTTTATAAGCACAACAGTTCAGCGAGCCACTGAAGGACCGCCTTGCAGATTTACTATTGGTTCTGCAACGTAGGGAGTTTTTTTAAACTCTGAAATTGTATCCGCCCATCTAAACACAAAATCAGGGAGAAAGTCATCAGTCTTTAGTTAAGCAAAGCGTCTAAAGACTGACTTGTGAGTCTAGAGGAGGAGGAATAGCGACTATTTATAAGAGTCACTAAATGTAAGCAGCTAGGTAAGATGAAGTGTGCCGTCTGAGTGCCGTAAATCGCTTCGTCCTGGAAGCGACCTGCAGCGGACTCGGACAGTTTCCTAAAGGTATGGATATACACTGTATAGAAATAGCTTATTTTCACACCGATGGTCTCATTTGCTGTTGTAGGTCACGCACAGACATCAGCAGAAACAAGAGACTTTTGCATATCCAGTTAAAATTTCCTTGTAGCGGCTTTAAAAATGAATTACTAAGTTAAAAGTAAATTAAAAATGAAACTAAAAAAATATTAATGAATAAAAAATGTAAAACAAAAAATGTGGGCATATAAGGAGGACATAAGATGCCAAAAATACTTTAAAAAATATATCAAAATTAAATACAAAATAAATGCATAAATAAATTAACTAATCAAAAACTGGTAACAATAAATAAACAAATGAAAGGGAAATTAAAGAGTTAAGTCAATAAATAGGGGAATTAATACAAAATTAAATAAATAAAAAAGCAAATAATAACAGAAATATTAATTTACATTTTATAAACAAATCAATGCCTACATTTATTTTTTTTATAACTTAATGACATATTAATTGACAAAGTCATTTGTTTATGTATTTATTTGTTATTTTGGCAGTTTTTATCCTCCAAAGTCATATATACTGAGGGAAGTGTTTATTAATCAATCTCTGTTAAGGCCACTTAATTAAACAGTTTCACTTAAATTGTTGGTAATGGATGCAATGTTCTTTAAAATGGCATATTTAAAAACATTTTTGGATAAAAATAATTCATACAGAAATAGGTCAGTTCATCAAAACCACAGATTAGAGTGAGAGACTTCCTCCCTCAGCAGGGGGTATAACCTCACCTGGAATATTACTGACACAACAAACAACACTGTAATCATAGTAATAATAATTGTGAGACAGACGGGTGAGGCCGAGGACTGACCTGCAGGATCTCTTTATTAGATGAGGCTCCTCCTGTTGCCAACACTCTGGTTCCTGGAACTAAAACACACATGAATGTTTAAGTTTTATCATTCACCTAAGTCTAAAACTTACGGACGCTGCAGCTGATAGTGGCTGGTAAGAGAAACCCTCTGTAAGTGGTTATAATGTTTTAATCAAATATTCAACAACAAAAGTAGAACTTCCTGCAAAAAACTACAATTACCACCTCATGGTTGTATGCCTTCGCCAACCAGCCAAGTTTCAGTTACAGTTTACATCAATATCTGTCCAGACTCACATACAGCTGACAATGCCTCAAAAATACATGTTGCTTCAAAGAAGCTACAAATTCTAAAACATAGATGCTTCACACTCAGAAGATCTATACAATCATCACAGTTTAGTGTCACCAATCAGTGTCTGAACAATGGTCTCCCCTTCTGCTCCTGAAATAAGCTGCTGAGTAATGACCAGAAAAGTGCTTTATGCAGAACATCGTGATGTCACAGTAAAGCTGAACTTTGACCTTTGAGATATAAAATGATATCACTTCATTGTTTTATCCTATTAGATATTTGTGTGAAATTTTGTCATAATGTGAAGTGTTTAATTCATGGGCAAAAACATGTTTTGTAAGGTCACCACCGAATTATAATAAATTAATCTCTGTGTCAAAGTGGACGTTTGTGCCAACTTCAAAGAAATTCCCTCAAAGTGTTTTTGAGATATTGTGTTCATATGAATAAGACAAATGCAAGGTCGCAGTGACCTTGACCATTGACCACCCAAATCTAATCAGTTGTTGAGTCAACGTGGACGTTTATGCCAAAGTTGAAGAAATTCCCTTCAAGGCATTCTTGAGATAGCATTATGCCTCTGTCCACATCTATTGCCAGCGCAACAGCATAAAAACAAGGTAGATAAAGTACATAACGAATGAAAGAATGAAGGAAGGGAAGGTAAAATGTCATGTAAGAAGCAAATAACAAAGAAAGAAAAAAAATACAAAATTATCAAAGTTAAGGACTCAACAGATATTGGAGGAAGAAGATGGACCCAAAAATAAATAAATAAATAAAGGAAGAAAGAAAGAAAGAAAGAAAGAAAGAAAGAAAGAAAGAAAGAAAGAAAAATACACAAATACATTTTAAAATGAATCAATAAATTAAAAGTAAGTTAAAAATTAATGCAAAAATAGATTATTCAGTAAAAATTTGTAATATAGAAAGAAAGAAAGAAAGAAAGAAAGAAAGAAAGAAAGAAAGAAAGAAAGAAAGGAAACATGAAGAGCAGAGCAGGCTTTAAATAAAGGTGGGGAGGTGGGGTTCTTACTGATGGAGTATCCCAGCCTCTCAGCATGGAGCCTCCTGGACAGAAACTGACCCTCCACCAGTGCCCGAACCTCCACCTGAGGACTCAGTGAGGACACCTGCAGGACAGGTGGACAGGTGGAACATGAACAAGCTGAACTAAAAACTCTCACAAGGTGTTTCTCAATGTCAAGGAAGGATCCTCAAACAGCCGAATTTGAAGGACGTTACGCCGCCGAGGGACTGTTCCAATGTCATGGATCCTTCCGAGTTTTACGAAGGACTGAGTCCTTCTTTCAGAGAAACTCAAAGGATGCATGTGTGGATCCTCAATGAAACCTGCGCTGGCAGAGCTTGGCAGGATTTAGATAAATATGTCATTTAGTATTTGGATTAATGTCTCCACCTGAGTTTTTATCATACACGCATGAAAAAAGTATTGACAGAAACCTCACAATTTACACTTTCCAACGTGTCCACTGCTGCATAATGAGATTTTTTAAATAACGTGATTTAGATAAAACATAAAAGTTTTAAATGACTCATTCACAGCAGAGATGGAGCGCTAAGTGCCCCCACTATTCACATGATAACGACTTGGTAACTGTTTTCATTCTACCAGTTTCAATAGGTGTATATTTCGGGGGAATCGCAGTGAGAGCGGCCACAGTAAAGACAAATATCCTGCAGGTCAAAGCATCACACGCTGTTTTGAGGTCAACAGAGGATTACCCGGTGGTATGATGTAGGCTACAATTGGTGCGATCAGCTGTTTCAGAGCAGTGCAGCTCATCAGATCTGCTATTCATATTATTGTAGCGCAGTGTGTGGTCACACACACAGAAAATATGTATTATAAAAGGGATCACTGTTAAATGATTCTGTCTGTGAGTCTGTTTATATACTGTAAATGATAATTTAGAACTTTTTCAGCTGTAGTCTTTACTTCATTACTCCACTTACTCTTAAATATGATCCAGAAATATATTCTCCCTAAAAGTCACGTGATTCTGACAACACTGGTACATGTGTTTAAAACTGTCCAACAACATTACAGAGTGCCAAAATTATCACTAACTGAAACCCCCTCAGTCTGCTGAGGGTTAACGATGATCACGTGGGGACATTTGTTAGCCTGTTCCAATGTGTGTCCACTGAATGCTAGGGAGGACTCTTGCCTTGCCCTTGCAGGATCCTTGACTTTGAGAAACACCCTCCATCTCTCCCTGTGTGTGTCTGAATGTCTCACCACCAACCTTGTTGTCATCCTGGTTGAAGCGATGAACTCCAATTGCAGGAGGTGTGATCTCCAAGGTGTCAAAATAAAAGCCTGGAAACACATCAAACAACCAGTCAAAGGGGGGAGGGACGAAAGAGGAGTTAAAAGTTAAGGAAGTAAGGAAAAGCAAAAACAGGTAGCAGGAAAGAAGGAAGAAAGGAAGCAGAAAAATAAAGAAAGGAGAAGGAAGAAAAGGAGGGAAAATGAATTTATGAGCAAATGAGTTAGGAAACATAACAAGAAAGAAGGGAGGAAGAAAAACAGGAAAAGTGGAGTTTGAGAAGAAGGAAATAGGTAAATACAAAAGGAGGGAGGGAAGAAATAATGCAGGAAAAGATGGAAGGAAAAGGAAACTAAGGAAAGTAGATTGAAAAAAGAAATGAAGGGGTTAGGGAGGAAGAAAGAATGAACATAGAGGTAAGATAAGATACACCTTTATTGATCCCACAATTGAGAAATTCCAGAGGGGACAGAGAAGGACATAGGAAATGACAAAAAGAAGGAAGTAAAGTGGTGGTTAAGGAGTTGAGACAGAAGGAAGGAAGGAAGGAAGGAAGGAAGGAAGGAAGGAAGGAAGGAAGGAAGGAAGGAAGGAAATTTGGATTAAAGGAGGTGGGAAATGGTCAAGGAAGAAAAGAACCTATGTTTCCGTTGTTTCCAAGCGGTGTTTCCCTCAAGGCCACTGAAAAATGTTCCCATGATCCTCCAGCACACTTGTTCCTGATTCGTTCCCTTGTCAGAGAACCATTCTTAAAGCTGTGGAGACACACCCACACACACACATTTTCTATTTATTATTCTTTATTGAACCACAAACAAAAGGCAGGTAAAACAAAGTATTAAAATCCTTCTGTGTGGAACAAACAAGAAGTAACTGTAATAATAACCGAAAAATATTTGTAAAATATGAATAATACACATAAAATGTCTTGAAATTAAAGGTTAGTCTATTGAAGCTCTATTAATTTGTACTGTCATAATCCTCTTAGCTGTTCTGTAGTTTTTAATGTCATATATTTCTGTGATGTTAACTAGAAAAAGGCATAAAAAGGCAGAATGAACTGATACAGTCTCACAGACAACAGGAACCTTGGACCTCCTGCAGGTGAACTGACAACGTGTTGAAGGTGTGAGTGATGGAGCTTTCCTGAGGCTGCAGCAGCAAACTACACAAAATGTTTCTTCCTTTTTGTTGTTGGAGGAAATCAATAAACCCGAGGGGGTTTTCTTCTTCTGCAGCTTTTTAACAAACAAGTGGCTCAGTCTCAGTGGGTTTTAACTTTCACTGCCTCCGGCCAGCCTGCAGGTTATACCATTCATCCTTTTAATCTATCTGTGTCCATTGCTCCACTTCTCTTCTTCTTTTCCTACATTTCCTCTCCTTCACTGCATTTTAGCTAAAGTTTCTTTTTTTCCTCATTGCTCTTAATGGGGTTTTTTATTACCTTTCTATTCTTTTAAATATCATTATATTTCCTACAATTTCTCTTTTAAAGATATATACTTCATCTTTCTTAGACCCCCATCCTTCTTTTCCTTTGATGAATTGATGCCTTTGGGATGGATGACTAGCTCAGTCAAGAATATGGAATCTGATCTGGTATTTGTTTTTGTATTTCTGTTCATTTTTTCCTACATACTGTAATACAGCTGCACGGTGCACACTTGTGCCACAGTTAATCTCAATTAAATTAATGAAGATAGTCAGCTGAGCAGCTCTGTAAGAATATAAAAAATGGTTAACACTGAAATGTTCCTATAGCATTTGTGCAAAGAAGAGACAATGTGGATTTTGTGGAATGTTAAGTAACTTCCTGCTGGTTGCCCGGCAACTGGTCCCAGCAAAAAAAAAAAACAAAGTCCAGCACCACATCCCTGTAAATTTTGTTTGTACACAAATCAAACAAAGCTGTGGAAGCCCATTTCCACCAATGTGATGAAAAAAAATTCTGTAAGTCACAATAATAAGAAACTATTATTATTATTTTTGAGAAAGTTTGTCATTATTTTGAGATGATAATTTTGCAATACTACATGATTATGTCAAGAAACTAAGTATCTTGCTATACAAAGTCATTGTTTTGAGATAAAACGTCATAATTTTGCAATACTAAATCAATACTTTAATATATTAAAGGGCCAGTGTGTAAAATGGGTTGAAAACAGTGACATCAGTGGTCAAATTCTAGATTGCTGGGCTCACTCGCTCACCCCTCCCGTCGGGTAAATGACGGTGGCCTCGTAGGGACAAAAAGCCTTGCGCATGAGTTTTTCAGGAGTAGGTCTATCTAGCACCGAGGTGAATGTTTATTTAGAAATCTAAACCATGTTACGATATTGTAATGAATCCCTCACGAGCAGGAGACCAGAGGAGCGTTCGGGAAAAAAGCCAGTTTATTTGAGCACTCCAAAAACTCCGGTAACACTCCAGGGTGTACAAGACTCCGTCCCAAACTCTGACTCTTCTAGCGTTAACAGACACACTTCATACACACATACTCGTTTACCATACCGAGTGGGGACCCCCTCCCCTCTCTGCTCAATCTCCAGCCCGCACACTGACTGACAGTGTAGCCTGTAAACAGAGCTCAGCTGTTTATTTAGCCTAGCAATATCTCCGGACTATAGTAGCTGCGATGGATGACTTTGAACGTGATTTTGAAGAGTTTCTTGTAGCGGACACAAACCCAGAGCCATACCTGTTTGAGCCGGAGCATACAGATGAGGAAATCCATGTGTTGGATGCTGAGTGGGCGAGAAGAGAGGCTGAATCCTCCGCTCCCATTTTGCTGCACAGAAAGGGATTCGGTACTACCATCGTTGGGGAGATATATCATCAGGAGGAAAAGCGCCGCAGAGAGTGCATCACAACGAGTGAAGTTGCATCTTCTTTTTCTCGCAGATGACGGTTCAGGTTCATTCTCTCCTTTTGCATGATAAGTGTGGTCCATTCGCAAACTTTATAACTAAAAAAACTTTTCACTACTCTCTATCGACAAACTACTAACACTCTCTGCTGTTTCCTCCTCCTTCTTCGTTCCTTCTGCTGTCTTCGTTGGTTCATTTATACACGCGAAACGCGTTCTCTGGCTGGCTGGATGGTCCGCTCAGTCTGCCATACATACATGGCGGCACAAGATGGCAACCTCTCTAAAGCAAGGCCCTTACTAAGTCATTATTTTGAAATATGAAGTCAAAGTTTTTCAACACAAAGTCATTATTTTGAGTCACTAAATCCTATTCTTTTTTTAATACTTATAATTTTATCATAGTCATTACTTTGACATAGTAAGTCCCTGGGTTACTTGGTCATAATTTTTCCAAACTAAATCATAGATTTGAAATTCTAAGTTATAATTTTGAAATACAAACTCCTTGAAATACTGAGTCACAATTCTAAATGATTTTGTTATGATCGAGTCATTATTTCATCATCATTCATTTCAGTCACTGTCATTATTTTCAGTCACTAACTCATAATTTGGCAATATTGATATGAAGGCATTAATTTGAGCTAATAACTAATAATTTTTCCATGCTTAGTCATAATTTTGAGATACTAAGTCACAATTTTGCAGTACTTTATCATTATTTCAAGATACTAAGTCATTATTTTGACTTACTAAAGCACTATTCGGATGGGATTAGTTTTACATGGGCACGTGGGGTAATGTCACTTAACCACAGGATGTCGGTAATATTAATGGCCAATTGCGCATGTGCCACGGTGTATGCAGCCTGTTCCAGTTTAAACAATTTCTCCCCGGGATTAATAAAGTATTCTGAATCTGAATCTGAATCATTTCGCACGGGATAAGAAATATCAGTAAAACTACCACAAGTGGGAGGGGTAAATCCATTCACGCACCGCCGTCCCCTACTGTCATCATGTGTGCATGATAGGACTGTCAAAAGCACCATAAAACTGAGATTGAATATTTTCAAATTAATTTTGTAGAGTTTGAATAATATTCAAATGTATTATTTATTTAATTTTTTTTACATAAAAAAAATACAAAAAATAACATGCTTATTGCTGACGCAATATGAACGTGACACTCAGATGAAAACACCCGTTCTGACCTCATTGAAGTGCCAGGTATGACCAACTTCTGCCTTGCTATCTGAGCAATGTTTGGATACTTCAGTGCGTAGTTTTCCACCACAGCAGTGGATCCTGGTCGGCTCATAGTGGTGTCTCATTCTGGTAATGTTTCATCTCGTCTCCAAAAAGGGTAGGCAGGGAGGCATGTCTCCCCGAACAGGTCACACATCCCGGACAGCGCAGTGGGTGGTGTTGGCGCAGCAGGCTCCTCTGTCGGCGCCTCTCCCTCCGTCTCTGTGTCCCTCTCTGGCCCGGCTTGTGCGTGAGCCATCTCCACCCGAACGGGATTCGCCGTGATATACAACATTACTGATAGTATTAACTAATTATTAATGATATTCGAATTATCAAATTTAGGTTTGAACTTATAAAAAAATATATATATTGGAATATATTTCGAACATCAATTCTTTTTGACAGCCCTAACACAGATATTTACTGCTGGTCTATTCGCATGGGATTAGTATTACCTGAGGTAATTTTCCGGGACCCTTTTACAGAAGGTAAAACTCGCGGTAATCTTTACTGACATCGTGCAGTAATGACTACTGACATGGCACATTCAGACGGGACTAAAATCTCTGGTAATTATTACTTTACGCTACGTACCTATGTAAAAGTAATCCCATCCGAGTAGTGCTTTAGTCATAATTTTCCGATGCAAAAGTTTCTTATTAAAATGACTTATAAATTTCTTATTCAGTTTCAGTTTCTTCTTTTTCCGTTACATTGGCAGCAATGGGCTTCCATACCAACCAGTTATAAAACATCAGAGAAATTTAAAAGGGAAAGGAGATTTAGAAGGGGAGAAGACTGTATTACCTTTGGACAGAGCCAGGCTAGCTGTTTCCCCCAATTTTCAGTTTTTGTGCTATGCTAAGCTAAGCTAAGCTAACCACCTGCTGTAGATTCATATCTAACTGTAGGCTATTGATATGAGAATGGAATCAATCTGAATATGGTATTGGCAAATATTTCCCAAAATGGGAAACTATTACATAAAAAACACACAAAATTAATGAATATCTGGTAAACATCCAGAGAGAGCAGTTCTGGAAGCTAATAGACCTGCAGGTGTTATTTTCACCTGAAGTCAGAACCATTTACTCTGTCTCTTTATAATGCTGCTTATTAAAGGTGTAAATGTAAACACACATACCACAGCAGAGCCATGAATGCCTGGAAGTCCACTGGGTTACAGAAGATGTGACCCTCCAACGCCGGGCAAGGCTGCTGGATCCACAGAAACACTGTATCACTGGTACCCAAACTCACCTGGACACACACATTTTGACGGAAGTGTTAGCTCAATGTAGTGGTGGAATGTAACTAAGTACAGTACAGGCCAAAAGTTTGGACACACCTTCTCATTCAATGCGTTTCCTTTATTTTCATGACTATTTACATTGTAGATTCTCACTGAAGGCATCAAAACTATGAATGAACACATGTGGAGTTATGTACTTAACAAAAAAAGGTGAAATAACTGAAAACATGTTTTATATTCTAGTTTCTTCAAAATAGCCACCCTTTGCTCTGATTACTGCTTTGCACACTCTTGGCATTCTCTCGATGAGCTTCAAGAGGTAGTCACCTGAAATGGTTTCCACTTCACAGGTGTGCCTTATCAGGGTTAATTAGTGGAATTTCTTGCTTTATCAGTGGGGTTGGGACCATCAGTTGTGTTGTGCAGAAGTCAGGTTAATACACAGCCGACAGCCCTATTGGACAACTGTTAAAATTCATATTATGGCAAGAACCAATCAGCTAACTAAAGAAAAACAAGTGGCCATCATGACTTTAAGAAATGAAGGTCAGTCAGTCCGGAAAATTGCAAAAACTTTAAATGTGTCCCCAAGTGGAGTTGCAAAAACCATCAAGCGCTACAACGAAACTGGCACACATGAGGACCGACCCAGGAAAGGAAGACCAAGAGTCACCTCTGCTTCTGAGGATAAGTTCATCCGAGTCACCAGCCTCAGAAATGGCAAGTTAACAGCTGCTCAGATCAGAGACCAGATGAATGCCACACAGAGTTCTAGCAGCAGACCCATCTCTAGAACAATTGTTAAGAGGAGACTGCGCGAATCAGGCCTTCATGGTCAAATAGCTGCTAGGAAACCACTGCTAAGGAGAGGCAACAAGCAGAAGAGATTTGTTTGGGCCAAGAAACACAAGGCATGGACATTAGACCAGTGGAAATCTGTGCTTTGGTCTGATGAGTCCCAACCGCCGTGTCTTTGTGAGACGCAGAAAAGGTGAAGGGATAGATTCCACGTGCCTGGTTTCCACTGTGAAGCATGGAGGAGGAGGTGTGATGGTGTGGGGGTGTTTTGCTGGTGACACTGTTGGGGATTTATTCAAAATTGAAGGCACACTGAACCAGCATGGCTACCACAGCATCCTGCAGTGACATGCCATCCCATCCAGTTTGCGTTTAGTTGGACAATCATTTATTTTTCAACAGGAAAATGACCCCAAACACACCTCCAGGCTGTGTAAGGGCTATGTGACCAAGAAGGAGAGTGATGGAGTGCTGCAGCAGATGACCTGGCCTCCACAGTCACCAGACCTGAACCCAATCGAGATGGTTTGGGGTGAGCTGGACCGCAGAGTGAAGGCAAAGGGGCCAACAAGTGCTAAACACCTCTGGGAACTCCTTCAAGACTGTTGGAAAACCATTTCAGGTGACTACCTCTTGAAGCTCATGGAGAGAATGCCAAGAGTGTGCAAAGCAGTAATCAGAGCAAAGGGTGGCTATTTTGAAGAAACTAGAATATAAAACATGTTTTCAGTTATTTCACCTTTTTTTGTTAAGTACATAACTCCACATGTGTTCATTCATAGTTTTGATGCCTTCAGTGAGAATCTACAATTTAAATAGTCATGAAAATAAAGGAAACGCATTGAATGAGAAGGTGTGTCCAAACTTTTGGCCTGTACTGTACATTTATTCAAGTACTGTATTTAAATACAATTTCCAGCTACTTGCACTGTACTTGAGTGTTTAGTTACTTTACAAATTAAGACTTTTGAGACAAAACATATGAAAAGATTGTAAAATCTGATGTTTAGTTATAAAGACTTCGTAGTGCAGCTGACTCCAGCTGACTCCAGCTGAAATCATAAGTCCATAATCCATTAGTGGATTGACAGAAACTTAAAGTGAATCAGTTTTGATGGTTGAAGTAATTTTTCCTGTAAAAATATTTAATGGTTCCAGCTTTACAAACTTTTCCGTTGAATAATAATGATAATTGTTATGTATTAGTAATAATGGTAATAACTGTAATGTATTGGTAATAATGGTAATATTTGTAATGTATTAGTAATAATACTCATATTTGTAATGTATTAGTAATTATGTTAATAAATGTAAAGTATTGATAAAAACCTTAGTTTTTTGAAATGCATTATTAATAATGTTGGTAACTGTAATTTATTAGTAATAATGTTAATGACTGCAATGTAGTACTAATAATGTTAATAACCATAATGTATTAGTAATAATGTTAGTGACTGTAATGTATTAGTGATAATGTTAATAATTGTAATGTACTGGTAATTATCTTAAAGGAAATGGCCACTTTAGAATGAAAATACAAACAGTAGTCACCCTCATACCGACAAGAAGTCCAGTGTAGCGCAAGACTCGATAACTAGCACCACCACTAGCCATCAGCTAGTCTCATGCAAGTTGCCATGTAAACACAGCATCCCTGCAGGGAAGGCTAAATGACCACAGTGAGAAATTATGTTATAAAAGTGGAGTAAATTACATCTTTTCAAGTCAGTTTTGCATGCCGTGGCTTCAGGCCACTTGGATTACGACAGACAAGCAATTCTGATGTTTTTGAAATGCATTAGCACAGATTTTTTATTACATTTTCAAAATGTGGGTTCTGTGCAATTCAAGTGTATGGAAAAATCCGGCTGGCTGTTATCCTCCGATACCCCGAACAAGTTTTGTGGATTGGAATTCTTGTCGGCATGAGGGTGAGGAAGTACTGTCTGTATTTTCATTCTAAAGTGGCCATTTCCTTTAATAGTTCAAATGTATCGGTAATAATGTTAATAATTGTAATGTATTAGTAATAATGTTAGTGATTGTAATGTATCAGTAATAATGTTGGGGTTAAACAAACAAACGTTGTGAATGTGTCACTTTGTGCTCTGGCTCATTGTGACGAACACTGTTCACTATTTTCACTAATTTAGAAACCAAACAATCAATCGATTAATGGAGAAAATAATCAGCCGATTAATCCATAACAAAAATCATCATTACTTAATAGTTCAACATGAGCTCCACCTCAACCATCTTCAACAGTAAAATCCTCCTTTAACATAAATGCATAAGTCAGAATCATGTAATGAGATCATATATTGTAATATTAACAGTTTGATACTTTAACAACATTTTACTGATTATACCTTCATACTTTTACTGAAGGAACACTTTCATTGAAGTACTTTTACTGTAACAGAGTATTTTTACTGTGTAGTAGGCTACTGGTACTTTTACTGCAGTAAAGGATCTGAGTACTTCCTCCTCCACAGGCTAAATGACAGACTGGTTTTATGTTAACTTACAGCGATGTCTCCTTGCTGGAGCCTCATTCCTGCCAGAGATGCTGAGAAGAAGAGAAACAACATTTAAGTAATAATAATGAACTTTTTTTTTTAAAATATATTTTCAGTAGGTAGCTGTAGGTTTCTAAGGGTTATGGGAATCCTAGGAGATTTCTAAGGTGTTTTGTTTTTTTTTGTTTTTATTTGCAAATGTGCAGTTTCATTCATTTTATTTTATTCTTTAATGGCACACAGATCAACAAATCCCAAAAAAGGCTTTAGTTTTGGAGATACCCCTACCCGAGGTAGAACAAAGCACATCCATGTTTTTCATAACTTTAATAAGTCTAGTTTCTGAAATGGATGGTTGTATAAAAATATTTTACTGCAAACTTAGTTTATTTGGTTGATGTTTGGATACTCCCCAAAACCAAAAATTGTTAAAATTGTGACTCCTCCAAAAGGGACAGCATCAGCCTTATCAGATGTACTGTATCTCTGGAAATAATCATCAGAATGTCACCAAATTTTGACTGGATGTTCATAGACAGTTATTGTATACAATACGAATACAATATGAATTATAGGCGAGAATGAAGGTATATATATATATATATATATATATATATATATATATGTCTCTCATTATTAAAGTAAGGATAACCAAAATGTTATGTTCCAAAGAGAGCTATCTTATCATAAAAGTAGGCTACTTGACTATTTACTCCACCCTTTGATGTCACCAGCCCAGCTAGTGCAGCCAGCACCTTAAGCCCTGAGCATGTTTTTTTATGTTCCACCTAAAACAACATACCAACATTCAAATGAGTATATCTCAATAACTACAGGGGCTGCAGGCATACATTTGGTACCAGAAGAAAGGTAAGATGTGTGAGATTTTAAACTGGGAGTCTAAATTAATGTAGATTTTACTTAATTACATTGAACAATAGCCCATAGGCGTAGGATTGGGTAGGGATGGTAGGGACACGTCCCTACCAATATTCAGTCCCTTCTGTATTGTCCCTACCAATATAAACACTGGCTGTCAGAGTCCGCTCAATATGGTACACAAAGGGTTAACAATCGTTGGTGTCTACCATACATCCTGCCTCTAACCTTGTACTGCTCATCGATTGGCTCTACCGTTATTTTGGTAACGTGTGATTGGTCCTCCCCAGCGCCGCTCTCTCCACTCCACTGACTTTGTGGGTGCACGTCACCGTACAGTTCATGGCAGTTTGTGAGGGAACGACATATACACGCGCGTCACCGTTAGCGCTCCACAGTGGACCGTGTGAGTGTGAACGGTAAGGTTGGTTCAGTAAAAAAGAAAGAAAAAAAAAAAAACACCTGTTCATGTTAAGCTAACTGAATGGCATTCCTTGGCAACTCTTTGCTAGATAATGAGATGCTAAAGAGCTAATACTAGCTGAACTATTAGATCAATATTATATGCCAGAGAACATGAAATTCCACTTCACATGCTCCATCAGCAATCATAGATGTCATGTAGTGATGACACAGTTCAAATTAATGTTTGTAGTAAGATGACATAATAGAAACAGTCTGAATAAATAAAGTGTAAACACTATAAATAATAGCTCCTTCAGTCTTCAGCATCCATGGGGTGTGAAGGAGAGACTTAGGAGAATAGAGCTCCACTGCTCCCAGTAAAAACACCAACACTGAGTCATATTTACGTAATAGATATTGGGTGTAAGTGCAACATTTTGCACACAGTTGTATTATAATGATTTTGGAGCATTTACATTTTTGTTGATTTATTTTATTTATGTTTAACATGATGAAGCTGACTAACTTGTGTTGACATTATGGCTGTTCTTTAGCCTATATACATTCAGATGTTTAATGAATTATACAATTGTAAAATATACAGTATGTTTTCCTCAGGCTACAACAATCAAAATCTACTGTTTTTACTGACTGTTGCATCTAAAATTGTCCCACTGTTCACATGTCTTGCATCAATATATTTTTTGTCAGATGACAAGTAGTAAAGAGACTGGAGGAGATGGAAGAGATGAAGGAGGAGAGGCAGGAAGAGAGACAGAAGGAAATGGAAGAGAGACAGGAGGAGATAGAGGAGAGACAGGAGCCTCACAGGTGAGATTGAATCGTGAAGGATATATGTTGATAGTGAGATTCAGCATTGTGCCAGAGGGTAAGTAGAAATATTGATTCATGCATAATATATGTTTTTACCCAATATCAATATCAATTCAGATCACTATTACCAACCCAACTGCAGACCACAGGCTGGTACTGAAGTTAAGCCCTATACTGTTATTGTTATTATTATTGTTTACCCTGGGAAGCACATACGGACAGATGTGGTGAAGTTATCAGTGTATATTCATGTAACTGATAACATTAGAGAATACATTAACCAAGGAACCAAGAACTTCGGGGGAGCGGGCGTGCCTGTCGCGTCTCTCAGGTGAACTTTTGAATACTCTTGTTAAATACGTCTAAACTCGGATTTTCAGTTCTTAAAAAATCTGACAATATCTTCCAGTTCATTCCTGGCCGTCCCTTTTTGTTCATTAACGTTATGGCTGACAACACAAGACAGCGCAAAAAAGAAGCGGATGGTGACAGCAGTAGCAGCGACTCAGCTGTTATGCATGAGCTTAAAGCACTAAATGCAAAAATGGATCGTATGCAAACTGCTGTGGAGAAACAAGTTAATAGTAAAATCCACGATCTGCGGGGAGTGGTGGAGAAGCTGATCGCTGAAAATCAGGATGCTTTAAAGAAGGAGCTGGAGAAAGTTGTGAAGGAGCTACACACTAACTTTGACCTGGAAGTGGGCATCCTGTGTGCGCAAATGGAGAAGATTGAGCAGCACATTGAAAAAAAGGCCACACAGAACAAACGGTTCGATCCAGATGTCTCTCTCATAATAGCGGGGCTGCCACAAGAGGACAACGAGGATTTAAAGGCCAAAGTGGAAGACCTGTTGCGCGTACGCCTCGAGTGCTACCCAGAGCCTGAGCTAGTTGCTGTGGAGCGCATTCGGGCCAGAGGGAGACAACCAGGGCTGGTTAAAGTGGAGCTGCGCTCGACCCAGGAGAAGGTGGCTGTACTTCGCAGAAAAGCCAAATTAAAAAGCAGCGACAGTTTCCAACGTGTCTATGTGTCGTCGGCGAAGTCGCACATGGAGCGACTAATGGATCTAAACATCAGGGCATTGTTGCGTGAAATCCCAGCCGGGAAAGAGTTCTACATGACTGCAAATGGGCGGCTGGTGAAACGCATTCCCCCGGGACCCGGTGAGAACGGGGGAATAGACCTGGCAGCAGGGTGTGAGGAGGTCATGCCCAGCCCGTGAGTACAGAACAGTTTCTCCTGGTTAGTTGGAATGTTAATGGTTGGACGTCAACAAACTGTGAGCTCAGAACTATATTACTCAACTCTATCAATCCTAATTTCATTTCATTAAATGAGACTCATTTAGCCGAGGACTCTCTTGTCATGAATGGATTCACGTGGTTCGGTCACAACCGTGTCGTGCACAGGAGAGCTGTCAGAGCCTCTGGAGGGGTGGGACTCTGTGTCAAGAACACTGTTTTAGAACAGTACTATGTTAATATTGTGGATAAAGTGCACGATGGAATTCTTTGTTTACGTTTTGTACATAGAGAGTTGCAATATTCTTTTGTTATAATTTCATGTTATTTATCCCCAGAAACGTCAACATGGGGGCGGAATGCAGACGCTTTTTTCAATCATTTGCTGACGCTAGTATACACAGTTAAGGTTGACGCAACTTACATCTGTGGTGATCTGAATAGTCGGATCGGGGATTTAAAGGATCATGTTGACTCAGATGACATTCCCCAAAGAATTGTACTGGACACGGCTATTAATAAACATGGATCGATTTCTTGAAAGACTCTAAATGTTGTGTACTCAATGGGAGATTAAATCCAGAACAGGATAATTTCACATCTATTTCTGTAAGAGGTAAAGCTGTGGTAGACTATATAGTGACACCACAGGTCGATTTAAAAACTTGTCTTGAGTTTAGAGTTTACATGCCTTCACAACTTGTAGAAAGCGTTGGCTCTGAAGCTACTAAACAGCTGGATGTGCGCAGTAAACTGCCTGATCATGTGCTGCTCTGTGTCCGTTTTCAAGCAGTTGAAGTTACTAAGCAGAGTGTAAACTTAAATCAGGGGATAAAAAGGAGTAGGCTCAGACACCTCCCTGTAAATTTTTTATGTTTCGAGGTGTGTCATGATGCCCTATTTGGGATCATAAATCAACTGCAAAATGGCAGTAGAACTCAGGAAAATATAGATCAGTGTTATGGCAGACTTTGTGATATTTTGCATGGTGAACTAGACAAATACTGCACAGGTAGAAATTACGTGAGGAAGAGGAACTACAGAACTAAACAACTTTTTTGGAACACTGAACTGAATGAATAACGGTATAATTTGCGAAAGGGAGAAAAAATGTATCTAAGCTGTAAAGACAGTAGAAGGAGGATTTTGCATGAGGAATTTAAACTCTGTCAAACTCTTTTTGATAGAAGGCTGCGATTTTTCAAGCGGCGTTTTAGGAGAGGACAAGCTCTACAGTTGGAGCAAATGCAATTTAGCAATCCTCAATTATTTTGGAGAGAAATAAACAGACTTGGGCCACAAAAGACTAAGCTGATCCCTTTGGAAATAGTAATGGAAAACAGGGAATCTTCTTTTGAAAGTGCACAAGTATTAAAAAAATGGGAGAACGACTACAGTAGCCTCTATGCTTGCAGTAATGATGTGCTTTTCAATGATCAATTTCTAAAGGAAACTTGTAAATTAAAACGTGATCTTGAAAGGAGGATGTGTAATTCACATACAGTGTATCACCTCAGTGACATGTTAAATAATGAAATTACATTAATGGAGGTGCAAGATGCTATAGATCGCGCCAAAGTAAAAAAGGCAGTGGGCGTGGAAGAGCTCTCTAATGAGGTGCTCAAATCCCCCAACTTGTTGACTGTGTTACATCCTTTATTTCAAACTTGTTTTAATACTGGCATCACACCGTCCATGTGGGATAAAGCAATAATTATTCCCATCCCAAAATTAGTAACAGCAGACCCCAGAGTCCCCCTAAACTATAGAGGCATCAGCTTGCTCAGTACGGTTTACAAGCTCTATTCTGGCGTTTTAAATAAGAGACTCACTGATTACTTGGAGTTTAATAACGGGTTGGTGGATGAGCAGAATGGCTTTAGAAAAGAAAGAGCTTGTATCGATCATATTTTTGTTATTTCATCAGTCATAAGAGCAAGATTAGAGGAGGGTAAAAATACATTTGTTTGCTTTGTTGATTTTAAAAAGGCATTCGATTGGATCCACAGAGACTTATTGGAGTATAAGTTACTCTGCTCTGGCATTCATGGTAAATTCTATAATGCCATTAAAGCTTTATACAAAGCCCCAGTCGCTTGTATTCAGTTAAATAATCTTAGAACTGGCTGGTTTCCCACACCTTATGGTGTAAAGCAAGGTGATGTGCTCTTGCCCACCCTGTTTGCTTTATATGTGAATGATCTGGCTCAGGAAATTAAGCAGGAAAATTTGGGAATTTCAATTGGAAATATTAATCTGAGTATTCTTTATTCTGATGATATTGCCCTGGTGGCTGAAAATGAGTCTAATCTTCAGAAAATGTTGAATATCATGGAGGGGTGGTGTAGTAAATGGAGACTCGCAATCAACAGGGAAAAAACACAGATTATACATTTCAGGAGGAAATACGAGCAGCAGAGCAACTATGGATTTCTTTTTGGGTCAGTGAATTTGAGTTATACCCCCTCTTATAAATATTTAGGCTTTATTTTCAATGAATATATGAATTTTTCAGAGGGAAGGAAAATGTTGGCAGACTCAGCAGGTGGCGCTCTGGGTGCCATACTAGGTAAACTGAAACTATGTCCTGATCTGGGTTTTGTTACTTACACTAAACTATATTACTCTATGGTTGCTTCTATCCTTTTTTATGCAGCAGGAGTGTGGGTTGCTGAGGAGGCTGCCAAATGCAAAACTATTCAGAATAGAGCTTTGAGGTGCTTCCTTGGGGTGCATAAGTACACTACTAAGTTAGCTATTGAAGGTGATACAGGTTTGGAAAGTTGTTTGGCAAGGCAGAGATGTGAGATGATCAGACTGTGGAACCGCCTAACTCAACTGCCAGAGGAGAGGTTCACAAAAAGTAGATTTAATTGGAATAAAGTACACAACCATGCATGGATCAGAGAGATATCTTCATTTTTTTCACTCTTGGATTTAAATGCACATTTTATGAATAATTTACAGTGTAATTTAAAGGTGGTTAAACAGAAATTGTCATTGTTACCTATACAAATCATTTGATTTGTATAGGTAGAATCATGATGTATAGTAAAAGACATGATAATCCAATCTGAGTAGGCTTACTGAGTACTGTAATGAATATTGAGTTGAATATTGAGTAGGCGTACTAAGTACTGTAATGAATATTGAGTAGGCCTACCAGCTTGAGGATACATTAAATAGAGAAATATTCTTCATACTATACAAAGTAGAACACAATTTAACATCAAGGTTACAATTCCCATTCATGGGGAACGATTTAATGTGCACACACAGTTATACAGTGTCCCATGCTGTACATTTGAGAAGAGTGGCTTTTTGGCCTCCCAGAAAATAACAAAGGCAAAGATTTGCTTTTAAGTATTGAAAACCACAGAAAAGTGAAAATGTTCCCATGGATTAGCAACTTTTACTGTACTTACAGTACTTAGCTAGCTAGCTAGTTACTACTAGTTACTACACAGATTAGCAACTTTTACTGTACTTACAGTACTTAGCTAGCTAGCTAGTTACTACTAGTTACTACACAGATTAGCAACTTTTACTGTACTTACAGTACTTAGCTAGCTAGCTAGTTACTGCAGTTACCGTTACTTGCTAGCACTAGCTTGCAAGCACAAGCAAGCTTTAGTGCTTCCCTAGTAGCTCTAATTAGTATTATACAATGTAGTAATATGCAATGTATGTGTAGTAATAAGCAATGTAGTTAAGACAATGTAGTAATAGGCAATGTGTACTGCAATATGCAATGTACTGTAGTAATATGCAATGTAGTCCTATGAAATGCCTCATTTCCATTTTGGGTTTCAAAATCCAGGTCTCTTATCATAAATTATGTAGAGCCTCATATACCATGAAGATGAAAATCAAAGGACCAGATGCAACCAGAAATCAGAGTGAGGCTTCATCTACTACACCAACCACATCTACTACACCAACCAGCTTATCTGGAAGACTAAGTAGAGAGAATACCAGTTCATTCAGTGTCCGAAGAGACTGCTTCATTTGCGGGAAAGACTGCGTAATACCAGAGAACCTTACATCAATCTCCACCAGCACTGGAAAAAACACCAAAGATAAAGTGCTACATGCAGCAGAAGAGAGAGCAGATGAAGAAGTTAAGCTACGAATGCTGGCATATAAAGATCTCTTTGCTTTTGATGCCAAGTATCATCGAAGCTGTCTAGCACATTATATCTCTGACAGAAATGTGGCTGCAGCTAAACGAAAGCATCTAACTGAAGAAAAGGAGTCCACCCATGACAAGGCCTTCCATGCACTCACTGAAGAAACTGACCAGACATTGTTACCACAGGACATAGATGTAACATCGCTGAGTTCCATCACAGAACATTTTCACAACAACCTAAAAATGCTCTCCACTGAGTCTGACGTGAGTAAATATGCCTCATGGAAGTTGAAGGAGAAACTGCTGAACCACTACAAAGACAAATTTGTTTGTTGAACGGCCAGGAAAATCAGACTTGGTTTGCTCAACCAATTTACCCATTGGCCTTGCTATGAGGGAGGCTGCTCTAGTCAAAGAAAAGGAAACAAAGGAGACTGATTCAGTGAATTTGGAATGTCATCCAACAATGTCTGAAACTCACATATTACACATGGCAGCAGGTGTACTGTGGAAAACCATGGCAGAAGTAATGCAAGACCCTGGCTTTTATGATAGTAGTGAACACCTGTCTCTTCGTTCATGTCAGGACTATGTACCCAACCTTCTCTATGACTTTGTGAACTGGTGTGTGGATACAAATGCATACACAACTGTCCAAACTTGTGAGGAGCCTTCTTCAAAGGAAAATCTCTGCGTAATTGCAATCTGCCAAGACATCATTGCACAGTGCCGCCTGATGCACACTTCCATAACACTTAGAGCTTAGATCGGGCCCAAAAAATCCAGCCCGACCCGGCCCGAGCCCGTGCACGTTATGTCCGGGACCGGCCCGGCCCGTCCAAATAACTGTAATTATGGGCCTGAGCCCGATTTAACCCCGACATTTTTCAATAAGTTGGCTGTTATGATTAAGAGTATTAAACCACAATTCTTGTGGTGTTTATTTTAGGATCCAGGTGGTGAAGGGCTATGCGCACACAATGTTGCAACATTGGACATGTGGAAAGAATGACGCAGTTATTCGGCAATTAAACCACCGTTTATTACTGAACAGTACAGGTTACTGTTGGCCGTAACCACGCAAAACAACCAACAAACAACAACTTAGCTGTAACTCCATCTGTGCACTCCTGCTCTCTCCTCCAGCTTGCTCATACACACACCAGCACACGCACTCACACAGTCCTCCTCATCCCCATCACACTCACACCCTGCACCTCATTCAATCCCAAACATGCCATTAACTCACAGAACATTGACATTATAACAGAACATTTACTGCTGGGTCACTCCAATACATAGCCTATAACATTATCAAATCATAGCTTTTTTTTTTTTAAAAAAAAAAACATAATATCTGACCGGCCCGCCCGACCTTGCCCGGGTTGGGCCAGGCTTGGGCTCGGGCAGAGAATCTAAGCTCTAATAACACTAGGGGCTCGAGTTTCCCGGTGCAGCGCACGGTGGCGCAGGGTGGCGAACCCCACGCAGAGCTAGTTTCAAGCAGCGCAACGCGAGGCGCGCTCAGTTTGGTAGTTTGGCAGACCGAGGTGTGCTGAGATGGGTGTGGCGGTGCAGCAGGTGGAGGTGTCGACAGATCCAGCTTGGCGCAGTGACAGTTTCGTGCCAAAAGGCTTCGCCGAAGGTGCGCTAAAAGCTCGCCAACTGAAACCACGTCTACTGTCAGCGCAGGGGGAGCGCAGCCGGTGTAAGCTGAAGTCTGGCTGATCGGCGGACAGTGCACACATGTCACCAAAACCTCACAGGCAGGTTTCCAGAATGTCAGGCACATTAACGATGCAATAAATAGCCACAAAACCACTATTCAATGCAACTATCTGCAATCAGTACATAAATGTATCTCTATATCGACTGTCCCGTCACATCTGATGTCAGATCAAAGGGGATTGGCACGTTTGGCACGCGTAATGGAAACCCAACCTGATTTGATTAGCACAGTTGCAAACTAATCAATCAATCAATCAATTTTATTTAGAAAGCCCAATATCACAAATCACAATTTGCCTCACAGGGCTTTACAGCATACGACATCCCTCTGTCCTTTGGACCCTCACAGTGGATAAGGAAAAACTCCCCCAAAAAAAACGGGGAACTTTAACGGGGAAAAAAAATGGCAGAAACCTCAGGAAGACGTGCAATAGATGTCGTACAGAACAGATCAGCATAATAAATTAACAGTAATCCGCATGACACAATGAGCCAGAGAGAGAGAGAGAGAGAGAGAGAGAGAGAGAGAGAGAGAGAGAGAGAGAGAGAGAGAGATATGCAGGTAATGACAGTAGCTTACAACATTATTGAAGGTAATAATATTATAGTTGTAGTTCTGGCTACTGTGATACAATATGCTGAAAGTATGTATTAATATCTGGTAGTATACATGTGTGACAATAGTCTTATGTGTATAATAACAGTAGAAGTATGACTAATGACTAAAGATGGCAGCAGCAGCAGCAGGAGGCATCTGGCAGGACCACGGCAGCAGCACAACCACACACGTCACGCTGTCCAGGCACCGCTGCGATATGAGTTAATCTGAGAGACAGTGGAGCACAAAGGCTCCGGAGAAGAAGCCGAGTTAGTGACATCCAGAATGGCCGAGTTAGCAAGATGCAGTAATAGAATACGAGAGAGAGAGAGAGAGAGAGAGAGAGAAGGAGAGAAGGTGCCCGGTGTATTATGGGGGGTCCTCCGGCAGACTAGGCCTAAGTCAGCCTAACTAGGGGCTGGTACAGGGCAAGCCTGAGTCAGCCCTAACTATAAGCTTTATCAATATAAGTTAACAGTAGGATATTAAATTCAATTCTGGATTTTACAGGGAGCCAGTGCAGAGAAGCTAAAACAGGAGAAATATGATCTCGTTTCTTAGTTCCTGTTAGTACACGCGCTGCTGTATTCTGAATTAGCTGGAGAGTTTTTAAGGACTTACTAGAGCTACCTGATAATAGAGAGTTACAGTAATCCAGCCTAGAGCTAAAAAAAAGCGTGGACCAATTTTTCTGCATCTTTTCGGGTCAGGATAGGCCTAATTTTTGCAATATTACGCAGATGAAAAAAATGCAGTCCCTGAGGTTTGTTTTAAATGAGAATTAAAAGACAAATCTTGATCAAATATTACACCGAGGTTTCTTACGGTAGTGCTAGAGGCCAAAGCAATGCCATCAAGAGAAACTATGTCATCAGATAAAGAGTCTCTGAGTTGAACAATAACTTCAGTTTTGTCTGAATTCATCCAAGCTTTTATGTCTTTAAGGCAGTTATGGAGTTTAGTTAATTGATTACTTTCTTCTGGCTTCATTGATAAATACAACTGAGTATCATCCGCATAACAATGGAAATTTATAGAGTGATTTCTAATGATGTTACCTAAAGGAAGCATATATAGAGTAAATAGGATTGGTCCGAGCACAGAACCTTGCGGAACTCCAAAACAAACTTTGGTACGTAAGGATGATTCATTATGAACGAACCAGCTCAGTGCAGAACCCTTTAGGCCAATTAAGTGATCCAGTCCCTGCAGTAGAATTTGATGGTCAATTGTGTCAAACACAGCACTAAGATCTAATAAAACAAGTACAGAGACAAGTCCTTTGTCTGAAGCAATCAGAAGGTCATTTATAATTTTAACTAGTGCTGTCTCAGTGCTATGATGCACTCTAAATCCTGACTGAAATTCCTCAAATAAATTATTATCATGGAGAAAATCACACAGCTGGTCTGCAACTACTTTCTCAATTATCTTTGACATAAAGGGAAGATTAGATATTGGTCTATAGTTGGCTAACACCTCTGGATCCAGGGTGGGCTTTTTTAGTAGAGGTTTAATTACAGCTACCTTAAAAGACTGTGGTACATAGCCTGTTAATAAGGATATATTGATCATATCTAATATATGAGTGTTAACTAAAGGGAAGACCTCCTTAAGTAGTCTAGTTGGGATGGGGTCTAAGAGACACGATGATTTAGATGAAGAAATCACTGCTGTCAATTCTTGAAGAGAAATTGGGGAGAAGCAATCTAAATATATATTAGGTTTTACAGCTGTGTTTGAGGTTAGATATGTACTATCTGGGGACAGGAGGTCATGAATTTTCCCTCTAATAGTAAGAATTTTGTCATTAAAAAAGCTCATAAAATCATCACTGCTGAGGGCTAAAGGAATATTACGCTCGATAGAGCTTTGACTCTCAGTCAGCCTGGCTACAGTGCTGAAAAGAAACCTGGGGTTGTTCTTACTGTCTTCTATTAATGCTGAGTAATAGTTTGCTCTGGCATTGCGGAGGCCCCTCTTATAAGTTTTGAGACTGTCTGTCCAGATTAAACGAGATTCTTCCTGTTTGGTCAATCGCCAATTCCTTTCAAATTTTCGCGATATTTGTTTTAACTTACAGGTTTGAGAGTTATACCAAGGAGCGAACTTTCTTTGCTTTTTTAACTTCTTTTTAAGAGGAGCTACAGAGTCGAGTGTTGTTCACAGCGAGCCTACGGCGCTATTGACAAAATGATCAGAGTCAGTACAGGAAACCTCTGTTACTGAGGGACTTGGTATTGAATTTAATGATGGAGTAATCTTTTCCTTAAATTTTGCAACAGCACTATCTGATAAACATCTAGTATAGTAACTGTTGCTGAGTGGCATGTAATCGAGTAAAAAGAAATCAAAAGTAATCAGATAATGATCCGATAGCGAGGGATTCTGTGGAAAGACTTTTAGGTTATCAATTTCAATTCCATACGTCAGAACTAGATCGAGGGTATGGTTAAAACAGTGAGTGGGTTCATGTACACCCTGACTGAAGCCAATGGAGTCTAATAGTGAAATAAACGCGGTAGCCAGGGAGTCATTATCAACATTGACATGAATGTTAAAATCGCCTACAATAATAACTTTATCTGATTTAAGAACTAAACTGGATACAAACTCTGAGAATTCAGATACAAATTCAGAATACGGGCCAGGAGCACGGTACACTATAACAAATAAAAGTGGCTGCGAGGTTTTCCAGGTCGGATGTAAAAGACTAAGAGGCTTTCAAAAGAATTATAATCAAGTTTAGGTTTCGGGCTGATAAACAGACTAGAGTTAAAAATGGCTGCAACTCCCCCTCCTCGGCCGCTGCCTCGAGGAATGTGGGTATTATTATGACTGGGAGGGGTGGACTCATTTAGACTAACATATTCATCTTGACACAGCCAGGTTTCAGTGAGACTGAGTAAATCAATATGATTATCTGATATTAATTCATTTACTAACACTGCTTTAGACGACAGAGACCTGATATTTAACAGCCCGCATTTAATTCTCCTGTTTTGTCTTTCTGTCACAGAAGAGGTTTTAATTTTTATGAGGTTGCTATGCACAACTCCTCTTTGTTTAATTTTAGATTTAAATAATTTAGGTGGTTGGGGGACAGACACCGTTTGTGTAAAACTATGAAAACTATGGCTGGGTAACTGAACTAGAAGCTCAGAGAGGTGTATAGGACTGCGACTCTCTGTCCTGGTCTCAACTCTGGGTTGTCAGGGATTTAAATTACTAATAAAGTTTGCCAGGTTCCTAGAAATGAGAGCAGCTCCATCCAAAGTGGGATGAATGCCATCTCTCCTAATAAGACCAGGTTTTCCCCAGAAAGTTTGCCAATTATTAACGAAACCCACATCGTTTGCTGGACACCACCTGGACAGCCAGCGAGTCCAGAGAAAACTATGAAATCCGACATTGTTTTTGCGTATTCACACACCGAGGCAATATTAATTTTAGTGACCTCCGATTGGCGTAACCGGGTGTCATTGCCGGCGACGTGAATAAGAATCTTACTGAATCTACGTTTAGCTTTAGCCAGCAGTTTTAAATTTGATTCAATGTCGCCCGCTCTGGCCCCAGGGATACATTTGACTATGGCCGCTGGTGTTGCTAGCTTCACGTTTCTCAGAATAGAGCTGCCAATAACCAGAGTTTTATCCTCAGCGGGTGTGTCGCTGAGTGGGGAAAAGCAGTTGGAAACGTGAACAGGCTGGTGGTGAGCCGTGGGCTTCGGCTTGGAGCTATGCTTCTGGCGAACCGCAACCCAAACTCCCAGCTGAACGGGAGTTGCCGGAGGACAGTTAGCAGAGGCTAAGGCTATGCTATGTGGCTCTGCACCAGCTACAGGGGGCTGGCTAACTACCGCAACTACTGAATGGTTTTCCATGGTGCAGAGCCGCGCTTCTAATTCACTAAGCCTCGCCTCCAACGCAGCAAATAAGCTACACTTATGACAATTACCACTGTTGCTAAAGAAGGCAGAGGCATAACTCAACATTTGGCACACTGACCAAGAAAGAGCAGAGGGAGAAGCCATTGCTAACTGTAAAGCTAATGTAGCTACCAAGGCTAGTAATGTGCAATAACAGCTAAGAGATTAGTGAGAAAGTCGTAGAAAGGAGGAGAGCTATAAGTGTTTAAACAGAACCAGTGTGGGTTAAGACTTGAAGTAGACGTTAAAACAACTGAAGTGAGAAAGCAGAAAGCAGGCTAGCAGAATCCACCAGAGCAGCACAGAGACGCTGTCACAGAAACACCGGAAATGACTCAACTCGCTTACCGCAATACATCAGCACGTCAGCAATCACAGAGAGTTCACATCCCTCTCAGCCAACCACAAACAGCCACAGCATCAGATAGGGAGTATATATTCAGCAACTGTCATCTTAGAAAAGTCAAAAGAAAAGAAACCGAGTGAGACTGCAAGACAGAAAGAGAGAGAGCGCGCGCGCACGAGAGAAACGCAACATTGATTTACAATTGTGGTGACCTCCTCCCAGGCTACCTTTGCATCATCAGCCCGTGGAGGTCTGCTCGCAGTTCCGTATATTCGGACACTGCGAGCTTGGACCTCCCGGACCAAAACATCAGTTTCCTCCTGGGAGAAGTTTGGTGGTCTGACGCTGCTGCTCTCTTCTGTCATGGCCAATTGAGTAAACTCTCATTACGCCTTTGCGCAGCGCATTTAAGGGCGAGGAGAGGGGCTCATTTGATTGGTGTGATGTGAAATGGCTGTGTAAAACCCACTCCACGCCTTCTCTCCTCCCTCTTTCCGACTTGCGCCGGTAGGAGGGACGGAGGTGGGATAGAGGAGTAGCTGTGCCAGGGCGCACGGTGTGCCAAACTTACAAAATCCACCTGGCCACACCCAGTTGGCGAAGCGCAGGTGCACTGCGCCTCTGCCGCTCCCAGTCTGCGAAACTAGAGCCCTGGGGCTTGCAATTATACGATATCATGAATTTGGAAGCAAGGCACTCATCAATGAGTTACATGCTATGGGCCACTGTGCTTCATACAATGAAGTGAGGCAGTTTCTCACATCGGTTGCTGCTGATCAAATCACAAGGAATGAAGGCACCTACGTACCCACTGACCTCAGCGGAATCTTGGACCATGGTATGGTTGATGCTGCAGTAGACAATTTTGACCAAAATGAGGAGACCCTGGATGGAAAAAAGACCACTCATGCGATGGCAACAGTTATATACAGATGAGGTCAGACCACAACAGAAGTCCATCGTCTTGCCAGGATTCCACAGAAGTCCCTTTCTGCCTTCAACAACTATAATGAAGATGGAAAAGACCTTCACAGGTAGGCTGAACATATTACCTTTGTGTACTGTCAACGTCAAGTGAATTAAGTATGTTGTATAAGTTTGATTTTCAAAGTAGATGTATGATGGCACAACTAAGACTTGTTTATTTATTTATCGTTATCGATACTTAAGACCACCTGTCAGACCAGAACCTCAAGCCATACCTGAGCCATCCCAACTTCTGAATGCAAAGAGTGACATCAACAAGGAGGAAGGACAGCATGTCCCATCCTGGTCTGCATTCAATGCATTCATCACAGATAGGTCACTGCCAGTCGTCACTGTGCGATACATGCGTTTTATAAGAGCTTCACCAACAGATTATTACACAATCTACACAGCACTGATTCGCCTTACACAGTTCTCTGCACTACTGGGGCAAAAGCATATACTTGTAACTGCCGACCTTGCAATTTATAGCAAAGCCCAGGAGATTCTGTGGAGCAAACTACCATCTCATAATGGAAAGGTAACAATGCGGTTGGGAGGCATGCATATCACAATGGCATATCTTGCCAGCATTGGCATGCTCTATGGAGATGCTGGACTGCTGGTCATTTTGATTGAGTCAGACGTATATGGTGAGAACACTGCACGGCAAATGCTCCAAGGCAAACAACTGTCAAGAGGGGTGAGAAGCTTCATCATCCAAGAAGCTCTTTTTCGACTCTTTTGGAAAGCAATGATGTCATGGACAAGGTTAGAATAGCTGCAGGATGTACAACATTTGCAAAAGACAGGACATCAACAAAACAACGCATCAATGAAATCGAAGATCAACACATGGATGAAGTCATGAAGTCAGTTCACCTTTTTTCAACAACAGGAAGTAAGCAGTCTGTCACATTTGCTTATTGGTTCACATTCATACAAGGAGTAGACCTGCTGTTGAAAATGCTACAGGCAGAGATGGATGCAGACTTTGAACGTCACTTGAACTGTATGGTGGAAGTTTTACCGTGGTTCAAGGCTACTGGACGAAACAACTATTCCAAGTACATGCCAATTTATGTTGACGAAATGAGAAGACTTCAGCAACAGCAACCAGAGTCAGTTTCTGCAAAAAGGTGGCTTTGTTGCACGGCGGTCTGACAAGCGGAGTTTCAACTGCGTGCCAACTGACCAGGCCCTGGAGCAAACAATCAACCATGAGGGCAAGAGTGAAGGTGGAGTTGTTGGTCTCACTCTTAAGAAGGGAGCCCTCACAAGATGGTTGATGACACGGCATGTGACAACAGAATATGTGGATGCCATGAAAGAGCTTTGTGGCAAAAAAAACAAAAGGTCCACAAACCCACCAAGAGCATGGATCCTCCAGAACCATCTGGGACAAGACAGACATACAAAAGATCATGGAGATTGTGGATGAAAACCAAAACCCTTTTGATCTGGATAGTGTTCCTTGAAGAGCTTATAAATATTGTCACTGGTCAAGTTGCCTCTGAGAAGGTGGCAAAAGATTTGTCCACCAACAACACCATAACCAGCTGTTCATAGAGTAACACCTTGTGAAGGACACAAGAAACAATAATTTCTGGGACCCAGAGAAAAAAAAGTGCTCCGTCACTTTTGCAGATATGAAAGCACCAGTATCACAAAGCAAGTCCGGATAACATCAGATGGACTCGGAGGTTCTTTTCAGAAGATTTCTAGCAGTTTCAAGCCAAAGAGATGTGTCAATGGAAAATGTGTTGTCTCATGAGTTAGCTGCTGTACCACCTGCTTTATTCTATGATGATGATGGCAGGATGAGAAAAATGTCGAAAGCTGACCTGGCCAAGTCAACTGTGACACGTGAGTCCCACTTACCTGATGTAACAGCATCATCTGCATACATCATAGATGGTATGGCTTTACTCCAGAGTCTCAATGAATCAGGGTTTCAAACTTTCAGTGACCTTGCAGAACACGTTCTGAGAAGAATAGTTTCACTGCTATTGGGAGTGGAGAAATTCAGTTGTGTTGCCATGGTTTTTGACAGATATGACCACCCAAACTCCATCAAGCAACAGGAGAGAGAAAGACAAGGAGCAGTTGGAGATGCAAGACCAACACATGATCTCAGGACACACAAAAGTACCAAATTACAGGAGGTACATGTCAAGCAATAGCAACAAGGCTATGCTTTCAGCTTTTGTGTGTAATTACATAACCAGCTCAGCTCCATGTAGACTCACTGCCAAACAGACAATCATCCTGGCTGGAGGTTTTGAAGATGAAGAAGAAACCAAAACCATCTGAAAGGACAGTGTGGAAAGCCTGCCTGATTTGATGAGTGACCAAGAAGAAGCCAACACTAGGATAGTGCTACATGCCATCCACCTGGCCAAGACATACACACAAGTCATCATTAAGTGTGATGACACTGATGTCCTTGTGTTGCTCTTGTATTATGCAAGTTAAAGCATGTTTGGATCAGCTTCAATCATAATGCACAAAGGCCATAAAGAGAGGTTTGTGCCAATAACTGAAGTCTGCGAAAAGCTGGGAAAAGAGCTGTGTCAGTGCCTTCCAGCTTGTCATGCACTGACCGGCTGTGATACAACAAGCAGCTTTTTTAAAATAGGGAAAACGACTGCAATCACAAAGCTGCAGAAGCACTTGGAGGACCTGAAAGACCTAGGTCAATTTGGTTTGACATCAAATCTCCAAGACTCATTGCCTGTAGCCAGATGTTATGTCCTCATTTTGTATGGCTGCAAGAAAAATGAGAAAGGGGATCAGTGCACCACCCTGGACGAGTTGAGGTATGTACTGGCATCCACCTCGGACATGCCTGCCTCTCAACTGCCCCCAGCTGAAGAAGTATTTAGGCAGCATGTACTGAGAGCCATGTACCAAACGGCTGTTTGGTGCCACAGTCATCACAGAAAACCAATGCTCTGGAATCCTGTGGGGAAAGGCTGGAAGTTGATGAATATGCAGCAGCACAAGAAGTGCGAGACCTTACACATCTCTACTGCAAGGACAAGCAATGCAGTCAACAGAACAAATGTCCTTGTTTTGCAGCTGGCTTGCCCTGTATTGAGTTCTGTGCCTGTGACTCTGTGGAGTGCCCCAATAGAACTGCAGATGATGGCATAGTTGAACCCTAGACTGCTTATGTTGGGTGACATACACTACCGCTCAAAAGTTTGGGATCACTTGGCAATTTTCTTGTTTCTCATGGAAACACCTATGAAATTAATCTGAATAGGCAGTATGGCAAATGAACATGACATGGTTACATTGTCAGAGTTAGAAATGATGATTGTAATGGAAATGATGAATGTGTACTTCAAACTTTGCCTTCATCAAAAAAACCACCTTTTGCAGCAATTACAGCCTGGTAGACCTTAGGCATTCTAGCTGTCAATTTTTCAAGGTAATCAAATGAGATTTCACCCCATGCTTCCTGGAGCATCTCCCACAAGATGGACTGGCTTGACGGAGTCTTCCTCCATACCATACGGTCAAGCTGATCCCACAACAGCTCAATGGGGTTCAGATCCGGAGACTGTGCTGGCCACTCCATTACAGTCATAATTCTGGCTGACTGCTTACTCTTTAAATATTGCTGACACATTTTGGACGTGTGTTTTGGGTCATTATCCTGTTGTAGGATGAAATTGGCCCCTATCAAGTGCTGTCCACAGGGTATGGCATGTCTTTGCAAAATCTTGTGATAGCCCTCCTTCCTCAAAGTTCCTTCCACTCTGTACAAATGTCCTATTTTACCACCTCCAAAGCACCCCCAGACCATCACGCTGCCTCCACCATGCTTGACTGATGGTATTAAGCACTGTTCTTGCATCTTTTCATTTGTTCTGCGTCTCACAAATGTTCTTCTGCTTGATCCAAAGACCACAAACTTGGACTCATCTGTCCACAACACCTTCTTCCAGTCATCCAGTGTCCAATGCCTGTGCTCTTTTGCCCATCTCAGTCTTTTCTTTTTATTTGCCAGTCTGAGATATGGCTTTTTCTTGGCAATTCTGCCATGAAGTCCAGCATCCTGAAGTCGCCTCTTCACTGTTGATACTGACACTGGTGTTTGACGGGTACTATTTAGTGCAGCTGCCAGTTGAGGACCTGTGAGCCGTCTTTGTCTTAAACTACTCACTCTCAGGTATTTGTCTTCTTGCACAGTTGTGCACCGGGGCCTCCCACTCCGTTTACTGTCCTTGTTAAAGCCAGTTTGTGCTGCTCTCTTAAGGGAGTAGTTAACAGCATGGTAAGAGATTTTAAGTTTCCTCGCAATTTCTCGCATTGAATAGCCTTCCTTTCTAAGGACAACAATAGACTGACGGGTCTCTATAGGAAGTTCTTTCTTTCTGGCCATTTTGAGTCTCTCAACAAACAAACAACTGCTGATTCTTCAGATACTAAACCAACCTAAAGAATGCCATGTTCCCTTTTGTGCTCCCTTATTAGTACAATGGTTTTCAGCTGTGCAACACACCTGCAAAGGGGTTTTCTAATGATCAGTTAGCTTTATAAAATGATTAACTTGAATTAGCAGCCATACCAGGAGATTGATGCAGAGGACTGACAGTTGCTGATAATAGGCCTCTTTGCAAAAATGTAAATCATTCTTTCAAAATCAGCTGATTAATTTTAATTGTTTGTGAAATGGATCAAAATGTTTGTGAAAGGGAAAAAAATGTTTGTCAATTGCATGAAAATGTGTTTTTCTTTGGAAAACAAAGAAATTTGCAAGTGATCCCAAACTTTTGAGCGGTAGTGTATCTATACTGTATATAATTGATTATTCATTTAGGATCCAAATGATGATTTATCTTAGATTCTCTTTTTTTAAATTTATTTAGTCCAAACCTTCAGTGAAATCATTTGTAATATGGTGTCATGCAGCATGTTGATTAATAGTCTATTACAGTAGACCCATACTGTCAGTGTTATTCAAAGAAAAGATTAAAATACATAGAATGTATTTAAAATTAGCTGGTTTGCATTAAATATCTACAATTTCTGCCTTCAATCTATGGTTTGTGTCCCTTTACACATTTAGGGGATGCTTATATGGACAGATAAATATGGAACGGAGAAGACTGGACAAGGCTACACAGTCTTTGGCTAAACCTGCTGTCTGTATAGTGTTACTGCATTCCAAAATTGCTTTATATCATGACTCCACAGGCCTATACAAATCAATTGATACCAAGAATGCTATTGTAGCCTATAAAAATATGACTGGGTGTACTGTTGTTCAATGAGGTCAAGCGGAGATCAACATTCAATTTCTACTGGGTATTTTGTCAGCAGAGTAATTGAGTAAAACCTACATTAATTTAGACTCCTAATTTAAAATCTCACACATCTTACCTTTCTTCTGGTACCAAAGTTATGCCTGCAGCCCCTGTAGTTTTTGAGATATACTCATTTGAATGTTGGGATGTTGTTTTAGGCGGAACATAAAAAAACATGCTCAGGGCTTAAGGTGCTGGCTGCACTAGTTGGGCTGGTGACATCAGAGGGTGAATAGTCAAATAACCTACTTTTATGATAAGATAACACTCTTTGGAACATATTAATAACATTTTGGGGTGATAATTCTCCTTACTTTAATAATAATAATGAGAGACATATATATATATATATATATATATATATATATACTGTATACATATACATGACTTTTGGATTTTTTATTTCCTATTCAATTTCCACCTATAATTTGTGTGTATACATTTCAAAAATGGACAGAGGTATCGGTGAGATCTTGCTGTATTGTATGCAATAACTGTCTGTGAACATCCAGTCAAAATTTGGTGACATTCTGATGATTATTTCCAGATATTATTATTATACTTATTTACAGTAACAGAGAGACAGAGAGAGAGAGAGATTTTTAATTTAAAATGGACCTTTATTCCAAGGTTACTCCTGTTGACACAGCCATTTTACAGACACTACAAACTACAAAATAGAATTTACAAAACTACAGCAGCAAATAAACCACAGAAAAACACCAGGAAAACCTGCCAAACCACACCAGGACTGTATCAGAAATTGAGAACCAAGGAGTTCTCCTGCACAGAACAAGACATCTCCTGCACCCCACAAATGTCAAAAAGAGCATCCATCCAGGTGGTCAGGCTGTAAAATCCAAACTCCATATTGAGCCAAGCAGCCAGCATCCCCTATAACATCCTGACTACACCCTGTGACCCCTGACTCCTCACTCCTTCCTAGTTTTCCAGATAGCTAGCTTGGCCCACCCTGAAAGGTAATTAATCAATATTGTGTGGATCTTTTCTTTGCTGCATACTGGACTGTAAATAAAAAGTGGAAATGAGAAATGTTTTGCTAAACCCTGAAACCAGTCCTGTAGCTGTCTGAACGACCTGCTGAGCCGGGTGTACTGAATGAACAGATGCTAAAGTGTGTCTGTCTCTGAGCAGAAAGGACAACTGCCCCCTGTACCGGGATCAAGGTGCACCAGATATCTGTTTGTAGCTATGGCCCCATGTACGATCCTCCACTGGAGGTCACCCATCCGTTTGTCAACGGGGGCTTTGTACAGGGACCACAAGCAGCCCATCGCAGATGATCCAATACCAAAAAACTAACTCCACCTCGATACCTTCACCCCTGCCAGTTAGTTCGAAACCTTCACAGTGATGTGATAAATGGCTTTTTTCCCCACTGACTCAAAGTCCACCAGCTCTGGGGTCTTAAAAGACAGCAGGGTGTCCTCCTCATCCTGCCACCCCCAACAGCCCGAGAGATACCCAGGGAAGGAAGGACATACTCATGTTCATCATCTTACTAGTCAGAGAGAGTACAGTCTTCAGCAAAAGCTCTGAGGGCAGCTGACAGGGAAGTACAGATCTCCTCCACCAGCCTGAGCAGCAGTCTGTTGGAGCAGATGTCAAGCAACTCAGTCAGACGAGGGACGGACGTCTTCATTAGGTGACTCAGCTTCACTATGCCACCCGCTCTCAGTCTGGTTCTCAGACTAATAGATGACAGGACCTGAGAGGAGATGGAACTGGTTCCAAAGAGGGGCTCATCAAAGAGCCACATCCCAGGTGTCCCCACAGCCTCTCAGTGTATTGAGAAGACCTGACATGCCTGTAAAACAGACTGGTAAAAAGGTGTCAAACCAGTCTATATACTGGTGCTGGAGCAGGAGGAGGTGTTTGTCCAGTCCTTAGCATCCATCTCTCCTCAGCAGCAGACAGGCCATCCAACGCAGCCCAAAGTCGTACAACAGTTTTTGAGCTGTCTGCAGTCTGAAGGCTACGGTACGAGATGTGATGTCCACCAGGCCCTGTCCTGCACTGGCAGGTATAGCACAGACGAACGCAACCAGTGTTGCCCTGACCAAAGGAAGTCCACAAAAAATCACCAATACCTTCACACCCTGCCCCCAGCTGAGATTTCCTGGTAACTGAGAAATCTGCCACTGCCCAACCAGCAAACCTTTACTCTTCCTCCAGATTGTCTTTGCTGAAGATGCCCTCTAATGTAACTCTAAACTGTCAACCAGGAGAGTCACATCGCTCTGGTCTCTAACAAAAACACTGATGTCATCCGCATAGGCAGATACCACCAATGAGGGGCACTGTGGCAAACCTGGCAGTATAACAACTGCCAGCCTAGATCTCAACCTGCTTAACAGTGGTTCAATGGCTAAAGAGTGCAGCAATCCAGAGAGAGGACACCCCTGCCTAATGCCTCTCTGAACCTGCACTGGACAGCTCAGCCCACCACCCACCTTCAGCACACAAAAAGCGTCCTTATTGAGCAACCTCAACAAAGACATAAAGCTCTCTCCAAAACCAAAAGCTCTCAAAGTGGAAAAATAGAAAATGATTTTCAATTCTGTCAAAAGCTTTTCCTTGGTCTAATAAAATGACCCCCCACATCAATATTGTACAGCTTGCAAACATCAAATAAGTCCCTCAAGGAAGATTTTGTCCATGGTGGATCTGTCCAGTACACAATATTACTGGTCCCTGTGAATTAATAAGTCCGTAAAGTTTTTCAGCCTGTTTGAAAGCACTTTAGAGAGGAGTTTATAGTCTGCACACAGCAGAGGTGGTTAAAGGAAGCAGGTAACAGTCCCATCTGAGAGCACTTCTGCACCACTTCCCACAGGACAGCTCCCAAACACCTCCAGAAATGCTGGTAAAAGTCCAAAGGCAGGTGTTTGTCCAGTCCAGGAGCTCCACCAGGAGCCATCTGACCCACAGAAGCAGTGAGCTCCTCTAGAGAGATGTCAGCATTCAGGGCAGCCCTGCCACTCGAGCCCAGTTAAGGAAGGCCCTGCAGCAGCTCATCCACACAGTCACTGCTATAGTCCTCCATTCCAAAGAGGGTGCTGTGAAATTCCACAGTATGCTTCCTCATCTGGACCAGGTCTGAAGTCACAATACCATTTAAAAACGGAAATTAAAATGACTGGTAAAAATAGATTATGACCAGATTTTTATGACCCTGTTGGTCAAAATGGCCGGCGACGAAAAAGTCTAGCGCAACGTCTGCTCCAGACTCCGCAATAGTTTCTACCCCTGGGCCATAAGAACTGCCAACAAACACTGATCAGCCCCCCTGTTTTAATTTTAGTTTTAGTCTAGTCTTTGTGTCAAACTGTCATTTTAGTTTTATTAGTTTTAGTCACGTTCATACTCTTTTTTTGTCTAGTCAAGTTTCAGTCAACTAAAAGTCTGAGCATTTTATCCTTATTTTAGTCAGAATAATCCATGACTATTTTCATCTCGTTTTAGTCGACAAAAACTGATTTCGACATTTTAGTCTAGTTTTAGTCAATGAAAATTGTATTTTAGTCTCTTTTTAGTAATGCAATTCTATTATACCCAGTCAATATAGTATAAGTACCTAGTATAGTAAAACCAAACCAAAATTTTCTTTTCTAAATTAGCTCCCAGTTAGAGCTAAATATATATTTATTTATACAAAACTTAGTTCCAACCGAGTAATTTGATTGGACAAGAGGCATTCCGTGAGTGCTGATATAAAGTATAACATCACTGGGACATGTAACAGTAAAATTACTCCGCTCACAGGTGTTATAAATACAACCGTTAACTAACCAACTGTCACACTCGCTACATTGACACAAACCGACACTAGTGTTACACCAAGAAGATGGATATTTTCCCCAAAGTTACATTTGAATTAAAGTATGAGTAGTCGTCAGGAGAGGACGAGGAAAAGGAAAGCCAGGACTCTTCTGTGCAGACCTCCAGGTGTGTTTGTGTAACATCAGCCAACCTCGACAAACTGGAGAGGAGCAAAAATTAAGCGAACACGGTCAGGAATTATCAATGATCATCTGATGAGGTACCGATGAGGATGAGGGAGAGAGGAAGCTGAATCTGGCCATGCCAACAACCAGGTTAGCCAACGTTTCATCGGCTGAACTGGACAAAGTTACACAGTTGCAGATCAATGTAAATACAAAGTAGCTTGTGAGTTCCTGGCGTGTGTGCCACGTTGCCTGGCAACAGACTGGGGGAACTGTTTTTTTTTTTTTCCACGGAGCTACATAACATACTTAAATAATTTATTTCATCACCTTTTGTTAACATTTCTTTACTCAGGATTGCTGTTTAAACTGTTGTTGAACTGTTGGGTTAGGGTTAGGGTTACACACACTTTCCCCATCACACCCTCCCAATTCTGCCTTTGATACACCTCTGTCCCAAAGAACACACCCAACACCTTCATCCCTCTTTCCCCCCAGGCAGACGGGGCACTGCCTTATCTGTCCATCTACCCACCTTTAAGGCCTCACTTTTATCCCAGTTTACTTTGGCCGAGGAGGCCCTGATACATAACCAGACTATCCTGAAGAGCTATGACATCCCTTTGATCCCAGAAAAACACATTTAAATCATCTAGATACTGTCAAAGCTTGGTTGTGGTGTGCTCCTGACAAAGCAAACCCACTGAGTCGGCTTCTCAGCCTGCACAGCAGAGGTTCAAAAGCCAGACAGTACAACTGCCCTAAAATGGGGCAGCCCTGCTTTACACCCCTCTGCCCCACCCAAGAAACAAAGTTATAACCAAACGAAAAAGCTTTGAGCACAGAGAACAAATAGCTATGGCCCACCCTGTCAAAAGTTTTTCCTGATCAAGAGATATGATGCCAGTGTCTAGATGATACAAATTACACATGTCTAACACACCATGAAACAGGAAAAGGTTGTCCATTATTGTTCTGCCTGGTACACAATAGGACTGGTCCATATGAACAAGTATGCTGAGATAGTCTTGTAGCCTGTTTGAGCACTTTGTAGTCTGTATACAAAAGGGCCACAGGTTTCCAGTTCTTAAGTAGCGCTAAGTCTCCTTTCTTGGGAAGCAGGGAGACAAATGCCCTCCTAATAGAGGTGGGCATCACCCCTGCACGAAAGCCCTCCAAGAGCAGCTCATGCAGGTCAGGACCAACCAAGCTCCAGAAATGCTTGTAGAAGTCAGTGGTGAGTCCATCTATCCCCAGAGCTTGACCTGAAGTGGTCTGCCCCACAGCTGTGGTCAGCTCCTCAAAGCTCAGTTCTCAAAGCTCAGTTCTCTGCCCAGGTCAGCCCTTTCCTCTGGACTGAGCTGAGGGAGCCCCTCCAGCAGCTCTGCAACACTGGTGGGATCGCACCCCTCTGCCCTGAAAAGGGAAGAATGGAAAGAAACAGCATGGCTCCTCATCTCATCGGGCTCTTTTGTCACCCTGCCTCCAGGGAGCTGTAGGTATGTCATCAGCTTGCTCCTTGCAGCAGACTTCTCCATACTGAAGAAGAAAGCACTTGGAGTGTCCATGTCTTAAACATTGAGGAAGTGGGACTGAACAAGAGCTCCTTTCACCCTCTCCTGCATGAAAGTACTGAGCTCTAGTTTTTTCTCCTTCAGCAGGGCAGGGCCCGAGCTGCTGGCCGTGGCACCTTCAGCATTCTTTATGCTGTTCTCCAGCTCCTGAACTGCTGCTTTGACCCTTGTTGTGGAGTGTGATGGAAACTGCTGGCAGAAGATGTGTATCTGAGTCTTGCCTACCTCTCACCACTGCCTCAGTAAATCAAAATTGCCATTTTTACCTTGCAAGCAGGACCAAAAATCAGCAAAACCCTGGCAGAATACACCGTTTTGTAAGAGCTTGTTGTTAAAATGCCAGTAAGACTTAACTTCCTGTGCCAAAGAAATGATTAACTCAGCAGTAATAAGATTTTTGGGAAGTTTTTCCTTATCCACTGCGAGGGTCCTAAGGACAGAGGGATGTCATATGCTGTAAAGTCCTCTGAGGCAAATTGTGGTTTGTGATATTGGGCTTTATAAATAAAATTGACTGATTGATTGAAAAAGTTTAAAAATGATTACAGGGCTCTGTGAATCAATTGTATAATATTGAGTAGCTTTAATAGTGGAGGGGACAGTAAACTGATTAAGGTGAATAAAAAGTCTGTGAAAAAGAGAGACATTTACATTCAAAAGGGGAAAACAGGGGCCTCAAGGATTAGTAGAACCTCTGTAAATTGTATAAAGACACAGAATATAACTATATTCAGTTTACTGTCCCCTCTACTATTAAGGCTACTCAATATTAGACAGTTGATTAGTAGGAAAACTTGTAGAACATGTCTACATACAGTAAGTTACTCAATCATACCCAAACTGTACAACTCCTCCCTCTGAGTGGCCCTGAGACTTTTTCACACACTGCAGTAATTTAATTTAACTTGTGCAATAACCCCATTCACCCTGACTGTATATATTCTTCTTGTATATATAATCTTGTTCAGTTTACAATATATACATATATATATATATATATATATATATATATATATATATGTTTACGTTTATGTTTGTTAATAATTCCTGTGTATTTAACTATATATTTGTTAATACTACTGTTTAAATTTCTTACATTTTCACATATCTTTCCTGTCTTGCAAGGAGCACCTGTAACATAAATAATTTCCCCTCGGGGATCAATAATTTCTGATTCTGATTCTGATTCTGAAAGTTTGATTCAAATTGACTCATAGGGGGCCCTACACGCTCAAAAAGTTGATATCTCATAATCAGCCAGAGATGTTTGTACGAAATTTGGTTTACATCATCTAGGGTCATGTCTCAGTTGATGCACAAAATTTGAAAATGATTGCTTAAAGGGGGCATGGTTTATTATTAAATCAAAATTTCAAGACATTTCATTCCATATTTTAAAAAATCATACTAAATCACCAGTGTGTCCTACAGAGCTAAAACTTTTCAAGCACATCCACTGTGACAAAACGTTTCTGGACTGCAAATTATAGTCAATTCAGAATTCCATCACTCTATATTCTTAAGAATATACATCTACCGTATATCGCCAAAAGTATTCATCTAATTGCAACCACCATTGACAGAGACATTCTTTGCATACTAGATGTCACATATTTCAAATGGTGTTCAGATCGGTTCAACGGTTAGCTCACAGTGATATTCATTATCTTGTTGTAATTTGTACTGTATGCACATACATACATTTTCTATTTCATCTAATTTCTAACCAAATATCACCAAAATACTTGACAATATAACTGAAATCAGCAGAAAAATGTATGATTTTTCTCAGAATTGTATCACCAACGCTTTAATTGTTATTGATATCTCATTATTTTTTGAAAATATTGACCAATGAACTTCAAAAGGGGCTTGGCTTAACACATGAATAGACCTAACTTCACAACCTTTGGGCCAATCATCACAGAACTTGCAAGCTATAGGCTCGTTTCCACTGAGGAAGTTCCTGGTACTATTTGGGGGGCAGGAACTACTACAGGAATGTCCTCTCGCTCAGCCCTCTCAACCGCTGTGTCTCCACTTTTACAGGAACCTTCCTCCTACTCCACTCTCTCAGTGGAGACACGGCGGTTGAGAGGGCCGAGCGAGAGGACGTTCCTGTAGTAGTTCCGGCCCCCCAAATAGTAGGAGGAAGGTTCCTGTAAAGTTACCGGGCTCTGGATGTGACGTAATCGTTGCACGACCATTTTCAGTCCCTCCGGGATTTCGCAGAGTTTTTTTGTGATTATTGCGATCAAAAATGCTTGATTTTGCAGCGACTTTTCTCAAATATTGCAATATAATTTGTGAGGTTTTTTGTTATTTTTTTGCAGAAAAATTGCGGTAATTGGCAAAAATTGCAAGTCAACAAAAAAATTGCGATTTTAAAAAACAATGAAACTACTAATGAAATGAACTAATGAAAAAAAGAGTCGTATATAATAATCACTTCCTAAATGATTAGCTGATAATTAGCATACTTCACATCAAAGAAACAGCCAGAAATATTTAGTTCTCATATTTTTATTTTTATTTTTGAACTTATGAGAACCATGGGCTCAGAGTTAGAAAACCATTCCTGAGTAAAAGTAGCTTCACAAAACAGTGTATGAGAAAACAAAGGCAACATCATCAGTAAAAAAAAAATTAAATAAAGTGCTTTAAACGGTTTTAAATAATATTCATTCAACACAAACTAAACAAAAACAAAGTGCAATCCCAGACATATGTCTGTAAGGGTGTATAAAGCCCATGTAAATTAAAACAAACTGTACGCACAAAAACAAAGTGCGATCTCAAGGTTACACCTGTAAAGGTGTGTGGTGTAAGCTGAGTATAAATCTACAACTCAGTGTCCACTGTATCGTGCTCCATGTCCTCTCCCTCATCTACCATCTCCTCCCTCTCAAATGCTCCACTGCGGAGTCGTTGGTTGTGGTACAAGAAGACCAAGGCACGCAGATTTTGGTTAGTAGTTGATCTCCTTCGGTTAGACAACACAAGTTTGTAGATGCTGTTGCTTCGTTCAGCATCAGCTGAGTTACAGACAGCATCTTTGTACCTTTTGGCCAAGGTGCTCAGCACAGGAAGTCTCTCCTGTAGGCCATCCCACAACACATCTAAATCCACCACTCCACATGATGCAGCTCTGAGTGCTGCTGGACCCAGGGACTGGAGGTAAGAATGTAGTTCAGCGTTAGGCACGTCAGTGAAACCTGGAATGGCCTTGTAGCTTGATACGCGGTCATTCATGAATGCAATATTGCCAGGGTCAAATACCCTAACTTCCTTAAGAAAGTGTATGCCTGGTTGCCCGTCAGACATGTACTTAGTGAGTTTTTCCTCTGCATTGCTGTAAGCCTGGTCAACTGTGTAAAGGATTTGTGTCTTTGTTGCAAATGGTAGATCAAACTCCTCAAACTAATGACCACATGCCTCATACTGCAGCTCTTTGTTGGCAGCCAAGGTGACCTGCAGATCCTCCAGATAATTGAAGATCTTTGTGGTCACCGGGCATCTACTCTGGAAGATGTTGAGAAGCTGGAGGATGACTTTGCACTTGTCAGCCATGATGTTGATCTGGACATTCAGGGACTGAGCTAGGTTTGGGTCTTGCAGTGTGTCGTGGAGTCTCTCCACAGACTGTGGTGCACTTCTGCCACATACCTGTGAATTAAAAGCAATTAAAAGCATGCTTGTCCTTATTCTTTCTTTTTAAAAAGAAAGAATAAGGACAAGCATGCAGTATTCAGGTTAAATGTAACTACATTTACTTAGGCTGTGATATTTGTTTGATCTAATTAAAATTTTAAAGTGTGTGTGTGTATGTGCAGGTGTTGCTAAAATGGAGGTAAAAAGTGCATCAAAAAGGAAAAATGTTCCTTCTATTCTGTAGTTGTTAAGTGAAGGAAGGACTTACCCCCATTTCCATCTCTATGAACTCCTTGTACAGTCCAAAGTGCTCTGAGTGGGACTGCACAGCAGAAAACCATGAGTTCCAGCGTGTTGCACAGGGATTTGGTGCCATGGTAGCCTTTTTTCCTGCTGGCAGCTTGTTTGTCATGAAAGTCAGGTACCTTCTTTTGCGTGATCCAGCATGGTAGAACATCTGGGAGAAACTCATCATGAAGCTGTTCAGCTGATCAAATGGTTTGCGGAAGGCACTGCCGATGAGGTTCATTATGTGCGCCATGCATGTTATGTGCAATAAATTGGGGAATAAGGACTGCAGAGCAGCTTGGAATGCTTTCTTCATGTACGCTGCGTTATCAGTGTCGAACACAATGACATCTTCATTGTTAATACTGTATTCTTGCAAACATTTCACAACAGCCACAGATACAGTGGAATGATTGCACTGCTCCAGGAAAACAGTGTCTGCGAGGTAGGCCAAGATCCTCCCGGATTTATCTTTCTCAAGTGGTGCAAGGAGGATGTTTAGCACGCATCTCCCCTCCACGTCAGGAGTCTCATCAACTATCACAGCAACAGGTTTTCCTGCAAGATGAATCTTCAGCTCTTCTTTTTCCTTCTGGTATACTGCTCCCAAGTACCTCTCTTGAAGCTGGTGAAAACCTGGAATGGCTCCTCCATTCACAACTTTCTCCTTCAGAAATGTCCTCATTGCAGGGTGGTCGCTCTTAGAGAGTGGAATGTTGACAGCAGTGCAGGTGGCGACCCATTTCTCACAAATCTAAAAATAGAAATGACAGCCGGATTTCAGTAAAGTAATTAATTTAAACATAATTCATTTTTAAAAGCATTTAATTTTAAACTAGTGGGCTGTATGTTACTCTTTTCTCTGTGTAACACTTATTAAAAACTTTTTCATATTCTCACCAACTATAATTTTGTATGAAACTCACCTCAATTCTTTCGGCACCTGAAACAGTTTTCGATGTTGTGGCTTCGGTGACGGTGATTTGTCTGCCACTGGGCTGTTGCTGTGAAAGCCTTTTGACACGTTTAGCGGTGGGGAAGTGGCTGTCCAGCGATGACTTCCTTTTGTGCTCCACCACAGTGTTGCACGGAGTGCAAAATAGTTTCCCCCCCACTTTTGTGTAAGACATCAGGATATTGTTTTACGCGGCCTTGTGCCGTTATTTTTGTCGGTAAATGCGAGATGTTCGCTTTCTTCATGTCGGGGAATGCAATGTCACAATGCGATGACGTAATTTTGTGACTGGCGCGCGACTAACACGTCACTTCCGGGTGTTTTTCAAAATAATGCAGAGAAATTGCGGGAATTTGGAATAATTGCAAGCTGCCGCAAATATTGCGGGGATTGGTTGAATTTGCGTTAATTATTGCGATCACAAGATCGCGATTTCCTGGAGGGACTGCATTTTGACCAGGGCGACGCAGCGTTAGCTGTTAGCCCTTAGCGTTGTCTGTAATACTCAGTAACTCAATAAACGTCCGTGAAAAAAAAAAAAAAAAAAAAAAATTCCTGTGAGCTGTCCCTGTCAGCTGCAGCCACTGATGCTTTCTAGATATCGTGATTTCACAAAACTGAATAAATACCACACACAGCAACACAAAACTGCTTTGCTAGCTCAATCATGTAACTAAGATATCCGCTGGAAAAAATATTTCTTTCACGGACCGTTTATTGGGGTTACTGAAGCTATGAACAAGCTAACCCTTGTCTGCTGAGTTTTAAAAATGCCGGCTATTTTGCCGCTTTCTGTTGACGTCACATACCATCTTGAGTATATCCAATCAGCACCAAGTAATCCTCAAGCCCCAGCCAGGAGTTTTTCGGGGCCGTTCTGAGTACCTACTCCAAGGCAGGGACTTGTTTAGCCCCACCACAAATGCAAAAATTGACATGGAATCACACAAATCAGATTATAAATCAGGAATTGATTGTCCAATCATTAGAAATCTTGCAGGGTATGTTAAATAACAATGATGACCCAAGTGTGTAAAATCATTTTGAAATCTGTCGACGGGGGGGCGCCACAAGTTCCAAACAAGTGCAATGGTCTTTCTCAAAGTTTGGCCATAAATCAGTGAGGGTTTGTTTAAACATCAACACACTCCTGGTAGAGATTTGGACATAAATGAATAAGCATCTGTCTGACTGTCATAAAACCTGTTGTTTATCTGTAACATGTGCCCTATCGGGGCTTGACACTAACTTTTTTCCCAAGGAGCACATGTGCTCAAAAGTTGAAAAAGTAAGGAGCGCACAAAGAACTTTACGAGCACAATGTAAATTGATCAAATAATGTGTTTTCCGTAATAAACTTGATGCAAATAGACATTTACAAGCAAAATTATGTAATGAAATTGTATACAAAATGTACAGAAAGGTAAAATCATCAAGTTTTGAAAAAGTATTGCAATTTAATTTTGTCTTTAATGTTATTATCTTATATATATTATCTTTGCAATATGATTATCTTATATAATGTTATTACTATCCTAAAACATTCTCCAGGTCCTCTGAAACTCTGCAGGACTTTTTTTCCACCCTGCCCACCAGTGGTACTGTGGCGAACGGTCCATAACTGCGGGGAGAACGGAGCAGGCTTCCCCAGAGGTCCGCCGCTTTTCCCGGTCCCTCTTCTCTGCCACACTTTGACTTATTTCCACCCAGCCAACAGCCTGGCCGTGGAGAACGGTCCCTAACTGCGGGGAGAGCGGAGCAGGCTTCCCCGGAGGTCCGCCGCTTTTCCCGGTCCCTCTTCTCTGCCACACTTTGACTTATATCCACCCAGCCAACAGCCTGGCCGTGGAGAACGGTCCCTAACTGCGGGGAGAATGGAGAAGGCTTCCCCTGAGGTCCGCCGCTTAACCCGGTCCGTCTCCTCCACACTTTGACTTATTTCCACGCTGCCGACAGTGGGACTTATATTTATTGTGCCGACGGTGGCTTGGAAAACCGCCCATAACCGTGTCACACGGGGAAGAGGGAAGAGGGAAGGCAGCTGGAGTTCCATTTGCGGTTAGATTATCATATTTTTTTTTTATTGACAAAAATATATGCTGCTTCGGCTGATTTTTTTATGCACACATGTGCCCCTAAATATTTTTTACAGTTCGCACACACCTATTTTTACACACTGTCGAGCGCTGCCTATACTGTCAGAGGTCTTGATCTTTCCGAGCTTTCAACTTCCATGCTGGCTTGAACCCCGGAATTGCCACTTGCGGCTATATTCACTACACCTCTCTCAATCACCTCACTGACCTGCGGCTCTTCCTTAAGAAATACGACCACAGCCTTATTCATTCAAGGAGCAAAAACCAGCTTGTCACGTCCGGCTTGTTCTCCTAGAGCAGTGGGCACTGGGCTCTGGCGGGACTATGCGTATCTCATGCCGGTTAGATGGGGGCGGCATCTCGAAGGACGCCATTCCTCCATCAAACAATCAGCAACAACCGGCAACACAATCACCAACCAGCCAAGAAAAGAAAAATATCAAAATTTACCTGATCATGCAGGGGTGAAGTCAGAAACGAAGGAGAAACCCCCAGAAGTACTACCAGAAACAATTCAAAACTCCATGCCAGACACTCACTCACTCTCACACACCAGACACTCTCATCACCACCAACTCCCAGCATGCAGTGCCAGTGCAGTGCAGTGAGAGAGAGAAGGAAGAAATAAAGAAGAGAGAGAGAGAGAGACAGAAAGAGAGAGAGAGAGACAGAAAGAGAGAGAAAGAGAGAGAGAGAGAGAGAGAGAGAGAGAGAGAGAGAGAGAGAGAGAGAGAGAGAGAGAGCAAGGTATCCCTTTAAGGTCATGTCTTTAGTGATATATGTGGGAGTTTGAGGGTTATTGCGAGTTCACACAAATGAGACAGATGCAAGGTCACAGTGACCTTGGATTTTTGACTATCAAAATTGAATGAGTTCAGTCTTGAATCCAAGTTGGACGTTTTGTGCCAAACCTGAAGAAATTTGCTTAAAACCTTATTAATATTTCACGATCATGACAATGAGATAGATGCAATGTCACAATGACGTCAACCTTTGACTACCAAAATATAATCAGTTAATTCAAGTCCATGTGGATGTTTGTGCCAAATTCTAGAAAATTTCTTGAAGACTTTTGTAAAATATCACATGATCTTAAGATGGAAATAACACTTTTAAATGGTTTTCTTCACTGTTTGGTTCAAAAATTAAATGTATTTGAACATTAGACCTGGTGGGCTGGCAGCCATCTTGGATTTAACCTCTCACGGTCCTCAGAGGTCAAAAATGACTTCCCTGGACATTTGACAATAAAACTTAAAGTATGTGCTAATTATGTAAGAAATTTCATGCTATTTACAGTTAATGCATATTTATTATGAGAGCTTTTCCACTGAACTAAAAGGAAATTAAATTATGAATAATAATGATAGTAATATAGAAATAGATACATACAGATACTGTCGGCAGAATCAGGTCTTTAAGTGTCCAAAAAGTGTCATCTATTGTTACACTGCTGATTCACGATTTAAAATAGACAATACGTTGTTCTCTATGAGGGGAATACATAATATACACTTTTCATTCATGTGTCGGGAAGGTTAAAAAGCCACAAGAGGGCAGAACCACACGATGACCTTTATCAGAGACAGTGAACGTGGTGAGGAATAAGTTCTGTGTACAGATTTAGAATGAAGAGATTTGATGACCTGCTGCAAGAAGCTGGATGTCACAAAGAGGCCTACGGGAAAACTTTACACATAAGCAACTGTTCAGACTTAATTATTTGTGAAGTCCTGGCTGTGGTTCTTTATATTTCACCTGGGTTGTCTCCAGTGAAAGCCACCACCCTGCAGCTCTCAGAGAAACCATATCGATGCACAAAGTAGGAGGACACGGGACCCTGCAACAACAAGAGGGAGCAGTGAAAGTTTGTCTCAGCCCAATAGTTATCAGCCTCTTTCATGTCAAGGACCAATAAAATGATACACATTAGGTCATGAATAAGATTTCACTTCAGAGGCCTCCATCTGATAAGATTTTGGTCGATAGATGTGATTAAGACTGTAGTTGAGGAGATAATTGGAGAAGAAGTGGAAGCTCTGATTAGAATACTCTTATGACTCCTACTCACATTGGACTCCCTTCTATAGTGAACTAAAGACTGAAAATAAGCTTCTTCCCATTCATGTTGGGGACCCCCTGGAACTCCCTCAAGGACTCCAGGGGGTCCCTGGACCCAAGGTTGAAAACCACTGTCTCAGCTGACTTCCAGTCCAGTCTACAGAGGAAAATGTTGGTATTGTACATATCTGCAAACTGCAGATACATTACATTTGTCCATTTCATACTTCTCATATCAATGTTTCTAAAGTCATGTAGTAAAGATTACATGTTTGTACACGTAATCATGCGTGACACCTTGGGGAAATGCCTGCTGAGCTGTAGATCACTGTGAAAGTTCAACAAACAAACAAACAACAACAGTTGTTTTTAGCGGACCACTGGCAGCATTTCAAGCGGTGATTGTGGCACCAAAACTGGGTGTTTTAAACCAAAATATGATCTTTTCTAACCATAATCATGTGTTTTATGTGCCTAAACATAACCACACATTTAACAGAGCTTTTACATATTATTGAACAAATGTAACATAATAACATGCAGAAATGCATACATCTACTCTGATGACTGGGTTGTCACTTTATCATAAATATTTTTTAAACTTTATCACTGAGGTCAACATCACATGCAAACAGTCAAACCACACCAGTATGAATGGCCCACTCTCACCAGTATAGATGTGGAGGGCAGCGGAGCTCCCAGCAGTTCATCCAGATGAGGAGCGGTGGCTTCCAGGCAGATCTCAGACCAGTTTCTGGTCCTGATGTCCAACAGATTCATCCCTGAACCTGAAGTCAGGGAACCCATCATTTCATCAGTCTGTCAGCTGGTGAACAAAATGATCACTTAGCTGAGGTCAGGTAAGATTACTGGGAACAGCAGATTCCATTTTTTTGGCTCTTGACACAACATGCTCTCACTCCCAACTCGTCAAATATTGCTGTTTGGTCTGTGGACTTTCACGTCTACATGTGACGTACTAGGTATCCTGAGTCTGTCTGTTGTTGACGGTCCAGGATGTAGTGTCAATTTATGACTGTTAAATCCATTGTCTTTTCTGAATACATTTCTGTTTTCACAAGAAATGTACAGTTTCTGCATGTTAGATGCATACAGTCTTTTTCAAAATAAACTCACAACATCAGTAAAACACCTTGTATTTATGTTCATTTCCTTGTGTAACAAAACATCATGGTTTGGTTCAATATGCACACAGAAAGCAAACAGTGGCTTCCTGGGTCAAAGTCAGGTACGTGTTGGAACCATCTACCGCCCCTCCCACCCATCCTATAGGGACTTTGCAGCTCCTTATATTTCCTTGTTATCCAGGGGCATTTCAAACTGACGCCGCAGAGTATATCATACCCCCGCAAAAGGATGCTTTTCATTGCCGTCTGACATCAAAATCACTGACTGAGTGGCGGTATTTCACAACTTCAGAATGAGAATGGGTTGCATGACGCATTAAAGTGAAGTAATTGAGACCAAAATGTTTTTCATTTATAGAGAAAATTTTTGTCGATATAAACAAAAACCAATGGAGGACTTAATGTGAAGTTTGATTTAAAGAAAAGACTCCATTCAGGAACATTAGCATTAGCTCCAGAGAGCAGCAGGTTTAATTGCCCTCCTGAGAAGAACTGTTTCTGGGTCGAGCTACAAGTGAAATTAAGGTTTACTTTGTGTTTTACTGTCCTGTCTATGAGAATATAAGGCACCTGTTTTTAGTGAAATGACATGAATTCATGTTGATTTATTTTGGCTGGATGAAAAACATGAGTTGTGCTCCAGGAAGGAAACCTTTGTTGCAGCAGATTTTATTTGCCAAGCTTGGGAGTGAAGGCAGAATTTTTTGTTTAAGACTGAGCTGTAAAATAATCTTGTCATGAGATCTGTGACCACCTTTTGGCATCCTGTAAACCCATTAGGGGTTTGGGCACTTTGTGTGCATGACACAAAAATAAAGGAAATCAATCCATAAAAATCTACTTGCAACCAAAGAGCTATTTTTAATTTTCAGATTGTTTCATTTGGGTAAGCTTCAATATGAAGTATTTTACAAGAAAAACATGCAAACTAGAATTAGCACCTGGCAGCTGTAAGCCTCTGCAGACCGATTAAGTGGCAGTTACCAACCCCCTTTTCAAATAACTGGCTTGCTGGCTAGTTGAAAAGTTGTCTACTTCCACTTTATACAGGCACGTCAACTATTAACCCAAGGTTAAAGGACAACTTCAGTATTTTTCAACCTGGGCCCTATTTCCCCATGTGTATGTGTGCGTATGATTCATGGGTACAACTCATACTAAAACTGGTTCAGTATTGAGGGAGGCGGATGCAGCCGAGAGCTGCGAAACGAGCTAAAACAGTAACGGGGACAAATGCGTCCCGTATAAGTTTGCACATTAAAAGTGCTTTTTTTCGCCACTGACCGGTTAAGATTGCCAGCGCTATGAGTGCTGTGAGTGGAGTCAGCTGTCAGTCAGTGTTGGAGCAGAGAGGGGGAGGGCTGCCCCGCTGGGTACTGTAAGTGAATATGGGTGTATGAAGTGTGTGTTTTTTCGCCACTGACCAGTTCAGATCGCCAGTGCTATCTCTGTAAATAGCATACTAGCCTTTCCCTTACCTCTGGGCTGTGTGATGTCACGAGCTTTGTTCCACTGTGTCTGTAGCTCTCTTTACTAGTGGGACAGCCGTTTTCTTGAGGAAGAGGTGTTTCGGGATTGGATGTCTTCTCTTCTTCGGCTGGCAGCAGTCATCTTGGGAGAAGTGAGCACTGCAGACCTGATGATCTGCAAGGTGCAGTGTCTGGACAGGAGTGTTAGCATCCATTTGTAGCACAACTAGCCACAACTTCAGCATCTTGCCGTCCGACAAAGGCAGCCTGTGAAAGCTGTACAGGGTATTGCGCGACATCCTGTTCTTGCGTTCGGGAAAAAGGCCCATTTATTTGAGCACTCCAAAAACTTCTGTAACACTCCAGGGGGTAGCACGTAAAAGACTCCGTCCCAAACTCTGACTCTTCTAGCGTAACACACACACTTCATATACACATACTCACTTACAGTACTCAGCGGGGCAGCCCTCCCCCTCTCTGCTCCAACACTGACTGACAGCTGACTCCACTCTTTCACACTCACCACTGCCCCAGGGCCGCTACAATATGCTGTCTACAGAGATAGCACTGGCGATCTGAACCGGTCAGTGGCAAATAAAAGCACTTTTATACGGGACGCATATGCCCCCGTTACCGTTTTAGCTACCCAAAACGGTACCCATGAATCATACGCACACAAACACATGGGGAAATAGAGCCCAGGTTGAAAAATACCAAAGTTATCCAATGCCTTATAATTAGCCTGCTGTATCTCATCCATACAATACTGTAAAATGATTGGCTTAATTAAAAACTGATTGACAGCTGGTTCAGGTGGCATAATTGTGAAATTAGTTTTTGACTGACAGAGGACTGTAAGCCTCTGATTGTCCAAATTAAGAAATGATTAGCAGTTGCCACACTCTCCCAAAGTCTGCAGAGACACAACATTGGTATGAATCACGCTGTCGGTCATAGCAGGAAGATCATGTGATATGATTGAAAACTCCAGCATTGCTACTGGTGCCTCTTTCCCACCAACATGGAAGCTGCTCTGTTCCGGTTCCTGCACCTACGTTTTAACCATTCAGAGCATTTTGACCAAAAATAAACTGGTTCAGAACCCAGAAAGCTGGTTCTCAGCTGGAAACAAAAAACAGAGGGTTTTCCTTGAACTAAAGTGTAAACTGTGACAACATCAGTGGGCATCTCTTATATTACAGGCTGGAAATGGTGGAGAAGGCAACAATGGAGAAGTCAAGAAAGAAATCATCAAAAAGCATGTGGTGATCTTATTAATAGGTCCATGCTTGTTTTTCAAGTAAAAACAAATATCTGTCAAAACAAAACAAAAGTTCACAGTGCATTGTCCAACACCCTCCATTGATGACACATATTGATTATAATAGGCGGTGGGCCGAAGCCGCGTATCTGCATTAGTTTTACAAAGTAATGATCCCCGTGCAGGGATAACCTGGATTTGTAAAATTGTGAAGATTATTTTATTCTTCATCAGATCCGGGTTGTTGCCACTCGATATTCTTGCACATTTTTCCACAATTATAATTTAAAGTTTTTTTTAATATTCAGGCAAACGCTGCAGTCTACTACAACAGTTTGACCAATACAACGTTAAGATTTCTAGGGAGAGCCGTCGTTATCGGATTTAGCTACACTGAGCACAGCTGTTCAACGGAGGAATCGGCAGATGGACACGACGGAAACAAGTAAGTAACGTTATTATATTATTAACTTCATTGTCTTGTACAGTATTGAGTTCAAACGCATGACTTGCAACTTGTGTTTTGTACAGTATTGAGTTCAAACATATGGTGACGTTTTGCAAGTGTAAAAGTAACATTAGCGTTAGCTTTAGCAAAAAGCGCTCGCTAGCTGCTTCACGCACTTTACAGGTAAAGTGAAGTTGAAGTGGCTTGCATCTTATTTCTCATTGGGTTATGTTAGGTCTCTTAAGTCCTTGTGGTAGAAATAACCAGGATTGTTGCACGTTTATTAGAGTATCTGCTGACCAACATCGCTGAGTCTCATAATCCAAGCAAATACGCTATGATGATGTGTAAACAATGTTGTCATTTAATCAGTTTCCTCACATAACCTCCATGGAAACAGCAGAAGAGAGCTAACAGCTAAACGAAAAAAAGTAAGGTTTTTGGAAAGTGATTGAACTGATTGTAAATCACGTGTAGCATTAGAAATTTTGTAACAAAGAAACAAAACATAACATATACATTATATAGAAAGCTACATCATTTTTTCCCCTCCTGCAGGAGTCATCACACACACTTTCTGTGTTCTCACTTTTCTTTTTTGACAGGTACCGTGTGTAGTCTCTGAAACAGGAGAAGTGGTATCGTGCCTCACCAGCCACTAGGTCCCTGTCACGAATGTGTAGAAATAGACTCTCATCCTGTCTTTCTTCAGCAGCAAGAAATAACTTAACCTGCAGTGAGTGTTTCACACTGAGAAAGTTTTTCTTTTATTCTCTTCCGGCTGTGTGCTTCATATCTGTATTTTTCATGTTTGCAAATCAAACATTGTATTGGAGCAAGTGTGGTGCTCTCTCAGATGTGTGAAAGTCACTTGTGTGTGATCTTAGAGCCGTGTTTTTGCCAGTTTCCTCACCATCCTGTCTCTGTTGCTACTTCTAGCACTAAAAGACTAACAGAGGACATCCACAGATTCAGGCTTCACCTTGGTTTGAGGCTGTGCACCATTCTTATTCCCCTACATCACTGGGTCGTGGCATCACAATTATTGTATGTGAAGACACATACTTTATTCATATATGTAGTGCTTGTTAAAACAACACTCACTGTAACTCTGACCACTACCCATGGCTTCAAAAAACTAAACTATGCACGTTAATATGTCGCACAAAACAGCAATTTTAGTAAAACCGGGTCATAATTTATGGAGAAAATGTCCTCTGGTTTTCCCTCTGATGTCCTACGTGGCAAGGCAAGGCAAGGCAAGGCAAGGCAAGGCAAGTTTATTTGTAGAGTACAATTCGTACACAAAGTAATTCAAAGTGCTTTACAGGACAAGAAAATGCATTAAAATCACAATACAAAATAAAAACATAAATAATCATTATAAAATGAACTTTAAAAGAGAAGAGTGCAGATAAGATCCTTTCAGTCATATGCACAGTGAAATAGAGCTGTTTTGAGCCTAGATTTGAACATTGTCAGAGTAGAGGCCTGTCTCACATATTCAGAAAGACTGTTCCAGATTTTAGCTGCATAATACTGGAATCCTGATTCCCCATGTTTAGTCCTGACTCTGGGCACCAGCAGGAGGCCAGTCCCTGAGGTCCTCAGAGTCTGAGATGGTTCATATGGCACTAACATGTCAGAGATGTACTTTGGTGCTGGGCCGTGAAGAGACTTGGACACAAGCAGAGCTGCTTTAAAGTCTATTCTCTGAGCCACAAGAAGCCAGTGTAGAGACCTGAGCACAGGACTAATGTGCTCGTACTTCCTGGTTCTGGTCAGGACCCAAGCAGCATCATTCTGGATGTACCGCAGCTGTCTTACGGCCCGTTTGGAGAGGCCAGTGAGCAGGCCGTTACAGTAGTCTAACCTACTAGAGACAAATGCATGGATAAGTCTCTCCAAGTCAGGTTTAGACACTATACCTTACGACTGCTCTGTCTGTCTGCAGCCTTTTATTTAGCAGAGCTGTCCCCAACTACCCACTTCTGCAGCTGCAGCTTCGGTCTGCAGACAGCCTACTTTCAGGAACCTCCGTGAATCAACGAGTTGAAGCCAAGCAGTCTAGGACATCAGAGGGGCAACCAGAGGACATTTTCTCCATAAAATATGACCCGGTTTTACTAAAATTGCTGTTTTGTGTGACGCATAAACATGCATGGTTAAGTTTCAGTTTTCAAAGCCGCGTGTCACAGCCAAAGTTACATACTGTTGCTTTAATAGTTGGCTTAGTACTTGTGTGTCCAAAATAAGGAGTACTAATGCTTGCATATTTTTCTTAAATAGGTCCCATACTATTCTGTCCTACCTCACTTGGGAGGGAATAGCAGTTGTATAAAAATGTTGGGATTTTACTTTTGTGTTATTTCAGTAGATCATCTGAGATTAGGGTGACCAGACATCCCCAATTTGGCTGACCTGTCCCGAGCTAGAGCTGTCCCCGAAAATGTCCCCAATTTCAACTGTGGATTAAAAAACATGTGAAATAGACGCCACAGCTCTGATTCTGGTAGCACACAGACTAATGCAGTACTACCTGTGAAACTGGCTCCCTTTTTTGGTCCAATATTATTATTATTATTATTATTATTATTATTATTATCATTTTTCTGTACGGAACCTTTGTTTGTTTCCGCCGGAAGCCATGTTGATTGGGGAATGTTTAAGTGGCACACATTTGTGCTGTCAGTCAGAGGCTTCAATTCATGGACCAGCACGCATGCATGCACTCCGATAGAGGGACTTAAACGCCACCAAGTTTAACTAGCACCCTTGGTTGGCAGAGTGAAGGTATGTTTGTGTTTGTTTGTTTTGTCATTTTGTTGTTTAAACTGTACAAGTACGGGTTAAGATGTCGCTCATGCATATGTTTGGATTTAAGAAGATTGTATGGAGTGTTTTAATCATGGTTAATGGTCAGTTTCTATATAAATATATATTTAAATCGTATTAATTTGTATAGTGGGAAACAGAGTAATATAAATGGAAACGAGTGTTTTTGATGGATTGTAATGGAATGTATTTTTTTTTTTGCTTGTTTTAGTTTCATGGTGCCAAACAAATAAAAGGACGTTTGCACCTGTCAAGATTCGTCTGCTTGTTCGTTTGGGCCAGGGGCCGCTACAACCTGTGACCACTATGTGGGTTGCATTGGCAGAGTAACACCAATATTTTTTCCATATTTTTATTCATTTATTCCACAGACAGAAGACAGAAGCTATTTTATGAGGGCAAAAGAAGAAAAAAGTCAGAGTTGGAGCAGACTGAAGACTTATATTTCACTAACAGTAACATATACCGTTGTTGGTGTGGCTGTATTATAGTGAACTGTGAACATTACCATGTGATAGCTGTTACAATATATTATGATGTGGCTCTGTTTTAGGAGAGGAAGATTACTGACAGAAGAGTAAAATGAAGCAGGAGGAAAAGAAATGTCCTTTTTAATGACAAGAAAATAAAAAACAAAACATTTATGCCTGTAGACCACAATGACATGGTGGTCCATTGCAGTCTTTGAAAGTTGTCAAAATACATGAAACCGCAATTGCCCCCATTTTTTATTTCATAATAATATTTAATGACTTCTGTACCCTGAACTTGAAATGTCCCTGCTTTTCATTTCAGAAATCTGGTCACCTTATCTGAGATGAAATGGAAATAACAACTGTGTGTTTTCCCCTTGCTGTTTTTAATTAATGTAGTTTGTGAATGTTACTGAGCACTTTATTGGACTTCAGAAGTAATGTGAATGAGTGAGGGGCTTAATTTAAGTTGCACTTTTCTTCATCTCAGCAGTGTTCACTGCAACTAGATGGGCAAATGACTCCCTCCTGTGATTGAATCAAGTGGGTGAGAATGCAGTGATCATGGCCGTAGCCAGCTATGAGGTCACCGAGGTCTGGACCTCGGTAAAAATTTCAAAGAGAAAAAAAAAAATGGAAGCAGTCTCAAACAGCATGGTAAACATATTAACACACCGGACAGCTTTTATTTTGAAACGACACGCAGGAAGTTATCTGATGTATCAGCGGAACGCAGAATTATTGTTGTACTAAACCTACTAGTACAAAGTAGCCTGCCATAGAAAAACTATCACCTTACTGTATAGAATTATGTATAGCCTACTATAAAGTAGCTACTAGCTAGAGTGGTCCAAACTGATATTAAAATGCATATATTTTTTAGTCGATTAATGTGAACATTCTCTGCAGCTGGGCCAAATCCCCCTGCTCCTTTTCAAATTCTGGACCTCACTCATTTCTAAACCCTGGCTATGGCCTTGGCAGAGATCTGATTTATCGAATAGATTTTGACTAGGGTTTTGCTCATTTGAGTAGAGTGAAATACAAAGCTTATGTCTGAACAGTGAATTACGCACAATAAACTTGAGTTGTCAGAACCTGATAGTGTGAGAGGATGTCATTGTAGCTCCTAAATTCTTTTCTTTGCTCACAGATTCAGCATTCAAGATTCAGATTTGAAGTTCAAGATCCACATTTACAGTTTCATACTGCATGTTTGATACCAACCTTCTGTTCTATTTTCCTTTTGAATTAAAGCTTCCTTTTCTCTTGTCTTCTGGGCTCATTTTATTTTATTTATTTATTTTTTAAAGATATTTTTGGGGCATTTTTAGCCTTTATTTGATAGGACAGACAAATGTGAAAGGGGGAGAGAGAGAGGGAGTGACATGCATCAAAGGGCCACAGGCTGGAGTCAAGCCCGAGCCGCTGCAGCAGCAGCAGCAGCAGCAGCAGCAGCCTTGTACATGGGGCGCCTGCTCTACCACTAAGCCACCGATGCCCCAAGGCTTGTTTTATTTTTGTTATGTTAGTAAATTGGATGTAGTCTCTGTGATAGCCAGCATTAGCTGGTATAGCATATTCAGCAGGTTCCTGGCTGTGAAAGTTAAATCTCCGCACTGCCTCTTCAGCTATAAGACCATCCATTTTCTGAATTATATGCATACAGCACTCCATTTCTTATGCTAATGTAATGCGAGCAAATAATAAAAAAAATAGCAACAAAGTTTAATCTAGTGGCGGGAGCAGGGTCGTTTCTATGACGTTTCATCATTTTGACAGATAAATGACAGGTGAAGTTCCCAAGCAAGATAACATACCTCAAATTTGTGAAATCAGATATGTTTATTTTGTATAAAGCTCACAAAGAAAATATACATGGTACCTACACAGACTGTTTAAAAAAGTATGTAACGTGTAAAGACCACGTTATGTATTGAAGACATAAAAGAGACTTATTAGGCTATATATGTACGGTTCTACATGCAGCGCCATTTTTCCAAGGTTTTTTTTTCTTTTTTCCAAGCATCCCATTGGATGATAACTACAATAACATCATACATGTTGGATCCCAGACGTAGCTGTCTGCTCTGTTTGCCGGAAAAAAGGTAACATGATAAAGTTACCGATCTACAAAAATGTGCAAGAAGTACCGGTGGCAACAATTTTCTTTTGATTTATCAAAAACTTAAGAAGTTGTCAACAAAAATCTGGGTCCTCCCCCGATAGGGATCATTTAAGTACAAGGAACCACAGCTTCGGCCCACTGCCTATAAAGGTTTCGCTCAAAACTGGTGGAAACGCAGGCTGGTTCACTGAATAGCACCAAGGGTCCAGGAGATATGAACGGAACCAGTTCAAGAACCAGAGCTCATTTGATGGAAAAGGGGTATGGACGGACCGTGGTGATCACACAGGACCCTTCAATTTATCATGTGACCCCTTCGAAGGGTCTCAGCCCCTAGGTTGAAAACCTAAATAAAATTATAAAATAATAACTGACTGAATGAACACTTCATGGTACTGTACCGTCACTGTAGTCGATGGCAGCGTAACCACCGCGGAAGAGAGAGGCTGCAAAGCTGCTGACCAATGAGATCCTCTGAAAACACACACACACACACACACACACACACACAAACATGTGTTTTCAGTGTGTGACACAGGCAAGTAAAATAGTTGGCAGGCCACAAAAGCCGTTGACTCAACTCTTTACTGAAAGGATGAGAAAGAAAGCAAGGAATATCTTGGCAGATAGTTCTCACCCTCTCTTTGGCCAGTTTGAACTCTTGAGCTCTGGGAGGCACTATAGAGTCCCTCTGGCAACCAAAAATGTATTTAAGAAGTCCTTCATCCTGAGTTCCATCAGTATCCTTAACTCATCCAAGTGATTGATGAGTTTTAAACTACAGACAGACAATGTGCTGATTTAATGTCTTAAGTGTTTGTAATGACTCTATCTGCCTGTTTGACTGACTGTCTGCTTTTACCACCCATGGTAGACAACAAAGATACAGTATATTCTATTCGATTCTAAACTGAATCATTGTGACTAACAGTACATGGAAGCTGAGCAATATACTGCTGTGGACAGGCCACACCAAATGTATTTTAGCCACCTTAAAAAATGTCCACTAAAAAAAAAGAAAATATATCAGTTTAATTGTACATAATAATTGGTATATTTTCTCCACTTTACCTTACAAACTAACTGATGGAGACAGCGGTGGCTTCTACCAGGAGGTTATTGTAAACAAACCCTGTGATTTGGTCTGTACTTCACCCACAAAATGACCATTTGCAAATCATTAATCACGCTCTGCTCCCTTGAATTCTCGAAGAAAGCTTTGTTTTTCTCGCATGTCATTACTGATTGATTGGGAACTACATGTAACAACATTGAAACTAGATCAAAACGTGTTTACAAACTCTCACACAACTCGTGCAGTATAGTCCAAGTCTCATTTATCCAGTCGGATGATCAGCACTTCATAAACAGACAGCCATCCCTGACAGGGAACTGAACTCAAAGTGAAACTTATCTATGCTCTCTTTAAAGCTAGACTCCACTGGCAACTAGAATTACTGCCCTGTGATTGTATGCCTCCACACACCAGTAAAGTTTCTCTTACAGTTTACATCCATGTCTGTGAAAACACTGATGCTTCATACATAGAAGATCTATACAATCAGCACAGTTTCAAGGTGGACACCCAAAATTAGTGTCACCTATTCAGTATCTGACCAAATGTCTCCCCTTCTGTTCCTGAGATATGATGTTTTAGAATGGCCAGAAAAGTGTTTAATGCAGAACATTATGATGTCACAGTGAAGCTAACCTTTGACCTTTTGGATAAAAAATGTCATCACTTCATTATTGTATCCTTCTACGGAAGCGTATTGCTGCCACTGCATCACGTAATTACGTGAAAGGTTTATTGTTCTAACAATATCTTTTCACGTTTTAACAATATCTTTTTTCACGTTATAACGTGAAAGTATCACGTTATTTCAAGATATGACATTTTCACATTATAACATGAAATTATCACGTTATTCCGTGATAAGATGTTTTCACGTTATAACGTGATACATACTTCCATGGGAAATATGGGCTAGAGTGATGCACCATCAAAGTGATTTATTAGTTCTCATCTGTTAAAGGTAGAGTCTGGAGTTTTGTTCGTTGCAGTTTGTAAACAAAACATTCAAACTGGGCCCCTCTTCTCGGGCTCAGCTGTGTAGCATCCTGCCCCAGACAGCAGCAACAGCAGTTGTCAGGACCGTAAAGGAAAGGAAATACAGTCCGAGTGAAGCGCTGGAGCCATGGGCCGATACCCGGCCGTCACCGGCAACGGGAGCCTCCAGCGTTTTGTTGTAATGGGCAGGAAACCCAGTCGAGGCTTTAGTTGTCGGTGACGGCCCAGTATCCGCCCGCGGCTCAAGCGCTAGTGGGGCTAGTAACCCTCCTACTCTGCTGTACGCAGCTTTACCTGAGCTCTGTCGTCAACACATTAATACTGATAATAGTAATAATAAGCCACCAAGCTGGACAACGGACTGCCAGACGTTATCCTTTAATTCATTGTTCATAAAATCCTCCCGTTTTTTATCAAAAAGGACGTGGTGCTGTGAAATTATCAACCTTTATGCCATACTGTCCTGCCTGACTGGATTTCGGACTCTCCCGGTCTGCGCGGCTATAAACAAACAATTTCATTGGCCCAGCTGTGTAGTTCCGCAGGCGAATTCCGCGGGGGTCAAAGTCTGGGCAGAAACTGTTTTCACCGCACGAAAGTTCTGCCCCGGTGTGCAAACTTCCATAAGAACCCATGAAATCAACTATTATATTTTTCCGCGAAAATAATCCGCGCGGATATTCGCCCTCAATGAGAATGGACTTTTAAATTGATTGTTATTACTATTATCAGTATTAATGTGTTGATGACAGAGCTCAGGTGAAGCTACGTGCAGCAGAGTAGGAGGGCTACTAGCCCCACTAGCTGTCCCGGATGTTAGCGAGTGCTAGCACGTCTCTCACAGCAGCAGAACCGCAAAGTAAAAGAAATACAGTCCGAGTGAAGCGCTTAGGCCGCGGGGGGATACCCGGCCGTCACCGACAACTAAAGCCTCGACTGGTAACAAGTATGAGGGCAGTTGTGGTGAGCTAGCTCGATGCTAACTTCAGCTAGCAGTAGCGGTTAACATCCGCCGCTAATGCCCACTTCCCAGCTCACCACAACAGCCCTCCTGCCCATTACAACAAAACGCTGGAGGCTCCCGTTGCTGGTGACGGCCGGGTATCAGCCCATGGCTCCAGCGCTTCACTCGGACTGTATTTCCTTTCCTTTACGGTCCTGACAACTGCTGTTGCTGCTGTCTGGGGCAGGATGCTACACAGCTGAGCCCGAGAAGAGGGGCCCAGTTTGAATGTTTTGTTTACAAACTGCAATGAACAAAACTCCAGACTCTACCTTTACTGTAATAGATGAGAACTAATAAATCACTTTGATGGTGCATCACTCTAGCCCGTATTTCCCATGGAAGTATGTAGCCTATTGCAGTTCCCCAACCCATGGCAAGTTCAATCTGTGTTTTTCTCCCTCATAGTCAGCTGTAGCTTCTTACCAGGCTAGTTAGCTAGAATGATGTGAATCTTATCTTGAAATAACGTAAAACCACACTTTAACGTTATAACGTGAAAACATCTTATCACGGAATAACGTGATAATTTCATGTTACAACGTGAAAATGTTACATCTTGAAATAACGTGATACTTTCACGTTATAACGTGAAAAAACATATTGTTAAAATGTGAAAAGATTAGAACAATAAACCTTTCACGTAATTACGTGATGCTGAGCCGTTTGTTTTTTCCTTTTTATCATAATTAGTGTATGAATTCTTGAGTTATGGCCATACATATTTTGTGAGGTCAAACTGACCTTAACCTTTGACCACAAAATTCTGATCAGTTTATTCTTCAGTCCAAGCAGATGTTTGTGTCAAATTTAAATAAAGTCTCTTAAGGTGTTCTAGAAAATTGCATTCACAAATGTGACAGACAAGGTCACAGTGACCTTGACCTTTGACCATCAAAATCTAATCAGCTCATCAATGAGTCCAAGTGAACATTTATTTGCTGAAGGTATTCTTGAGAAACCTCTTTCACAAGAATGAGACAGATGAGGTCACACAGACCTTGGCATTTGACCAATGATCACAAAAAACGAATCAGATCATCATGGACATTTGTGCCAAATTTGAAAAAATTCCTTTGGGTCGTTCTTGATATATCGGGCCCTATTTAGATGGTCTAAAACCCGAAGCGCCAGGCGTGCGGCGCATGGGCGTGTCCCAGTCACTCGTTAGTTAGACAGCGCGTTTTCTGACTGTGCGCCATGGCGGAGAGTCTAAAAAAGTTGGACTTACTCTGTGAATAAGTCATGGGTGTGTCACCTCTCATTCCCTTTAAAAGTGGCACGATTGGAGCGCACGGTGGAGAGCTAGTTAGATGGCGGACCTACCAACTGGAAAGAGTGAGCGTTTTGACAGCTGAGGAGACGATAAATGCATCTCTATATCGACTGTCCCATCTCATCTGATATCAGGTCAAAGGGGATTGGCACCGTTTGGCACGCGTAAACGCAACCTGATTTGATTAACACAGCTGCAAACTAATAAGTTCACGTCCCTCTCAGCAAACCACAAACAGCCACAGCATCAGATAGGGAGTATATATTCAGCATCTGTCATCTTAGAAAAGTCAAAAGAAAAGAAACAGAGTGAGACTGCAAGAGAGAAAGAGAGAGCGCGCGCGCACGGGAGAAACGCTGTCAACAAATTGTAAGTTATTCAATTTTATTTTAACCCGGGAGGTTAGAGAGCCCAGCTCCCTCTCCAGCATCCTGAACCCCCTGCCTGAAGGTGCAGGAAGGGCTGGTCCCGTGGCTGCACCCGGGCCCGTGTGGTCTGGCTGCACGCTGGCTGCGGAGCTTCCCCCCGGTGCCCCCGGCTGTGTGGTGGGCTGTGCGGCCGCTGTGCATCCTCCTCCTCCTCATCCTCCTGACAAGATGATCTTCAGTTTTACGTTCCAAAAGCTTTTTTTTTTTTAAATATACATTTGTACATGTTTATGTTTTTAGTTCACAGAAGCTGGTTATTGTTGTGTTTATGTCAAAAAAAGTTTATCAAACTTTTTCACGTCTTTGATTTTGTGATTTACATGAATGAATGATCACAATTCATTTGGGAAAGACAAGTTCATTTTGCAGGCCATGCATCATCAGCCCGTGGAGGTCTGCTCGCAGTTCCGTATATTCGGATACTGCTGGACCTCCCGGATTATGATGATTATTATTACTGCGATTAGATCGTGCGATTAGACCATTAAGACGGGTTTCTGATAAATATTTTAATGTGCACAATAAAAACTTTTCATATTGTAATCATATTTAGGGCCCGAGCAGGTCAATAATCGAATGATTATTATTAGGGTCCACCTGCGAGGTCCCAATTGTTTTTCTCCCGATTATTTTTTTTTTTCTTCCGCCCATACGATTTTTCACTGCCTGAACATACCCCAAAACTCACCAAACTTGGAATATAAGTTACACCTGGCGAAAAATTTTATAATCTATTCTCGTCCTGAATTTCCACCACTAGGTGGCGCTATTATTAAGGAAAGTGCGTTTTGGCTCATAACTCCCATATACTTTGTCGCACATTCAAAAACCTTATATCCATGCGTTCAGTGAATTGTGCTGAATCTTGTGGTATAGGCCACGCCCATTTCCGCCTACTGTTTTTTTTCCGCAAAATGTCGCAAACATACTTTTTCGAACTCCTCCCAGGCAATTTCACCGATTGGCATGAAACTTTGCACACAGCATCTGTGGACCCTCCAGACAAAAAGTTATTAAACGAATTTCGATATTCCAAACAATACTCAAGTTATTAAATAGCAACTTCCTGCAGATTTCGTTCTAAACTGGAAGTGCTGCATATCTCCACATTGGTGTATCCGAATGACATGAAACTCAGTTTACCACTTCCCCATGAGCCCCTGAGGCTCTGTGCAAAATTCCGGGTGATGACCACAAGGTGGCGCTCTTTAAATTGAAGTATTTTATATCTCAACATCAGTTGGGCGGATTAACACGAAACTTGGTATAATTATTGTCAATGCCCTCCTGAGGATATCTGGTGAAGGACTTACCGATCCACCACTAGGTGGCCATCTAATTTAATATTTGGCACTGTGCCAACACCATAACACTCATGGAAATAAAATTGACAGGGGTGGTATAGACTGGCCCCTGTAACTCACACACCAAAAATGACCAGCAGGTGGCGGCATTTTCAATGCAAAAGCGTTTTTGGCTAATAACTCCCACATAATATGTCGCACATTGTTAAACCTTCTATTTACGTGTTCTCTGAATTCCGCTGAATTGTGTGGTGTAAGCCACGCCCACTTTCGCTGTAACTTTCCATCCACTAAATCGCAACAAATGAAAAACCCATTTTTTCGAACTCCTCCTAGGCGATTTGACCGATTTGCACCAAACTTTGCATGTAGCATCTGTGGACCCTCCTGACAAAAAGTTATTAAAAGAATGGACTGCGAGGGCCCGTTCATCGCTGCTTGCAGCTTTAATTTTATTTGTTATCTTTTGCATATGTGTGGCTGCTCTGTGTGTGTCTGAGCAGAGTGCACACGCGTTGTGCACCCACCTAGAGACGCATATTACTAAATTGTTTAAAGCAGCTGTTGCGGAACTTTTCGTTTTCGGTGATTATAGCGGCCCTTTGGTCGAACCTGTATGACACCCACAGCCTGGTGTCGTAAAATCTCGACTGCAACCGGCAATTACCGTATGCATTTGTTTTGGAGAGCGAGAGGATTAACTAACGTCAGGTCAGTCCAAGTAATTAGTGGAAACAGCAAAATTACTCAGTAAATTCTCCTGTCGTCTTTCTGTTCTGATCTAATCTGTTGTGTATTTTGAGCTACTAAGGCTACCATAGTAGTGTGAGCCTCAAGTCATTCTGGGTAATGTAGTAACCATTGTTGTGCTACTGGAAACAATGAGAAGCAGCTGTGTACGTTCAGTGTAAGGATGAATAAACAGTTAACAAGTCATCTGCTGAGTCCGCATTATTATGTGAAAAGAATACTCTGAAGATTTGGGAGTTATGCCTTTTCTCTATCATTTTCATATGTACAGTGGCTGGGTCTCAGCGGTTAGCATGGCGCTTATAGGGGGTCAGTACATCTTGGGCGGAGGGATACATCAGTGAGCAACAGCTGCAGCTGGCTCTGGGAGAGGTACGCTAGGTCACTCGGTAAAAGCAAACAAAGACACGACACGGACGTTATTATTCACTCGACTGAAAGCTGTCCATCAGCCCCTGCAGGCCTGGGCGTTTTTTTCCAGTTCATCTTAGGAACATGAAAAAAAGTTTCAATCACGCCAGGATTAGTGATTGCTGCAAAGTTTTCACTCCTTGTGATGCACGCTCTGCGGCGCTTTTCCTCCTGATGATATATCTCCCCAACGATGGTAGCACCGAATCCCATTCTGTGCAGCAAAATGAGAGCGGAGGATTCAGCCTCTCTTCTCGCTCGCTCAGCATCAAACACATGGAGTTCCTCATCTGTGTACTCCGGCTCAAACAGGTATGGCTCTGGGTCTGTGTCCGCTACAAGAAACTCTTCAAAATCGCGTTCGAAGTCGGCCATTGCAGCTACTATAGTCCGGAGATATCGCTAGGCTAAATAAACAGCTGAGTTTTCTTTACAAGCTACGTCTGTGCCTGCTCACCGGTGTATCCCTCCATAATATTTTAGCAAAATGCATGTGTTTGTGAGGTACTGAGTATATGTCACTTTCAATGGTTGGATGACTAGAAAGGTGCTATACAAATGCAGGTCCATTTACCATGCAGGTCCAATTACACTACAGGAGCTGTGTGAGAGTTTGTAGAAGTTTTGATATCAGAATAAGAATCAGAAATACCTTACTGATACCCAGGGGAAAACGGTTTACTCCGATGTAAAGAATAGAGAATTATAAAAGTAGAAGTAAGAAGTATAAAGTACAAAGTATTTGCAATTATGAAATAAAATATGTGCATTATGCTATAATGTTAACAGCTGTATGTAAAATATTTGAAAACATAAAATATGTATAATGTGATGAGAATATAAAGTTTGTGTAAGTTGGAAATATAAAGCTATGTGTATAATGCATCAATGTACAACACGCTTACATAACTAGAAATAACAATAAAAAATATGTTCAATACATACAATACGTGCAATATATATTAAATATAAATTCAAGTTACATACTGTAGTTTTATTGTTAAACATGGCCCCAAATTAATAAGTCAATCAATCAATCTGTTTGCTGTTTTTTGTGGAGGCATGCAAGACAAACAAATTCACAAATTCAAGGTAATAGCATGACTAACTGACTTACAAATGGTCATTTTGTGGGTGGAGTCTTCCTTTAATCGAATAACAAAGTAAGACTGCAGATTAACCTCAGAGTCCTGATACTCGTCTGGTCGGGTCTGTCTCAGTTTGGCGATCTGGTTTCCTGTGAAACGCTGCAGACAAACACACAGACACACTTATCTTTTCAATGTCCATTAAACCCAGATCTGTTCCTCATTTAAAAAGCCACAGTTTCAAATAGCAGCAGAAGATGATGGAGGAGGTTTAATGAGTTATTTTTTTATCAGAAACCATTCTCGGAACCCATCGGCTATGTTCAGCGTCTGACTTCCAGCAGACGGTGATACAGCCTCTGGGGGCAGACCCCCGATTTTTTGGCATTCTGGTTTGATTTGGGTGGAGGAGGCGAATTTCCGTTTCCAACTTCCGTTTTAAATATGCTGAACCATTGCGAATTTGCAGTGACACCAATTATGTTCTGCCTCGTTAGTTCACCGCACGGACTGTTTAACCTGGCAACAACTGCAGCCGGCTCAAACGTGATTGGTCAATATCACACAGACTACAAACAGCCTACAACCAGAAATTCACTGAATGTAGAGTCTGTATATAGAGACTAGAGACCAACTAACTCTATGAAGGTTTTGAGTCTGCAGTGAACAAAAGGGCAAAAGTAAGTACATTTAAACCAGACAGTATGCATACTAATAAACAATAGTTTTTTAGAGAACAAACCAAAACTAGAATGAATGAATGTTGCAGCAAAGCTCAAATTCTAAAACACGAATGCTTCATACACATCTCACCCCCAAGCAGCACAGAAGATGTATACAATCAGCACAGTTTCAAGATTAGTGTCATCATTTCAGTATCTGACCAAATGTCTCCCCCTTTGTTCCTGAGATATGATGTTGCGTAATGAACAGAAAAGTGTTTTTGCTGAACATTATAATGTCATAGTGAAGTTGACCTTTGAACATTTGTTTAGAAAGTGTCATCTCTTTATCATTTTATCCTATTAGACATTTGTGTAAAATGTTTAATTAGCATATGAATTCTTAAGTTATGGCCAAAAATATGTTTTTTGAAGTCACAGTGACCTTTGACCAACTTCAACCCTGAGTCCAACTGGACGTTTGAGACAAATTTAAGGGAATTCCCTCAAAGCATTCTAGAGATATCACATTCAGGCGCAAGATCACAGTGACCTTGACTTTTGACAACGGAATTCTAATCATTAATATTTTTGTAAATATCATTGTAAATATTTACAATGGCGGCCTGGCAAAAGGCAAGAGCCTCTTGAGAGCCTCATGACAACAGGGTGGATGCAACGACATAGTGACCCTGGCCTTTTACCATCAAATTCTTATCAGTTAACTGTTGAGTCCAGTTGGACAATTGCACCAAATTTGAGGGAACTCCCTGGAGGCCATCTTGAGTTATCACGTTCACTAGAATGAGACGGAGACCTTTGACCATCAAAATAGAATTACTTCATCGCTGAACCTAATTGGATGTCTGTGCCAGATTTGGGGAAATTCATCAAAGCGTCCTTGAGATATCACGTTCACAAGAATGGGACGGATAGACAGGCACATGGAGGGACAGACATACAGACGGACAAATAACATGAAACATTTAGCTGTGTTGATTTCTTGGACAGTAAAAACAGTAGACTATAACACATGACAATTAGTGTCAAGTCCTAACATCCTAGCATCTATTCTCAATCAGTATTTCATAAACTCTGTCAAAGAAATATGTTCACTCTTTTCTCCTGCAACCTACTCATGTCACTGTAACTTCTATAAATCACGCACCTATTTTCAACATCGAAGAATTAACAGCAACTGAAGTTGCCAATTCCATTGATGCTTTAAAAAGTTCCAAAGCTATGGATGTATACAGACTTATACAGACTTTTCTAAAAGCACACAGGGATTCCTTGGTATGCCCAATTACTAGGGTTGGGACTCGTTAGGATTTTAACGATTCCAATTCCTTACCGATTCCTTCTTAACGGTCCGATTCCTTACCGATTCCTCTTACCGATTCCTCCATTATATTGATTATAATAGCTATACTTAAACAAGTATATAATAAACACAAATGCAATCATACAAATACAAAAACTTTATTCTAACTGTTGCACAGTACAATTAGATGAAAATACACATTTGTGTGTGGTGTGTATTTCAGATTTAGAGCTTGTATCATCTCCCTAACCGCAGCAATGTAATAAAAAATACTTATATGCATTCATGCTTGGCCACTGTTATTTACGTGACAACACCTGAACAGAACACACACACACATTGGCTGTTTGTTTCTATCTCTCCCCTCACTGGAAGCGGACCTCCCGCTGCCAGCCTCCGCCTTGATTAAACGCTGAAAATTAAATAAAAGAGGGAGACAGGTTTCTCCTATTTTATCTTATTTTGTTATACTTCTCCCTCTCCTCTCGCTGGAAGCGTCGGACCTCCCGCCGCCCGCTCCCGCCGCCCGCTCCCGCCACCCGCTCCCATCTCAAACACGGAGGTCTCCCTCTCCAGAGCACCCACGGTGCACGCCCGGCCTGTTAAATAGCCTGTAACCATGACAACTGTGTGACACAAACTCAGTGCTTTAGTGATTAGATAATGTCGGGCTCGGTCTGGTTTGGACAGAAATATGCGGCCCGTGCCACACTCTAATGGAAATACACATGACGTTTTTTTTTACAATCTAGGAACCGTTTGCAGAAACCGTTACCGGTTCCGGAACCAGAACTTTGGACCCGGTTCCAAAAAAGAACCGGATCCGGATCCCAACCCTACCAGTTACACACATGATAAATCAATCAATTAATCAATCAACTGTACCATCGGTTTGGAAGATAGCCACAGTCACTCCTATTTACAAATCTGGCGATCAGACAGACATGGCTAATTACTGCCCGATCAGCATTCTTCCAGTAACATCAGAAGTCATGGAGAAATGGGTTGTGAAACAACTAATTAATCATCTGAACATTGATAATTCTCTCCTGCACCTGATGCAGTTTGGTTTTCGGGCTCACCACTCAACGGAACCAGCTATCAGTGTGTTGTTAGAAAAGGTCAAAAACTCTCTTGACAAAAGTACTTGTGTAGGAGCCGTCTTTAGGGATCTAAAAGAGGCTTTCAATACTGTCAACCATGAAATTTTCATCGCTAAACTGAATTCATTTAATTTTTCTGAACGCTCTAAATTATGGATGAAATCATATCTGTCCAGACGAAAACAAAATGTCTCTGTTGATGATATCAAATCACCATATCTTGAATGTACGGTAGGGGTCCCACAAGGATCTATACTTGGACCCATTCCTTTCTCGTTATTTATTAATGATTTACCAAATTCCTGTAAAAATGTTGATATTGTGATGTACGTGGATGACGCAGTGATCCTGACTAAAGCTAAAAGCTCACAAGAGGCTCCCTGCATTCTGACTTTGGTCCTGATCCCTATACAGGAATGGCTAACTAACTCACCAAAAAGACTGTCTGCATGATGTTTTCGAAACACAAAACTGAAATCAGCCAATCTAATATTTTTTTTAAACAGTGAAGAGCTTGAACTCATTAAAGAATTCAAGTATCTTGGTGTCATTTTAGATCCAACTCTGTCATTCAAAAATCATGTTAAGAAAATCACCAGAACAGTTAAATTTAATTTGAGTAACTTTAGACAAATAAGATCATCACTAACTGAAGAAGCAGAAGAATGTTCATGCACTCAATGATCTTCTCACACATTGAGTACTGCCTTCACTAATTGGTCACTCACAGGAAAAACATCTCAAACCTATTGAATCTCTATAAAAAAAGTTTTTTGATAGAAAACCACTCTCCCACCATCACTGCGACATCTTAGTATGCCACAATCTTATAAGCTTCGACAGTTTCACCACTTTTAAACTTGCATGTTCTGTATATAAGATCTTGAATCTTGCATCTCCACCTTTGAGTCAGTTTTTTTAAATGGAAATCCTCCAGTAATACCACCACAAGAGCAATCTCAAGAGGAGACTATGAAATTCCATTTAGATGCACTTCCTTTTCACAAACTGTTCTGTCAGCCAGGGGCAGTAAAACCTGGAATAGTCTGCCAATCTCAATAAGGGAATGCTCTACCTTCTCTTTTTTCAAAAGGCACTTAAAAGACTGGCTCAAGTCTAATCAGATCTGTAACCATTGTTAATCTAATTCAATGTATAAAGCCCCTCTGTGGTCATGTGCAGTGGTATGGGCACATTAGCACTTCAGTATGAATATTCCCGCATTTAAAAATAAAATTATATATATATATATATATATATATCCATCTCAGCACAACTCCATCAAAAAATCTGTACTGGTCTTTGCATTGTTGCAACCTCATTTTCTATACACACCCTGGACAGACTCCTCCCTAATTTAAGGTAACCTTAATGTAACTCTTTTTTTTTTTTTTTTTACACCAACAGCTATTAATGTTCATATAAGCACTGCAGCACTTTAATCGTTCACTACATTTTTACATCAACCTGCCTATAGAGATAACAGATGGAAATTTGCCGTGGTCTACAATTTAGTGTATTTACATATACTCATGTAGCTGTTCATTAATATGCATTGTCCCTATTTCTAAATAAATTAAAAAAATAAATAAATAAAGATTAGTGTGTAGTAAAAACTGTAGAATGAGGAAGCAGCTCATGAGTCTTCTCCAGAGTGATCTGTGATTTATTTTAACCCTCCCTCTATGTTTTATTTATTGTAACATAACTTTATTTATGTGTCATTTCAGGACAAGCTGAGGAGACCAGCTGAAAAATTATTTTATAGTCCACCAGCTTAAAATTATTATCATTTTCAGTGATTTATGAACACATTTGACTTGTTGTTTAAAATCCCTTTACATGTAAACTGAACTATAGTTTTATTTATTGTATTTTTATGCAGTGTTTATGAATAGTGGTGCTTGTGTCATTTTTCCTGTATTTTTGGTTCCTGCCAGCTTTATATATTGTTAAATTGACAAAACACCAAGTCTGACTCTGAGTTTGTGCTTAAAGAAATGACACCATGCATGTGAAGTAAGGACAGTTTAAAAGTTACTAAAGAAAGACTAATCTGAATGCACAGGATGCTGGAAAAAAAGAACCAAACAACGTGGACCACAGAGGGAAAGATTATTGAAAAACACTAAAACACAAGCGTCCAAATGATACAAAGATCTTTGTTAGAGCCAGCTGAGTGACAGACAAATGGACAGAGAGGTAGGCAGACAGACAGACAGGTGTGACCTCGTATGCTCTGGATCCAGTGATCTCTGCCAGTCTTAGAGCTCCCCCTGCTGCTGCCTGCAGGTCCTGACACTGCCAACTGCTGCTTGAGTCCATCCACACAGGACAGTCAGACACTGAGAAACTGTCCTGTTAATACATCAGTACACATGAATACACTGCACAGATCCCATCTGACACACACATAACACATCTGACTGTGAATACAGACCTGCAGCAGCTGGTGCAGGTTCTGCTCCGGGTCGAGCTGCTGCAGAGTCTCAGATGCTCCTCTTCTCCAGTACACACTGCCATGTTGCTGAGAGACAAAGACTCATTCAGGTGAGAGCAGCAGTTAATGTGAAAACAGAAAAACTGTTAACAGATGCTCTGTTTTAGAGACTAGCATCTTTCCACAAAACTCCACTCACTTTTTTTAATTTACGGAAATGTGTCAAAATATAATTTTACATTTTAAAGTTTAAAGTCTGTTTTAGAGTTTTTCCACGCCACTTATTTTTTTAGATTTTACTGAAATCTGTTTCATACAAATTTACTGATGTTGTATTGGAAAGACATTCAGTTTTAGAAATAAGCATCTTTCCACAAAACTCAACTCACTGTTCTTTAAATTTTAGTGAAATATGTCAATACATTTTGACAGATGTTCTGTTTTAGAAACCAGAATCACTCCACCAAACTACAATGTACAGTTTTAAAACAACTGTTTTAAAGATGTTGTTTTAGAAATGAAAATCTTTCCACAGAGGCCCACTCACTTTAATTTAAATTTTAGTGAACATGCATCAGTAAATTTTTACAAATGATTTCATTTTAAGTATGCTATATGGCCAAAGGAATGTGGACACTCTTGTAAAAATACTTTAGCGTACCTCTGGGGGGTATTCCAGAAAGCAGGTTTAGTGAAAACTCTGAGTATGTTTACGCTGAAATGAGGAAAACTCTGGGTTTTTATTTCCAGAAAGAGAGGTAAGTCAAACTCAGAGTCAATCACCATGGCAACTGACTCTGTGAACTTAACCTGCTCGCTGGCAGGTTTTCTTTAAGAAACCCTGAGTTCACCCTGTCTCCTCCCTACTGCCGAGCCTGAAGCAAGCTGTCAGACACACATGTCTGTATGTAGGAAATCCCATCGATATCGAGGCAGAATTAATTCGCAATGCCTTACGCCGGGAGAGGATCTTCAGACCCCTTTGCTGTCATTCCCAATGAATATCCGTTTGAACGGTACGTTTTTTTCATTAGGCTCAATCATTTACCGGCCACACATATCAAATCCGACACACCACAGACATGCGCTCTCATCAGAGGGTATGGGCAGGGCTGTTTCAAGACACTCTGGGGACCCTAGGCAAGAGGCACCTTGGAGCCCCCCCCCCCCCCCGATACCAGTGAAAATACAATACCAGTGAAAGTATCACGGTTCAGAGTAGTATCACGATACCACAGCAAAAATTAGGCAGATGTGCCTTTTGTCATTTATAAAAAGATAAATCACTTTTCTATAATACATCACTGATATTTCAATGGAATTAATTGTTTATGGGGGGATCAAAATAAAATAAAAAAATAAAATAAAAATCAACCAGCCAGCCTCCTCCCCTGACAAGTAAAGAACAGCTCCTTCATAAGTAAAGAGCAGTCCCTAAAGTGCGGTGAGGTTTGTGGACCGTTACCTGCCACAAAGAGAGAAAACAGCTCGTTTCTCCTCTGACACATCACACCTGTGTGCCGCCAAAGCTCAGCTGTTCAGGTATTTCTGGGCAGTCATGAAATCAACAGAGAGGAAATTATTGGACCTGGAGCCGGACTTCCCCATCGCCAGTAAGCCTTATCTTACGGCGTCTGTGACCCCCGTTCAACCCACAACTGGCAGGATTCGCCTTTCGTTTCTGCTGCTGGTTGAAATCTGTACTTGTATAGTGTGCTGAATGATTTGCTTTGCTTGCGCAATCTTGCGATTGGACTTTGAACTTATCCCACAGTAGTGGTACCGTGAGGTACCATAGTACTACGGTACTCCAACAATGCTAGCGCGGGTGCCAACCAATCATGCGGGACATGGTCTCAATTTGTGTGACACATGAAAAGAAACAGAAATGCTCTGAAAGTGTGGGACGTCTTGTCACCCTACTTAGCCGCTCCCAAGCAGCAGCTAGTACGGGGCCCCATTAGGGGGGATTCCAACATGCTGTCGTTGTTGCAGTGTCTATAGGGGTTCCATCATATTGTCATTGATATGGACCAATGTCAGCCATCTCCGGGGGCCCCCTTCCAGCTCGGGGCAATTGCCCAGTTTGCCTGTCCGGTTGCGACGGCCCTGGGTATGGGTATGATAGTTTTTAAAGGATTCAAATTTCAAATAGGCCTAAGTCATCAACCATCTATATGTAATTAAAATAGCTGCTGAAATTAGCAAAATTGGGGGGCCATTTTACCTTAAATTGACAGGACAGTTAAACATGAAAGGGGGAGAGAGACAAAGGGAGTGACATGTAGCAAGGTACCACAGGCTGGAGTCGAACCTGGGCCGCTGTGGCAAAACCAATATATATATATAAACCAATAACCTATATATGGGATGCCTGCTCTATCTACTAAGCCACCAACATCCCCTCAAAGAAAATTCTGCTTGCTAAATTTCACATGCTGCCTCTCTCTCCTTGGCAGCTTTAGCGGTGTTACTTTTTTTACAAAATATATGCTCATATTCGTTGTAGGCGTCATGAGCACCTCCACTTCCACAGGTGTAAAATAAGTTGATGTCTTTTTCTCTCCGGTTGTCATGGTGACTCGAGGTATCGGGGCGCCATTGATGATGGCTTTTTATTGTGGTTGTGCACGCACTTAACTCAAGGTGTACCTACTCAGAGTTGATTGAATTAGCTAATTCAAATCAGCTGTTCTGGAACCGGATACTCAGAGTTTCCCATCTCAGGGTAAGTCAACTCAGAGTTCAGGATTAGACTCGGAGTTTGTTGAACCTCCTACCTGGGGCCTGTATCACAAAGCGAGATCAACCTTTCCTGGGTTACCCAGACCTATCCTGGGTTGACTAACCCTAACAATGGCAATCAGGATAATCAGTATCACGACGCTTGATATCAACTCGGTAGCTCAACCCAGGGTTGCTTTATCAAGAGCCGTGAACGCGCACGCAGCGGACCAATCACAATCATGAGAGAAGCGCAGCGTCACTGAGCGTCCTCACTGAGCGCCGTATGTGAGGGAAATAAAGTATTTCTCGTGAGGATCAGAGATTAATTCTACTAAAATATGAGGAGGAGAAAAGCAACTTTACAGAAAAGGCCAACACCGTGACAGCTGGAGGAGGAGGAAACATGCGTGGCAACGCATAACAGGATGAATAATGTTTAGTTTTAGTTTAGATTAGTTTATTTGCACATAATGTTAAAAACAGACAGTATAAAATTTACAAGATTAAAAAAAGAAAAGTGCCAGGGAGGTTAGAAGCCACTAAAAGCTTATCAAAGAAACTCCCCTGTCAAAACATCAATGAAATCACATAATAGAGAAGAAAAAGAAACAGGTGAGGAAAGAAGAAATAGAGGAAGAGAGAGGGAAAAATCAAGACAAAACAAGGGAGCAAATAAAATGAGGTGTAGGTTAAATTACTCATCACTGGTTCAAGTACCTACAGTATCTGTACTTGTACATCTGACACTGACCACACCCTTGAATCCCATGAAATCAATGCTGCGCAGATGAACTGCGTGTATTACAATTATCGTCTAACATCATTGCGTCTGATAAATTGGTCTTCTTTGTCATAACGTTATATATGCTACAATAAAGCTTAAAGCTGACCACAATTAAATCATATCAACACCAAATTGATAGTCTGAATAAAATCATCCTGATATTGAGCTGTGTTAGAAATTAACAGCTGCGCAAAAATATACCTAGTCTCCCTCTTTAAAAAACAAAAAGGAAAATCCCTCAAACACCATTAAGTGTAGACATGATAGGCTACTTTCCACATTTCCAGCAGCAAAGCTGTCAATTAGGCCCATTATCTTTAACAGGGATCATTTCCTCCAACAAAACAAAATGTTGGCACTAATTAATGGTGCGATTAAGTGTCCGCAAATTATCAGTTTCTTTCTTATGAAGGGGTGGGTGGTGAAAATTCAACTTCTTTCCACTCTTTTTTGAATGTTCAAAATAAACTTTCAAATCAAATTCAATCAAATTAATTAAACTTCCCGTCATGACTTGGCTGCATTTCTGTCAGCGGAGTCATTTTTTTCCGTACAGCTGATTGGCCAGTGGGTGGTGCTTTTTATAGGATCAGATTCAACCCTGAACTTACCCTGCTCTGGAGCAGGATAGCCGTTCAGAGTAAGTTACCATGGTGATCTACCCCGATAAGAACTGAACCAGCTTCATGAGACCGAAAACCCAGGGTTAACCCTGAAGTTACCTCGCTAAGACATTAATCCTGCTTCATGATACAGGCCCCTGGAATACCCCTCTGGTCTGTTTTTTTTGTTCGTTTGTTTTGTTTTGGGGGTTTTTGCTAGTTGGGGCTGTTAGTTCTAACAGATGCTATATTTTTTTTATTTTGTTTGGTGTGGATGAACTGGACTGGTCTGCACAGAGTCCGAACCTCATCCCCATTCAACACCCAAACACCACTCATCAGTGCTGGACCTCCTGCCTCACCTGGCCACTGCCAGACAATGCACTGACACGGGAGAAGTCAAGCCCCGCCCTCTTCGCCTTGTCCAATAGCAGGCCCAGAGCCTGAAGACAGACATAAACACATAGCAGCCAATCACACTGTAGCCAAAGAGACAAAAACACATACACACAGCAGTCAATCACACTGCAGTCTAACAACAAACACACAGTGACACAGAGAGAGCTGGAAAATGTGATTTGTCAGAGGACAAGGGTCACAGTGAGTTAATACTTTAACTGAAGTTATCCAGTGAACAGAGCGTGTGTGTGTGTGTGTGTGTGTGTCCTACCTTCACCCACATCAGCACAGGTGAGGTTACTGTCAGTCTGTCTGTGTGAATATGAACTCCGCCCTGAGTTCTGAACAAACAATAAACCTCCATTCAGTTTTAAAATAAGAGAACAATCTTTACAAAATAAAATCAACACTGTCACAGAGACATAAAATAGAATAGAATAGAATAGAATAGAATAGAATAGAATAGAATAGAATAGAATAGAATAGAAAAGAATAGAATAGAATAGACTTTATTGTCATTGTACAAGGTACAACGAAATTATGGGTGCTCAGCCATCCACAGAAAGTACCACTACTACTACCAATGCTACTGCCACTACGACTACTATTTCTACTGCCACTGCCACTGCAACTACTACTACCACTACTACTGCCACTGCAACTACTACTACTACCACTACTACTGCCACTGCAACTACTACTACCACTACTACTGCCACTGCAACTACTACTACCACTACTACTGCCACTACTACTACTGCCACTACTACTACTGCCACTACTACTACTGCTACTACTACTACTACTACTACTGCCACTACTACTACTGCCACTACTACTACTACTACTGCCACTACTACTACTACTACTACTGCCACTACTACTACTACTGCCACTACTACTACTACTGCCACTACTACTACTACTGCCACTGCCACTACTACTACTACTGCCACTGCCACTACTACTACTACTGCCACTGCCACTACTACTACTACTGCCACTGCCACTACTACCACTACTGCCACTGCCACTACTACCACTACCACTACCACTACCACTACCACTACTACTACTACCACTACCACTACCACTACCACTACTACTACTACTACTGCCACTACTACTACTACTACTGCCACTACTACTGCCACTACTACTGCCACTACTACTACTACTACTACTACTACTGCCACTACTACTACTACTACTACTGCTACTACTACTACTACTGCCACCACTACTACTACTACTACTACTACTACTACTACTACTACTACTACTACTACTACCACTACTACTACTGCCACTACTACTACTACTACTACTACTGCCACTACTACTACTACTACTGCCATTACAACCACTACTACTACTTCTACTACTATTACTATTACCAGTTAACAGTGGTCATGTGTGTTACCTGAACTCTGGTAGTTCGGAGTCAAATTGCACATTGTTCTGGTGAACCACCTTCAGGTTTCCATCCACTGCAACCATCTTCAGCTTCAGGGTGTAAAAGTACACAAGCATTATCAGTTTCAGGGGGTAAAAGTACATAAGTATTCTCAATTTCAGTGAGGATAACTTTTTTTATTACCGGCTTCATGTAGTTTACGTATCAGCAGTAAGAGTACACAAATATTATCAGCTTCATGTAGTTAAAGTACCAGCAGTAAAAGAACACAAGTATTATCAGCTTCATGTAGTTAAAGTACCAGCACTAAAAATACACAAGTATTCTCAGTTTCATGAAATAATAGTACAGAAGTATTCTCAGTTTTATAGAGTATAAGTACACAAGTACTCTCACTTCCAGTAAGTAAAAGTACACAAGCCTTATCAGCTTCATATAGTTAAAGTAACGGCAGTAAAAGTACACAAGCATTGGTCCTGAAGGCAAGAGAGATAAACTTTTACCAAAACTACAAGATTTTAAACCTTTACCATGTGTAAAGAACCTGGGCGTCATTTTTTACTCTGAGCTTAATTTTATTCCACACATCAAAAACGCAACAAAAATAGGTTTTTATAATCTTAAGAAAAGAGCCAGAGTCCGCCCGTTTCTCTCTCAGGCTAACACAGAGGTGCTGATGCATGCTTTTATCTCTTGTTGTTTAGACTATTGTAATGCTCTGCTCTCTGGTTTTCCCAAAAAGACCATATTTAATCTGCAATTACTTCCCTTAAATACCCTTCAAATAAATGTATCAAACTAAAATCCAAAATACTGGTGCCAGAAAATGTATCAAAATAAAATACATGTATTTTGTATTTTCAAATACAGAAAATACTTTTCTTTTTTGCAGCGACCCGCAGCTCTATTAGGTTTGCATACTGCAACTAGAGACCATGAGTAACTATACCAGAAAGAATGCCCACGATTCGTCCATAGGTGGTGCTATACTAACCGATTCAAATCTTTTCATGAATAACTCAAAAAGTCCTGAACCAAAAATGCTCAAAATTTACATGCTGCAATTAGAGACCACAAGTAACTGCACTGTAACTGATTCAGATTTAGATTCAGACAACTTTATTGATCCCACGTAAGGCAATTCATTTGTAGCATACTCATACTAGCATCAACCACAACAACACACAATTTCCTATGTTATGCACAGTCCAGTAAAACAGACCACTAGGTCATTTAAGGGCACATCGAATGGCCCAAGTTTAAAAAAAACATATATATAAAAATATATTTAAAAAAAAAAAAAGTAAAAAAAATATTGTTACATCCAGTATCATAAGAATGTGTTGCCTATTGTTTTTGTTTTTTGATTCGTGGAGAAAGTATTTTGAGTATTTTAAATGCAGAGCAGCTGCGCACGTCCAATTAAATAGGTGCTAGACCAAAAAACATACATAAAGTCAAGGATAGTCCGCACACTTGATGCTCCCAATTCACGTGCATTTATTTAGCACATCCTAAAAATACTGTGTGTGACGTTTCGAGCCAAACGCTTTACTTCAGACATGAGACATACATCTAGGACACCATTTTCAAAGGAACGCCAGTGGGGTAACATGATGGGTCACATGATCAAAGATAACTGAAAAACAGTGAAAAATATTTACAGTGACAATGATTAATACATATACAAAAATACATATATAAATATATATGTACAACAATCTTTATACCAGACCAGGAAATGAAGACCATCAGGCCATCTGGCCGTCATACTTTCAATCGGCTAGATAGAAGCGCCTCTATATAAAATTTAGCAGGATGGCTGATTTAAATTTTAATAGATAGGACCACTCCTTTCTATATTAAACAGCAAAAAAACATCCAAAAGCATCCAGTATAACTCTCTCCTCAAAAGTAGAGAGTCCACATCCCCTCCCCTGCGAGGGACTTTTATAGATTTAATTCCAATATATTTCAAAGAGGATACACCATGGCGAGCTTGTGTAAAGTGGACAGCAACAGGACTGGATGGGTCATTGTTTCGGATTACACATCTGTGTTCAGTGATCCTGGTTTTTAAAGGTCTTGCTGTTTTGCCAATGTAGGCTAGGCCACAGGGGCACTGTAACATATAAATGACATCTCTTGTTTTGCAGGAGATGATGCTGTTGATGTGAAATCTCTTTCCAGAGTGAGGGCGGTTGAAAGTATGTGTTTTATATGTAGAATTACATTGTTGACAGTTTCCACATAGTCCATGAGCCAGACCACCGTTTAAAATATAAGAGGTGGGAAAATTCTTGTTGCTATTTTATTTTTCCTATGTCTACATTATTTATGAGTAAAATGGGTTGAAAACAGTGACATCAGTGGTCAAATTCTAGACTGCAGGGCTCACTCGCTCACCCCTCCCATTGGGTAAATGACGGTGGCCTCGTAGGGACAAAAAGCCTTGCGCACGACTTTTTCAGGAGTAGGTGTATCTAGCGACAAGGTGAATGTTTATTTAGAAATCTAAGCCATGTTACTATATTGTAATGAATCCCTCACAAGCAGGAGACCAGAGGAGCGTTCGAGTAAAAGGCCCGTTTATTTGAGCACTCCAGAAACTCCGGTAACACTCCACTCCACTGCTCAATCTCCAGCCGCACACTGACTGACAGCGTAGCCGGTAAACAGAGCTCAGCTGTTTATTTAGCCTAGCAATATCTCTGGACTATAGTAGCTGCAATGGATGACTTTGAACGCAATTTTGAAGAGTTTCTTGAAGCGGACACAGACCCAGAGCCATACCTGTTTGAGCTGGAGCATACAGATGAGGAACTCCATGTGTTTGATGCTGAGAGGGCGAGAAGAGAGGCTGAATGCACAGAATGGGATTCGGTGCTACTGCTGCCATCATTGGGGAGATATATCATCAGGAGGAAAAGCGCCGCAGAGCGTGCATCACAAGGAGTGAAGTTGCATCTTCTTTTCTTCGCAGATGACGGTCCGGGTTCATTCTCTCCTGTTGCATGGTAAGTGTGGTCCATTCGCAAACGTTATAACTAAAAAAACTTTTCACTACTCTCTATCAACAAACTACTAACACACTCTGCTGTTTCTTCCTCCTTCTTCCTTCCTTCCGCTGTCTTCGTTGGTTTATTTATACACGCAGAACACGTTCTCTGGCTGGCTGGATTGTCCGCTCGGGCTGCCTTACATACATGGCAGCGCAAGATGGCGACCTCTCTAAAGCAAGGCCCTTGCTATATATATAAAAGCATAATTATAAGGCTACAAAAACCAAACGAATTATTTTATAGTGATCATACACTTGTATAAACATATTAATGGGTAGAAGATTCAGATTCAGATTCAGATTGACAATAAACCATGCCAAATATTACACACTGGCCCTTGAAAATTCTGCATAGGCGGAAATTACATTTTAATTTTTCTGTTCTGTATCTATTCACACCAGAGTAATTAGGTAATTTTAAGGATGTAGCCCTCATAGTTATATATGTTATATACCCATTTTTATATGTGTATGGTGTTTCAGGCGGAATGTCCATAAAACGTGAAAGGTTTATTCATATCAAGATCCCTTTGCCTATGGTAATAATAACCATATGATTCACCTGCAAGATTGATGTTTCTGAATTTAAGGAAAATGATAACATACTCAACACTTTTTACTTTTGAAGCAATCATTTGAACAACAAACTAGAAAAAATAGATTATGATCCTTATGTCAAAGAACGTGGAACACACTAGTACAGTATTTAAAGTATTTCAAGGCCCTACTCAAGATCAGTCGTCAGTTTCTAAGTCAGTCAGGTCTGCATCTGTGATAGTGCTGCACGATTAATCTAATTGCAATCGTGATTTCAGGCTGTGCGATTACATAACCACATAAAAGGCTGTGACTTGCAATTTAATGTGAATAAATATTAACGTGTGTGCCTGTGAACGTGACTGCCTCTCCTGCAGTGTGCAGGGTTTGTCGACATTATGCCCACAAGCTATCCAGTTGCATGCAGCATATATGGTCATGTGACCACCCGGCGTGCAGCAGTGACCAACATAGCCGCTGTAGAAGAGCATAAGCACAACAATGAACAGGCTGAGTTGGCGGCGGAAAAAACCCCAAAGTCTGTTATATGGCGATACTTTGAGTTAAGGTACGGCGATGTGGAACAGAAAGACGTGCTGTGTAAAACTTTACGAGGTAAAGTCGCCACGTCCCGCGGCAACACAACCAATCTATATCAACACTCGAGACAACACAGAGGAAAGTACGAAGAATGCATGCAAGAGAAAGCCAAGCCAAGTAATGTTAGAGACGAAGTAGTCTCTTTATACAGAATGTCTGTAGGCAAACCCCGGAGATCTTGCCTCCGGAAGAACACTCTAAAAACTAATTCAGGGGACCTTCAGTCATTACTTGGATATATATATTGTTGTGAAATAAAAAATCAAGTTCAGAAATACTGTTAGACTTTTTACTTGTAATTGTTATTTTATTGAGCTTGGGTGACACACAAATTATGCCTATTGATTCAATATACAATCATGACTTGTCTGAGTTTAAAATTATCAGTTAATCAAAAAATAATTTGATTTTAAGTTCTGTTGATGTAAAATACAACTTGATGACGTGTAAACAGCCCACAGTTTCCCTCTCCTGCTCAAGCAGGCCACTCTAGCGCAAGCGAGGGTGTTCAAGGCTCATTGAAGCGTTGTGGTGAATGGTAAGTAATTTTATGCTTAATTACACATATTTGCATTCACTTGGAATTCTGTTAGTGATAGCCTACCGTTACTGTAAGACAAAGCTGCAACATTCTCTCTCTCTCCGGATGGCGGGTGAGACGCTCCGGTCAGCTCGCCCCCACGTTTGTGTGCACCGCAGTCCGGTTGTAACGGACACGGAGCCGCCAATTCCACGATCGCAGAAATCATAGGGCTCTTGTTATGGAGCTTTTAACACTAACGTCACTGTGGTACAGACCATTGTAATTGGCTAAAAATGTTTAAAAGATCGCTAATGTTGTTAGCCACGAGGCTAACACTAATCGTTAATGGCGCTAGCTGCTATGCTAACGCAGGCATCTGTAGTGTATGAGTTCCAATATTGAAGCTAGCCAAGCTAAGTTGCTATCACTGCAGTGAGTGCTGTTTGTTAGTGAAGCAGTGATGGCACAGTAGGGCTGTCAATCATCCCCCCAAATCAGATTCTCTGTGGCCAGGAGTTGTGATTTCTAGCTCTGCTGACACATTAACGTTAGCAAAGCAAGTTTAAATTCCGCATTTTTACTGTATAGCAGACTGTTGCCGACTGTATCTATACTGATGTTATGTCCCAGTGCATTAAATCAAACGCACCGATCCCCATAGCAACAGCTGTGTTTCGGAAGTAGAAGCGCATGTCCAATCACGTACTGCTGAGTGAACTCTCCGGTCTTTAGATCATAAGCAGTTTCTTTTCTGAGCTGTTCTGTATCGTTAAAATTGAACAAAATAACATGACACACAACTGCTTACTCTCCTACCAATTTTAATTGGGACATTTTGCAACGAACGTAAAGACATTAAACGTGTGGTACACGTTTTGAAGGCTGGGCGCAGAGGAGACAACCGGGATCTCTCTGAGGGGAAGGGGAGAGAAGCAGGGCAAGAGCCTTGAGGAGGAGAGGGAGATGCCCGGCCAAGGCTCCGTCCAGCATGGACTAAAACACAACACGGACAGTTCAGAAACAATTCGGAATGAGTTAAAAGGAATTTTTAAACAGACAAAGTAGTTTTCAAGACTGCATATTGCTAGCAGATCTATTTTCTGACCCAAAGTGCGGCCGTGACTGGTTCTGAATGAGGACTTTATAGCAGGCAGCCGCTCTCCCATCTTCCTGGTACTGCATACCGCCACTGAATCTTTTAGTGGTATACGGTATACGGTTTTGTGAGAGGAGAAGAAGAACTAAACAACCACATGAGTCAGAGGAGCGCAGGACCCCAGGTTTGGTTTATAAATGTAAGTAACGTTAAAGTACCAACATTTACTTCAGTGGCGTTGTTATATACAGTACAGGCCAAAAGTTTGGACACACCTTCTCATTCAATGCGTTTTCTTTCTTTTCATGACTATTTACATTGTAGATTCTCACTGAAGGCATCAAAACTATGAATGAACACATGTGGAGTACGTACTTAACAAAAAAAGGTGAAATAACTGAAAACATGTTTTATATTCTAGTTTCTTCAAAATAGCCACCCTTTGCTCTGATTACTGCTTTGCACACTCTTGGCATTCTCTCCATGAGCTTCAAGAGGTAGTCACCTGAAATGGTTTTCCAGCAGTCTTGAAGGAGTTCCCAGAGGTGTTTAGCACTTGTTGGCCCCTTTGCCTTCACTCTGCGGTCCAGCTCACCCCAAACCATCTCGATTGGGTTCACGTCCGGTGACTGTGGAGGCCAGGTCATCTGCCGCAGCACTCCATCACTCTCCTTCTTGGTCAAATAGCCCTTACACAGCCTGGAGGTGTGTTTGGGGTCATTGTCCTGTTGAAAAAGAAATGATCGTCCAACTAAACGCAAACCGGATGGGATGGCATGTCGCTGCAGGATGCTGTGGTAGCCATGCTGGTTCAGTGTGCCTTCAATTTTGAATAAATCCCCAACAGTGTCACCAGCAAATCACCCCCACACCATCACACCTCCTCCTCCATGCTTCACAGTGGGAACCAGGCATGTGGAATCCATCCGTTCACCTTTTCTGTGTCTCACAAAGACACGGCGGTTGGAATCAAAGATCTCAAATTTGGACTCATCAGACCAAAGCACAGATTTCCACTGGTCTAATGTCCATTCCTTGTGTTTCTTGGCCCAAACAAATCTCTTCTGCTTGTTGCCTCTCCTTAGCAGTGGTTTCCTAACAGCTATTTGACCATGAAGGCCTGATTCGCGCAGTCTCCTCTTAACAGTTGTTCCAGAGATGGGTCTGCTGCTAGAACTCTGTGTGGCATTCATCTGGTCTCTGATCTGAGCTGCTGTTAACTTGGGATTTCTGAGGCTGGTGACTCGGATGAACTTATCCTCAGAAGCAGAGGTGACTCTTGGTCTTCCTTTCCTGGGTCGGTCCTCATGTGTGCCAGTTTCGTTGTAGCGCTTGATGGTTTTTGCAACTCCACTTGGGGACACATTTAAAGTTTTTGCAATTTTCCGGACTGACTGACCTTCATTTCTTAAAGTAATAATGGTCACTCATTTTTCTTTAGTTAGCTGATTGGTTCTTGCCATAATATGAATTTTAACAGTTGTCCAATAGGGCTGTCGGCTGTGTATTAACCTGACTTCTGCACAACACAACTGATGGTCCCAACCCCATTGATAAAGCAAGAAATTCCACTAATTAACCCTGATAAGGCACACCTGTGAAGTGGAAACCATTTCAGGTGACTACCTCTTGAAGCTCATTGAGAGAATGCCAAGAGTGTGCAAAGCAGTAATCAGAGCAAAGGGTGGCTATTTTGAAGAAACTAGAATATAAAACATGTTTTCAGTTATTTCACCTTTTTTTTGTTAAGTACATAACTCCACATGTCTTCATTCATAGTTTTGATGCCTTCAGTGAGAATCTACAATGTAAATAGTCATGAAAATAAAGAAAACGCATTGAATGAGAAGGTGTGTCCAAACTTTTGGCCTGTACTGTATACCCTTTAACAAGTAAGCATTATCAAAATGTGATATTTCTTTGTAGAGGGAAGCCTGTTTATCGTTCGTAACTGTTAGCTAACGCTACCGCTAGATGCCGCCTTCCGCTTCTCAGCATACGTCAACAGCGCCGCCATCTTGGTAAGGTTACGGGTTGAAGTTCAACTGCGGTCCAAGCCATGAAAGATGCCAGACTATTGTGCAGCCTATGGTAAGGTGACCAGACGTCCCCGATTTCCGGGGACAGTCCCTGTTTTGGATGACCTGTCCCAGCTAAAGATGTCCCTGAAAATGTCCCCGATTTTAGCATTTTATGAATGAGAAATGTTGCACGCACCGCATGCACACACACATCACCCGGCAGTGACAGTTCATTTAAATACTTTGAAAGGGAAATATATTAAAAGATGAATGTTACATGTATGTTTAACAGAGAAATATATTACAATTTAAAAAGGGTGCTAAAAAGATAAATACTGATTGGAAAAGCTGTTTTAAAAGTGTAAAAAAATGCCTCATAAAAGTAAGTAATTTAATTTGTGTTGTTCAACTCATGATGAATAATTGTTTTGTTTGCACTTAAAATATCCATCCTCCATGAGCAAGCGCAGTCACCCTCAAAATTTCCCTGAAATTTTCTTGTTATAATTTATCATACTTTTAAATGTGACCAGCATTACAAGGCTTGCTTTAAGATTGGCCCCCGTCACAAAAAACACACTTGGCCACTGGTGGGCCACCAGGCTTTACAAGTTTAAAATCATTTTACTTAATTTATCTCCCTACTTAGGTCTTCAGTGACTTTGCCGTGTGCCTTGCAAGGACAAAACACTCTAGCCTTCATCTTCTCCTGGTATCCTGGTGTCGTGGACCAAGGGTTCAATTTGAGACGTGGTCAGCCTCCTGAAGAAAGCCGTGAAGAAGTACGAGGTGAGACAGAAACATTAGAACTTTAGTTTAGTAACTCAGTCAGATCTATAGTAAATAAATCAGTTGTGTTCACACACACCTCCTTGAATCATTTTACCTAATTTATCTCCCTACTTAGGTCTCAAGTAACTTTGCCATGTGCTTTGCAAGGACAAAAAAACTCTAGCCTTCATCTTCTCCTGGTATCCTGGTGTCGTGGACCAAGGGTTCATGCTGAGACGTGGTCAGCCTCTCAGGACAAGCTAGACATCACCTTCTCCTTCCCCTGAGGTGAGGAGTGGTCTGAGTCTATCTACAATTAGTGACGAAGACACAGGTGAAACTTACTTAGTCACTGTATTGAAGACTCACAAGTGAAATTGAAAATACTGTCTTGAGTGCGCAGGCATGGCTTTCTGGTGTGATGCAGTGTCCTGGTGTCGTGGATCAAGGGGTTCAAGTTGAGACGTGGTCAGCCTCCTGAAGAAAGTGGGGATCTCCCTACTTAAGTCTTCAGTTACTTTGCCGTGTGCCTTGCAAGGACAAAAACTCCAGCCTTCATCTTCTCCTGGTATCCTGGTGTCGTGGACCAAGGGGTTCAAGTTGAGACGTGGTCAGCCTCCTGAAGTAAGTGTGAACAAGCATGGAGTGAGACAGAAACATCAAATATGGATTGGCCTTGCAAAATCTGTAAATTTGCAACCCCTACTAAAGACGAGTTGTTGAAACATTATAGGTTACGTCATATCCCCGGTGTGCAACCTCTGCCATGTCCTTACCTTGATTGTTTTTGTTCATTCAAATCATGGGGTAGCCTGAAATCACATATATCAAGGAAACACTCAACTCACTCAACAAGAGTGAGAACCTCCGAAATACTCAGTTTCTGTTGCCAGTTCTGTAATGTGGGCACATTCTCCACTGAAAAAGAGTATTTTGAACACCTTCGTCAACATTTAAAAAAGCAAGAAACTGTCACCTGTGTTTTCAAAAATTGCAATTTCAAAACTAATATCTATGGAACCTTTGCTTTGCACAGAAATCGCAAGCATACTCCCCACTCATTAGATGAGTTCAAAGATGACGTGTTAAAGAGGTATGAAAACCCTTCACAAGCAGATCAGTGCAGTGATGGAGTTAATCAGGAGGGTGAACAGTCTGACATTGATGAGATTAGAGATGATGATATAAGAGTACTGCCAAAGTTGACTGAAAGAAGCTTGGGTCATTTGATGTTGAAATTAGAGAGTTCCTTTCATATACCCAACCAATGCATTGATGAGCTTGTAGAGGAGGTGCATTTTATTTCTCATTCAGCCTCTGCTCCCATCATGAAAGACATTTTACAGTCTTGCTTGAAGAGACACAACGTGTCTGAAATGGTGAACGACATCTGTGATGCTAACCCTATTAGCTCTGCCCTCCGTGATGGTGGTCCTCTTTCCTCTGCCTTCAAAAGAAGAAAGTATTTTAATGAACACTTTTCTGTCATTGAACCGATTGAGTATGTTCTTAGTAGAGAGAGCAGCTTCCAGTATGTCCTCATTCTAAAGTCTTTACTTCAGGTTTTTAGCAGGAAAGTTATACAGGACCTGATCTTGAGTGAGGCAGAAGCTCAGAGAACTGTGTACAAGTCATTTCATGACAGCACCTTTTACAAAACCAATGAGCTGTTCTCAGGAAGTGACCTTAAAATTGCTCTCAATCTCTATGTGGATGACTTTGAGATTTGCAATCCTCTTGGTACATCCAGGAAAAAACACAAAATCACAGCTGTGTATTGGGTGTTAGCTGATGTCCCCTCATTTCTCAGATCTGAACTTAACTCAATCTTCTTAGCAATTCTGTGCAAGGCTGAGGATGTGAAGAGATTTGGTTACAGTGCTGTGTTGGAGCCACTGCTCAAAGATCTTGTGGTCTTAGAGGAGGAAGGACTGTATGTTCCAGCATTGGGCAGAAGAGTCAAAGGCACAGTGTTTAGTGTGGTTGCAGACAATCTCGGTGCCCATTCTATGGGGGGATTTGTTGAGAGCTTTTCCAGTTCATACGTCTGCAGATTTTGTCTAGGTGAAAAGTCACAGTTTCAAGATGGTGAAGTGAGAACAGGGGCATTCCCACCCAGAACGAAAGAACAACATACACTGCATATTCAGGCTTTACAGGAGAATGATAGTTTGATGCGTGTGTATGGAGTGAAGAGACAGTGTGCACTGACAGCAAAACTGAAATATTTTCATGTTTTGTCTGGATATCCGCCTGATGTGTTGCATGATCTCTTTGAAGGTATAGTGCCTCTAGAAATAGCACTGTGCCTCAGAGTGTTCATTCAGAACAAATACTTCACTCTTGAAGAGCTGAACAAATGCATCAAAGAGTTCCCCTATAAATGGTCAGACAAAACCAATGCACCACAGCCTGTCCCTGTGAACTTTGCCCAACGGAAAAGTGTGGGCGGCAATGCCCACAAGAACTGGGCTTTGCTGCGACTCTTGCCACTCTTGGTTGGATCGAAAATCCCTGAAGGTGACCCAGCATGGGAAGTGCTTCTTGTGCTCAAAGACATTGTTGAGCTTGTTATAAACCAAGTCCACACAGAGGAGAGCATTTGCTTCCTGGATAGTAAGATATCTGAGCATAAACACAGGTTTCTCATGGTTTTCCCAGAGCAACGCCTCATCCCAAATCACCATTTCCTGGAACATTATCCAGAACTGATCAGGGCTTATGGTCCTCTGGTGTCACTGTGGACAATGCGGTTTGAGGCAAAGCACAGCTTTTTCAAGCATGTTGTCAGACATACTCGTAGCTTTAGAAATATTCTGCTGTCACTCGCCATGAAGCATCAGTTGTTGCTTGCTTATAACCAACATGATTCCAGAGCTGTCAGACCTTTACTACAGGCTACAACACTGTCTACAGTGGATGTTAGTGTGCTGAGAGAGGATATCCAAGAAGCACTGCAGGCTACGTTTCCTGGTGAGACATGTGTCCAGATAGCCAAAAGTGTGTGTTACAGGGGCACTAAGTACACTAGTGGAATGATCTTGGCTAATGGTTCCACTGGTGGTCTACCAGATTTTGGGAAGTTGATCCAGATTGTGGTTGTGAAGGGCAGCGTTGGATTCATTGTGAAAGGTCTGACTGCTTAGTCAGTTGAGCATCTGAGGAGCTATGTGCTTGAGAAAAACAGTCCTGTGAAAGTCATAGAGCCAGCTGAGCTACCAGACATGTTCCTCTTAATATCTTACATCTTTGGTGGAACAAGCATTATGACTCTTAAGTGCAGCATTTATGTTCCATAGATGGTGCCCATACTTGGTGGAGATTTTCAGATGAAATGATACAAACTCGCATATCACAGTCTTCCTACTGTTTTCAGACTTGGCATATAGTAAATGTGTTCCTGATTTCCATACCTAGAGGTCAAATATTATATGCTCTTAACATTATTCACCATTTAGCTGTTACTAAAAATTACTGAAACATGTCAAACATTTTGTCTACAGGTTGCATAATGTCACAACCGGCTCAACTCCGAGTGATCCTTGCGGATCATGATAAAGTTGTAAAAAAGTTGTAAAGTTGTACTACCATCTGGAATCCCTGAGACGGTGGATGACCTTCACTCAGTCATTCGTGATACATTTTCCATTGCTAGAGACTTCCGTCTTCACTATAAATATGTTGATTTTGGTGATGAGTTTTTCACCCTTTTTTCTACAACTGACCTCAAGGATAAGGACACAATCAAGGTTGTGTTTCTCCAGGACCAGGAGCCTACAATAACTTTAACCTTAACTGATGTGACCGACACTGATGTGACCAACATGACTGATCAGCCTTGTGAGGAGCACTATGTTAACGACACCTCATCTGTGTCAACCAATGACACACTGATTCTTTCATCATCTGAAGATAGTCCAGGCCACCGTTCCCAGCGCTGGCCTGCTCAGTTGCCAATTCCCAGCTTTTCTGGCCTCACAGAGATCCAAATTCAGTCAGCCAATGAGCGCTTCAAAAAATATGGGACTCTTTTCCCTGCAAAAGATTTCATTCCACTACTCCCAGACATCCTTGGAAAACTAGCGGAGGCTATTTATGAGTACACTGCTTATCCATCAAGTCTGCAGATCAGTGAGGTTGCAAAGGTCCTGACTCAAAAGCATCCCTGCCTCAAAGAACCAGGGTCCTTTAATGGGTCCTATGGATGGGCGCAGTGCCTAAAATATAAGATGAACAATTTCAGAAGCAAACTTCGAGGTCTCGGCTGCCCTGAAGTTGAAGTGAACTGACTCAAGAGGAAAACAACATGTGACCAATATCCGGCAAAGAATGTGAAAAAAACAAAGAAGGCCGAGGTGAACTACCTACCCCCTCATGCTCAAGGTGAAACTACTGCAAGTTTGGAAAAAGAGAGAGTCAAGCTCCTAAGTGAAGTGATGAAAAGGGACAACTCCAAGGTGGTAGCTCAGAAAATGGCCAAGACGTTCAGCCTTCGTCGGGAGGAAATGGTGAAAGAGGCCCCTGCCATCAGTGACTTCATGAAGCGCTGGCCTGCACTTTTTAGTGAGGCACAGGTGAGATTATAAAATGTTTATTAAACCAGTATTTCTGTACTGTGGATTGATACATTGTGGATACATGTCCACAAATTGAAGTAAAATAAAGAAAGAAATGTAGAAATAAATACATTAAGACCCAAAACATTTAAATGTGTACAAATACACATTTAAATGTTTATTTCTGCATTTATTTATTTATACTTATGGCACTTGTGGTCCTTCATACTGGTGTGCCCTGCAGATAAGTGAAGAACTCAAGAGGATAACAACAGTCTTGAATCGACCTTTCTGGCCAAGCTTGACCAATGCACCCCAAAACTGATGGCCTTGACCTAATCAAAAGGAGGAGCTGCAGGCCTGAAGATAAGGCACATTAAGGACATGCTTCTTGAGGTATAATGACTAACTTTATTATGAACAGACCTTTATTTTAATCTGCGCTTATGCGCCGAACAACAGTTCCCACCCTTTTTGGAGTCCCTGGGACGGGTGCTGGACAGTGCCCCGACTGGGGACTCCATTGTTCTGCTGGGGGACTTCAATGCTCACGTGGGCAATGACAGCAGGACCCGGAGGGGCATGATTGGGAGGAACAGCCTGCCCGATCTGAACCCAAGTGGTGTTCAGTTATTGGACTTCTGTGCGGGTCGCAGTTTGGCCATAACTAACACCATGTTCAAGCATAAGGATGTCCATCAGTGCATGTGGCACCAGGACAGCCTAGGTCGCAGGTCAATGATTGACTTTGTAGTCGTATCATTTGACCTGCGGCCATATGTTCTGGACACTCGGGTGAAGAGAGGAGCAGAGCTGTCAACTGATCACCATCTGGTGGGGAGTTGGATGAGGTGGCAGGGGAGAATGCCGTGCAGACCTGGCAGGCCCAAATGAACAGAGGAGGACATTGAGTCCGAATGGGCCTTGTTCCGCTCTGCCATTGTCGAGGCGGCAGATGCAAGCTGTGACCGCAAGGCTGCTGGGGCCAGTCGCGGCAGTCAGGCTGAAGAAGGAGGCCTACAGGGCATAGTTGGTCTGTGGGTCTCCAGAAGCAGCAGACGGGTACTGGCGGGCCAAGTGGAGCGCAGCAGTGGCAGTCGTGGAGGCAAAAACGCGGGCGTGGGAGGAGTTTGGTGAGGCCATGGAGAGAACTTTCGATCGGCTCCAAAGAGGTTCTGGCAAACCGTCCGGTGCCTCGGGGGGGAAGGCGGCAACTTGCTCACACTGTTTACAGTGGGGGCGGGGAGCTGCTGACGTCAACTGGGGACATTGTCGGGCGGTGGAAGGAATACTTTGAGGAGCTCCTCAGTCCCACCAACACGTATTCCAGTGAGGAAACAGAGCCAGGAGTCTCTGGGGTGGGTCGTCCAATTTCTGGGGCAGAAGTTGCTGAGATAGTGAAGCAACTCTGAGGCAGCGGAGCCCCGGAGGTGGATGAGATTTGCCCTGGATATCTCAAGGCTCTGGATGTTGTAGGGCTGTCCTGGCTGACACGCCTCTGCAACATTACGTGGACATCGGGGGAAGTGCCTCTGGAGTGGCAGACCAGGGTGGTGGTCCCCATTTTCAAGAAAGGGGATCAGAGGGTCTGTTCCAACTACAGGGGGATCACACTCCTCAGCCTACCCGGTAAGGTCTACTCCAGGGTGCTGGAACCTCAGATTGAGGAGGAGCAATGTGGTTTTCATCTTGGACGCAGAACCATGGACCAGCTCTTTACCCTCACCAAGGTGCTGGAGGGGGCATGGGAGTTTGCCCAACCACTCCACATGTGTTTTGTGGATTTGGAGAAGGCTTACAGGCTTATTTGGGGGGTGCTCCAGGAGTATGGGGTTGGTGGCCCCTTGCTGAGGGCCATCCAGTCCCTGTACCGAAGAAGCGTGAGTCTGGTTCGCATGGCCAGCAGTAAGTCGGACCTTTTCCCGGTGAGGGTTGGACTCAGCCAGGGCTGCCCTTTGTCACCGGTTCTGTTCATAACTTTTATGGACAGAATTTCTAGGCGCAGCCGAGTGGTGGAGGGTGTCAGGTTTGGTGGCGGGAGGATCTCGATGACATGGTCCTCTTAGCTCCATTGAACAGTGACCTCCAGCTCTTGCTGGGACGGTTCGCAGCCGAGTGTGAAGCAGCTGGGATGAGAATCAGCACCTCCAAGTCTGAGGCCATGGTCCTCAGCCGGAAAAGGGTGGATTGCCCACTCCAGGTTGGGGGGGAGGTCCTTTCTCAGGTGGAGGAGTTTAAGTATCTCGGGATCTTGTTCACGAGTGAGAGTAGGATGGAGCAGGAGACTGACAGGTGGATTGGGGTGGTGTAAGCAGTGATGCAGGCGCTTAACTGGTCTGTTGTGGTGAAAAGGGAGCTTAGCCAGAAAGCGAAGCTCTCGATTTACCGGTCGATCTACATTCCAACCCTCACCTATAGTTGAGGTCTGAGTAGTGACCGAAAGAACGAGATCGCCAGTACAAGCGGCCGAAATGAGTTTCCTCTGCAGGGTGGCTGGGCTCAGCCTTAGGGATTGGGTGAGGAGCTCTGACATCCGGGAGGGACTCAGAGTAGAGCCGCTGCTCCACCACATCGAGAGGAGCCAGTTGAGGTGGTTCGGGCATCTGGTAAGGATGCCTTCCGGACGCCTCCGTTGGGAGGTGTTTCGGCATGTCCAACCGGGAGGAGACCTCGGGGCCGCCCCAGGACATGCTGGAGGGATTACATCACCCGGCTGGCCTTGGAACGCCTCGGGGTTCCCGCGAAAGAGCTGACAGAAGTGGCTGGGGAGAGGACTGTCTGGGCTTCTTTGCTGAGGCTGCTGCCCCCGCGACCAGGACCCGGATAAGCGGAGGACGACGAGTACGAGTGACAACGCCTGAACGCAACACAGGCTCTGCTCCAACTGAGTGTGTGTACAGTGTCGTGCTGCGCTGCTGTGTGAGAAGCTGTTTGACTGTGCGTAACAGCAGTCTGTTGATGGTCATTTAAATGAAGTGTTTACAGTGGTTAATTTAAGAGTAGCCTACAAGTTTTTGGAATTATATTAGGCTACAATAGAGGGTCTCTCAATAGGGTTATGATTTCTTTGTGTATTTTTTTTGTGTGCATGGTTAGAGTGGTATGTGTATGTGTATGTGTCGTGTTACATGTTCAATTTAAGTTTTCAGATGCAGGGGAAGGAAATAATGAATTGCAGTAAAAATGTGTTGGAATAGTCTACCAAGTAAAGGCCTGAAAATGGCGCATATCAATGTATGTAGTCTTAGGAATAAAACTACCAGTGTTAATGAGATATTGTCTGAAGGTGTTCATGTGCTGGCAGTGTCTGAAACCATTTGGATGATACAATAAATTATTCTGTTGTTAATATTCAGGGATATACTTTATTTAGGAGGGATAGAAATGCATTTGGGGGTGGTATTGGGGCCTATGTTCAGTGTCATATACCTGCTAAAATAAGATACGATTTAATGCCGACTGACATTGAGGTACTTTAGATTCAAGTTAATTTACCTAATCTGAGACCTCTGTTGATAGGTTGCTGCTACAGACCACCTAATGCGCAATTGAATTATTTAGATGAAATATGTAAAATGTTATAAAGTATGTGATCTTGACTATGAAATTCATTTTTTAGGTGACTTGAATATTAACTGGAATATGGCCAAATATCCACTTAAAGATAAACTATTGGCTATAACCAATGCTTGTAATTTAGCACAACTTGTTGATAAACCTACAAGGGTGTGTTTGAAAAGTGATGGATCTGTAACAGCCACCTGCATCGATCTTGTGTTCACTAATTTCAGTCATTTATGTTCTAACGTGTTATCTATTCCAGTGGGGTATAGTGATCACAATCTAATTGCATATGTTAGAAAAACCAAGGTTCCAAAGGTGGGTCCTAAGGTGGTTTTCAAAAGATCAATGAAGTCTTTTTGTTGTGAGGCATTTTTAGAAGATGTTTCAAATTTATGTTGGGAATCTGCATACGCAAAGCAGGATCCTGATGAAGCTCTTGAAGGTTTCAATATATTATTTTTGCAAGTATTGGAGGAGCATGTGCCTTTAAGAAAATATAATGTCAGAAGTAAACAATCACCCTGGCTGAATGGTGAATTAAGAAATTTAATGAAACAAAGAGATGCAAAAAAAGTAGCGGTTAAATCAGGTCTTCAGTCAGACTGGCAAATTTATAAGAAATTAAGAAATTATGTTACAGCCTCTAACAAAAAGAAAAGGCATTTATATTATGAAACTAAAATAAATTATGTGAAGAATGACAAGAAAAAACTATGGAATGTAGTGAATGGAATAATGGGTCGCAGGCCCACATCAAGCCCTGCTTATATTGAAGTGGATGGGAAATTTATAACTAAGCCTGTGAATATAGCTAACTACTTTAATGATTATTTTCATGTTAAGGTCAGTAACTTGAGGAGGAAAATGAATTGTGTAAATGATAATAATTCAACATCATTAATCAAGAAGTTAATGAGAGGTCAAAATTGTGAATTTAATATTAGACAAGTTGAAGTTAATGAGGTTGTTGGGCTCCTTGATAAATGTAAGGAAAGACCACCTGGTGTGGATAATTTGGATGTTAAATTTCTCTCTATGGCTGCCAATTTAATTGTGGCTCCTGTTTGTTATAGTTTCAATTTATGTATTGATAAAAATGTTTATCCAGAGGCATGGAAAATTGCTAAAGTTATTCCATTTACGAAGAATCCTGCAGCCTCTTTTTTTCTGGTGCAAATAGCCATCCTATCAGCCTTTTGCCTGCACTAAGTAAAGTTATGGAAAGGATTATTTTTGATCAGATACAAAGTTATTATTTTGATGTCAATAATTTGAACACAAACTTTCAACATGCCTATAGACCTGGTCACTCCACATGTACAGCGTTAACTCAAATGACAGATGAATGGCACATAGATATTGACAATGGGAAATTAGTGGGTGTAGTACTACTTGATTTTAGTGCTGCATTTGATGTAATAGACCATCATTTATTATTAGAAAAACTGAGACAGCATGGCTTTACTTTGTCAGCATTAACATTAATGAAGAGTTATTTGACTAATAGGAGTCAAACTGTCTTTTTTAATGGAAGTCTGTCAAATGTGAAAGATGTTGATTGTGGTGTACCTCAAGGGAGTTGTTTAGGGCCGTTATTGTTTTCAATTTCTGTTAATGATCTTCCTTTTGTTTTTAATAGAGCCAGAACTGCTATTTATGCAGATGATTGTACAATCTATGCAGCAGATTCATCGATAGTAACTTTAAATAATATCTTAAAACATAATTTAGAGTTGGTGGCAGGATGGGTATCTGACAACAAACTTGTATTAAATGTAGACAAAATCAAGTCTCTTATTATAGGATTGAAATTTATGTTGAGAAATAACCCTATTTGGATTTAGAAATTTATAACACTCCCATAGAAGAAGTTCAACAGACTAAACTCTTAGGTATAACAATAGACCAGCAATTAACATGGACTAAACATATTAACAATATCGTGAGTAAAATGGGAAGAGCTCTCTCAGTTGCACGCAGGGCCTTAAAAGTTATGCCACTAGATGTCGCCAAACAGGTAGTGAATTCCCTAGTCCTATCACAGCTGGATTACTGTTTCATTATATGGTCGAGTGCTTCAATAACTCGGAATAAATTACAGGTTGCTCAAAATAAGCTAGCTCGTTTTATTTTACAGTGTTCTTGCAGAATGAATATAATATACGTATATATGCACAACAGACTTGGTTGGTTAACTATCGATCGGAAAATCTCTTTTGTTAAATTTACTAAAGAGTGTCATTGTAACAAGGTCTCCTTCGGTTTCGTATCATTATTTTGGATCTCATATTAGTCATCATGATCATTTAACACGACATGCTACAGAGGGAGGTTCATTTTGCCAAAAATTAAAACAAGTGTTATGCAAAAATTGGTTTTATATAGAGCAATAGTTAAATGGAATTCGTTACCATTTTATATCATCCAAGAAAATTCAATGGAGAGGTATAAATTCCTGCTTAAACAGTATTTACAAATGTTCAGCAGCAGTAATTTAATTTAATATACTACTTGCCTGTTTTCTTGCCTTGCCTCTGTTTATGTGATATTGTTTTTGAATATTTTGTATGTTACTGTCGGAAATATTGTCTTACTTTGCATCTAATTCTAATTTTGATTTTATTTTGTATAATTTTTTTGTATGTCTTGTTTTGTTTTGGTGTTGTATGTGTGTGATTAGATTAGTATGTGTTTATGTTTATATGAGACTCGGAATGTGTTGCTAATATAACTGTATTTATGGACTCCAGGAAGAATAGCTATGCTACTGTGCTGCTGCTAATGGAGATCCAATAAAAATGAAATGAAATTTACACACTGTCCATATGAAATAACTATGTCAGGGCCAGGGCCCCCCTAATATAATGGTAGGGGAAACACTGAATCAAGCAAGAAGACTCGTGATACCATTTAGGCCTATTTATTATACTGTAATCGCAATCGTAATTGCAAATCGCAATTTTGCCCACCAAAATCGCAATAGCACATTTTTCTCAAATCGTTCAGCATTAATCTGTGATCATCATGTCAACGTCATCCTCTTGGGGTTGATTGTCACATGTTTGCAACTTGCACAGGTTGGTACATTTCAAGCCATTGCTCATGCTCTGGCATTCCAGAAGCTTGCATCTACGACTGCAGTTGCAGGACAGCAGCTGCAGCACTGCCTCAGGGGCTGGAGATCCCCGCATCCATTCCAGGGTGAGGTAACCATCATCATTTCTGGCCCAGCCATGTTCAATTGGGCTTGGGACTTGCAGTTGTTGCTGGAGACTACCTCTCCAGATGCCAGCCTGGTAGTTGGCACGCATAGCATGCATAAAGAGGCAGTCCTCGCATGGTGGTAGCTGGCTAGATTCAAGCTCCCCACGCCGCGCTCAGAAAAGTTGGTAGCAGGCTGTGTTGATGTCCTCTGTCGTCGCAGATGCTGAGTATAGTTTACATGTGAATGCTTGCAGCCTCTTGAACAGGTCAGGGGATACTTCCCAGGACTGCCCCAGCTCAAGGAACACTTCTTGGAAATGCTCTGATCTTGTGATAACCTTCAAGGCTTGGAGCTTACCACAGCCTGCGAAGGCACTTACAGTACTGCATCCGGTGAATGCATGCATGCCAATTACAAACACCGTCTCCCAGCCCCTGACGTAGCTTGGTGATATCAAGATACCTGACCCGGTTCTTTGTTCCATTTTTTTCTGGAATAGGGGACAGGAGATATCAGCAAAGAATGCCAGGAACTGTATTCCTGTGGTCCCCCCCTCGATTCTCTCTCTGCATTCTTGATTGATTCCTCCCTATATACATCGAAGACCACATCAATCCTCTGGCCTCTGGCTCCTTCATGTAGGATTTGATTCAGAACCGAGTCTGCAAGTTGAGAGAAGTTCTGCTCATTGCCCTTCATCATTTGAACCAGACTCATCCCATCGATGATGGTAGCAGATGGCTCAGGGATGATCTCTGCTGGTAAGACTTTCTTCTCCAGTTCCCTGGCCTGAACGGCTTTGCAATTGCCATGGTCAATTGCCAATGGAGATGGGACCCAGAGAAAAACCAGCAAAGCCGTTCTGGCCAGGGAACTGGAACTCTGTATTTTGTGTCAGCCTTCATTTGTACACAGCGCCCTACGTGGACTACGAAGGGGGCGCTGTATACAGATGGAGGCTGACACAAAATACAGAGCATTCTGGAAACAGATACACACGTCAGCGGCACGGGAGACACAACGAGACGCGACATTCATCTTTCTCCTCCCAGGACTCCGACTCCAGCCAACCTCCTGAACGTGGACAGACTTTTTTAGAAGAAGCTCCTCAAGACGAATGCTCTGTATTTTGTGTCAGCCTTCATTTGTACACAGCGCCCTACGTGGACTACGAAGGGGGCGCTGTATACAGATGGAGGCTGACACAAAATACAGAGCATTCTGGAAACAGATACACACGTCAGCGGCACGGGAGACACAACGAGACGCGACATTCATCTTTCTCCTCCCAGGACTCCGACTCCAGCCAACCTCCTGAACGTGGACAGACTTTTTTAGAAGAAGCTCCTCAAGACTGCAGAAGAGGAAATGCCGGCAGGAGAAGAGTAAAACCGCAAAGGGAGCCGTATTGGACCCGCAATGCGACCAGGATTCAACCATAAACATCGTCAACTTGTCCAGTAAGTCCCTCTCAAATACATGCTTAACCGCTCTTTCAAAATCATTTGTGCCCACAGCCCAGTGTAATGAGTTCACCGCTTACATTGACACACAAAAATTTTTTCGCTCCTTGAGGGTAGAGAGTTCTTTAGTGGCCGCACTGGGTCCACTCTCACACACGAGCCTACTAACACCAATGTTCCCTCCGTCACCCATTTTCAGGAGGTCCCTCCCCCTCCCCAGACCATGGGGGACACAAGAATAACGGACCGAAACGACTCGGAACCACTGGCTGTATCACACATGGAACCATCTCGGATCCGCTTCAGAGGTAGATGATATTTCACCCCCCCAAAATATAGAAATCCATCTCTGCATATAAACTGTAGACTGGTGGAAAGGGTTGCGTCAACTATACTAAATAAAGGCAAACAATACAAAGTAAGAAATAACCTTTCAAAACAACAGTGGAAAGAACTAAAAACCATTAAGAAAAATGAATCTTTGGTTATACAAGCAGCAGGTAAGGGAGGAGCCATTGTGATTCTGGACCGGGAAGCATATGACAAAGAGATCCACAATCAACTCAGCAATTCAAAATTCTACAGAAAACTGGAACAAAATCCCATAGTACCCTTTAAAAAAAATACATGAGCTGCTGGATCATTTCTTGGTAAATGGGGACATAAGCAAATCACAACACGCATTTATGAAGGTGGATTTTCCCATCACCCCAGTGTTCTACACCTTACTTAATCAGCAACAACATCTGGTAACTATGGACATATAAATCATTGTACACAAAGGTACCTTTCAAAGGGGACTCCAAGCGGCAGAGTTCTTCCTAGAAAAAAGAACTGTACCCAGTCCTAGCACACAGAGTGTTTTGGATCTTATAGAATGTGTACTCACTTCTAACTATTTTTTGTTTGGTGCTAACTTCTTCCTGCAGGTGTCCGGGGTGGCGATGGGGTCAAAAATGTCACTGAATTTCGCCTCTCTGTACGTGGGACATTTCGAAATGAGGTGATTTTTAACTCCAAACTGAATCCCTTCTTACACCACATATCCCACTGGCGACAGTACCTGGATGATATCTTTTTCATTTGGACTGGCACAGAGACACAACTGAGGGATTTGTTTATGAACAATAAAAACAAACATTTGAAATTCTCTATGGAGATGGATCCTAAAAAAATGAACTTCTTAGACATTTTGGTGGAGAGGGAAGGGGATGTGTTGAAAACTAATCTATATTGTAATAGCACAGATAAAAATTCTTTACTGCATGGTGAATCCTACCACCCCCCCCTCTCTAAAAAAGAACCTTCCTATTTCACAATTTAATCGCATCAGACGAATCTGTAGTGATGAGGTGGATTTCCAGGAGCAATCAGTTATCTTACAGGACCGCTTCAGACAGAGGGGGTACAAGGAAGAATGGATCACCATCGGGCTACAAGATTTCACAGGACTTCCCAAAACAAATCCATTAACACACGAAAATATCACGCTGCATTCAATATTCACCGGTGGGAAGGGAATTCTAAGGAATCATCAAACTCCACTAGCACATCCTCTATTCTGACCCTTCTTTAAAAGAATGTTTCAACAATTTCCCGTGAGTGATCTAAAAAAGACCCCCAACCTCCGCAACATGCTGGTGAGAGCAGACCGACCTCCTCCTGTTGCCTCACACTTTCTGTCTTAAATCAGACCGGGGAATTATAGATGTGGAAACTGTCAACAATGTAAGTCTACATACAAAACACATACTTTCAACCACCCTCACTCTGGAAAGAGACTTCACATCAACAGCATCATCTCTTGCCTACCTAGCCTTCACTGGCGAAACAACATCTCTCTCTCTCTCTCTCTCTCTCCCTCCTCAGTTGCTCTTCCTGAGGTTTCTACCTTTTTTTTCCCCCGTTAAAGGGTAGTTTTTTGGGGAGTTTTTCCTTATCCGCTGCTAGGGTCATAAGGTCAGAGGGATGTCGTATGCTGTAAAGCCCTGTGAGACAAATTGTGATTTGTGATATTGGGCTTTATACATAAAATTGATTGACTTGATTGATTAAAAAACCAGGATCACTGAACACAGATGTGCAATCCGAAATACAGTGGTGGAAAAAAGTTTTCGGACACCCCATGCATTTGTGAAATACTGCATTAATAATCACTCTTAGGTCTTCAAGTGCAATTTCTTTTAGTACAGTCACAGCCAAAATACTAAATAAATCCTAAAAAAGCCATTAAAAACTTAAAATTGATTGGTTCCATAAAAATACATAAGAAATTATGAGTATATGAGAAAGAGTATTGGGTCATTTTGGTACCAGTGATGAAGGTTGTTCTTTTTATTAAAAGACACAATTTTTGAGTCCAGTTTCCAGCTTTATCTTCCTCCTACTAATGTGAGGGTACGCAGAAGGCCAGGCGAAGCATTATCTGCAGCATGAACAGTACTTACTGTCAAGCATGGTGGAGGCAGTATCATGGTTTGGGGATGCATGAGTGCTGCTGGTGTTGGTCATCTCACTGTCTGTGATGGCACATTGAACTCTACCAAGTATTGTACCATTCTCGAAACCCACATGCTTCCTTCAGCGCGTGCACTGTTCCGTCGAGGTAAAAACTGGAATTTAGAAGAATTCAAAGCAGTAATTCACCAAGAATGGGACAAGATTACCCCTCAACAGTGTGAAAGGCTCGTGGGGAACATGCCAGCCAGGATTAGAGCTCTACTACGTGCCAATGGCAGGACTACTAAACATTAATTTGATGATGTGATGGTTTATTTATTTTTTGTTCAGTTTTGAACACATTCTCTGTTATTTGTTGACTTTGATACCGACAATGTTGAGAACTGACATATTGAAACTGTCAAGAATTTAGTTTTGTTAGTTTTTCCTGTAAACAATAAACAAAAAAATATAATTTGTATTTGTTTGTATCTGTCTAATGCAGCCACAGCTTTTGAAACACAAAAAAGACTTTTCCACAAATATTTCATGATACTATTTGAGATTGTGTAAAATTTTAAGGGTGTCCGAAAACTCTTTTCCACCACTGTAATGACCCATCCAGTCCTGTTGCTGTCCATTTTTACACAAGCTCGCCACAGCAGCATTGCCAGGTGGGAAATGTAGGATTATTGCACCATAGACTCAAAATTATTGTATTTTGAGGGAAATTATCGTAAATTCATCATAACCAAAATAACAATCCTACTGATGCGCTAAAGGCAATTATACAACAGTTAGTTTCATCCAAGTAATTTGATTGGATGAGAGGCATTCCGTGAGTGCTGATATAGAGTATAACATCACTGGGACATGTAACAGTAAAATCGCTCCGCTCACAGGTGTTATAAATATAAATACAACCGTTAATTAACCAGCTGTCACACTCGCTACATTGACGCAAACTGACACTACAGCGTTACACCAAGAAGATGGATATTTTCCCCAAAATTACATTTGAATTCAAGTATGAGTGGTCGTCAGGAGAGGACGAGGAAAAGGAAAGCCAGGACTCTTCTGTTCAGACCTCCAGGTGTGTTTGTGTAACATCAATCGAGCTCGACAAACTGGAGAGGAGCAAAAATTAAGCGAACACAGTCAGGAATTATCAATGATCATCTGATGAGGTACTGATGAGGATGAGAGAGAGTGGAAGCTGAATCCGGCCCTGCCAACATCCAGGTTTGCCAACGTTTCATCAGCCGAACTGGATGAAGTTACACAGTTGCAGATCAATGTAAATACAAAGTAGTGTGTGTGCTGCATTGCCTGGCAACGGACTGGGGAAAAAGTCTGTTTTCACGGAACTACTTAAATAATTTATTTCATCACCTTTTGTTAACATTTCCTTAGTCAGCACTGCTGTTTAAGCTGTTGTTGACCTGTTGTATGCAAGCAATATCACACTCGAGCTTGTGATGTTGTGCTGTATATTGTCACGGCTGTAATTGTCTTTGCAGGCCGAGTGCCTATGGCCGAATCACAGCCGTGACGATATACATTACAACATCACTCCTTTCAATATTAAGGAGTGATATTGCTTAAATATAGTCACTGTAGTGTTCACTTTTTTTCCATTTTCCTTGCTTCTGGTTTTCCTCTTCTTGTTCCGTTTTGAATCTCATTCTTGCTCGACTTCCTGATTGTGTCCTAGCGCCTCGTGGGGCGGATATAGCTGACCATTCAGCCAATTGTGCTCATTGTTCAGAGACAAACGTCACCCGTATCTCATGCAAAGCAAAGTGCGATTGGCTGGAAACATGCCACATGGGAACAGATGCCTTCAGGGCTCACAAAAAAAACTCTGGCTGATTACAACCACACATTCATGAAATGGTGAAGTTATCGTACATTTGGCCTTTTTTGGGATTATTGATCGTACATCGTACAGAGGGCCAAATTATCGTACAAATATGATAATTATCGTACACCTGGCAACACTGTGCCACAGTGTATCCTCTTTGAAATACACTGGAATTGAATTTATAAAAATCCCTCGCAGGGGAGGGGATGTGGACTCTCTACTTTTGAGGAGAGAGTTATACTGGATATACACACTCAACACCCCTAGCACCAAGGGGTCTAAATGAGGACTTCAAAATAAAAGCCTTTCTTTGAACTCATGCCTCATGGACTAGGTTGCATGTTGTTTCTTGTTGTGCTTGCCTGTAATGCTTCTTGACATTTACTGTGTTGCCATTAATGTGTAGCCATGTCAACTAAACATGAAACTATTTGAATGTTGTTGTTTTTTTGTTTTTTTGTTTTTTATCTTTGAATGTTGAATATTTGAATGCTTTTGGATGTTTTTTGCTGTTTAATATTGAAAGGAGTGGTCCTATCGTTTAAATCAGCCATCCTGCTAAATTCTATCTAGCCAACTGAAAGTATGACAGCCAGATGGCCTGATGGTGTTCATTTCTTGGTCTGGTATAGAGATTGTTGTATATTTTTATATATGTATTTTTGTATATGTATTATTCATCGTCACTGTAAATATTTTTCACTATTTTTGAGTTATCTTTGACCATGTGACCTATCGTGTGACCCCACTGGCGTCCCTTTGAAAATGGTGTCCTAGATGTATGTCTCATGTCTGAAGAAGAGCGTTTGGCTCGAAACGTCACACACAGTATTTTTGGGATGTGCTAAATAAATGCATGTGAACTGGAACTATCCTTCTTGACTTTAAGTATTTTAAATACAAAATTACTCCACTCAAAAGTACTTTGTTACAAATTACATTTGCTTTTTATCAACCTTATCAAATACAAATTACAAAATACTCAAATGTAACTGAAATATGTATTTTAAATACAAGTGACAGAAAGACTGTGACGGGGGGTGGGGGTTAAACGTCCAATACATGGACATGCAATGAGAAACTGTCATTAACTTATTACGTTATAAAAAACGATGAAAATATGGACTTACCCATGTTTAAAATGACTTGTTGAAGTGAAAAAACGAGTACTGACAACAACAGACAAGTGGAGTTGATGTTTAACCGGCGCGGAGAGTGCAGGCGAAATGCGCTTCCTGTGTGGACAGTCAAGCGCCTTCCGCGGCACTCACGCGTCCATTGTGGCCCTGGCGTTAAACATAGAGCGCGCAAAGCGCAGACCTCCGCCAACGAACCCATTCATTGTGTATGTGCTAGCGCAGCACAAGAGCGCGCTGCCGGCCTGTGCTTGAATTGAAATTTTTTTAATTTGACTGCAACGCGCTGTGACGACACCTCAGCGCGTCCAATAGCAGAGAATGTGGTGGAGTGTGAAAAGAAATTGGTGGAAAAATTCAGATCAACAGCAAGATTGAGGAGAAAATAATTATGGCTGTGTCGCTCTATGTCTGAAGTAGACCTGGAAGTGGTCATCAAGGAGCTGTAGCTCCTGAACAAACCTGCACTCCCCCAAATCCTGTCTTGCCATGAGGATTTCATGGACCCATACCCTTCTAGCTGCTGTTGCTCACCTCATCCTCCTCCCCAGAAGAAGAAGAAGAAAAAGAAGAACTAAAGCCAGGGCTTTTCGTTGAAACAGGGACAGATACATGATGAAATCCGGGGTGTCAGACCAGAACCAGAATACTTTTCGGTCGCTTAGCAACTTGTGCCAAATATGTGCGCGATGTGCGCTTGTGCACCTTGCTCTCTGCTTGCTCTGCGCCCTACCCCACGGTGGGCGCGGCGAAAATCGCGCTCTGTGTGAAAGTCGCTTTACTGGGCCACATTTCACTCAGTATTTCACACTTGTTCCATCATCTGACAGCAGAAACAGAAAATATGTGAATGAGAAAAACTTAATTAAGAATTCAGCTCTATTAAAATACTGTATAACTTATGTGCACAGAGAGGAGAGAGGAAATTAGAGAGAAGAGATTAGCAACTTTTTATGAAGTTTTTAGCTAGCTACTTTTCAATTAAAGTACTTGTCAACACCCAAGTGAGATGCACACAGACCACAGGGAAGAGGGACTCCTGAAATGAGAGGGAGGGTAGGCAGTGAAAACTAAAGACTTACATGTTCATTTGAACCGCTGGCAGTTTTTATTGCTAATGTTGTTAGCATAAATGAATGGGATTCAACATGGCTAAATTAGCATTACTGCTATCAATCAGTCAATATTTTGCAATTTTTAAACAAATCAAATGTAATTCAAAGGGCTTCGCCTACTTCTGTATGCGAAGCAGTGCGTCCCTCCAGAGTTGCCGTAGGGCTGTTGTAGGGGGACTTTCGCCATTAGGTGTTGCTTAGGCTGACCAAACGTCCTCTTTTGCCTGGACATGTCCACTTTTCACGCCCAGGGGGTTTTTATAAACTGATGATAATGTCCGGTTTTCCGTGTGTTTGTGTGTGTATGTGTGTGTGTGTGTGTGTGTGTTGGAGTGCGGCACCGGCCATCTATTTCTATCCGAACCCAAACCGAGCCCTACATTATTTAATGACCAAAGCACTGAGTTTGTGTTACACAGTTGTTACGGTTACAGGCTATTTAACAGGCCGGGCGTGCTCAGTGGAGAGGGAGACCTCCATGTTTGAGACGGGAGCGGGAGGTGGGAGGTCCGACGCTTCCAGTGAGAGGAGAGGGAGAAATAAAACAAAATAAGATAAAATAGGAAAAACCTGTCTCCGTCTTTTATTTTATTTTCAGCGTTTAATCAAGGCGGAGGCAGGCAGCTGGAGGTCCGAGACTTCCAGTGAGGGGACAGGTAAGTTATGTTCAGGTGTTGTCACGTAAATAACAGTGCCCAAGCAATAAACAGGACAGACAATAGGATTTTATTTATTTTTACACGACATTTTCACTGAAAGCTGACCGAATCCGACCCGAGCCCGAATACAATTTATAGCTACATTTTTGACCAAACCCACCCGACCCGTTGGGTACCGTCGGGCTTGGATCGCCACACTCTAGTGTGTGTATGTGTCCCCTATTGGAGCCTATCTGAATTTCTGTCTTTGAGAGATATTATTTTGTAATACAACTGAATTTTCTATCCATACATATACATTTTAAATATATTAAAATTATAAGGCATCTTTGAGTAAACTGCGAGTATCATTTAAGTAGGCTATGTCGTGGCTGGGCCGAGTGTCTTCTTTTTTGGAAATCAAAATATGGTCACCCTAGCGTTGCTGTACTGCTCTGAATAAAGAGAGAAGCGGTGGCCACTGAACATGTTATCTTGACTCCTGTCCATTTATTGCTTATTAGCTGCACTCAATTACGCGAACCCAGGACACTAGGTTACACAAGCATTATCAGCTTCATGTACTTAAAGCTACTCTTACCTTTCTTGCATTCCACAAAGCACTTAGAAAAAGATTTAAACATCCACAACTCCGGCCTCCCTCCAAAGTCCCATCCCCCTCCTCCTGCAACTCCACCTCCCTCTAACGGCCTCCTCCTCCCTCCTCCATTAAGTCCTCATGACGTCTATGATAGACACCTGCGCTGGCAAGGTAACGTTAGATACACAGAAGAGAGAGCGAGTGTAACCTTACAACCAAGACAGTCAAACGCAACTGGAGTCAGTGATGACTGATGAGTTTTAGAATAAGGTTACAATGCTAACGTTAGATAGTAGCGTTAACGTTACTAGTAAGTGGAAATGCACAAGGAAGATAACGTTAATGTTTCAGAGGCCACGCTACAGAAGGCTAACATTAGCCATTAGCAACTGGATGCTGTGTTGTCATAACGTTATGAACTGAACTGAACTTCTTTATCTGTCATTTCTTTGTGCAATTTGTACAACATATAAGATGAAAAGGGTCAACATTTCACAGTCAAAAACTCCACATCCTGAGAGCAGAACTGCTCCATGCGAAACCATCATCTCAGGGCTAGCTTGACGTAGCAGGTAGAGTTGCCAACCGCCCCTTAAAATATGGAATTGTCCTGTATTTGACAGTAAAATGGTGCGTCCCGTTTTGAATCAATATGGGACGGGGTTTGTCCTGTATTTCTGAGTTGTCTTGAAGCTCCTTCCGATACCCCCCCACATGTGAAAAGAAAGCGGATGTAGAAATACAGGCGAGAGTGGGAAGATTGCTTGTGTGCTTGGCTTGATAGTGTGACAGAAAATGAGTACAAAGCAAACTGCAAACTTTGTCGGCGTCTGTGGCACACGGTGGCCTATCAGACGTGCTTCAGGAGAACAACATTCCCGCGATGTCAGAGCGAGCAAGAACCAAACAGTGTCACAGTTCTTTTTTTTTTTTTTTCTTTTTAAGATATTTTTATGGGCATTTTTTGCCTTTAATTGACAGGACAGTGAAGTCTGAAAGGGGGGAGAGAGAGGGAGAGACATGCAGCAAAGGGCCACAGGCAGGAGTCGAACCCGGGCCGCTGCGGCAACAGCCTTGTACATGGGGCGCCTGCTCTACCACTAAGCCACCAACGCCCCAAACAGTGTCACAGTTCTTCATACCCCAAATATCTCCTGAGGCTGATACAGAACGTTTTTAACTCTATTGTTTTTTTCTGGTAGATCTCATGTGTGCCTATTTGTTAGCCAACATTAATATAGGCTAAATTAATCACATCTCATAACTTACTACTACTAGGGACTGATTTTCTTTCTAAATGAGGGTGGCCTGCTACAATGGCCTCTTCAGTGACATCAGGCTACATTATGATTTATTAAGGTAGAAGTTTAAACTTTACAGTCGGATACATAAGTGCATGTAAAGAAAATTGGTATTTTATTATGATTACCAATCTGGAAAACTGCACAGTTAGCCT